>BSBK01003889.1:792500-1530738 GCA_027943335.1 Chamaecyparis obtusa
TGAGATTCATGGGAGATTCTATTGCTTATTTAGGGAATGCAACTCCCTCGCAGCCTTCTTCAGCTACACGTACCAAAGATGCCTTGCACTGTACCTCAGGGAGACTATGCAGCTCCGTGACCACACCTTATAACTGTTATTCCCCTAGAGAGTGACCCCAGTTTAGCTTATCACCACTTTCTTCTCTCCCTCAAATCCTTCACGTGGGACAAAGAAATCTTCCAATGCCACCATTGCCAGTCACTCTAGATCTGTGAGACCTCGTAGTGGTTATACTCATCAGCGGTACCCTCCCAAATTTTCTTGGCAGCAGTTTAGGGCACCTTCTTTCCCTAGTCTATAGCCTTCAGTGCTTGGCTTCTTTTTACCAAGGAAGGACCCTTAGTCCTTGCCTCAAACTTGTGCTCCTTACTTCTTCTTGTTTCTCTTATTTTCCCTATTTCCTTTCTTTCCTTGGTACTGCTTGGTGCTATTGCTATTGGTGGTCTTTTATGTTGTACACTCTTCTGCCCCATAGACCCTTGTGGTCTCTTGTTGGACATTAATAAATTTTTCTTATCTTATCTTTATCTCATCTTATCTTCTTCAGAATTGGGACTCCATCATAGGTCTGTGTGCCCATGAAGATGGTTGTCTTCTTCTTGCCAAACCCAAAAGTGGTACCTACAACCAATAGTTGATGGAAAACATCCAAAGCTAAGACCTTATTCATTATAGTTAAGGGTAGCCATAGGGGTTCCCTCTAAAAAAACATGTACTCAAACAAAATTGAAAATTCATCCACAAAACCAATCGCATATGAGGAGGGGGACCCTCGTGAAATATATTTGTTGGCCCATGAATCTCAAGATTGGTTCTCATGTAAGGACTCCCAAGCAAGGGATCAAAAAACTATTTGGGAATTCATAATAGTCATGGGTGGATGATAATAAATGTGTATATATAGTTGTAGGATTCATCCTTCTCCTTTCACCTACTACATTCAAATCCATAAACCTTTGAAGAAATGTGAATTTTGAAAAAGAATAAGGTGCACTAAGAGGGAAATGTAGTGATACCATACCCTTCAAGTTGTCGAGAAATCTCTTTGACAATATTCTTAACAAAATCATAATTATGGACTATGGTGTCCCATTTCAAATAGAGTGTGAACCCTAGGTGATAAAGATGGACATCCAAATCATGATCCTTCCAATGAGAAAAATAGAACATAGATAAAAATCCCTGCAAGTCATTCTTGAAGGACCTAATAGAGACAAGAAACTTAGGACTAGTTCCTTCTTCCATTTCTTAGGCTAGCTCAATGTTGTAGAAATTGAGTTCCTCCTTTCTTCATATCCAGAAACTCTCAAACATATTACGATTGAATTTCAAGATGTTGGGGTTGTAGCAGATGCATAACATTTCACGCACCATAGAAGAATTAACCTCCAAATTCATCTCGGTTCTAGTGAGTTTCCTCATTATGCCAAAATGTTCATCACATGCATGAATTAACATTGTCTCAAACTAGAAAACCATAACGTTTTCTTAGAGGGCTCAAGGTCTTTCCAATTGTAGATTTCTATACTCTTTGCAAAGCTCCTTCCCCGAGATTCTTTGGAGTCTCTTACAACTTTGGCTCAAAAATATCATTGGCACAATCCTGCACCATAGAAGCATCTCTTTGAGGGACCTTCTCTAAGGCTTTAGTGTGCTCAGAATTATGTCTTGATTGACTGGGTGTGCATGCAAAGGATGAATCTCCAAAAACATCCATGTAGACTACCTAGGGAGTCTCGACCATGGAGAAAGAGCTTGATCCTTCTACAACCATGACTTTTGGTGGGAATTGCCCTTTGAAAACTAAAAATTTCTTCTAACTTGCTCTGAAAACTTTCTCGCCTACACTAGTAAACTTCTCACAAACTTGAAGATACAAGTGATTAGCATGTTATACATAAAACATTGTGTGCATGCATATGTCTAAAATAACTGTTCCTTAGTTTTTGTCCCATATTATCAACACAAAAAAGTACGTATAGCTCATCTTTCCTAGCCTTTTTGGGAGGGAAAACTTGAAGGACATCCCAAGTTGAAAACTAAGCCTTGAGCACTAAATGCTAGCGAAATAGAGGTGACAAGGATCCTTTCTAGTGTTATAGAGATTTGAGAGGCAGTGAGGCTAGGATAATTGGTATCCCAAAAGATGCAGTACATGAAAAGTGATAACAAAAAAATACACTACAACAAGTACACTACCTATATACAAAGCTTCTTGTCATTTCATCATTAAAAGAAGGGTCTTAGATGAGAACCGTTAATGGGACTCTCGAAGGCATTAAATTTTATATCTTCTAGCTCAAAAGAGTTTCTTTCTTTACATGTGTTGATATGAAAATGTCCTTTCCATAAAGCATCAAACTTAGGATGTTGCCCTTTTCTTGCAGCACACTCGTCAAACTTTAGAACTAAATCACCCTCCTTAAAGGCTGGGTTGGACTCTCTTTTGTCGAACCATTTTTTAACCACTTGATGGTGATTGGTTAGTGCATCAAATGCCTTTTCTATGTCTTCTTACACCTTCAAAAACTTGGCTATCCTTAGCTCTACATCATTGGTTTAATCAATCTTGTCATACTTGAGTAACTGAGACATAGGGATTTCTATCGATACTAGCACCAACACTTCTTTTCCATATACAAAATTATATAGGGAGGACTTTAGAGCCTGCTTTGGGGTAATCTTGTTGGCCCATAGGGGTTCTTTGAGGTGTTTGTGCCAATCTCTCTGATGATTCATGCCAATTCTTTTAATTAACCTGATTAGGTTCTTGTTGGTGGATTTAGCCAACCCATTTCCATGTTGATAGTAATTAGACGAGGTCTTTATGAAACTTTGTGCTTTAAGGTAAAGTCTGATATCTTTACCCCAAGGAAAGCTCTTGCATTCTTTGATATGATAGTTTTCAGAGGGTCAAACCTTAATGCTAACTCCTCTATGAAGTTAACGATCTCGTGTTCTGTGGTATTCTTCAAGGCAACAACCTCTGACCTCCTTGTGAAATAATTTGTACTTGTCAGGATCCACTTGTGCCCCAAACTTGACATCAGGTTTATCATCCCAATGAAATCTAGACCTCATTGTGAAAAGGGCTCATCTACAATAATCAGGCTCAGGGGCATCCATTCAAGAGTGAACCAACAAAATATTGACAGAAGAAGGGGTCGAAGCCTCACAACCATCAGAGCCCTGAACACCTGAATCATGAGGTGTTCCAAGGATGGAGTCACCACCCAGGGGAGAGCCAGCAACAACAATCTCCTGAGAAGAGGAAACAACTTGAGAAAAGCTCCTCATAGATGAGTCCTTCACAATAGAGTAATGTTGAGAGGAGGCCCCGTTCCACCAAGAAGCTGATTTTTTAACCTTTTCCAATCCACACTGATCCACTAAGTGACCAGTTTTAAAACATCTCCTGCATCTAAAGGGGAGTCCTTCATAATCCAAGGATTGGATCTAGGATCCTTTAGGATGCTTCAACATAATCTTGTCCAGAAGACCCTTGGAATAATCTAAATCAACCAAAATCCTAGCATAAGTAGAATGAAGAATAGCAGTAGATTCCTCATCAACCATCAGAAAGTCCCCAAGAGCCTCGCCCACAACATCGAGTAGAAAATCTACCCAAAAATGAAGAGGGAGGTTGGGAAGCTGCACCCAAGTAGGAACCTTGGAGAAAGTCTTAGAAGAGGTATCAAAGTCAGGATGCCAAGGCTTCATCATGAGCATGAAGCAGGCATCCCAACTGAAACAATTATCACATAGAATCAGATTCTTATCAGCAGGATTTTCAAACTTAGCAATGAAGAAACCCCTAGCCAGAGGGAAAATGTGAACTGTTCCAGTGATGATGGGTTCCCACTAGCGAGTAATCCAAGCATAGTTCTTATAAAGTTTGACTCTAAAGACCTATACCAATTTTGGGTTTTCCCTATAAAAGAGGTTGCAAGTAATTTAAGGGCAACATTTTGCTTAGTAATGTGTTGTAAATTAATCATATTTGCTACATCCATTATATGCTCCACAGAGGTTTTCTCATCTTCCCTAGTGAACTTGGGAAAGGCTTTTAAGTCATTATCAGAAATGGGGTACCATTTTATGCTAGTAGCTAACAAGATGAGGGGATTATCGTTACCCTAGGTCACAAAGTTACGTCGGGCCATAACTGAAGGAGGAAGGGGCAAAGGTTTGGTTCCACTTGATGAGGATGAAATTGGCTAGGTCATAGATGTTAAGGTTGGTTCATGAATGTTAACGCTAGTAGTGATCTAAGATGTTTGGCAATGTAATACCTAGTGAATGGCCTTCGACTCATATACTTGAATCTAATCTAGAAATATGGATGGTCCCACCAAGCGTGTGAGAAAAAAAATGTTGACACTAAAATTTGCATGTAAGGTACCAGCCTTTTGTAGAGTTCAGTATTTGGGGGATTCATATTGCTAGTAGCTGACATGATGAGGGGATTATCGTTATCCTAGGTCACAAAGTTATGTTGGGCCATAATTGAAGGAAGAAGTGGCAAAGGTGTGGTTCCACTTAATGAGGATGAACTTGGCTAGGTCACAAATGTTAAGGTTGGTTCATGAATGTTAACACTAGTAGTGATCCAAGATGTTTGGCAATGTAATACCTAGTGAATGGCCTTCGGCTCATATACTTGTATCTAATCTATAAATATGGATGGTCCCACCAAGCATGTGAGAAAAAAAATTGTTTATACTAAAATTTGCATGTAAGGTACTAGCCTTTTGTAGAGTTTAGTAATTGGGGGATTCATATTGCGCATTACTAAATGACCTCAGAGATTTTAGAAGTTGACTTTGCATCTACTTTCTATTTTGAGGAAAAGGGAAAGAAAGAAAATAATGATAGAAAATCTACTTGAGGTGAAACACCATGATGATATTTGGTAAAACACTTCAATATTCAACAAGAACATCAAATAGTACAATAAAAGACTACATAAACTATAAAAAGAGTCACAGACATGGTGTTACAACTTATATAATCATGTTATATTGTAAAAGCTTTAGAATACTAGAAACACGTTAGATTAAGTGGTGATAAAAAGTATAACAAGTAGAAAACCCATAGAATATTCAACAATAATCAAACATATAGGTTTATATTAAGGACCAAAAATAGATTATACTAAGATCAAAATAAAATCAAACTGCTACTGCTATCTAAATCTAGAGTTTGTATATTGAAAAGTTCCAACAAAATAAAATAGCTCAACTCCCTATTTTTAACCCTTGGGGTTAAACTATTCCAAAATACAAGATGCTCGCTATCAAGGCTAAAGAGTAAATGTAGTTGACTCTTGTCCAACACAGACTCTACTAAAGTTGAAGGGTCAACCTCTAGAATGAACTACCAATTGAACAAACATGAGTCATTAAGGAAATTGTGGAAAAAGGTCAGAGGTTGCTAAATTATGCCTCACTCAACTCAAAAAGGCGGAGAGAACAAGTACCTACATAAGTATGAAAGAGTAGAGGTTGGCATCATCAAGAAAGTACTTTTCACTCAAGGAAATTGTCACATTAAATACTTGTAGGGACCACCAAGGAAAACCACAAAAGGAAAGGTACAACTGTGATAGGTCCAAAAGAAAGATATTTTCCATGTGTCAATGCATAAAGCATTCCAAAGATAGGTGGAAGAAAAAAACTAAGGTAATGTGTGGGCGCAACATGTAGACATCCTCTACCGAGAAAGAGACCGCAAAGCCTAAAAGGAGGGGCTCACCACAGAAAGGCTTTCCTGCATAACAAAAGGGAACAAAATATAATTTGAAGCAAAATTAAAAAAATTAAGGGTCACACAACTTATGACGGTAGAAAAATCTACAACTTGGCGACTCTTGGAGTGCTTTGCCTACAAAGAGCAATATTCAGAACTCAGGATATTGACCAAAATTGTTGGCCACACAAGATGAGGATCAATTAAAAGTTTTTATAAGCCTATAAAATGGTCCATTCCTCCTTTGATAATTGAACCAATTCCTACAAAAACACAACAACCTAATCTAGCACAAACATTTCCCTAAATGAAATATTAGTCAGATTTCCCAAGGTAGATTGCATATTGAGGTTTAATTTGACTAGGGGCCATTTGATACCCTTGACCTTTCTATGCATAGGGGGAACTTTGACCTTGAAAGATCAATTGGTCCTACTACTTCTCATCCAAAATATGTTGAATACAAGTCTCTTCAATTATCCTCCCATCTACGAGGAAAAGAGGTAAGAGTCCCTACTACATGGATTATTCAAAAAAGCCCCTTAGTTACCATCTAGGCATCGAGGGTGTGAAGGCAATCTCTTCCCTATAGAGCATCTTCATATCGAGCTATTAATTCATTGGACTTTTTCATTATGACTTCCTAATCCAAGATTCATGTTGTCGATAGGGTATCAGCTGACACCACAAACAACTTTTCAATCAAAGTGCTTGACTCACACACTCTTGGGGCAATTTCCTGCAAGGTTTACTCAATTAGGCTACCTACATCAATGCTTAATTTTTGTGTGTCATCCGAGAACCTTAAAATATCTACCAACACAACCATCAAGCTTCTTATATTTTCCCATACTAAAGTGTATAGTTGTAAAACTAGAAGGTCTCTATGTGTTTGTTGTACAGGTTGGCTCACCAGCTAGTGATGTATCTATTAATCCTTGTTCGCAATCATGTCCTCCAAACTATTGATTCTTGTTGAAGCATCTAAGATTTGTTTTTTTAATTGCTCCAACTCTTAGTTCCTCAATTGCAACACAACCTCTATTGTTCACTTTTCATTCCCTTCTTTGTCATAGGATTCTTGAACCTCCTAAAGCCTACAATGGAAAGTAGCTTCCTTCTATTGCAAATTATGCTAGTTTAGAGCCAACTCTTGGTTTTTCACTTGTAATTGGGCTTCCACCAACTCTACTTTCCTTTTATCACCAATCTCACACACCAAGACATCATTCAAACCCTTTTCATCTCTTTCTCTCTCTAGGGAGCTCTCCTTTGTCTGCCTCACAGATTCTTCTTGAATTGTGGCCACATGTTGGAGCTATGTTGCCACTTCATCTCTCATTTGTAGGGAGGCTCTGGTATCTTCCATCTCATTCTAGAAATCCTCAAAGGCTAACATGAGAGCTTGGATTTGTCCTCAGTCGCTTCATAGTCTACTCGAAGTGCACATAATTGCTCCTCTATCTTCTTCATTTCCTCTCGTACCCAGTGTCTAAAAATATGGATGGTCCCACCAAGCGTGCCAAAAAAGGAAAAAATTACTGATATTAAAATTTAAATTTAAGTAAAGTAATAGCCTTTTGTAGAGAGTTAAATAATTGGGAGACTTGTTGTGTATTAGAACCTTTGGGATTTTAGAAGCCAACTCTTCATTTGCTTTCTATTTTGAGGAAAAGGAAAAGAGAGAAAATAATGAAAGCAAATCTACTTGCGGTGTTTATAGAGAGAAAACAATGAAAGAAAATCTACTTGAGGTAAAACACCACAATGATATTTTTTAAAAGACTTTAATAATCAATAAGAATATTGCACAGTACAATAATAGACTCATAAACCATGAAAAGAGTCACAGACATGGTCTTACGACTTCTATAATCATGTTCTATTGCAAAAGTTTTAGAATAACAACAACACATTAGATTTAATGGTGATACATAGTATAAGAAGCAAGAAAGCCACAAAATATTCAACAATAATCAAAAGGCCACTAGCACATCATACAATTTTACATTAATGACTGAAAATAGATTATACTAAGATTGAAAAAAAATCATACAACTAATGCTATCTAAATCTAGAGTTTATATATTGAAATGAGCCAACAAAATAAAAGAGGTTAACTCCCTATTTATAATCCCTTGGATTAAACTATTCCCAAAAATAAGACGCTTGCTATCAAGGCCACAGAGTAAATGCAACCACCTCCTATCCTCCTCAAACTCTACTAAAGTTGAAGGGTCGACATCTAAAATGAACTATCAATTGAAGAAACACAAGTCATTTAGCAAATTGTAGTTAAAAGTCAAAGATCATTAAATTATGCCTTGTTCAACTCAAAAGGCATAGGTACAAACGAGAAGAGGGTGGCATCGTCAAGAAAGTAGTTTTCTCTTAAGGAAAATGTCACATTAAATGCTTGTTGGGATCACCAAGGAAAAGTACAAAAGGAAAGGCACAATTGTGACAAATACAAAAGAAAGAGATCCACCATGTGTCAACACATTGAGCATTCCTAAGAGAGGCAAAAAGAAAAACCTAAGGTAATGCAAGGGTGCAACATGTAGACATCCTCCACCGACCATGAAGCCTAAAAAGAGGGGTCCACCACAAAAATACCTTACTGCATAACAAAGGGGAACAAAATATATGTTGGAGCACAATATAAAAATTAAGGTTCACACAGCTTATCATGGTAGAAAGATCTACACACCCTTCACACAAAATTCATTTAATCATCATACACAAGTGGATGCAATCAAAAACTTCACACAAGAGCCATAAAACCAAACTAAGCACACCACACGAGTTCTATAAAAAACTTTAAACAAAAATAAGACAACTCAATGACATGTCACTAGACTCATCACACACAAACCATTAAATCATCCCACTAAAAATCAATGTCACTCAATCATGATGCAAGAACAATTATATAGAAGTTTGACCAAACAAAACCCCTATAATCATATCATGCACAAGAGTGAATTTCACTATAATCTTCACACAAAATCCATTTACTCATCTTAATTAGAATTAATCACTTTACCACGACACATGAACAAACACAATAGGAACACCTTACAAGTTTAATACAATCTTCAAATAAAATCCATACAACAATGACATTTTCATTCAAACCTACAAATAGAATCATAGTATAGAAGAGAGATGTCCTCAATCACAATGCATAAATAAGCACAATACATACCTGATATGAGTTTGATGTAGCCATCAAGCCAACCGCATACAAATCAAATCTCTACATGGCTTTTTAACCCTTACATGAAATTCATATAACCATTATGCACAAGCAAATGTTACTAACTATAACACATGAATAAATACACTAGGCAAACCATAGTAGCTCGATGCAAACTATTAATGATGCAAGCATCACAAAGATACAATGACTCTTATACAGTACTATGACATTCATCTAAACTCTATATATCACATTCCATTAGAACTATGACACATGAAAAAACACAATAGACACACCATACAAGTTTGATGCAACCTTTTGTATCCTATATATGCTATTAGAACCTTTAAAAATACACATACAACTCAACTAAATATATACTTCATTAGAGCCTTCATGAAAAATCTATACAATCATCATGTAGAAGAATCAAATTTTCAATCATACAAAATCCATAAATTCATCATGTAACCATCACACATGAACAAGCACACTAGGAACATCATAGAATTTAATGCAAGCTTCAAGAAAACCCATACAAAATATTTACAATGTGATAGCATTAGATGTCCTTAGACACTCCACGCAAAAGCCATATAATCATCATGCACATTAGTGAATATCACTAACCATAGAAAAACATGATGGTACTCATTGTTCATAATATGCTACATGTGCCATTTGACCCTTATACACAACAACCATCATGCAAACTTCACACAAACACAATGGTAATCATTGTCATACTATGTTATTTATGCCATTCAACTCCAATACATGCCATGTGTCGTAATTCACTATAATCATTAGATGTAAGAGTCAATTCCATTTAATTACAATACATCAATAACAATACTAGGCATGCCATAGGAGTTAAATAGCATCATATAATCAATGCTATTTAACTATAAGTCATGAGTGACACTAGGATACATCTCTTCAAGCACTTATAAAAGAGCTATATAAATCAATTACACTTAGTCAATGTCATCAACTATAATGCACAAAAAACTAATACATTATAATACTCAAATACATAGTAAAGAACAAATTACATTAAACTCATAAGCTAATTAATCCATCATTGATATTTTCACACAAAACTCATAATAATCATACACGCGATTCATTCTCATACAACCATATGCATACCATTAGAGCTTTTTAAAAATGCATAATACTCATGCAAATTTTAAATGAAATCCATAAAAATTAATCAATTATTGGAACTTTCTTGCAAAAAGAAATATAATCATAATGTACAAGATTTGAGGTCACTTGACATATTATCTAAATATGACATGACTTTGAAAAAAACCCATACTAAATTAAAATTATGCCATTATAAGCTTCAAATAAAACCCCTACAATTAATATCATATACATCATTAGACAATTGATACAAAAAGTGATATAATCATGATACACAAGAGCCAATATCACTTATTCATTATACACGAGCACACACTAAACAAACCATAGGAGTTTGATGCAACTATTAAATAAAATCCATAAAACTTGTTGATATGCCATTAGAAACCTTAAAAAACCCATACAATCAAAATATTTAATTAGAACCTTCACAACAAAGCCATACAATCGTGTCAACAAATTAACTAGATAGTCACTCCACCACATTCCACAAATAAATACACTATGTACACAATAGGAATTTGATGCAACTTCAAATAAAACAAATACAACTCAATGACGTAAGTGTCTTAGACCTTTCATGCAAAAGCCATGTAATCATCATGAACAAGAATCAATGTCACTCAGTCATGATGCACAAATAAGCACTTGAAGTATACCATGTGAATTCAATGCAAACTAAAACTCATACAACTAAGTGACATGTGACATTAGTTGCTTCGTGCAAAGACCATAGAATCATCATGTAAATGAGTCAATATCCCTAAACCATGATGAATAAAATAGTATGGTAATAACTAATAAGCCTTTGAATTTATTTTTCTATTGAGACTAAATTAATAATTCAGTATTTTTCAAGCCCAACAAAAGATTCCTCCCTACAAGCCATGCTAGTGAAATTACAATAGAAACTAGCTTGATTTCTCACAAGATAGTCATAAATAATGGAATATTATGTAATAATCTAAGTTTTAACTTTTATATATTAAGCATATTATTTGTATAAATTGCTTTCAAGCAAATTCCACTGAATTTAAATCTTTGGTGTTAACTTGAAAAAGTAATTTAAATTTAAAGATAGTTAACATAAGGAAAATCAAGTTTAACAGAATGGGAATAATGCTCAAGTTTTATCTACAGATTTTAAAAATATTCTACACAATAATTATTACTCACCCCTAAAGCCTTACTTTCTTCTTATTATGTTGCTTTAGTTTCTAAAGCTTGACTGACCTAAAGGAAATATTATGTTATTCCAATAGGCTTGGACCCTATGCATGGTAGCAAAAATATACTATAGCAAACAAATTGATTATAAAAATAAATTTAAAAAGTTAACATTTGTATACATATAAAATCATTAAATTTAACAAAATAAAAATTCTAAATTCTTTGCAACTCATCATTTTCAACTCATTTTAAGCTTATTTTATAAATGTCTTCCAAAATCAGATATCCTTATTTCACATCCGATGTTTTCCAATCTTTACCGATGTTTTTCAATTTTCCTCAAATGATTTTTGCTGCTATGATTAAAACCCCTAGTTGGCATCAATCGGTATTTGAGGGACAATAGTATTTAATCATTCAAGCATTTTTCAAAGAGACTTCTTTTATGTTTGATGTTAGTGGCCATTAGTTTCATTTATTGATTTCGTTATACTCTGTGGTGTTGTTGGTATATTGTGACACATTGAAAATATTGACTGTGATACATTTTTGTGCCTTTAAACACTGATTTTGGACGCTGACTACATTCAAGAGGAATCTAGGCTCATAACAAGAGGAATCAAGTCTTCCCGTAATGAAGAAAACTTAATTCTTGTTACCCAATTAGTCAAAGGTGATCATTGGAAGAAGAACAACTTCAAGAGGAACAATGATTTCAGATCCAATGATGCTAACAGCTCTAGGAAGAAGCCAAGAGATCTCTCTCATATCCAATGCTTCAAATGTAACAAATTTGGTCACTATGCCAGGGATTGTCAGGTTTAACTCATTCAGCAAAAGGCTAACCTGAGTGAAGCTATCTCCTACAAAGATAAGGAAGACTTTCTCTTTTAGTATTCATTGTGTTGATGGATAGTTTAGTATTAACTTTCTAACCCTTGTCCAGTGCTATGTTAATTATAAATTTAGGATAAGATCATGTTTTGTTATTCTTCTTGTTTGTGTAGGCACAAGGATCTAGAGGGAGTCACATACTTGAGTTTGGTATATATCTAACCTTTGTGGTAATGTGATAGTAACTCTCTTGGATTAGAAGTGTTGGCATGAAATTTTTCTTTTGGCTCAATAATCTTGGATCTATTGATTTTAGTTCATGATTGAACGAACTTGGAAGGTTGAGTATATGATTTCCTAACTCTGAGTATAGGAAATTGGTTGAATTGTCAGTTGCTTGGAGTGCTTCAGAAACAGGGTATATTGCTTCTTCAAGATAAGCTATTAGGATTGATTTTTTTCTCTCACTCGAAGGATGTCTAAGTGCTTTGGAAGTTATGTAGGGCTCAACTACTACTAAGAGGGAGTCTTAGCCTCATTGATGTATCTTGTGTACCACTCCTGTGGGCAATGCAAGGTGGACATAGTATCTTGTTGTTTTTAATCTTCCTTAAGTGAAGATACTTGTAATCACCCTTACGGGTAATGCAAGGTGAAGTTGTATTTATTATTGTAGCCATCTTTTGCAGGCAATGCAAGATGGTGTTAAATTAAAAGACCACACTTGCAGGCAATGCAAGGTGGCAAGTGTACTAATAGATAAGACCACCCTCTGTGGGCAATGTATGGTGGAAATCACCCTCTGCGGGCAATGCAAGGTGATCATTTTGAGGCTTGTCCTCTTCCACCCTCTATGAGTAGGTACAGTGGATATTCTTGACCATCCTCTGTGAGTAGGCATGATGGTTCCACCCTCTCCTAGCTAAGAGGGAGTACTAATGTTTATTTAGCTAGTGGAATTCTAGCTATGAGATTTAGGATCATATCTTTAATTTGATCCTAAATGGCCCCACTATCCAAATGTCTAAGGGTAGACGTTTCTCTACAAGTCAGCCTCATTCCACATGCCATATAATTGGTGCCAAATCTAATTTATTAGGTCGGCTAGGATAAATAAATAAATGGGTCGGCTTGCATAAAAAATAAATAATTCGGCCAATATATATGTGGTTGGCTTGTGCATTAGAAACATAACACACACCAAAATATGCAATCTGGTTATATGCAAAATTTTGCTCCTTCTTGGCAACGACTGTTATAGAGGTTGGAGTCAACTGTTACACACAACAATTGCAGTTGATGTGCGAACCCTTCCTCAAAGTGATCTCTTGTAGCATTTATACTTGCAAAGGCTAGATCTAACAACAAACTCCATAATTGTCAAGAATCTAAAGCAGTGATTCATGTGCTATAACAGGGATACATATACCTATTGTGCAGCGATAACTGGTAAGTAGGTTACCTGTAAGAAGAATTCTGTTTGTTCTCATTCATCTATTGTCATCACTCTTCTTTTGCTGCCATCATGGACAAGGGACAAAGAAACATGACACAAGATTAAAGCTTTTATATTTATATTTTCTACAGTAATAGAAATGAAAGCTTTTGTTTCAAAATTTATAATGTTTTCATTAGCACTTGGATTAGATGTAAGATCATTTTGTGTTATGTATAGCATGCAGTTTTGAAACTAAAAAATTTGAAGTACTATTCATGATATTCATTGTTTCCCTAGCTGAAAATGTCAATTAACCCCATCAAAATCATAATGACTACAACCCCATAGACCACATCTCTATGAGGTATTTTATCACCCTACTTAACTATCAATTTTCCAAGATATAAAATTTTAAATCACTTACTATTGATACTTCTACATTTTTCCAACATTTTTACCACGGAGTGCACAAATAGTAAATAAATCTAGCTTAAATTCATTTTTGATCATTTTTAATGGATCTCAAACCATGTGTCAAAGCCCCAGAAAATTCGCTAACAGAGATCTAAAACTTTATTAACATGCCCAATATTTTGCATATTCTACAATCATTTCATTCCATGAAATTGTGGAAGCATTTTATAAGATAATTATTAATTTTTGCCTGTGTTCCTTATGTATGACAAAATCAGCTTCCAATAATTTATTTTGCAAAGAGTTGTGTTTTCATTTAGAAGATAGATGGAAAGACAAGGATGAGCATATCTTCTAGGACATAGTAGGAGCTCGCATACATTGGTCTAGTGGGAGGTTACATCTGAGCATCTGTAACTCTGGCTCCTGTTCAAGCTGAGTCCATATCCATCTGATACCTTTGTGTTAATGGCAATGGAAACATGTTATAGTAGTTACCTAGATCAATGTTTAGGAGGAGCATAAACAACAAAAAGTTAGACAGCCCATCAAAGACTGCCAATTGCATCATTTCTTTCTATCAAATTTTCATTATGAAGACAGATGGAAAGACAAGGATCGACATATCTTCTAGTACATAGCAGGAGCCTGCATTGCTTGTTGTTTGGTGGGAAGTTAAATCTAAGCATTTGTAACTCCGGCTTCTGTTCATGTAGAGTCCATATCCATCTGAAACCTTTGTGTTTATGGAAATGGCAACAAATAATAATAGTCATCTAGATTAATGGTTACCAAAAGCATAAAGAACTACAAAAATATAACATTATAATCTGTCAATTGCATCACTTTTTTGCAGAGTCATATCTTCATTTAAAGACAAGGATCAACTTATTATCTAGGACATACCAGAAGCTTGCATACATTGTTATTTGATAAGAAATTGTATCTAAACATTTGTAACTTGGCTCCTATTCATGTTGAGTCCATTTCCAACTGATACCTTTGCTTCCATGATGTGGGTATGCATTGTGTCATTCTTCACCTCAAAAAGGAGCTTTAGTAGGGGAGCGTAACCTAGAATTGATTGGAATTCTTGCATGCATTTTGTACCTATTTCACTAAACCATTTTGGCAAAGTTGCTTTCATGATTTTCCTGTAGGTACTATCAGTTCAATTGCCTGAGTCCTAATTTGTAGGCTTATAAGGTTTTGCCTACGTAAGGTGAGAAAGTCAGCTTGGTTTTTGAGGTAGTCTTTAAGAAAATGTTTATTTTCCTTCTACTATATTTCTATGTGCTAAATGAATTAATCCTAGCTAGAGGCAGTTCGTTTAATTTCATACTGAATTCATGTGGATTTAGTTGTATTTCTATTTTTAACTTTTTTATGAATGGATGAATCCTCAGTAGTCTTCTGAATATTTCCCCTAAGAGATGAAGCACATGTAATACATAAGCATGAAGCAATACAACAATGATGTAAAGATACAACCATTTGTACAGTTCAAAATTGTTCTAGAACCTACATATATGAAGTTTAAACCACAGTGCACATTTACAAAATCAAAATAACTTGTATAAAATGAAATGCACTACTAAATTACAGTAGAAATATATAAGATACTTGATGCAACCATACACAATAAAAATTCAGGGGCAATTTAGTCAAGACTCAAAATTGATTTAACATAATTTACACCACAACAACCATTGCAAGAAGAAATAACAATTGCAAATTTTAAGATATGGCTACATCTATTTGTTTATCTGAAGCATTCCTTGGTTGAAGCAAAGAATACCACCTATTCAATACATTACAGGAAAAATTGCAACCAAAACTCAAAAAGATTACCTGCAGCTTTTTTAGTAGAACTGAGGCTGGAGGAGTCTTCAGAATTAAAGTGAAGCTCTTGTCCTATGTCAACCAAGATCAACCATTATATTTGCAAAATGTTTTAAACAACATAAATATGCAACTTTCTATGAATAGAAAATCTTGTTATCTTCCAAGAAAATAATGCATAGGTCATATAAGAAAAGCCAACTATGATGTCCTATGAATACAAAGTCCCTGTTGTCCCTAAAGAAGTATCAAAAACATTCCCAATATATCCATCAATACTGCCAGAGCCTAAGTTCTGCATGCAAGTGTAATCAGACATGGGGGTTAAAGACTGAAGGCAACAACTGACAATGACAAGTTACCACTCACTGGACAAAACTTTGTTGAAGCTCTAAAATAGTCCATTTCTACCTGGTATGAACAACATAGGAAATATAGGAGCAAAAACAAACAGACAAATTAATAAATTTTAACAAGCACAAGAAAAATGCTTATGGATAGAATTCTCTTCCTGTCAATAATATTTGAGATTCAAAAAATGATTGAACATCTAGTCTGAAAGCTAAAACTTAATTGTAAGAGATTCAGTAAGAAATCCCAAGGTCCAACACCAAAAGGTAGTCAATAAAACAATAAACAGATGAATGTAAGTGTGAGTAGATACTTTTCCCAATAAGTTAGTTGTCTTGTGATTCTTTCGATTTGGAATACATTTAAAAAATAAAAGGAAATACAAAAGTCACCAGTGATAAATGAATTGAAATAAGGAATAACTTTTAGTGAGTGTAGTGAAACAATTTCAAATGCAGGCATTCTAAGATAATTGAAAAAATCTAAACATCTGATGATTCTCAGCTACAACAAAGAAAAGAGGCATACATGTTGCCTGGTTAAAATAGCCAAGATTGGGAAAATACATAGGATTTTGATGGCAAAATCTAGGTCAAATGTGTAATTTAACATAGGAGGTGTATCAAGAGATCCATATACCACCACCAATCAATTTGACTATTGACATGATTTCCTCCATAATCAGTAAAATAAGGAATAGGAAGGGTATTCTGGATGGAGAAGGAAACAATTGACTTTTAAAAATATCAGCAAAGTCGGATAGCTGACATTTTAATTCAATGCTAATATTTTTTCCTTTTTCTGCTGCTAACTGATAACTTCTAATTTGGTTTTATTAAGCTAGTGAGGCTGGAGTTTGAAACACCAACTTGTGCCTTTTAGGATGCCAGAGCTTAAAGTTTGGCTGCATAAAAATTCTCCACACACTGGCCTATGGAGACCAAGTGTTCCCACTGACCAAGGATTAGTCTTGATCACACACAAAATTAAAAGAGTCTTGCAAATCATGAAAACCAAACAATTCCATCTCTGTTATTCCAGAAGGGTCATTTGCCATAATGGATTGGAATATAGCTCAGAAACCCAAAAGAAACAATGTACCTAAATTCAAATTATGAAGGAATTTATTAAAAAGTTCCAGTACTCGCATCAGATATTGTAATTTCAATAGAAATGACAAATCTAGCCTTGTTTGAGATTCTGGCATTGTAGTCTTGTACTCTTGAACAAGATCCAGACCCAATTACTTCAACAGCTAATCAAACACACATTGTAACAACAATTAATATATAACAAAGCAAATAAGAGTCTTGCAACCCATCAATCTAACTAAAAAGGTTGGTTGTCTAAAGCTCATCTATGGGATTCGAGGCTAATTGACAAGCAATTAACAGATCGTTGATTTGTAAGCTTATCAACAAGAACTTTTAAAATTGATGATAAAGATGGAAATCTTGGGTCTATTCTCCATGTCCTCAGGAACAGATTGACACTCTTATTTTCATTTGCTCAACAAGGAAAGTAAATTACTAATAAAGAAGATAGTTAAGATGGTCATGCACCTCAAACTGGAGCCTACTCAGTTAGGCTCAACTATGCATCCCTTCTGGGGCCTATAGAAGATCCTACTTGGCTGGCAATAAAATGCCTCCCAAAAGATGGAGCATTTGCATTAGTGGCTTTAAGAACAAGGTGTTCGCTAGAGTTAGACTTCAAATGGGATTCAATGATCTCTTTAGGACTGCTCTTTGTTCTTTGTAAGCAGGTTAAGAAAGAATTTTGCCCGTTCTCATTCATCTGCTTCTTCTCATGTAAATTTTGGCCGTTCTCATTCATCTACTTCTTCTCGTGTCTCTTCTTTTGCTGCCACCATGGACAAGCCGCACCAAAATACAGGGAAAAAAAACATAAAACAAGATTAAAATGTTTATGAAAACAAAATAAATAGACTGACCAGTGTGCACGCTCAAGCCAAGCAATAGGGGAAAAATAAGAAAAAGTACACACGGCGATAGAAAATCTATCCAGAAAGAAAAATAGGCAGCAAAAGAGGAGAGAGAAAAACATTCTCGCGCAAGAGAATTAGGAGTACAGTTTTCCCAAATTATTTATTTATAACCCATCCATATTTTGAATTTCTTCAGGCTTTATTATTTTTTATACTTTATTCCTTAGCTTTGTTTTTAATGCTTTCTTTATGCTTTATTCCTCTACGGTATTACCTAGCTTTTTTTTAAACTATTCTTATTTTCCTGAGAATTTTATCATATTTAAGAAATTTTAAAAATGTTATTTATTTATATTTATATTCTTATTCGCTCACACCAAAAAAGGTAAGAAGAAAAATAATATTTAAAAATATAAAATAGCAAAAATTAAAAAAATCTCATAATTGTCGACCATTATGTCATTTAATGTCATTTTTGAGGAACCATTAAAGAACCATACATGTTGTAGTTGTCATCCTATTTATTCTTGATCTTCGCATTGTATTTGATGCATTTGGTGTTTTCCCTTCCTAGTTCGTGCAAAGCCGAACATAACGAGTTACCATTTGGACATTGTTTTGGTGTTATCAACATTGTGATTGTGGGGCAAAGAGTAGGAACTATAAAAGGTCTTTGACAGGTAATGATTTATTTCATATCAAATGATTTCCCTTCTTTCCAAGTTTTCTTTTTCTTCATTTGAATATTTTCAGTTGAGTTTACTTCATTCAAGCGTTTTCATTTGCTTCATTTAAATCTTTTCACTTGTGATTGTGATTGTTTTCTTTAATTGAAATGGCATGCCTATTAAATTTTAGATTTATCCATTGGAGAGGCAGTGAGATAGAAAAATGATATTTTTTAATGGTTAGAGTAGTTTTAGCATAAGATCAGTGACTTACCTTTAAATTGATTTTCTTTTGGTTTCAGACAATGGGGAAAACCTATGTATCCTTTTCACTTTTCCATTCTTTTGATTTGGTTTTTAGCTTTCTATTGTAGAATGTTGTAATGGGTAAAACCTAGCTTTCTATTTTCCAGTTACAATATCATTTTTTGGGCCCTCCAGCGCAACAGTTGGTATTTTGCTCATAACTTGAGCATACGATGTCAAAACTGGGCAAACAAGATATTGTCAAAAAGCTGGTTCCGAGTTCTATCGAGATATGAAGGTTTGAATTTCTCATTTGGATTTTTTATTATTTTTTTACTGTCAAAGCCATATGTTCAGTTTTGCACTCCAGGAGTTCTATCTTGCACATGTGGACTCCATTTTCAAAAAGTGATATATCCTTGGAAAGCTTGTTCTGAGAGAGTTCCAGTGATGTGAGTCATTTTTCCAAATTCTACTCTAGGTATATTTAATTCAGTTTCTTGCATTTTTGTAATCTGGTGGATATCTTGGATGTTTTAGGTCCTGGGATCTTTTCCTTTTGAGGAATGGCTCGTCTTAGGCTATTCTTTTGTTTTAGCAGCCTTCGCTCTTCTTTGAGTAGTGTATAATTCATTTTTGTAGCATTCTTTTATGCACATGCACTGAGATAAAGTATCATTCTATTGCATGTATGGGATCTTGCAGATGTTCATGCTCTATGCACTCACACTCTATTATAAAGTGTCAGGGGGGTTTGATGTTTTCCTTTGTTTTCCATCTACTTTTGTCATATGAGCTTTCCTCCAATGATATTAGCCTCAAGTATATATATATATATATATATATATATATATATATATATATATATATATATATATATATATATATATATATATATATATATATATATATATATATATATATATATAAATATATATATATATATATATATATATATATATATATATATATATATATATATATATATATATATATATATATATATATATATATATATGTTTTTTCTTTCTCTGCACCTTCGATGTTTCAAATTCTTGTCATCATGCAGTTCATGTTGGATGATCTTTTCAGTGTATCTATCATTACTCCCTTGTCAACATTATGGGGGGTTTCTACTATTCGTTCTACTGCTTCCTTGGTTCAATAGTGTGAGCTATGTATTCATTATTTTATTCTATGTACTAGGCAAATGCAGTGGCTGGGTACCTATGCATTTCGGTGAGATGGATCATTTACCATATAGACACTCTTCTCTTTCCTATTTTTTGGATGCACTCTTCCAGATTTGATTGATCAGCTCTTCAGACTTTTGGTATTTTTATGCCATCTATATTTTCGAGTTCAAGCGTTTGCCTTTGTTTTTCTCCTGATTCAAGTAGTGTCATTTGAGGGCACTCGTGCAAATTATAGTATTATGTATCTTCAACTTTAGTTGTTTGCCTTTGTTTGCTTCTTGATTCGAGTAGTGTCATTTGAGGGCAGTCATGCAGATTACAGTCTTATCTACCTAGTCATATTTCAATGGAGGATCTTTAGATCATTAGTTTCTTCTTGACAGAGTTTGCATCTTCTTGCTTTAGTAATGTTCTACATGTTCATCCTTGTTCCTATTTTCTGGAACATTCCTAGTTTTGGAGGCTTCTTCAGTCCTTCAAATTAGTCTTTGTCTCTTTTTGGAGTAGAGTTTTTCCCATTCAGTTTTCTCTATTTCTCCACTTTTCAAAGACTCTCTTTTTTGTTCTTGGGTACCTAATCAAACCTTTTGTTGTCAGGACCCATTTTCTTTCACTAGTTCTTTATAAGTTTTTAGCTTCTCCCAAATTTTATCTTAAGGGGGGTTATTAGAGTAATAAAGTGTTTACTTATTAATTGAATCGTATTGATTTAATTATTAAGTCACTTATTATCTCTTTCTACTTAAGCTAAACTTTAGGCATATAATAATTAATTACTTTATTAATTATTATCATGAAACCTAGGTTTGTTCACCCTTTTATGTTTTGGATCTCCTTTTATAAGGATTGATCTATCTTGTTTTCATAACTTTTGTAACAGATTTTTCATTATTGAATTACAAATTTTATTTTTGCACATAAAAAATGATTCCTCCTCTCTTGTGGATCAATGCGTTCAGGCCTCCATAGATTCTTGCTTCTTCTCTCTCTTTCTGTGACAGGTGTTTTCATCTAGGTGTTTTTGGGAGTTGTGGGTTGTTTACTCATCAACTTCAATAAAATACACCTAGTCCAGTGTGAGATTCTTCCCAGGCTTCTTTGTTGTAGTCTATATTCTGGTTGATATGGTGTACCATCTATTACCTAGCTCATTAGGAAACTTGGATAGATCCACTCAAGGTTTGGATCATGATTTGGTTTTTCAGCTAACCTATAGGGTTGTAGAAAGGGGTATTTAAAAAGTAATTTTTTTTAAGGTAAGTAGCCTTTTGAAGAATTTGGATCTTGTTTACAGTGGAAAAATTATGAAAATGGCACCCACCATGAAGCTCATTATGTGTCATGGTAGTAGGGTTTCATCCATACCCCCATAACCTCATACCCTACCATGGTTTTAGAAATTAAAAAAATTATTTTGCACCTGTGCTAGATGGAAATGCAACCTTTTCCTCTTTATTTGTCTTGAAATGACAAAAACAACATTTTGCTTCATTTTTATGATTTATTGATTGTTTACTTGTATCGTGAGATTCCAAATTGCATAATTCAAAACTCAAGCACCAAAAAATTTATAGCATCTCATACAGGCTTTAGATGCATGAAGAAAAATTAGAGCATCTCATATTCTAGCATAAAGCCAAAAATGGTCAAGTGATAAATCAACTATTAGTTCTACGTAAATGGAACTTAATGATAGGTCATAATTTAGGACATGGTGCTTCGGGTTGTTGCATGTCTCAAAGATTGGATATTCTTAACTTTCCTGCATTGGACATTCTTGCCAATATTGTCTTGGTGAACTAAAGGAACAAAACATATTGCCATGACTTTAACTGAGTGTTTCTCAGTATTCTCAGCTATAACAATCTAAATTTATAACGACATTCAACACTACAAAATGTTATGTCTTCCCTACAAAAGACATCAAGAGCAATAATGGTTAATTAATAAGTCAATTGTGTTGCTAGAAAGTCTGACATAAGATAAACTAGATGAATTTAGTCAATCCATCAAAGCGGATCTAAAATAAAATCACATCAAAATTCCTGAAATTGACAGGTTTCTATAAGAGGATTGCTAGAGCATGAGAAATGTAGAGGTATAAATCATCAAATAAAAAAAATTTCAACAAGTGAAAGCGAAGATCTAAGATCATTTGTATTTGAACAATCTATATATGATCTCATTCATATAATATTCCTAATTGTAATAGTTTTGCAGGCATCAAGAAAGAAAGAAAGGACAATATGAAGTTAAAAATGTAGATTACTAGATAACCATGTGAATTTATTGAATTGTCTGAAAAAGAAATGTAATATTTATATTTCAAACATTAAGGAAATGTAACAGAATAAAAGATCCAAGGGAACATAAACTAAATGTATTATATCCTTCATTGGACAATTGAGAAGAAAATCATCTTTGTTGAGATGCAATCAGCTGAATAGAGCAACGGGAAACACTTCCACCCATTCTTCATCTGATCTATAAAAAATAAATTTATTCTGAGCTTAAATAATTAAAATTAATGTCAATCAATGTTATGCATCTAAAATGGTGCATTTTCCATTTCCATCGACTCTCATAAATATAAATACATACTCAAAAAATGGGACCAAAGCCAGGGTCCAAAAGACAAAGGGCAAAACACCAAAAATCTCTTCATTGGATTGTGAGTGTTGCATATTTTCTACAAAAGTATTGTAAACATATAGAGGGGAGACACTCAAATCACCATAGTCAACACCAAGGCTTTGATAAACTAAGAACAAAGCAGTCTCCCAAAATCGCTTCTATAGAAGACTGATGAACGAAAACATGCAATTGTTTAGTTTTTTTTGCATTTTCATCCCCTTGCTTGACACATATCCAAAATTTCACAACATAGACAAGGTGCATGGGTTATTTTTGCTAAAAAATGTAAAAATGTGGATGCATAAATTGGGCACATAGATTATACTTGACCTAGAAATAAGCATCCTGCATATGTTGGCAAAGACACGCTTTCCAGATGTAGAAGCACAAACAAGACACCTGAACTATTTTTAAGAATGCCACCTGCAATTGCATCGCTACAATGATTTTTTCAAAATTTGTAAATAAAAAGAAAAAAATGAAAAAAAACATAAAGCCAACCAATCTAAGAATAGAACAATGCAATATAAAATCATTTTATATAATATAATTCTACAGAAAATAGGATAAAACTCAATACACTATTCCCAAGTAGTTAATTAAATCTTCCTATAGATAGGCAGGGACTAATAAAGAGCAAAAATAGTAGTCATGGTTGAAGGTGTGGTATCTATTCCGAAATTTGTGTCAAACAACAACAAGAAGCAAAGGTTTGGACCAATAGCTGATAGAACAATTAAGATAACCTTATAGAAGATTCTAAACATACTAGTTTACACTATAAATAAAAGGATCATATTTTGATTCATGGCATAGATGGAACATGAGAAAGGAGGATGTGAATAATTTTATCAAATCAACCATGGAAGGATTTGAAGCCAAGTACATTGAAAGAACCTATTTAACATGCAAAATTGATAAAAAAAAAAAGTATCAAATTAAAACTTGAATAAATTTTTGAATGCAAATGTGAATCTTCTTTATTTTTATTTATAAATTCCAAAAAACCTTAACTGTTTGCACAACAAATAGAACTCTAAATATTTGGTGAGTTCCAATTGTATTAGCATTTTAAAAGAAATACAAAATGGAACACCTAAGTTCATTAGTTGTGAGCAAATAATTACTTAAATAGATTTAGTGTTGCTTGTGTTAATTATTTTATAAAATAAATAATATTAATTAGTTCTAATTTAGTAGTTACTTAATTTCACATTTAACAATCTCAATTCTGTAATTTTAATATTATAATTATTATTAAATTTATAAACATTGTAATAGAATGGAATAGAATAGAATAGCATTTAAGTTGTTTTGGTATTGTTTGTATTAATTATTTTGCATATAATTAGAAAATATATTATTTTATAAAATAAATAATATTAATTAGTTCTAATTTACTAATTACTTAATTTCACATAGAATATTCTCAATTTTGTGATAGTTATAACTTTATTATTATAATTGTTATTATAATTATAAACATTTTAATAGAATAGAATAAAATAAAATTTATATTTATGATGATATAATATGATTTACATTGAACAATTCTATTTTTATCTTAATTATGAAGAATAAAATTAAAAATAGTATAATAATAAAAATTTAATTTGTAATAATTATTTATTTATTTATTAATACAATATAAAAGTATTTTAATTCTTTTTCATTTATGCATGGAATATAGTCACAAATAAAAGATTGATTACTATTAAAATATTTTTACATTTCATTGTATTGTAATATAAGAGTTGAAATTTTCGTTTAAAGTGAAAATATATACATTGGTGATGCATCAATGTACTAAATTCATATAATCTTAACTCTAAATGCATTATACTATTCTCAACCAAGTGTATGCGGTTGAAACCTACCTGTGTGGAACAAGCTCAAACATGCAAATGTTAGAGACAAAAAGCATTCATATTACATGTAACATGTCAACAACTTGCAACCTGCACTAAGCTTCCACCAGAACCTCAAATGAGCTAAAAAAAGTGCACCCAAGACTTGTTTGATTTGCTCCTAGAAATTTGTGGGTGTGCTCTCCCAACACAATATATTTAATCCCACCAAGTGATTAAAAACTAGATGGATGAGCTTAAGATGCAAACTAATAGAGTATATATTGAATAACTCAAGAACTAGTTATGTAGAACTAGCCTCAAGCATTCAACATGAATGCAAAATAGTAGGTATGGGATTAATGCAAATAAGAACTAGTATTGAATGTAAACTAAAATCTAAGATTGAATGTAAACTACCATGAATGCATATAACTACCAAACATGTTAGCAATAAATCACTAAATGAATGCAATAATAGCTCTAAGGTTCAAACTAGCATAATGAGATTACTAGGCAAGGCCTCTATTTATAGGATTTTGGAGGGTCTTGGTGAGGTGAAATCTATGTGGCATCAACATAGGTCATGCAAAGTCCAAGGTTTCTCACACATGTGTGAGCAACTTGGGATGTGATGGGTCATTACGTACTTCAAGTACGCATGCCATAGATCTTGTAAGAGATCTTGACCAATGAAAGACTATTGGTAAGTGTAAGAGGTTGTCATTGAGGTTGTAAGAGACCTTGTTTAGAAAAATTTAGCATTTTTTTAAAAAAGCAAGATTTTGGAAATATGTGGAGGAAATAATTAGTCTTAATGGTTGTAGGAATTAGTTTAATTAACTTTGCTTAATTAATAAATAGGTTAATTATTTATAAAAGGATGGGTGTAGGGTAGGATCTAGGTTAGGCTTAGTATTAAATTAAATAGGGTTTAATTTAATCAGGCTTAGAAGAAATAGGCATGTGGGGATCAAATAAATAAAATCTATTTGAAAAGGGATATGATGGAGGAAAATGTATTAAATTAAATTTAACACATTAGAGAGGGGTATTTAAATTAAATTTAAATACACTAGGTAATAAATTTATTTTAATTAATTAAAATTTAACTAAATAAATATAGCAATAATAATTAATTATTAAAATTAATTACAATACTATTAAGAATTATTAATTAAATAAAAATTTAATTAATGTCAAAGGACAATTTTAGGCGTCTACATTTTGTCCCTCTTTGACGTGGTGTCAAAAGTGGCATCACATCAAAAAAATAAAAATAAAAAAGAAGATGCCCCAGAGAGAAAAGTGGTCCTAAAAGTCATGCCAGAGCGACAACAACGAAGGAGTGTGCCCCTCAAGAAAATAGCGCAAAAATTAAGTGTTGGAAATTTTTCTCAAAAAAGGTACACAGGAAGGAAAAATGAGTAGAGAGGAAGATAAATTGGATATTGGCATAACTTATAGGACACATGGGTGAAAATAGGATGAAAATGGGGATCAAGGACTGGGGGGACATGATGCCCTAGTTTGGAGTGAGAAAAGAGGTAAATTAGACTTAGAATAACTGAATGATATGATATTGACTAGCTATAGGAGGTGGTCCCACCATTTAGATTTTGAGAGTGTTGTCTTGATATGATGGTGCTAGAAGAGTAGTTGATGCTAGAGGAGTGGGGATAGGTAGCACTATGTGGAATAGAGCATGTTCACTTATGACCTAGATTGAGAGCACATAACACACTCATGACTGCGTTGATAGAGAGGTGACAACCCCATGTCTAATTTTCATTTTCTGATGGGTGAGGCCACAATCACGCTCTTTGATGTATAGTGGATATACCACATTCCTATCAGTGGTCTCATTCCACATTAAGTACAGGAGAGATCAGAGCCCTATATGGAGACCTATTTTGGATGATCGATCAATTGATAGGGGATTCCATGGGCACCAACGATGACAAAGAGACTGCGGCTACCATGAGTAGCATTGTATTTAGATGGATTGATCGAAGGTGTATGATGCTTGATCATGCAAGACAAGGTTTCTTATTATTTTGGCTAGAGTGCTTAGTCATATGCTAGATGATAAGGATGAGGTGTATTGCTAGGGGTATACTATCATTGGCTAGGTTCATTATGATCTTCACATGTGTGCATATCATAAGGGTAGGACCATGGGTGTCAAAGTTACACTACTTCTTGTTTGGGCATGGGAGCATATTGTTGTAGTACATCCCATCAGGCACCATGAGACCAAGCATCCTTGTGAGTCATACATGTGCAAGTACCAACCTCTGATTCATTATGGATCGACAAAATATGTAGGTTATTGGAGGAGAGCCTTGGATGAGATGACAAGGTTTGAATGGACTCCTTATGTAGGTTGTGATGCGTAGGGACACTAGGATTGATAATAGTAGGATTACATGGAGGAAAAATGGCTATAGTTTTATTATCTCTGATTCACATGGATAAATTGTTGGCTTATTGGTAGGAAAAACTACATGATTGCACAATATATGCCATCTAGAGTGTGGAGATGGTTTAAGGTGGTACATGATGCAATACCTGATTCATTTCTACATCCATTGGTGGTGAGAGAGGTTATATATTTATGATGTATTGGAGTAGATCTTAGAGGTGTTAGGGCTTCATGGCTAGCTATTACAAAGGTTCATTGGTAGCAGGTACATGATCATATCAGGGATGCAGGGGTGACTCCTGAATATGCATAGTGGTGGGCCACTCATCATCAAGTTAAGCTCACTATCCTAGAGCAAGAACAAGCAAATGAGCAACATGGGGAAGAGGGGGATGGTATTGGTGTAGAGGGTGATGATGGGGATGAGGTAGATGGGTGAGATGGAGGTAGGAGGGTATGAAAGAGAGTACCTATGTAGATATAGAGAGTAGTACAAGTTCCCATAGGTGCACCACTAGTGGCATCTCTATAAGTACATGTATAGGTACCAGGGAAGGATGTCTTGGCCCAGCTAGTACAACCACCATAGGCACCCCCACAATAAAAGTGACCTTTGGTCAAAATCATATGATAAGAGACACATGATGGAAAGCTACAAAGAATAAGAGGGGACCTAGGGGCAGAGAGACATGCCCATATTATCACTAGGGCATAGAGAGACAACCTATAAACAACATTAGACACATTATAGGGAAGGGTGGACTCAGGGGAGTTCATAGTCACTATTACTCATTGAGAAGATGTGGATACTAAGAGGGAGGTTGCCACTCTTAGATAGTAGGTACAAGATTTGACTGCAGAGAGAGACCATTGGTAGAGGATAGTAGATTCATATAGGGAGGAGTGAGATATAGCTCAATAGGAAGTTACCTTCCTAGGTGTATCATAGATCATGTAGGATGCACTTGCCACCCAGAGAGATACAATCTAGATAGGGTGGGAGGCCTTGTATTATATGGATCTTTATCATTAGGAAGTGCTAGAGGATCAATGATAGCCACTATACGGAGAGAGATCAATATCTTGGTCCACAAGTAGAGACTCTCAAGGATCACTAAGGATGAGGCCATTGAAACCACGTAGATAGGACGGAGGAGGAGACGCAAGGAGATCCTCCCAGCCAGCATTATGAAATTTTCTAGTTAGTTTCGATACACATTTTTTATATTGATGAGATTACATGTATAGCAGCACCTAGGTGCATGATGCATATATGAGATGTATATTTTTGTTGTACCTTCGATTAGACTATCGATATACTATTTTATTCTTTTATAATGATATTTTTGGACACTAATGTACTTGTGGATGTTGGACACTATGGACTTTGGGTATTATTCTTTCATGATGATATATACATGATGCAGATGATTTTTATGGTCCTTTGTGATGTGTTTTTTATTCCTATATGCATGTATATAGATTATTACTCTATTATTGACATGTGTGATGCAGGATGTGTGCGAGTGTATACTATATGATGATCATAAAACATATTTGTGATGCAAGACTACATGGATTATATTTATATGTTTATGATGTGATTGTAATCACCAAAATTTGTCTAGTAGAACCTAAGCCCATAATTTGATCAAATCGCCTTAGAACAAATTTTAAATCTCAAAGGCATAATTTACTAGATAGTTATGTAAGCAACTTGAATAATCCCCCTTATATAATTGAATTATTTCTAAAAATCAAGCATCAATCATCTCTAATATTAAACTTGAAAAAATCATTTAATTGTCAAAACCTCCTTTTAATATAAAGTCCTAGCACTTTTATTAAAAAGAGCACTTTGTACAAACTTAATCTTGATTAATTGATAATTAAAAGGGGATTTTCTATTTTTTTGTATTCTCCCCTTAAGCTTGACGAATCAAAATTCTTATATCCTCTCACATGGATTGATCTTTCTTACCTATCATCTCTACCTAACATCTTTTGCCTCTTACCCTCCACCCTCCATTCTTGAGGCAATTTCTTTAAAAGGAAGTGTGTGTGTGTGTGTGTGTGAAAATTGTACCTATTAAGAAGCCACACCACTTCAGTAAAACATTACAGATTAATGAGAAACAAATAAGAAATTAATGAATATATCATCATTTGCGCAATCTACTTCCTTCTAGCATATGTGAGTATGGTATTCTCAAATTTGACTGAGATTAGTGACAATGCAACGTCTAAATAAAGGATTTAAATGCAAAAATGATTGAAATGAATGCAAGATTTAATCTATGTTTTTGTGATTTTCAATGTAATAATGACAATAAATTTGGATAAAACACGATCTAAAAATTGATAATGATGAAATAAAACTAAGCTATGAATGTAAAAACTAGAAATTGAATGATAGCAATTGATCTCCAAAATGACACAATCTCTCAAGAACTCGACAGTATAGCGTTGTTGTTGTCACGATTACACATTGGTTTGTGAAGAATCGAGGGTCATTTATATAGAAAATCCAAGTTTGGGAACTCATGGAAAAGCCAAAAATCACTCCTTGATTAACTCGAATTGATTGGCAAGTAATTAGGGAATTAGAAATCATCAACTTTTGATGATAATGCAAAATCAACTTTATGACTCTCAATTAGAAGTTGAGATGATGGAAATCTGCTTTTTAACTCACAATCAGATGTTGAGTTTAGAAACTTAACATAATGAATCAAAAAGTTGATTTTGAGTTAACTGATCTTCTGATTTTTGCATAGATAAATATGGATTTATTTAATTTCCGTGCATTTTATTCTCAACCCATTTGATTTTAATTTAAAATAACTGATTTGTGGGTTAATCAATTATTAAATCAAATTTTATCAAAAATCATTTTTTTTTTATCGGTAAAAGGCCGTAGCCAAAATTTTATTAATTTATAAATCAAAGTTACAGAAAGGTGCCCCGCTCTGTGTAGGCACTGGTAGGAAAGAGCAAGGTTGAGAAAACCTCCAGCCATGCCTGGGACCGTAGTCCGAAATCTGATATAAGATATATTCGATGGGCATACCCATCATATTTTGTACAATATAAACATCAACCCTGCTTAAAACAAGATTATTCTAATAAACATAATCGTAAGGTCCTTGTGGGCTTTAATTTTGGTGGTGTTCATGTTTTTCTGAAGATTCTCTTATGCAGGAGCCTAATACAATCTTAGAGAAGCCTCCCTTAGTAGCTTATCTGAGAGATGCTTCCAAAAGTTGATATTTGAACCTGTCATTTCAAAGCTCTACCTACTATCCTTGTTAAAAATTCCACATAAAATTTGTTAATCCACGCTCTGGAGAAGTAGGAGAGTTAATTAAATAGAGATGTAAAATTTGCTAGAAAAGGAAAGATATTTAGTCCTTTACCTGTGATACCTATTTTTAGCGTAACGAATTGGAGTTGAAGTCATGTTTCCTGAATACAATTTAGAACGTGCTAACTTCATATATTGTTAAATATACCTCCCATATATCATTGGCTTAAATAAATCTCCCTTATACTATTTAGCTTGACACTAAATGCTTCATCCATAGAAAAAACAAGAAAGTGCTTTCTAATATACATTTGGCGTGGAACAACCATACTCCATTCTTTGGAAAGAAAATAAACAAATAATGAGTAGATCTTCTAAATATATTACTAGAACTATCAATCTCGATAAAAACATCATTACTGGATTCTAATAAAATAAGTTGAGCTACCAGTTATTAAAACAAATTTATAGTTCATAAAAGCGCCTGGAGCTTAATAAAAGAGATCCTATTTTGTCATTGTTGAACACATAGATTAAAGTATAAAACATCTGGTCTTCGAAAAGGATCTGAACCTTGAATAATGATCCCAATAAATCCTAAACTAATGTTGTCTAAAATACCATGAAAAAAGTTTATCTTCAATATTATGAAGGTGATGTACCTTTAGACCGAAATAATTTGGCTATCGAAAATGTCAATTATTTTTAGAATTCATAAAAGCAAGTAGGGTCTACTGGATAGATTCCTGAATCCACACTATATATAACATATTCAATAGGATATCATAAATCTTTATATGACATAAGGGTATTTGGATCATGGGTGTTGGTCCAGATCAATCTTACTCAACAATTATCTTAGAAACATATGATAATAAAAGTCATCAGTTTTGTATACACCATGTAACATTGATTACACTGACAGAGAGTTTTCCAGCTTAGTTTATATTTGAAAGCCATATATTATAAGGGATGTGAGTTTGAGATCTATCATTTAGTGCTATTTATTGATTAAAAGTGGGGGCAAAGATATATAAACTTAATGCTTATATATTGATTAAAAAATTGTTAAGCATCCATAGTTGGTAAAGTCAAGCCTAGAATCTAATCTTCAAATGTGGTGCCTATGTTCCACCATATTCCTTTTATCTAATATTAGATAGCAGAATAGAAGCTCTCTTCCTAGCATAATATTAGGATGAGCGAAGGCTATTAGGAAAGCTAATGAATTCCTATAATTTATCCATAGATTAGTATAACACTAGAACATAATTGAGATAAATGTATTATCCCTACAATGGCCTTCTTTTCTGCATGTAGATGTCATGTTGTTTCTTCAGTGTGAAACTCTCCTTCATTTAACCATAGGTCGATAAGAGATTTGGATCCAATTTCTACAAAAATCTCCATCTCTGTAATTCTGACTTCATCAGAGTGCCAGTAATTGTAAAACCAGCCTTCCTTCTCCGGCTTTAGGAGATTTAAGAAATTTAACAGAAAGGTAGTGTTTCTAATGACTATATCCTTTCTTTCCTTGAATTCTTCCTTATTCTGAGTATCAATAATGGATGAGGAAGTGTAAAAAGATGCCCTATCTAAGCTAAATGATTTGGCTGCAGTATGTTCTCTTTTAATTATTATCAGTGCTTTATATAGATTGCCCAGAAATCTAGGTTTAAAGATTTTGTGACAAAGATTCTAGATTTCCTGTTCGTGGAGACCCCAATATGAAATGACTGCTACAAACATGGAGGAGATATTGGATAAAAGCCTGCAGCTATCCTCTAAATTGATAAATTCTGGCCCTAAGATTCAGAGAACATCTTTGATAAAAAGAAGGTGCTTAAATTTTAACATCTTTTTGACATATTTTGGCATAATTTTGCCTTTAAAGGCCAACTGACCCTTTTTACAAGTGAGTATAATAGAAGTTTTCATGATACTCTACACTTCTAAGGTTTAATCAGGGCCGATGAGTAGGTAATGGGGTCATGGATTATATATACGGTTAATCCACACATACCCTGACTATTGGGTGATTGCGATCGTTCTAGTTTCCTGGTATCTAATTAAAAATATTACTATATCTTCTTAGGGGATGTGGAACGATTCTTATATTTGTGAAGATAATATAATATTTCTTCCTCCTTTATGGTTACTTACTTGATTAACATTATCAATAAGATAAATACAATGCTAGGATAGTACTTAAATTAAGATTTGAAATGAGATGATAGACTAAGTAATGTTTTCCAATTTCTAAATACAGTAGAGGAAATGAAACACAAAGCTACATAAAAGATATTGCCTGTTTGTATAAATAACCAGTCTAACAATAATTACTATCTTCTATAAGATTAAAAACCAAAGCTTTTGTATTCTTATAAAACCGGAGGAGAGTTGTTCATATACAGGTAAAAAGTGATAATTTTAAGCTGTATTTAAAACCAACTATCACCGTGTCCTGTCTAATGAGCCAACTTAATACTTAATAGTTAATATACTAACTGTGCTTACTTTGATGTATAAACTGAGAAAGGAAGATTATTATTGTCGATACTAAAATCTTATTCAATACCAAAGATAATCTTTCTTGCTTATACCACTACACTATTTCTCTGGAGACATTTTCTACACATAGTGTATCTCAATAGCTGCTACTTTAACTAGTTTAACCAAGATATGAGATTTTCACTACAACATCACAAACATACATCTCTCTTTCTCTCTCTATATCTATATATATATATATATAAAACTATTTATGAAGAGGCCTTCCAAGTGTACAGATAGGGTTTACTATAAACTGTATTATATTAATATATACCCATGAGTCTATGTACATACTTTGTAGGAAAATAAACTTGTAAGTTGTCTCAACATAGATTATGGAGAGGTCTAAAGCTTATATATCTAACTATTAGGATATACATCAATCTACAATAAAAGGAGTCATATGCTATCTATCTATAAGGGTATACAACAATCTACACTAAGACGTGAGATACCAGTGATCAGATGTCTCCATTTTTTTGGATTACACTGCACTTCCAGATGCTCTCATTTTTAACCATCACCACTATGAATTCGACTTCTTCTTCTTCCTTTCTTGTGTGTCATGTGCATCTGGTGACTACCGAAGCCATAATATGAAGGTTGGCTGACTCAACTTGATCCAAGATTCTTGGGATATTGAAACCCTCATCCCACCAATATTTAAGAATCTTTTCCTTGTCTGCCTCCTCTGACAGGGTCTCTTGATAGAGAAAGTCCAAGTTTCTTAACATCTCCGGCTAGTGAGTGTCAAACTTTCTTACATCTTTGAAAGTTAACATGGGGATTCACTGTGATCAAGGGATTTCATCGAGCCTAGCAATCTCTATATTCATCATAATCTATGTGTAAGGGATTGTCAGTTGGTTATCAACACAGATCACCATGTTTTCCAGTCCTCCAAGATGTTCTTCGGTGAAGATTTCCCTTGCTACCTGTATAATATCTCTCCTTTCCTTTCCTATGAAGATTGAAAGTGCAATGAACTGTCCTATTATTGCTCCATTAGTTCTAAAGGTATAGTGATTGTCAAAGTATTGATCACCCAAAGCTCTCTCTACTGCCCTTCTAGATGAGTCTGGCAGGGGGTTCAAGACCTAGTTCCATCATTCAGGCATGATATGCCCTCTGAAAGTCATCACTCTATTCCCTTTAGTGGAGAAAGTGATTAGTCTTGACTCCATGGTTTACCGGAAAGTTGGGACTCGGTGAGATTTTTGGCGAGGTATGATAGTGTTAAGCTGTGTGCTGCTATAAATTTCGGGACTATGTGTGAGGTAATTTCCATGATTACCTTCTATCCATCTATTCATTGTTATTTTGAGTCATAATGAATTCAAATGATCGACTACCTAAGATCAGTCATGACTAAACTCTGCAAAGTGACCAGATTAATTAATGCTAACTAAATCTCTAGAGGGAGTAATGTTTCTTGAAGTATTATCATTGCGATCTTGTGTTTTTCATAATGCACATTTAACTTCAGCACATAGTCATGATTATTTTCTCAATGTCCATAATGATCCATTTGGAATACTCATTAAAGATTAAAACAGTTAGTAGTAATAATAGTATGCATCTTTTAGAGCATATAAGCTTAAGTCCATGACAATCATTATTTCTCTATTCTGTTAAAAAGTTATAAACATAGATTATTACTAGATAAAGATAGTGAACTTACCTAAGCGAGGAGAGAAGCCTAGAAAGGTTGGGGGAGAATCCTGCTAGGTATTAAGCCTATTATCAGGGAGCAAAGGGATAAAGAAGCGTAGGAAATGAGGACCCTGAACATAATTCTACTGGCAGTAGAATGATTGTCCTGTTTAAGGCTAACCTATCCCTAAATGATAACTAAAGGTTCAAATCAGTAGAGCTACTCCACTGAAATAGAGGTAAGGTGACAACCCAACACTAATCATGAAGTCGTGGGATTCTTAAGACTGAGGGGTATCTAGGCTACTAATGGTATAAGAGAGATTGTTGAAACTAATTAAATGAGGTTATCATGTATTCCTTGTTGAATGAATCCTATCATTTGCTACAGCAAGGAGGATTATATTGATAGGTTAGTAACCTCTCTAGTTTACAACATTAGATGATGTTATACCTCAAAAAGTTCAATATGCCTGAAATTACCTTCATATATCCATATAAGGATAAGGATATACTGCAGTCGTGATTTTATTTAAAAGTTTATCATCCTTTGTCTGTTTTCAAATATAACTTAATCTAGGGGTCAGGTTAAGCATTTTTAAACTTATGATTTGGGATCATAATTTTACTCTAAAATTTAATAGACTAAGTAAATGGTGTAAGTGCTAATTCATAATACTATCTAAAATTTGTCTAATCACACTTGTGTTAGAGGTTAGGATGGTCTAAAAGGGGTTCTATAGAAAACCTACAAAAGGGAAAAAAAAACCATAAAATCTTCTATAAGTGTAAGAGACAAGGTTTACCTCATCTCAAAAAAGAGGTCTGGTTACAATGATCAGCTAAAGGGGAAGGAGTAGGGCTCTACTAGGAGGAGGTCAGGGTCTCAAAGTAACCGGGGTAATTTCTAGCCAATAATGCTAGGGGATCCAAGTATGTCCTAATGATTTTAAAACCTCAATTGCAACTATACCTAACTTCCTGGCCCCTTTGAAGTTTAAAGCTGAAAATGATTAAGCCTATTAGTAATTGATTAGTACTAGAAGGGGGTATAGTAGTTATATAAGAAAATTCTCATGGTTAAGTACAAGGCTAACTTAGAGAGGAGTAACAAGGACTACTCAAGGGCTTCCTCTGTATTAATCCATACAGTTCCTAATGAAAAGAAAATTTAAGTGATCATGCCAGTATACAGGGGAGATGCAGCTTTTTAAAAGGTCTCCTATAGATAAACAGGTCTGGTTTCTCATGCTTCTAAATTAAATTCTGGATTCAATAAGAAATGTACATACTAACTAATGTAAATTAATGTTTTCATAGATACCATGACTAAAGCAGGCTATATATTCTTAACTTGTTGGAAAGACTGATGTCAATCCTTTCAAAAGTATCTCTATATAGGGGAGCATCATATATGATAGTGATAGTCAAAATTAGCTGTTATATTAACAGATAGTATATCTATATATAAGGTGGTCTCTAATTTAAAGTGAAAAGAATTTCTAACTAACTGATATGACTGCCAGATCCTATATTCATATATTAATAAATAGAAAAGATAAGCATATATCTCAGTGTTTCTGGTCAGAATCGCATGTAATTCATAATTCTATTTAGCTGAAAAGTATTCATATTTTGGGATATTACTTATTTTTATTAAGGTTAAGTGTCTAGTTACTGTAGTCTACACAACATTTTAATTAGCTATTTAAAACCTTCAAATGTGAAATGCAGTTCTAGATGAAAGGCATTCATTGCTATAATATAGAGTCAGATTGATAGATGGTAATGTTATGCAAGGGTCTTATAAGCTAACTTATTCTAGACAAACTCACTCCTATACTATTTCACCATTTGCTCCCTAATTAGCAAGCTAATCTGCAACTGTATTCGCTTCTCTATAAATATGCTTGATTTTGTGTTGAGGGATAGTATCCAATATTATGCTAATGTCTTCAATTCTCGAATTGAGTTTCCAATTAGGGGTCTTTCTAGTTCTGATAGCATTGATAATTATTTGAGAATCTCCTTCAACTACTAGTTTAGAGATACCAAGTTGTTTGCACAATTTAAGTCCTTCTAAAGCTGCCTTACATTATGCCATATTATTGGTTGTGGGTTTGATAGGTCGAGCATATTTAGAGACTATTTCTCCATTCCAATTATAGATAACCCCACCAATACTTGCTATTCCTAAATTTCCATGAGAATCCCCATCAAAATTTAATTTATACCTTCCTTCTCTAGGAGGCGTCCATTTACATGAGCTTCTATCTGATTTTGATTTAGTTCCCCCTCTACCATATAGTGGTGGAATTGCCAATTTAGGCCATAAGAATCTGATATTGTTATCCCATTGTTTAAATGAATTTTCTAAACTAATCTTATCTCGAAGTCTACTATTGGTTACTTCAACAACTGATGCTTCTATTTTGTTAGCAATTGATTTCCAATCAAGCTTTTGGTTTGTAAATATCCTTATATTTCGCTCTTTCCAGATTTCCCATACAAGACTAGAGGGTGAGATTGTCCATAGATCTTTGTACAAACTATCTTTGTTAAGGATTAGCCATGCTTTAAGGTGATCTACCAAATCGAGGGGCATGGCTGAGTTCCAATTTAGGAAATATCGTAACCAATTCCAACAATTTTGGGTATAGGTGCAGTTTAAGAGAAAATGGTTGACATCCTCCTCTTGATCTTCACATAGGGGACATCTGGAGGGACCTTCAAATCCTAGCTTTCTAAGTCTATCTGTGGTTAAAATCCTTTTTTGCAATGCTGCCCAAAGAAAAATTCCTGCCTTAGGAAGACATACCTTATTCTAGCATACGTTCAAAGGGATATCTAGGGTATCCAAATTATGTTTCTGTACTATAGATTTGTATCCATCCTTCACAGTATATGCTCCATTATTAGAACCCACCCAAATTAGATTGTCTGACCTATTTTTAATAGTAATTACTCTATCTTTGAGAATATCAATGAGTTTTTGTCTTTCTTTATAATTTGTTGGAATTTCATTAATTGATTTCCGTACTGATTCCTCTTCATTAATGATATAATTCTCTAAATACATTCCTTTAATGTTTTTGCAGTCTTCAATAAAGCTTTGTGAAAAACCCATCTCCTTGAGGGGTGTAAAACCACCCCAGGAGTCTTCCCAAAACAGGGCCTTGTCCCCTCTACCTACATCCCATGTTAGTAAATTACTAATGACTCCTCTAGATTCTTTAATAAATTTCCAAACATGTGAGCCTTTACATGGGTTCACGATCTGAAGATATTGATGGGATCTGCATCTGGGATGTATTTGTGCAATAAAATTGTAGCCCATTTACTATTTGATTCTTTGTATAATCTCCAGATGAGCTTGGCACCCAATGCTTTATTTTGCCACTGTAAATTTTTAATACCCAATCCACCTTGGGATATTGGTTTACATAGATTCTCCCATCTTATGAGTGCTAGCTTTTTTTCCTCTGTCGTGCCTTGCCAATAGAAATCCCTAAGGAGTTTGTCTAAACTAGCTTTAACATTGATTGGAAGAGGAAGTATTAACATTTGATAGGTGGAGATAGCTGTCAATACGGATTTAATCATTGTGGCTCTACCGGCTTTAGTAAGCCACTTGCTTTTCCAAGTGCCTTTTTTAGTTTGAATTTTGGAGAGCACTTGCTGCCATAACTTAGTGCTATGTAAGCCCTTGTGAAGGGGAATCCCTAAGTATTTACAAGGAAATTTGCCAATTTTATAACCTAGAGTTTTGCAAATTTCTCGTTCTTTGTTTGTCAAGTTATTGATGAATTTTTTTTTAGATTTAGTAGGATTTACTTGCTGCCCTGACGCCTTTGAATATATATCCAAAAAAATTTTGAAAGCCTTAGCTTCTTTACAATTGGAGGCTCCCGGGAGTATAGTGTCATCAACAAATTGTTGGTGGGTTATATTCGGGACATGTTCTGAAACTTTGAATCCTGAGATTTTACCTTCTAAGTGGGCCTTAGTTATGGCTCTACCTAGAGCTTTAGCCATGATAACATATAGAAAAGGAGAAAGTGGGTCTCCCTGTCGAATACCACGAGAGATTTCAAAGAAACCTTCAGGGGTATCATTGATGAGTAGTGATATTTTGGGTGTGGAAATACAATTGAAAATTAAGTTAATCAATTGTTTAGAAAAGCCAAATGCTTCCAGGCATTTACAAAGAAACCTCCAATCTACTTTATCATAAGCTTTTCGAATATCAATTTTAATAAGCATACATAGTTCTTTCTTATATTGAGATGTGTGTACTATTTCTTGGGCTATAATAATTCCATCTAATATTGACGGTTGGGAACCAAACCTGTTTGTTCTTCTAAAATAATAGTAGGTAGGAGGGTTTTGAGTCTGTTTGCTAAACATTTGGAGAGGATCTTATAAATGGTATTACATAGAGAAATGGGCTGAAAATCTCCTGGTTCTATACAAACATTTTTCTTAGGGATATGTGCGAAAAAAGTGTTGTTGATTTCAGATAAAAGTGTACTAGAGTTCCTAGTAGCTTCCACTGCTTGCCATATCTCTTCTCCTATGAAATGCCAACATTTTTAGAAAAAACCTACCTGAAAACCATCTGGTCCTGGGGCTTTTTCTGGGTGGAGCTAGAACAAAGATTTTTTAACTTCTTCTAAGGTAAATTTACTATTAATCCATTTATTATCTGCATCTGAAACTAATTTTGGAATAGCCTTCAATAATTCATTTTGTGCTTTTAGGTCAGAAGCCTCCTGATTGTTAAGAAGAGAATGGTAGAAATGGATGAATTGATCATAAATTAGTTTGGGGTCATCTATGATTTGCCCATTTACGTCTTGAATATTTGAAATTCTATTTATATTTCTTTTATTGTTGGTACTATTGTGAAATTTTTTTGTATTACAGTCTCCTTCTTTCAACTATATTTCTCTAGACTTTTGCTTCCAGAATATTTTTTCTTTTAATAAGATCTCTGTATATTTAGCCATAAGTTCTTTTTCTTTTAAGTAACTAGTTTCATTCATCCCTTGTTCTATCACTAAATTATTAAGACATTCTAAATCGTACTCAATTTGATTTTTCTGTTCAAAAATATTATGAAATTTGTTTTTGTTCCAATCTAGGATCTTGTGCTTAATGATCTTTAGTTTAGCTACTAGGCAATACATCTTAGATCTAGAGACCGTTATTTGATTCCATCATTGTTCTAATAGCTGCATAAATTCCTCATCTTGGAACCACATGAATTCAAATTTGAAGGGGTTTCTAGACGGTTTACAATTTTTCATAATAGAGAGCCTTACTGGGTAGTGATCTGACCCCGCATTGGGAAGAATTTCTACACTTAAAAGGTGATTAAAATTTCCAGTATCTCTGCTAACCATAAATCTATCCAGTTTTTCTGCAATGTGACTAAAGCCCGATCTTCTATTATTCCAAGTAAACACACCATTGTTGGTGTTAATATCAATCAGGTTATTATCTAAGACCCATTGTCTAAAATCTTTTTGTGACTGTGAGATATATTGTGACCCACCAAATTTTTCTTTAATATCTAAAATTGCATTGAAATCTCCTCCTAATATGTGGATATCTTTGGTATTAACAATAAGTTGATTTTGCACTTCCTGCCACACTTTCCTTTTTTCTTCATTCTGAACCGGTCCATGTATATTGATGAGTTTAAATTTTAGATTCGACTTTAAGCTATTGACTCCTAATACCATCCAATTACTATTTTTAGATATTACCTCAATCATTATTTTCCTAGGGTCCCATAAGGAAGCTAATCCACTAGAAGCTCCTGTGGATAGGACGATCTCTGATTTCCAAATGCCTAATTTAAGACTAAACTTTAAGCTTTCTTCCTTATTTAATTTAATTTCCTATAGTATTATAATTTCTGATTCGAATGTATTAAGGTATCTTTTAATTAATCTTTGTTTGTTAGGGGCATTCAAGCCCCTAACATTCCAAGTTGTTAACTTCATTGCCCTTTGGGAAGGCTCTTCCCCTTCCCAACATTTAGGATATCAGATAGTTTTTGTTGGTTATCAGCATTACCGGCTATAGTTCTCAGTTCATTAATAGATTTTCTATGTTTTATTCTCAACCCATTTGATTTTAATTTAAAATAACTAATTTGTGGGTTAATTAATTATTAAATCAAATTTTATCAAAAATCATATTTTTAATTTGACAATTCAATTTTAATTAATTAAATAAATATTCAATCAATTATTTTAGAGTTTTTGATAAATTTTTAAATAAATAATATTAATTAAGAATAATTTAAAAGTAAATCTAATTAAAGTGATTAAGTGGCCAAATGAAGTTTAATTAATTAAATATTCAACATATTCAATTAATAGCACTTAGGATAAATAATAATGTCATTGTCGCCAAATAATATTTAATTAGGGATAACTAGGATAGATTAGGAATATTCCCTGATGTAGATTTATGACAAAATTGATTAAGGCTTTGATAGTTTGATGTGCCTTGGGTTAGGACTTTAGGGTCGATTTCGATCGATTTGTTGATGTAGGAGGTTAATGGTACCGAAGCCCATTTTTGGGGTATTATATTTTTCCCCTCTTTGAATTACTGTACGAAGCACAATGGTTCAAAGATAAATTTATTTGTTGAGACCCGAACTTGATTATGTGATGGAGAAACTGATCCTGATTTGATTAATTATTTCCAAGACATAAATTGATTGAGAGATTGAAGATGTTGATTCAAGTCTTGACTGATCAAAGAATCAAAGATGATGTCAACAATAGAAACTCTGAACCTGTGATTACAAAGAAGTGATAAAACATCTGATTCTAAACCTGTGATTATGAGGAATCGAATATCGTCACTCTAGACTTACTTGTCCAAAGGAATCAAAAGGATACCCACTCTAAATCCTTCGCTTACGAAGATTCAAGGAAATAACGCATCTGAACCGATGGTTATGAAGAGCTAATACAGTTTACAAGATTAAGAGAATACAAGATTGATATTGATTTTGATGAATCTGATATGCCCCAAGCAATGAGGACTTTAATTAAGTCAACAATTAGACTTGGTTGATGTCTTGATTGCTGAAGAATATTTGATAAATAAATTTAATTAATGATCTATAATACTGTACCCCCTTTGTGATTAAAATTGAAATCTGGCGAGAAAGCCAATATGAATTGATATTTAGTAATGTGAACGATTTTGGAATTGGTTATATATGTCTAGGGATGCATTATGCATCGTTTAAAGGCATGACTGACCATGTTTGACCACTTTTGACCATGGTTGACCAAGTTGGAAATTTTGAGAATTTGATGTTAAATGATCAAATAGGTTGAGGTCTAGATTCTATTGATGTCATGAAGGTCTATTATGCAAGAAGTCATTCGTCTTTTGTCCAAAGTTTTAAATCATGTTTTGAGAAGTGAAACGATCTTAGATTTTGATTTTGATCCCGAAAATGGATTTAGGACATCGAAATTAACTAAGGGTGGTGTTTTCATGTAAATCGGAGCACTTTTGAAAATCAGGTGAAAACTATATAAGGTCGAAAGGGGTCATTTTTAAATCATTTGTGTCGTTTGACTTTTCTAGCTTGTGGAGCCCTTTGAGAGATAAAATGGTGGTTCCAGTCTCACACGGGTTTGAGTGCTCTCATCAATTTCAAAGACCTCAGCCATACGAGAACCTAGTAAGTCAACTTCTTAACTCCTCTTTTCATTGAATTTGCATGTTTTAATTTGAATTTTGTGATTTCTTAGCTATTTTTAATTTTTGTTTCACGAGTTTTCATATGACACTTAGTGCACTGTCGTACAAAAATCCAAGTTCATGTCAAATGTCATGTGTGTTTGCCTAGGGTTTCATATGGGAGACACCCATCTCTTGTTAATATGATTTAGAACAACAAAGAGGGGGGGTGAATCAGTTGTTCTCAGGTCCTGATGTATAAAAAAAACTTACAAAATTTTCCTTAAATCAGATCCAATAACCAAAACAAACTCGGTCATCACTGATTCAATAATAGAAACATATAACAATGCAATTCACTACCCAGCTATAACTTAACTTGTAAAACATAGAAATGTTCAAACCAAAACATTCACACAAGTATTAACACCAGGATTTATAGTGGAAACCCAATGTGGGAAAAACCACTTTGTAACATGCTACTATTATTTTCACTCTTCTGAAGTGAGCTTGGTTAAAAGCCAACCCTGTCAAAGGTTACAATACACACTGTTAGGTGTGACCCGGTTAAAGGATTTTAATCACCCTGTTAAAAGTGAGCCTTGTCATAGGACTTACATACACTCCATTAGAATGCAACCTTGTTCAAAGGATTTAACTTATGACTGTTAGGTCAACCTCTGTCAAAAGGATTTTGACTGTTATAATGGTTAGAAAGTAGCAGTAATATTTATCTAAAAAATATACAACTCACTTTGCAAATATTAGATCTAATTCCATACACTAATGTTGGTTTACTGACTTTGACACTTTGCCATCTCCATCTCTGATCTGCTTGGAACTTTTCTTCAAGCAATCACCACAATTTTCCTTCAGCCTTTTCTGCTTATATAGTCAATAAAACTTTACTGATCTTCCAGCATTCTTTTCCACCCATGCACTTCCATATCCAAATGCTTAGGTTCCTTTTATATTTTCCTCAATTAGGTTAACTCATCTTATGCCGCTCAATCACATTCATAGATCTTAGGGTTAGGTCAGATTCATTGAATCTACCCGCTTCATGTTCTTCGGCTCCTTTTCTAGAATCATCTCAAATCTCATAAAGATTTACAATAAAATATTTTACAGTGCATTTAATGCTTTCAGACAATCAATAAATAAAGTCAACACATTTTACATAATCCAAGAATTCAACAATGTCGGCTCCAAAACTAAATTCTCTTCAAATATAAAAATGCCGATGCTTGGTCAATACTGTGATCATCTACTCGGTCTTCATGTAGAAAGCTCAGTCATTACTAAAAATGTTTCCTTGGCTTACATTGTCTTCCTCGGCATACACTATCTTCCTCGACAATTAATTTTTGTTCAGTCGACACTAGAATTTTGCTCGGCATACACTGACTCAGTCAACACTAACATTACTCAGCTTAAACATGATTTCTCCATTTTTGCTCGGTCAAGCCTACCAGTTTAGTCTTCAGTCTTACTAAGATAAACAATACATTGGCTCATCATTGTACAACATAGTCAAGTACACTTTGTAGTATCAAGATAACTCAACCTTTCGCTAGGTGCTATTGTTACCAACCTTGCATATCCCCTTAGCAACAATCAAATAGATATAGTACTTTCCTAAGTAGCAACAGTCTTACCAATTAAGGTTTGACATCAATGACAATACAATAATTGTTTCAATTGTAGTTTCCAACAATCTCCCTCTTTGGCATTGATGACAACACCATATGATATCACCTGAATAACACATGGATTACCAACCAATCCAAAAACTTATTTGTCCATCAAAGAATTATTTATAATATCCTTAGCTTCATTCTAATTCAAAATCCTATAAGCCTCACTTTTGTGACCATCAGAAGTATTTAGATCTCCCTCTATCATGATCCTTCATTTCAGTTCGTCACCCTTACCTTTCAGTGTCATGTGTTATCATATCAGTTCATCTCCCTCTTTAACAAAAATTCCAAAGCAACAACTAAAACATACATCCATCAGATGTAGATAATATATGTGCAGCTCATTATTTCTCCCTCTGTCATCTTGCTTATGACTGATTCCTTGTCTTTTCTCCTTTTCACAACTCTAGGCCAGCCCTAAAGTGTGACAATCTTCTGCATCAATTTGTCAAATATTCTATTGTAGCATATTTGATGCAGTGCTCCTAGCTTGACTAGGCAGCCTCAGTTAGGGGAAGGACCCCTAATTGACTTCTTAAATACTCATGAGCTTCTCTGGGTAAAGCTTTAGTGAATATGTCTGCTAATTGTTCTTTTGTATTCACATATTCCATTCGGACTTCTTTATCTTGTACTAATTCTCTCAAGTAGTGATACTTGATTGCTATGTGCTTGGTCTTATTGTGCATCATTGGATTCTTAGAAATATTGATAGCACTTGTGTTGTCACAGAAAATAACAATAGGTTCAGTGATTTCTTCTTTCATGCCTATCAACAATTTTTTTATCCATACCAGATTTGAATAGTTTACTACAGCAGCAACATACTCGGTCTCGATAGTAGATTGGGAAATGCAATTTTATTTCTTGCTCATCCAGGAGACTAATCTCTATCCAAGAAAGAAAGCTCCACCACTAGTACTCTTTCTATCATCTACATTTCCTACCTAATCAACATCTGTATAAACTTTGAGTTCAAATTTGTCATCCTTCTTATAATATAGACCAAAGTCAGTAGTTCCTTTCAAGTATCTCATAATTCTTTTCATAGCCATCATGTGTGTTTCCTTAGGATTGGCAGAGAATCTTGCCACAATCCCAACAACTAGTGTAATATCTGGTCTACTATGTACAACATACTACAATTTTCCAATTATGGATCTGTACAAAGTCTGATTCACTTCTATAGCATCATCATTCTTAGATAACTTTTGTCTAGTAACCATAGGAGTGCTCACTGGTTTAGCATCTTCCATCCCAAAAGTTTTCAGTATTTCATTAACATACTTAGACTGGGTAATGAAAAGTCCTTTCTTCTTCTGATATACTTGTAAACCAACAAAGAATTTGATCTCACCAAACATACTCATTTAAAATTTAGTTTGCATTTCATTTGAAATTTTTTTACATAATGCATCTTGTCCACCAAAAATAATGTCATCCACAAATTTTTTTGCCAACAGGATACCTTTACCTTCTTCATCTTTCATATACAGATTGCTTGTGTCATTTGTTCTTGAAAATCCAATTTGTATCAAGTAGTTGTGCAACCTCTCATACCATGCTCTGGGAGCTTGCTTCAATCCATATAATGCTTTGTTCAGTTTGCACACCATGTGTCTTCTATTTGGATCAATAAAACCTTATGGTTGTTCTATGTAAAATTCTTCTTCTAGTATACCATTCAAAAATGCAAACTTGACATCCATTTGATATACCTTGAAATCTTTATAAGTAGCATATGCAAGCAGAGTGCTTACTCCTTCCAATCTAGCTACAGGGGAAAAAGTCTCCCCATAATCTATTCCTTCTTCTTGTGCGTAGCCTTTGCATACCAGCCTAGCTTTGTTCCTAGTTATTTCATCATTTTCATTCATCTTATTCCGAAACACCCACTTTGTTCCTATAACATTTTTATTTTCAGGTCTCGGCACCAGAGTCCAAGTATCATTCTTCTCAATCTAGTCAATCTCTTCATTCATTGCTTGTATCTAGTCTTCATTTTCCAATGCCTCTCTAGTTGACTTGGGTTCAAATTCACACAGTAGGCATGTTGGATCCTTAATCTTACTTTTGGTCTTAATTCCAGTATTTTTGTCTCCAATTATCTGTTTAGGCTTGTGATGTCTTCTTACATATTTTGCCAAAATAGGTTCAACTCCTTTCTCCTCTATTTCATCAGGTTCCCCAACAAGATTATCAGATTCAACTTATGAATGTTCGGCAGCCTCTTCCTGATACTCGGCAACATTTTCTTTTAGCTCGGCATGTTCTTGTTCTCTTTCGGCATTGTTTTCCTGAAGCTCGACAAAGTCTGTCTGTCGCTCGACATTGCTTACCCGAGACTTGGCATCAGGTGCAAGTCTGTTACTTGCCTCTTCTTCTTCCTCAATATACACAAAAGATCTATAATCTTTTGGTTCTCTTTTACTATCAGCTTCATTTCTTTCTACATACTCATCAATTCTCACATTCACACTTTCCACAATTTTGTTAGTGTTAGAGTTCAAACACTTATAAGCTTTACTTTTTGTGGAATATCCTAGGAATATGCCTTCATCACTCTTAGCATCAAACTTTACATTCCTAGTGTCTTTTAACATATAGCACTTACTTCCAAAGATTCTAAAGTATTTAACACTTGGTGCATGCCCATGTCATAATTCATAGGGTGTCAGATTTGTACCTTTCTTGATCTGTACCTGGTTAAGAGTGTAGATAGCAGTGCTTATAAATTCTTTCCAGTATTTCTGTGCCACATTATTTTCAATCAACAATGTCCTTGCACAATCCAAGATAGATTTGTTTCTCCTTTCTACTATACCATTCTGTGGAGGTGTTCTAGGTGTAGACATCTATCTTTTAAATCCTCTATCATTGCAAAATAGATTAAATTCATTTGATGTAAATTCTCCACCTCGGTCAAATTTAAGACATTTCAAGTTCCTACTTGTCTCCTTCTCAACCTTAGCCAAATACCACTTAAAGAATTGAAAAGCTTCAGATTTTTCTTTAAGAAACATTACATGCATCATCCTAGTATGATCATCAACAAATAGGATAAAATATCTAGCACCACAGTAACTTTGTACACCCATAGGTCCACAAAGGTCAGTATGAACCAAATCTAAAATATTTTCAGAAGTAAAGGATTTGCTCTTAAAAATTGACTTTTTCATTTTTCCTAACTGACATTCCTTGCACATCACATTCTCCAGTTTCTTCAATCTAGGTAGACCTCTTACCTTTTTCTTCTTACTTATCTCTCCAGATTGTCAAAGTTAACATGACATAGCTTTTTGTGCCATAACCAAATATCATCAAGTTGTGCAATTAAACATGTTTCTTCAGATAGGTCAAGATAGAACAAATTACCTCTAGTCTGATCTCCACTTCCAATTAGTTCTCTAGTAGCATCAAATATTTTAGCTTGCTTGTGATGAAATTCCACTCTATAACCAGTTTTGTTGAGCTGAGCAACACTTAACAAATTATAATTAAGACCTTCAACCCAATATGCATTTTCACAAGATATCTTATCAGTTAGTTTAATCAAACCTTTTCATCTAACATGACATGGTGCATCATTACCAAATTTTACACTTTTACCTCTGTAATGATGTAGGGTCTCAAACTTATTTTTGTCACTAGTCATGTGATGTGAACAACCACTATCAATAATCCATTTATCATTCTTGTTCACATAGGATATCAATGCAGTTTTCTTATCCTCATCAGATTCAACTTTCATTGCAACATAGACTACCTCAATTTCAAAATCATCACCATCAGTGTCAGTTTCTTTTTCAACAATGTAACAAGATTTCTTACCTTTTCCTTTGTAGTCTTTATTCCATCAGTAGCTTCTGTCATCTCTTCTATCTTTGTGTTTTCTTTTTCTTTCATCATCTTTATCCTTCCTGTTAGGACATCTAGCAGCTATATGACCAACTTTATTACATGCAAAACATATAATAGGGAGTTTACCTTTATACTTTCCTTTTCCCCTTCTCAGTCTTCTAGCCATAAGAGCTTCTAGATCTTCCAGTTCTTCATCAGAAGTGTCACTGTCACTTTCACTTTCACTGATGCATCTTTCTTTTTCTTTCTTAGGCTTGTTCAGAACTATTTGTGACTTGAAAGCAGATTCAACATTACCAATGCTTCCAATAGTGAAATTATCATAGTTAGAGAGTTCAAAAGTAGTCATCTTACCAACCAAACTTTCCAAAGTAAGCACATTAGCAGAGTTGCATCTAGATTCCTAAATAGCTGAGATCTTAATAGCATATATAGGACACAGGGTTCTTAGTACTTTCCCAATTATAGTTTCATCATCAATAGCCCCATTAGCTCCTCTAATAGCATTCACAATTTCTTTTATTCTACCACAATATTGTGCAATGTTTTCACCTTCTTGCATTCTCATTTCATCAAACTTACCTCTTAGACTCTCGGCCTTTGCTTTCAGCACATTTAAGTCACCACCATAGATCCTTGCAAGAGTGTCCCACATATCCTTAGTAGTTGTGCAATCCTTAATGTCCTCAAATTCTAGATAGCTTAGGGCAGATGCAATTTCCAGCACTGTCTGATTATGTTCTTGCTTAACTCTCATTTCTTCGGCAGTCAAAGGTGCGATAGGTGAGACATAGCTATTATCAATGTAGTACTTTGCAGAGTCACCAATATTGGCTAGATGCAACATCATCAAGCTTTGCCATGCAGGGAAGTTTTCCTTATTCAACTTCGGTACCTCCTTATACATCCTGATAATTTGCTTCAAGCCCCTTTAAACTTGATTTCTGTAAACACTAATAATAAGCAACTTAGCTCTGATACCAATTGTTAATATGATTTAGAACAATAGAGAGGGGGGGTGAATCAGTTGTTCTCAGGTCCTGATGTATAAAAAAAACTTACAAAGTTTTCCTTAAATCAGATCCAATAACCAAAACAAACTCGGTCATCACTGATTCAATAATAGAAACATATAACAATGCAGTTCACTACCCAGTTGTAACTTAACTTGTAAAACACAGAAATGTTCAAACCAAAATATTCACACAAGTATTAACACCAAGATTTATAGTGGAAACCCAATGTGGGAAAAACCACTTTGTAACATGCTACTATTATTTTCACTCTTCTGAAGTGAGCTCAGTTAAAAGCCAACCCTGTCAAAGGTTACAATACACACTGTTAGGTGTGACCCGGTTAAAGGATTTCAATCACCGTGTTAAAAGTGAGCCTTGTCATAGGACTTACATACACTCCATTAGAATGTAACCTTGTTCAAAGGATTTAACTTATGACTATTAGGTCAACCTCTGTCAAAAGGATTTTGACTGTTACAATGGTTAGAAAGTAGCAATAATATTTATCTGAAAAATATACAACTCACTTTGCAAATATCAAATCTAATTCCATACACTAATGCTGGTTTATTGACTTTGAAACTTTTCCATCTCCATCTCTGATCTGCTCAAAACTTTTCTTCAAGGAATCACCACAATTTTCCTTCAGCCTTTTCTGCTTATACAGTCAATAAAACTTTACTGATCTTCCATCATTCTTTTCCACCCATGCACTTCTATATCCAAATGCTCGGGTTCCTTTTATATTTTCCTCAATTAGGTTAACTCATCTTATGCTGCTCAATCACATTCGTAGATCTTAGGGTTAGGTCAGATTCATTGAATCTACCCACTTCATGTTCTTTAGCTCCTTTTCTAGAATCATCTCAAATCTCATAAAGATTTACAATAAAAATTATTTCTCTACCCTAAAGATCTAATTAATTTGTTAGTTAAATGGTAATTGTCCTTCAAAAATTTCCAATTTTTTCATATTTAATGCAACAGTGGGTGAAATTAGAAATATGACTTATGATAAGACATATTCTAACTTGGGAATAATGAAGGCCAAAAGGATCGCATGACGCAAGTGGACATAACAATTATTTAATATACACAAACTTGAAACATATGCGCACTCCGCAGAAACAATGAAAAAAGTATGTTAGTTGTGAAATGGCGGCACGAAATGAAGCTTTACCATTGATGTAAGATCATTGAACGGTCAAAAAACAATGTCCTTAGATGAAATGATATCTTCAATTAAGCCTTAAGGCATTATTCTATTGAGGTAATGAATCTAATGATGTGACACATATGTGTCATTGAAAATTGAAAGGCGTCATCTAAGAAGCCATTAATTGATAGTTACATTACTTTAATTGATGTCATCTAATCATCGCCATTAATTAATAAATTTATCTAACATTATTGAAGATTTCCAGCATAATTCTTCTTTTTTGGTGTGAAAAAAAGAGGTCATTGACTCACACGTCCATTGGATTACAACATATCAACGACCAAAAGTGAATTTCAGGCCTATTGTTGGTCTTCATAACCTTTACGACAAACTCTCGACATAATCATGACATGTGGTATGATTGATCATGGGCTTATTGGATGAGGATCATAGTGATGGAACCCGCTGCACCCGCTTGTGCAACTTCAACATCAAATCAGAACCATTGGATTAAGAGAGACAAATGGTGGAAGGTGCATTTTGGACGGAATGTGGTGGGACAACTCCTTTACTGAAACTTTGTCTGGAATCATCACACGTGTCATTCTTTGAGAATGAAAACTCAAGACCAAACTTATTAAATTTAAGTTAGAAACTTAAATCGCCTAGAATGTTAAATTTAATAATTATTTCCAATTATTAAATCACCATACCGATTATACAACTATTGTATTAAATCACCAAGTTTATATGCATTTTTGAAATACATTCGCCATGACAAATAAATTAATTAAAATATTTGGAAAATAGTTTTGCCATAATTTATCAGTATAAGGAAGTCTGATTCGCCAATTAAATTAATAAATTTTTGATAAAAAAATTGTAGTCGCCATATTTTATAAAAAATTATATGTTTTAAAAAAATTCACCACCAAATATTCATATTTTGAAATGCTATTTGCCATTAATATTAAAAATTTCCCTCCAAAAAACATGGGATTCACCACGATTTTATAATTTTTGGGAGGGGGGTTTCTTAAAGTTATCCTTGCCAAGGACAACAACATAACTGATGGATGCCATCATGCTGCACTACCATCTCATATGGGAAAAGTACAAACTTAGCAGGAATGAAATAGAAGGATGTAAAACATAGAACTATTCTATGAAAATGCAAATAAGGTAAATAAATAGAACATCGATAGGTGAAATAAAGTATACAAAATAAGAGGAAATGATAATGGAAATAAAAAATCATGATTCTATGACAAGATCAACTTAGTAGTGTAGATGATTCAACTATTTATGAATATTTTATGAGCAAATGAAACAAGGAGAAGAATCGAGATGATAGAACCTGATTCGATGGCTGATAATGTGTTCTAATTGTAGCTTTCAAACCCATGAACTCTCTATAGAAACTTGCACACAAGTGAAGAAGGAAATTATTGTGGCCATAAAGAGGCTCATCCTAGTCAACCCCCCACTTTGGTGTTTTCACCTCCATGAAAATTCATTAGACATGATAATTTCGGTGATAGATAACTAGGTAGAAAATAAATAAAAAAGATAATATAAGCTAGAAATGAGATAAGAAAGATAAATATGGTCATGACACGAAGAGGATATGAGAGAAAACTCCCCCAAGTGAAGGCAGAGAGCTCAAATTTGTGATGCAAGACCAAGTATGAAGCTTGGAGTTTCTCAATAATGGATAAAAAGCTACAAATATGTGGTATGTAGGGCCAAAAATGGTGGATAATGGAGGATATGAGCAACCAAGTGAGTGAATAATTAGTTCAAGAAGATGTTAGCAGTTTGAATAAGCATGCAAGAAGACCAAATGGGGGTTGCAAAAGGGTATTTGATGGAACCAAATATATTTTGCATAGAGGAGCCATCATCTCAAAGTGTTACAATTCAAGGTTGAAAATTCATAATGCTCCAATGACTAAATGCATGTCTACAAATTCACAAATGAGAGTGTTTCGCACAAACGTCTCCACTATGCACATGTGTCCAAATATGTTAATGGCTTCATTATGGGGACTTCAAGCAAGATGATGAGTTGGCTGATGACAAGGATAAACTGGGTGATGTTATTTTTTGTCTTAGGCTAAAGAAGAAAAAATGTTAAAATGACATCCTACATGAGAGTGTAAAATTTATGTCGTTATGTACTTTACTTTTAGGGTAGGGTTCTTCTACAATGGGTAACACTAAAACTTCAAAAATCCTCTCCTCTGTGGTAATAAATTTCAAACCTTTCACCATTGCCTCACCATTATTAAATGTCTGAGGAAATTCCATTGAAATTTTATAACTAAACCCATTCAACTTCAAAAAGTAGCCTAACCAGCCACAATTCCTAAATTCTGCATGAAATCTGGCTCACAGACTTTGTCCTGCTAGATTACTTGATGAACTACTGGTTCATTTCTCATTGGTGGACCTGACATGTTTCTATTCATGCCTTTTGAAACACCTTTTCTCTATAATTATTTAGCTGTAAACTCACATAATTCCTCTCTCAATGTTGTAAACCCTTCTCGTAGTCATAAAACCAATGTTGTATAACCTTCCATTTACCCACCTTTTAGTGGCATTTATGATAACAACTTAAACAATAAGGAAGGAATTAAATTGGGATTCCAGATTTTAAATATTTGGCATATTGGCATAGAACACATGTATGCATAATGATGTGTCTATGACATGTGGGCACACACTCTCCTGACCTATACAGAATCACGTATCTACACACCCCTAGTTACAAAGCAACTAGAAAGCACCCACATATAGTGTTATTTTTTTAAGTCTATTTTATTTTCATTATATTGTGGTGCATTTTGGTTACACCATAGATGGTGTCGTGTCCACATAGGGAATTGGAAAAAGATATGTCATGTGATGAAGAAAGAGGGAAAGTGATTATTAGATGGTTAATGTGACATCTAACCTGATATTTGTAGAGCTCGAGTAATCAATGTTACAGAAAATAATTTATTTTGTCGTCAAATTTTTTTGAGTATCCTAGTGGATTTGTTGTTACCAAGAAGAAAACCAATGGTGGAGATCTCAATGTTTCTTAATTGAGTACTTGACATCAAAAGAGAGATATTTCCTAATATTTTTTATGTAGACTATCTTGTTGACACAAGTATATGAGGAAAATTCTATAAGTTCATTAAAAGGTTGTTGCTATTCAACATTCTAAAGAATTTGAACTATAATTCCAAGGTAGTAAGGCTATAAATGGCAGTTCTTGGTTTGAATATTTTCAATAGGTTGGTTTTCCTTTAATTAAGAAGGTTGAGGATGAAGTTCTTAGAGAAGATAAGTGTTTTCTAGTATAGGATGGAATGGTTTAAAAAAATCAATTATAGGAAGCATGCAAAGATTAAAAAAAGTGGAGCAGTATGATGCTAACATTGTACCTATAGGGATATCAAAAGGGTTTTTGGTTCCTACAGGGATATTAGAATGCTTTAGTATAGCTATAGACTTTTTCTATAGTTTTAAAATTATTCCAATCCTTGAGGCTACCACTTTTATTATCTTGAATCAGGATGATACATATTGGAGAGAGTTGAATTTCTTTGTCTCAAGGAGAGAGTTAAATTTATGTGTACATATAAAAATGATGTTTAGTGTATAAAATGGATTGTTAAAGTATAACTTTATAATAACATGAGAGGGCTTGTTAATGTTAAGCATTAATATATTCAAAACCCACTGGTTAAGTTTCATCTATTCATAGGATCTTTTTAATGGCTTTACTTTCACTTAGTACCATGAGATTGGGCACTAGACTATTGAGAAACCTGGAGGGTTTTTTGATTTAAAATCAAATTAATCAAATCTATTGTTCCTTTATGTTCTTTATTTTATGTTTAATTTATCTATTTGTATATCTTCACTTTCCTTACAATAATGTGGAGGATGCATTTAAAAGTGTCTGTATAACACTCCTGCATGATTTTGATAAGGAGATATATAATTTATGCGTTCTTAGTGTTTATTAAAGAAAATGGGATTACTTGCTCAAGTGATGAAATAAAAGCCCCATCTAGATAAAATTTGATAATTGTCTTGGTATTGCAGCTACTAATGTGAGATGAAATGCATGGTTTGGTAGAAGAAGTTTGTGTCCTAGGAGTGGCTGGGATATTGGAATAATTTGTTCCCTGTTCCACATTCTTAGAGTTTACTATTATTGAATTATTCTTAGATCTTATGCTCGATCTAGGAGTGGTTGGGGAATCAATTGATTCCCATTGAAATGGTTGATTTGGTTACATTGTTTCAGGGTCTTTACTGTATCATTTTTCTATGTATCTGAAAAGCATTGTCAAGCCCATACCATCCAATTTGTTCACTACCTCTTCCCCTAATATGGAATCTAGTGCCTATTTTTTCTTATCGGTCTCATCTCCCTTTATATGTGTGTGCGTGTGTGTGTGTCTATATATATATATATATATATATATATATATATATATATATATATATATATATATATATATATATATATATATATATATATATATATATATATATATATATATATATATATATATATATATATATATATATATATATATATATATATATATATATATATATATGTATATGTATGTATGTATGTATGTATGTATGTATGTATGTATATATGTATTTATATATGTATGTATGTATGTATAAGCATATATGCATATGCATATGTGTATGGGTATGTGTATGGGTATGTGTATGTGTATGTGTATGTATATGTATATGTATATGTATATGTATATGTATATGTATATGTATATGTATATGTATATATATATATGTATATGGATATGTATATGCATATGCATATGCATATGTATATGTATATGTATATGCATATGGATATGTATATGTATATGTATATGTATATGCATATGCATATGTATATGTATATGTATATGTACATGCATATGTACATGTATATGTATTTTGAAGCGACCTAGAGGAAATTATTTTCATCCAGTTTGTGGAGGCAAATAAAGTACACACTGCCAGGTATGAAAGTTTTGTTGGTGGTATGAAAAACATTCACCAATCAACAAAATTAATAAAAATGGGTGAATAGTGAGCAAGCTTTACCTTGATTGACTCTCTTTCTATATTTAATCTCCTACGAGATATATTATGGGAGTTCAAACCATATGATGGAATGAATAATTGAAAAAGAAGACCACCAAACTACACAAATCAATAGAAGCCCGACTATTATCATCTAGGTGCCATCCTTTTGTAAACATTTATTAATTAAAATTCTATCTAAATATCTTTATATGGATTCAAATTGAACCAAAAGGAAAAAATTACTTGGTTTTCACATTTAAAGAGAAATCAAGGGTTTAATTTATATCTATCTATCATTTACTCTCTATCTCGTAAAAATTTAAGTCGACTGAATAAACACTCTAAACCCTATCAATCATATGCTCTGTATCTCGCAATAAAATAAAAGGGGGCGACCAAAATGAAAACTAAAAGATTAGAAAGGAAAAACTAACAAATGAAAAATAATTGAAATATAAAATAAGAGCGACCTGTGGAGGTAATTTTAACATAGACGAGAACTTTTAATTTTCTCTTTTTGATTCATCAGTCAGTGCTATAGTCCCACAAATCTAATGCATTTATATGGCATTTGAAAAATATGAAATGTTCAATATATTTTTGTTTAATGTCATAGTGATTTTTTGTGTTTAATGTTGCAATGGTTAATGCTGACTTTAGCATCGAATTTGACCCATAAATGTAATTTGTTTAGGACGCTAAACAAGGATTAAGTGTGTCTAATTTAGCATCAATTTTTAGCCTTATATGTAATCTATTTGGATGACCAAAGGTAACATAGAGTACCTAATTTTGATTTTTTAGTACTAATTTATTAAACAATTAACCCAGACCACCATCGCATTGTCACTGATCATTAACATTTAAACATTTAAATAGTTTTTACCATTTTCTAGTTCAAAAAAGTTGACTAAAATACACCCTTGAAAAATGAAGACAAATCCTTCCTTCTCTTAACCACCACCTTGCATGATTCAATAAAATTAAAACATGTGGCCACTGGGCCCACCATTCTCTAGTCCTTTCACTTAAAACTTCTATAATTCTTTTGCAGTCAATGGAATTTGACTGAAATGACATTCTACAAAACAACAAAGAGAACTATGTCTTCGAAGAGTTATGGACCCCACCACTTGATTTCCATCACCATTTCGTGGTTGTTTGATTCTAATGAAAAAATATTGCTTGCGAATATTTGAAGACAATTAAGAAGCTAGGAAAAGGTAAGGGGTTGATTGTTTTGATGATAAAGGGGACATTAATAGGTCACTTAAGTGATTTGTGACCTAGTATAGGAAGTCAATTGCAGAACATAGGAAAAGTTAACGTCAACAGGGAAATTGGGGTTTTACTAGGATTTTAGGACTTAGGAGATTTTTTAAGGGTTTCTAAGCCTTTTTCCTTTTTTTTAAGCCTTAACACTATGTACATATTGAAGCTTTTGATGGAAATTTAACCTAGAGGGTAAATGGTTATATAAAGTCAATATTTTTGGCAATTTCTTCAGTGTACTTTCCTGCTAAGTATACAATATTAGTAGCCTAGCAATCCATTGGGCATGGAGTCACTATGAAAAAATTAGAGATATGAAACCTCTTGTTTCTTTTGTAGAATTCTCTTCTGTAATTATAGGTAGCCTTTTCTTGCTTTAGTAAATTTCTATTGTTTACCTATTTCAAGTCCAAATATATTGTGTAATCTTTTCCTTCTTATTTGGATGCATTTCATCATCTTCTCTATTATATGATTGTGTTAATTTTCTTGATTGATTAGGCTTGTGGATCTTTAGGTTCCTTGCAAAGTCTTTTTGAGTCCTGACTTTCATAATGTTCTAGGATTTGATCAAATTCAAGAAGTAGTGTGGTTTTGGTAGTTTCTTTAAGGTTTAAGGGAAATCATAAGCAAAAAGAGATTAAATATTTAATCTTAGTGTATCACCCCTTTTCCCTTTATGCATATCCTTGTCCCTTTTCCCTAAAAAATCTTAGTTTAGGTGCACCTTGATTGTAAGTAATTTGGCCTTCTTCAGAGAATCAACCTCACATTTCAAGTCCCATGCTTGGAGGTTGTTTCCATGTTTCACAAATGTTGATGTGACAACCTCTTTTTCCATTCGTGAAACTTTTACTATCAGTGAAGTAGATAAAGGCTTCATACATTGAATAATGAATGAGTGAATCATTTTAATAACATCCACAAGGCCAAAGCATCATATGAGACCCCCTAAACAACACACACCCTAAGAATAGGGTGCCAAGGTCTTAATCACTTTGTAACCTCTTCTTTAGATCTCTTCTTCAATAATGTATCTTAATCACAAGGTTTGTTGTTTTGGTTAGTTGTGCTTCTTTAAATAGGGTACATAAATTTCCTAATTCTAAGATATCCACTTAGTTGGAACATATGTCATTGTATGTTGGGCACTCCATGATAAAATCCCAAATAAAAAGATTTCCATATTTTTAGACAATGTGTCTCACAGTAATGATTACACTAAAATTTCAAATCTTCTATTAACATCAATGTATTCAAATCATCCATTTTTTAAAATGATTTATTATTTTTCAATCTTACCTTCATTCATCAAGGACCAAATAAAATAAATGGAGCTCACGATATTTCCATATGTACTAAATTACATATATTATTATTATTTAAGTCTTTCAAATGATTTAAATATCAATTTAACTATTAGAAATCACAGAGGCAAAGGGATTCAAACCTTCACATATATCAATTCAAACCCCATGAACACTTGAAGAATGTGGAACCTTGAAACTGTAGAACTGATCAGATCAAAACTTTTAATTTCACTTTCTCAAATTGAGGCAACATTAATTCATTGTATCATGATGCATGTCAGATCTCTTTGTGTGACCATCCTGATTTTTTTTTGTTCTAAGACAGCATGACCCTTGATTTTATATGAAACAAAAACATGCATCTAGGGAAAAAAATGAAGCAGGTTTCCAAGAAAGTTTGATGTGTTACTTCTATCTTGTGACCAAAATAGGCCAAGTAGCCTTTGAAATCGCCATAAAAAAAATGACTTAAAGCTAAAGTGTTCATTTTTTAATTATTTAAATTGACCTTCCTCAACACCTCAATTGTTGTCAATTGAATGGGCTTAGTTCTTTATAGTTTTCCTTATTTGGCTACATAACATTATACTTGTAAATATTATAACTTAAAGAAACTTATCACATCCAACATTAGCTATGTCTAATACATTTTTACACAGGTGTAAAAGATTAGTGTGTAATAGTTAGTGAAATTAAAAACAAAGACATTAAATGAGGAGGGAATCAGTGGCTGAATAGAAAAAGAAAGGAGAGCGGATAAGGGGGTGTGATGCTAGTGGGAAGATAATAATTTAGTAGTGGAATACATTAAAAGATTGAGATTTTTGAATAGTATAGCTTTTATTCATTTACCTCACAATTTCTAATAATCTTTGAAAGACTTTCAATTCTTTGAGTGAAGGCGATCATATTGTGTTTAAATTTTTATTGTAGTTTTGTCATAACTTTAAGATAATGCATTATTTAAATAATAAAACTATTTAATTAATAAAGGAATGATAACTTAATGAAATAATTAAAAATCATTTAATTAATATATAGATTAAAAATTTGATGAAAAAATGAATGACATGAAAAGGTAAAAATATGTTAGTCATTTTATGACCTCTACAACTTGAATAATATCATAATCATTTTTAAATTTTAATATCAAATTATATATTTATTTTTTATATGAATGAATTGTAGAAGTGAAATTGAGAATAAGAAAACCACTTCACCCAAAAATCATATTATAAAATCCTAATTATTTTAAATAGAAAATTCTTAGATCTAAATTCCCTAGGTTCCCAAATGTATGTTGCATAACACCATACCATACTTAATTTACAACATACCAATCGCTCTAAAAAAGGTTCTAAAAGTCACTACTATTGCTACCTCAAGTCTATAATATCCAATCATACATATTATCTTGGGGTTTTCTCAATTTAGCAAATTAAAACAAGGCATTTTATTTTCACCAAAAGCATGCATTTTTATATTAAGCTAGTGGGATTTTTCCCCTTTGTGACAATCATCAAAACATGTGCAAATTTAACTTAAATTTTATAAATGTTATCCACATCTTGTTATAGAGAAAATTGATATTGGTATTTTGATTATTTTTTATAGATAAGAGGCCATAGCTAAGATATAGTATTATTTATTTATTATAAGAAGTATACATCAGTCCTAGTTCAAGAGAGTATATCAGAAGGAAAGAACTAGCTCCTCTGGTTGTAGCTTAGAAAACCTAAAAAACTAAACATAAGTACATCCAAATGATGCCTTGCCACACCCAACTACAAAAAAAAATAGTCAAAGTATCTTGAGGAGCCATAATCTAGATCAAATGTATGTATGAACCTCAACATGTTGATACAAAAACCAATACAATGTGTCAAGCTACTCATACATTAGGTCATGATGTCATCTGAACCTTTTGTACACCTAAAATATCTAAAAATAATATCTTGAAATGTAATGACTTTGAGAACAATTGCAAATTTTCTTCCTCTTGTTCATTCTAGCAATTTGGCATGTCTTCATTCAAAATCTTGGGACCTAGATTTTATCTCAGAGCATGCACGCTATCTCAATCTTGGGTGATTAATTTTGGTTCTCTATCTCCATAAGAATTGAAGGCCCTACTTACTCGTGAACCAACTCTACATTCTCTACCTATGTTGCATCTTGTTTTTCCACCCATGAGGAGTCCTCACTACCTAAGCCATCAACCTTCACTTGTAATATTCCTTAAAACTAATTTTATCTAAAATGTATGAAAGAACTTTCACCACCTTTCCAAGTTCACGTAAAATCTTAGCATCATCTAATTTCTTCATGATGTCCTTTACAACATTATCAAAAAATAAAGAGAGTAAGTCTGTAATCGAGATATCCTCATCTGATTTATTATAAAAATACATCAAACCCCTCCTTTAGAGTCTTATTAGATTGCTTGTTGTCCTAAGAACACTTGAGAACATAAATACCATACTTGTCATGCAATTCAATAAGCTTCCTTATGAATTCTTGATCCTAAGTTCCATTGGAATCCCTCTTCTCATAAACATTAGCCACTTCCTGGTTAAAATATTATGTTCCTTCTATAGTGGCCAATTGTTCCAAAGCATTTACAATTGGATCCAAGGCATGGGATAGATAATCATTTATCTTGTCAGTCTTAGACAAATCTAAGGGGCTGAAACCCTTTTCCAAAATTTTCTCCTTATAATTATGAATTAATTCTTTTTCTAATTTAGATAATAATTTTTTCTCATTGTCGGCATGCAATAATTGGAAACTCTATCCTTCTCAAGTTGAAAACATTATGCAACCTTCAACAAATAGCTTTTTGAGAATAGAAAGTTTCAGATTCTTATAACATTAGTTTTTCAAAGTCTTCCACATAGTGATCCATGCAACCAAATTTGCATCCTCTACCTTTGTTGCATCTTGATCTCTATCATAATTACTCTAGCTAACATCTTAAACTAATATATGCCCTTGCCAAAAAAATGAATTTTTAAATGATTAACCAACATTATCCTTATTAGTTAGATGAGGATCTATTTGATGGTAACTCCCTCAACACCTAAATTTTCTAGTTCATCTGCAAGTTTGTTCCCTTCTCTATATATATGACTCATTGTAACACTCTCCAACCTTTCCATTAATTCCAACATTGTATCTAGGAAATGACTATAATCTCCAATTCGGAGTATGCCTAGTCCTTATGGCATTTATGGCAATGGTTGAATCCCCTTCATTTTCAACCCTTCTCAAGTCTAATTACATGCATAGTGATAGTCCTTCTACTAAAGCTTTAAATTTATATTTTTTGTCTTTTTCTTCTTCCAACAATTTGGACAATACTTCTATCATCTTGCCTTGGCATGAGTAAACTACACACCTAGCCTGTGAGGGTCCTGGGTCACCTCTAGAAGCCCCATCATAATTCAATTGAACCATCTTGGTATTGGGGAACACCATTTTCAATTATCTTTGTCTTTTTTGTTTGATTAGTGTCCTTTACCAATGAATTTTGAAAGTCTTAACCCATACCAACTTTTATGTATTTTTTCATCCCATCCCATGAAATAATTTATTTTCTTCCTTTGAGCATGAATCCTTGAATTCATTATTTCTACTATAAATTATTCCATATTATTTATAATCCGCCCATTCCATAGCCTTCCCTTGGAATATTCTATGACTCTTTTCCTTATAAATCTCCCAAGTTATAATTGAGGGTGAAATTATCCATATGTTTCCAAATAAACTATTGTTCCATATTCTCGACCAAGATTGGAATAATGTCAAAATATCATTTGGAGGTATTGAAATCAAGCCTAGTTTGGCGCATAGTCATTGCCAACATTTTTGAGAGAAAGGGCATGTTAGTAGCATATGATTAGCATCCTCTTCACTATTGTTGTACAAGAAATAAATTGGTGAACCTTGAAAACTAATCTTTCTGAACTATTTCGTTGTTAGAAACTTTCCTTGTAGAGAAGCCCAAGTGAAGACAATTTCCTTTGGTAGACATAATTTATCCCAACATAGATGAACTGGTAGTTTCATTTTTTCTCTTTCTTTCATGCATGATAATGCATTATATCTATCCTTGGAATTGTATACTCCCTCATTAGAGTCTCCCCATATTATTTCATCATTACCTTATTTGAAAGAGATAAATCCATTTTTGATAATTTCTCTTATCAACTCAATATCTATAGGTGGCAGGTCTAGGTCCTCAATTTTTTTTCATTCCCATCTGTGATCAAGACTTGGATCTGTGAACACAGTGTAATCTCTAACATATATTCCCTAGTTAAGTTCACAAATGTGTTTGATTCTATTTGCATCTATTAGATTGTTGATGATTGAATATCACCCCCCAAGATTCGTACCAAAAGAGGGCTTTTTTTCCATCCTTTATGTTCCACGATATGTGGTTAAGTATGATATCACTGCATTTGGAAATGAATTTCCAAATATGAGACCCACTTGGGAAGTTAGATAACCTTAAAATATCTTTATTCTTGAATTTGTTAGATATTTACCTTTAATGATTCTTACCCATTTAAGATGTGACTCCCTATGAATTTTCAAAACAACTTTGCCCCTAGTGCTTTTTTCTGCCATAGTTGGTTCTTGATTCTTGTACCTCCATGCTTGATGGGATTGCATATCTTTTCTCATGAAATTAAAGAATAATTTTTCTTCACATCTATACCCTGCTATAAAAATTTCCTTAACTTCTTTATTAGATCAATATAAGTTCCAGTTGATAGGGAAATAGATGATATTAAGTATATAGGGATTGCAAAAAATGTTTTCGTTATTATCAAAATTATTCCTTCGCATGTTAGCCATTTAGATTTCCACAATTCCATTTTCTTATCTATTTTATCTCTTACTGATTTCCAAGTTTTAGTTGACTGTAGATATTTATCCAATGGCCTCGATACGAGCAAGTGACTTTACCTTCCTTAAATCCTAGCAACCTTAACATCTAATCTTGGACTTTTAATTTCACAAAAAAGAATAATATATTTGATTTCTCCTAATTTACTACTTGTCCTGAAGCTTTAGAGTATGTTTTAAGCATTTTTTTAAATTATAAGGCTTCTCCATTATTCCCTTTTCCAAATAACATTATGTCATCAAAAAAATGTCGATGTGTCACTGGTTGAACTAAAGAAGTCACTTACACCCCTTTCAAGTTTCCATTTTTTATAGGGTGGATAACTTTCTTCCAAGAGATTCAGCCATAATGACAATCAGGAAAGGTGATAACATATCTCCTTGTCAAATGCCTCTTGAAATGTCAAAAAACCTTGAGGGTTCCCATTGATAAGAATAGAAAACCATGGTGTGGATATGCAGTAGAATATCAGATCTATCCACACTTTGCAGAATCCAAACCTTTCCAAAAATTTAGCCAAGAATCTCTAGTTCACATTGTCATACACTTTTTTTACATCTAGTTTAATGATCATACTTGGGGTCTTAGTTTTTTAAATAGAATGAATAGCTTCTTGGGAAATGATTACCTCATCAAAAATAGATATTCCAAGAACAAAGCTTGTTTTTTCTTCTTCTATTAATTTTCAGAGTAAATTTTTTAATTTGTTGGCTAAAGCTTTTGTCAAGACCTTGTAAATGGTGTGACAGACATAAATTGGTCTAAACTCATCTAAGAATGTTGATTTTTCTTTGTGTGTAATGATGGCTAAAAAGGTGTTGTTTGTTTCTCTCAAAAACTTCCATAGATTCATGTTGCCTCTAACACTTTAGTCATCTTAGATCCTAAAATTGGCCAACATTCTTGGGAGAAGCTAGTTGGAAATCAATCAGGACCTTGTGCTTTGTTTACATGAAGTTGAAATAAGGATGTATGTATTTCTTCCTATGATAATTTAGCCATCAAAACTTTGTTATCCTTAGTTGTCACAATCCGAGGGATGTCACTTAGCATCTCTTGCTGCACTAACAAATCTGAAGCCTAAAAATAATTTAGTAAATTTGAATAGAGACTCACTATCCTTTTCTTAATTTCTATTTGATCTTCTATAATGCCACCATTTCCATCATTGATCTTATGAGTTCTATTAACATTTCTCCTTTGTTTTGTACTGTTGTGGAAAAAATTTGAATTCTTATTCCCTTCTTCAAGCCAAAGCTCTCTAGATTTATACCTCCAAAAGATTTCTTCTTTAGCCAAAATGTCCTCATATTCCTTTAATAACTTGTTTTCCTAATAGAATCTTTCCCTATCTATTCCTTGAAGAGTGACTTGTTCATTCAGTTCCTTCATGCTTTGTTCAATTGATCTCTTTATTTCAAAAAAAAATTTAAAGTGGCTCATGTTCCATTCTTTCAATTTTATTTTGATATAAAGCAATATAATTTGGATCCTTCAAACTGAGATTATTTCCATCATTCATCTATCAACCCTAAGAATTTTTCATATTTCATCCACATGTTTTCAAATTTGAAGGGATAGAACATTAATTTAACTTCTCTTAATATGCCCAACTATTTGGGAAAATGGTTTGATCCTGATACGAGAGAAATGGATGCCTTCAAATAAAAAGAAAAAGAAGTTAAGTCACCTCTATATAAGAATCTATCCAATTTTCAGCTATATGACTAAATCCAAGTCTTCTTTTTCTCCATGTGAACATTCCATTCTCCAAGTCAACCTCCTTGAGATTTTCCTTTGTCACCTAGTTTTTGAAGTCAGTCCATGGCTGAAATTCTTTTTGTATACCCCCTTTTTTATGATATATGGAGGATGGAATTGAAGTCTCCACCAATGATGAAATTATTTTCTATCCAGGATCTAAAAAGACTACTTATCTCTTCCCATACTTTCACTTTCTTCCTTGTCATTATCAGACCATAAACATTAATTAAAGAAAACTTCCAATTTCTATACAGGTTGTGCACTAATCCTCCTAGCCAATTGAATGTACCATACAACTTTTGAAAGAGAATTGTGCTTGGGTTCCATAGGATTTCCAATCCCCCCGAGGCACTTGTGGCTTTTATTGATTCTAATTCCCACTTGTCTATTGATCTTTTGAATTTTTCTATTTGGTCTACATTTAACTTTACCTCTTGAGGCATGATTAAATTTTATTTGAATGAAAAATTACAAAATTATATTAAATGCTACTTTTTAGGAGAATTCATGCCCCTAACACTCAATAAAATAATATTCATTTCTCCTTGGTAAGGAACTTCCCCTTCCCTACATGAAAATAAGTTATGATTTTGTTTTTGTATGACTCCTCCCCTTCTTCACTTCTCAATTAAAAAATGGATTTTATCCCCTTTCCTTTCTTCCTTTTCTTCCAACAATCTGGAGTTAATTTGGCTGGAAAATTTCTTTATGTTCCCAGCTTTGGGATTATTACTTCTATTATTCCCGATGGCTCCATAGACTCCTCCACTTCTTGTATTTGAATTTCACAATTCTCTTTGTCATCAAATTGGGCTAAATCAAGGAAATATACCTCTATCTCTTCATTTTATGTAATCTCTATCTCAAAAATATCTTTTCCCTCAGAATAAAGCCCTTTCCTCTGGATAACCCAAATCCAAAATCCTACCAACAACTTCATATTTTATTCTTTCTATACTCTCATCTCTAGAATCCAGTAGACCTTTCTCATCTATTCTGAAGAGTTCATATAGTGCTTGGAGCCTTCATGATATATTTGAATGTTGATTAATTTCCCCAAAGTTGGATCCTCCTTTATACTCTCTTCCTTCCAAATTATTGCCTCATTTTTTTAAAGATTCGTAAGTGGTATTAGACCATCTTTGATTTATACTTTGATTATCTTCCCAAGAGATGAGCATCCTTCATTAATCTCTAAAATGAGATGTAACTTTATTCAATGTAGTAATCTTATCCTTATTCCAACTTATGTTCCTATTCTCTTGTAGAGGATTCTCATCTAATGCCAAATCCATAACTCTTTCTTTCCTTAAGGAGCTATCTGCATCTAAAAACCTCTTATCCTTATCTAATGTCAAACCATTAAAATTGATCCTCCTATAATAGAAATCTATATCTTCCAATCTTCTATCCTTATTCTTATTGTTTAATGCAACCAATTTTGACCTTGATATATTATCCTTTTCCATCAATCTTAGAGATTTTTTGTTTCTTATTTTAAAGATGCTTGGTTCTAATGAATTAATATTTGATTCCCACATCTTACTTACTTTATACTTGTTGGATTTTCCTATGGGTCTACCTCTCCTCGGGTTTATAAGAATGCTATCAATTTTTCCCTTTGGCATAAAATTTCCTTTTGAGGAAAGTTTGTCTTTGTTGATTAGATCTACCAATCTTACTTGAAGAATTATCTTTGCATCCTCTATAGTTTTATTATTATTAGAGGATGATTTGATAATGTCTATAAAATTTTCTTCTAATATCTCATCATACTCCTTCATATTTGCATTGTCAACATCTTTTTGTTTCTCCTTTTCTCTAATATTCTTCATTGTATCTATCATTCCCTCCTCCAAAACTTGATTTTCTATTTCTACTATAATTTTGGTATGGATCTCTTCCAATCATTATAGTATGAATCTTGTCACTTCTTGATTAATTATGTTTGATATTTCATTCTACATTCAACATCTATCCATTTCATCTATTGGGAACCATCCTTCTCCCCTTGGAACATCTAAGTTCATGAGAGCATCCTTTCTTCCTATATTCTTTAAGTATCTACAGTCTTGGGATTCCATTCTTTTAAAATTGTGTTTCTTTTTATCATGGTGATTTGATCCAATCGCAAGCTCCCAGATATGCCCACATACCTAGGCCCCTCAATGTATGACTTATTCTTAATCCAATGTTCCTTAAAAAGTTGATATTTATTTTCTTCATACCCTTGATGTCTAGTAGCACAAAGAGTTTTCTTTCATGTAACCTAGTGCAATAGTGATTCTATCTCTAAATAGCACCTAGAGAAACAACATGATTTTATCATATAATTATTTTTCTTCCCCTTCAGGTTTACTATAATGATATTTATGAGAATAAAGTGGCGGGGTTTCCTTTAAATCATCTCTAGTATTCCTCAAACTTAGAGTTCTTAATTATTTTATGAGTCTCCATATAACATGGGTCTTCCTCCCCTTGTGTTGCCCCAAATAATTCCATTGTTTAGATTTGAGGACCCTCAACCCTATCAATATAATCATAAGCGATCCTTTGAATTCATATGCCATATTTTGAGGGTTTTTGGGAATTCTTTCTCAGTGCCCATTATAACACGGATCCTAGGGCTTCAAGTGTCCTTGCATAGGGTTGATTTAAGAAAGATTCCTAATTTATTTCTAAAGACCTCCTAGATATATGTATATTTGTATCCTAATGGTAGATAGTCTAATTGGATCTAGACGAGAATGAATTTAATGCAATGATCTTTTCTATTGAAGTTTGGGATTTGGCTTTGCATATCTAACCCAGATGTTTTAAAATTCAAACATTTAAAAATAAATCTTGTCTCTACTATCTTTAGATTTGAATATTTATATGAAAATGTTAATATAATTTAGAACAACAGAGAGGGGGGGTGAATCAGTTGTTCTCAAATCCAGATGTACCAATTGAACTTTTAACACTTTTACAATTTCAGATCTAATCACCAACACAACTTGGTCTCTAAAGAATATATATATATATATATATATATATATATATATATATATATATATATATATATATATATATATATATATATATATATATATATATATATATATATATATATATATATATATATATCAGAAACATAAAACATGCAGTCCACTGTCCAAAATATTTAACTTGTAAAATATACAAACATACCCATCAAAACATTCACACAAGTATAACACTAGGATTTATAGTGGAAACCCAACTTGGAAAAAACCACTTTGTAACATGTTACTGATATTTTCACTCTTCCAAAGTGAGCTCTATTAAAAGCCAACCATGTTAAAGGTTTACAAACACATTGCTAGATGTGAGCCTGTTAAAAGATTTCAATCACCCTATTAGGAGTGGCCTTGTTAGAGGGCTTAAGAACATCCCATTAGAATGTCACCTTGATTAAAGGATTTAAACAATGATTGTTGGGTCAACCATGATTAAAGTATTTAGACTGATACAATGGTTAGAAAGTAGAAGTAGTTTCTGATCTGAAAAACATACAACTCACTTTGCAAATAACATATCCAATTCACACATATATGTTGATTTACTAACTAAGTTCCATTTCCATCTCCATCTCTGATCTGCTTGAAATTTAACTCAAGAAATCATAACTCTGATGAACTCCTTCACCTTCAACCTCCTACTTAGACTTATCAGTCAATAACATCAACAACTCCAACATACTCTAGCATACTCTGTAACCTTACACTTAGGTTTTCCTTTATACCTATTCAATAGGTAGATCCATCTTTTTCTGTTTAATCTCCTCTGTAGATCTTAGGTTTAGGTCAGATTCATCAAATTCTTCCATCATTTAGGTTCTTCATCCTTCCTTCTAGAAATATCTTCAATCTCCTTATTGAATCCATAATAAAATGATTTACCATGCATTAAATTCTCTACACAATTAATTAATAAAGTTAGCACGATTTACATAACTCAAGAATTCAACCATGTCAGCTGGAAATCTGAATTCTTCCTCCAAATGTAAATTACTGACACTCGGTCAATACTGTGTTCATCTCCTTGGTCATCACTGCGTAACTCGGTCATCTCTACAAACTGTCTTCCTTGGCTAACACTGTCTTGCTCGGTAATTTCCTGAGACTCGACATAAACTGATGTTCGGTCAACACTAAAGTTACTTGACATATACTGGTGCTCGGTCGACACTAACATCACTTGGCTTAAACTAGATTTCTTTACTTTTGCTCGATTAAGCCTACTTCTTCAATATTTTTTCTTACTTAGATAAACAATAAATTATCTTATCATTGTGCCACATAATCAAGTACTCATTGAAGTATCAAATAAATCAACCTTTCCCTAGGTTCTATTGTTATCTCCCTTGCCCTAATCCTTTTCATCAATCAATAGATGTAGTACTTTCTTAGATAGCAACTGCCTTGCCAATTAAAGTTTGACATCAATGACAATACAACAATTGCTTCAATTGCAGTTTCCAACAATCTCCCTCTTTGGCATTGATGGTAACACCATATTAATAACACATGATTTACCAACCAATCCAAAAAAATTTCATTGAATCATAAATATTTATAATATCCTTAACTTCATTTTAATTCTTAACGACTTAGCCTTGCTAGACTGTTCACATAGTTACTCCCTCTGAATCTTTTATGTCTCTCTCCCTCTGATTCTTTTCCTCTTGATGTGTTTCTCTTTGATGTGTTTTCATCTGAAATATCTCCCTCTTTGACAATAATGCCAAAGTGGTATCTAGAACTTACATCTTTCATATGTAGATGTCATCTTGTCAGTTCAGTATCAGTATTTCTCTCTCTGTCATCTTGCTTATGACTGTTTATCAACTTTTATATTCTTTTCACAACTCTAGACAGCTCCTAAAGTGTGACCTTTCTTGCATCAATTTTTTAGATGTTCTAAGTAGCACATTTGATGTAGTGCTCCTAGCTTGACTAGGCAGCCTCAGTTAGGGGAAGCACCCCTAATTTACCTCTAAGATATTCATGAGCATCCTTAGGTAAAGCTTTTGTGAATATTTCTGCTAGTTGTTCCTTTGTATTCACATATTCCATTCTCACTTCTTTATCTTGTACCAATTCCCTCAAGTAATGATACTTGATAGTAATATGTTTTCTCTTTGTGTGCATCATTGGATTCTTTAATACATTAATGGCACTTGTGTTATCACATAATATAACAACCGGTTCAATGATCTCTTCAACATATTTAGATTGTGTGTTAAAGATACCTTTCTCCATCTGATAGACTTGTAAACCAACAAAGAATTTGATCTCACCAAACATAGACATCTCAAACTTAGTTTGCATCTCATTTGAAAATTTATGACACAAGGCATCTTGTCCTCCAAATATGGTATCATCTACAAAAAATTTAGCTAACAAAATCCCTTTAGCTTCTTCAACTTTCATGTACAGATTGATGTTGTCATTTATCCTTGTAAAGCCAATCTTTATCAAGTAATTGTGCAACCTCTCATACCATGCTCTTGGGGCTTGCTTCAATCCATACAAAACCTTTTTTAGTTTGCAAACCATATTTTTCTTGTCTGGATCAACAAATCCTTCAGGTTGTTTAATGTATACTTCTTCTAATATACCATTCAAAAATATAGATTTAATATCCATTTGATATATCTTGAAATCTCTGTGAGTAGCATATGCAAGTAGATTTATCACTCCTAATCTTGCTATAGGGGAAAATGTTTCCCCATAGTCTATTCCTTCTTCTTGTACATACCCCTTGCATACCAGTCTTGCCTTGTTCCTTGTGACTTGTCCATGTTCATTAAGCTTGTTTCTGAGAACCCATTTTGTTCCAATAACATTCTTGTTTTTTGGTCTCAGCACCAGAGTCTAGGTATCATTCTTTTCTATTTGATCTATTTCTTTATTCATAGCTTGAATCCAGTCTTCATTTTCCAAAGAATCTCTTACTGTCTTAGGGTCAAACTCACATAATAAACATGTAGGGTCTTTCAACTTACTTCTGGTCAAGACTCCAGTTTCCTTATCTCCAATGATTTACTCAGGATTATGATGTCTTTACCCATACTATGTCAATGTAGGTTCTGATTTCTTTTCTCCTTGCTCTTTAGGTTCATCATGAAAATTATCAGATTCTACTTCTGATTGCTTGGCAACATCCTCCTGATTCTCGACAGCACCCTCCTGATGCTCGACATTACTTACCCATGACTCTGCATCTGGTGTAGGTGTGTTACTTGCCTCTCCTTCTTCCATATAGAAAAAAGATCTATAGTCGTCAGACTCTCTTTTGCCTTCTTGTTAATTTTTCTCTGCATATTCATCAACTCTCACATTTTCACTTTCCACAATTTTTTTAGTGTTAGAATTCAAACACTTATAAGCTTTACTCTTTGTGGAATAACCTAGGAATATGGCTTCATCACTTTTGCATCAAACTTTCCATTTTTATTGTCCTTCAGTATATAGCATTTACTCCCAAAGATTCTAGAGTATTTCACATTAGGTGCATATCCATGCCATAATTCATAAGGTGTAACATTTGTACCCTTCTTGATTTGTACTCAGTTTAGGGTATAAATAATTGTACTTACAACTTCTATCTAGTATTTATGTGCAACATTCTTCTCAATCATTAGTGTCCTTGCACAATCCATAATAGATTTGTTTCTCCTCTCAGCTATACCATTCTATGGAGGTGTTCTAGGTGCAAACATTTGTCTCTTGATTCCTCTATCATTGCAAAATAGTTTGAACTCATTTGATATAAACTCTCCACCTTAGTCAGATCTCAAACATTTTAGGCTTCTAACTGTTTCTTTTTCAACCTTTGCCAAATACCACTTAAACAATTGGAATGCATCAAATTTTTCTTTTAAAAACATTACAGTCATCATCCTAGTGTAGTCATCAACAAACAAAATAAAAGACTTAGCACCACAATAACTCTGTACACCCATAGGTCCACAAAAGTGAGTATGAACCAAATCCAAAGCATTCTCTGAAGTAAATATCTATCTCTTGAAACTAGACTTAGTCATTTTACCCAACTGACATTGTTTACACATTACATTATCAGGTTTCTTCAATCTCGAAAAACCTCTAACTTTCTTATTTTGACTAATACTCATTAGATTGTCAAAGTTAACATGACATAGCCTCTTATGCCATAACCAAACATCATCAAATTGTGCAAAAAAGCATGTCTCTTCAGATAGATCTAGATAGAACAAATTACCTCTAGTCTACTCTCCACTTCCAATTATTTCACTAGTAGCATCAAATATTTTAGCCTTTTTATGATGAAATTCCACTCGGTAACCAGTGCTATTAAGTTGTGCAATACTCAAGAAATTATAGTTAAGACCTTCAATCCAATAGGAATTTTCACATGTGATCTTATCAATTATCTTAATTGATCCTTTACCTCTCACAAGACATGATGCATCATTACCAAACTTAAGACTTCTACCTCTGTAATGATCTAGGGTTTCAAATTTACTTTTATCACCAGTCATGTGATGTGAGCAACCTCTATCAATAATCCATTTATCACCTTTACTCACATAAGAAATAAGTGCAGTTTTCTCATCATCATCAGAATCATCTTTCATAGCAACATAAGCTACTTCAATATCAAAATCATCACTATCACTATCAGTTTCCTCTTCTGCAATATAACAAGATTTCTTATCTTTATCCTTGTAATCTATGTACCTTCAGTAATCTATGTTAGCTCTCTTATCCTTGTACTTGTTTTCTCTTTCCTCATCCTTGTCATTCCTATCAAGACACCTTGTAGAAATATGGCCACCTTTGTTACATGAGAAACAGATTATAGGAAGTTTACCTTTATATTTTCCTTTTCCTCTCTTCAATCTTCTAGACATGAGTGCCTCAAGATCATCCAGTTCCTCATTAGAAGTGTCACTGTCACTTTCATTATCACTTTCACTTTTCACACATTTTTCTTTTTCTCTCTTAGATTTATGTAAAACCATTTGTGAATTGAATGTAGATTCAACATTAGGAACAGTGTAGTTATCATAGTTAGAAAGTTCAAAAGTAGTAAGCTTACCAACAAGGCTTTTCATAGTTAAAACATTACCAAGGTTGCATCTTGATTCTTGAATTACTAAAATTCTGATGGCATATATAAGAAGCAAAGTTCTCAATACCTTTCCAATGACAGTCTCATCATGAATGATTCCATTAGCTCCTCTAATAGCATTCACTATCTCCTTGATTCTCCCACAATACTGAGCAATATTCTCACCTTCTTGCATTTTCATCTCATCAAACTTACCTCTCAAGCTTTTAGCTTTTGCTCTTAGTAAATTTGTATCACCACCATAAATAGTTGCAAGAGTATCCCACATTTTCTTTGCATTAGTGCAATCCTTGATTTCTTCAAATTTAGGATGGCTTAGGGCAGATGCAATCTCCCACATTTCTTGATTGTGCTCCTAATTATTTTCATCTCCTCAGCAGTCAAAGGTGCAATAGGTATAACATAGTCATGTTCAACATAGTATTTCATTGAATCTCCAATACTAGCTAGATGTAGTTTCATCAGACTCTTCCATGCAGGGAAGTTCTCCTTGTTCAACTTCGGTACCTCCTTTTTATACATCTTGATCATTTTCTTTAATTACCTTTAAACTTGTTCACTATAAGCACCAACAGCTCTAATACCAATTGTTAATATAATTTAGAACAACAAAGAGGGGGAGGTGAATTAGTTGTTCTCAAGTCCAGATGTACCAATTGAACTTTTAACACTTTTACAATCTCAGATCTAATCACCAACACAACTCAGTCTCTAAAGAATATATATATACCAGAAACATAAAACATGTAGTCCACTGTCCAAAATATTTAACTTGTAGAATATACAAACATACCCATCAAAACATTCACACAAGTATAACACCAAGATTTATAGTGGAAACCCAACTTGGGAAAAACCACTTTGTAACATGTTACTGATATTTTCACTCTTCTAAAGTGAGCTCTGTTAAAATCCAACCTTGTTAAAGGTTTACAAACACACTGCTAGGTGTGACCTTGTTAAAGGATTTCAATCACCCTGTTAGGAGTGGCCTTGTTAGAGGCCTTAAGAACATCTCATTAGAATGTCATCTTGATTAAAGAATTTAAACAATGATTTTTAGGTCAACCTTGATTAAAGGATTTGGACTGATACAATGGTTAAAAAGTAGTAGTAGTTTATGATCTGAAAAACATACAACTCACTTTGCAAATAACAGATCCAATTCACACATATATGTTGATTTACTGACTGGGTTCCATTGCCATCTCCATCTCTGATCTTCTCATAATTTTCTTCAAGAAATCACAACTCTAATAAACTCCTTCACCTTCGGCCTCCTGCTTAGACTTATCAGTCAATAACATCAACAACTCCAACATACTTTGGCATACTTTGTAACCTCATACTGTAGACATAAAAAATTGGACAAGTACTTTAAAAATAATCAAATTGCAAAATCTTAATAAAATGCACTAATTCTCATAAAAAAGGATCAAATCAATTTAAATGGACATTTATTAAATCAAAATGGACAAAATCATTAAATCAAAGGAAAAAGCAAATAATGATATTAAATAATTAAATCAAATCTTAAAGGGGTGAAAAACACTATATAATTGATTTAATCAATTAATTGTATAGTTGTTAAATCAAAAATCAAAATGAACCTATTCCTTACATGGCTAAATTTAATTAATTAATTGAATTTAATTAATCCTAATATCTTTCAACAAAGTTGAGCAACCAATGAAAATTGAGGACAAAAAGACACAAATCACTCAAAAAGAATGAATCTCAATCACTCATTCTAATCTTTCAATCTCAACCACTCAATTTTGACCTTTTGTCCAAAGCTTTGAGATAAACCTTTAAATTGTCCCCCCATTTAAAACATTGCAAAGTTTTTGACTCAACCAAAGGTAAATCATGGTTACTTCACTCTACCCACTACCCTTGGGAATTTACTATAAATGAGAGGCATTTTCAGAGCAATAGGGATCTTAGAAATTCATTTGCAAAGCATCACCATTATAGTCATTTTAATATCAATTGAGAACATTTGAATTATCTTTGTATCACATTATCAATTTGAGAGCTAGATTAAGCATTAATAGCATCATATTTTCTCATTTTAGAAGTGTCACTAGTGGAGATTAAGCTAAGAGCTTCACTTACCACATCCGATTAGAGAACCATGAGATGTCATGGATTTTAGTTTCATTTCTTAGTTAAATTTGTATTGCATTTGCTTTGATTTCATAGTTAAATATCCTAATTTTATGAAGGTGTTTAGCATACACACACACATACTTAGGTTTTCCTTTATACCTCTTCAATAGGTAGATCCATCTTTTGTTGTTTAATCTCCTCCATAGATCTTAGGTTTAGGTCAGATTCATCGAATCCTTCCATCATTTAGGTTCTTCATCCTTCCTTCTAGAAACATCTTCAATCTTCTTATTGAATTCATAATAAATTGATTTACCATGCATTAAATTCTCCATACAATTAATTAATAAAGTCAACACAATTTACATAACCCAAGAATTCAACTGTGTCAGCTGGAAATTTGAATTATTCCTCCAAATATAAATTACTAACGCTTGGTCAATACTATGTTCATCTCCTTGGTCATCATTGCGTAACTTGGTCATCGAGCTACAAACTGTCTTCCTCGACTAACATTGTCTTGCTTGGTAATTTCCTGACACTCGACATAAATTGATGTTCAGACAACACTAAAATTACTCGGCATATACTGGTGCTCGATCGACACTAACATCACTCAGCTTAAACTAGATTTCTTCACTTTTTCTCGATTAAGCCTACTTCTTTAGTCTTTTTTCTTAATTAGATAAACAATACATTATCTTATCATTGTGTCACCTAATCAAGTACTCATTGAAGTATCAAATAACTCAACCTTTCCCTAGGTTCTATTTTTATCTCCATTTCCCTAATCCCTTTCATCAATCAATAGATATAGTACTTTCTTAGATAGCAACTACCTTACTAGTTAAGGTTTGACATCAATGACAATACAACAATTGCTTCAATTGTAGTTTCCAACAGAAAAACCCACTTTCAAAATCTAGAATATCAACCTCTTCTAAATCATTTGAATTTTCATTCATCCATTTTTCTAAATCCTTTAATGAAATGGAGATATTCTAAAACTTACCAATTATGGCTTGTTGTTGAAGCTTCCTTTTCTGAATTTCTAGAAACTTCTCTGCAAATTTGATGGATGCTTTACCAACTACATGGTTTTTTGGCATTGCTTCCTTCTTCTTACTTTCTTCTCCCTTCTCTTTTTTGATAGTCCTGGCCTTGCTAACCTCTCCCTCTTTATCTCCTTATGTTTCCATATTTGTCTTGTTTTGACTTGTAGGGTTTGAAAACCCAATCTCTCGTTTCCTCCAACTTGTCTAGTCCTCTAAAAAACTCTCCCATTTTTCTAATTTTATCCTACATTGGCTTCCAAAGATGCAAATTCTTATCTTACCTTATTTCTTTCATTACCCCTTAGAGAAATCCATCTCTTTCTCTTTGACGCCATATCATTTTGCCTCCTCTTAGTTTTGAATAACATCCCTCTTAGTTTGAGTTTATTTCAAATACCCTTTCAAACCTATTCACCCCTCAATTTTTGTTTCTATGCTGATCTTTCACTATGGTTAGAGTTCTAAGATTTTTGCTAGCATTTCTATAGCTATTCCCTTGTTTGTTGTGAATACATCTCCAACTCCCTTATGAACCCCTCCCATAGCTCCTCTTGGCTAATATAAAACTCATAAGGCCTAAATTTCCTATGATTTTCTTCTGTAATGCTCCATGATCATTTCCTACCTCTCAGATGTTCCATTTGCTTAGAAACCTACAAGATGAAACTTCTTATTTTCCAAGAATTGGTATTTTGAAGATTGGGACATTAGGATAATTTATTTCTCACCAAGGTAGCTAGTAATTACATCTATAATCCTTGATCTCATTTGTTCAACTCTCAGTATTTCCTCATCAGTTCTTAATCAATGAAATTAGGTGTCACCTCCTTCTAATCAATAGATACCTCTTTCTCACTTGATCGATTTAATTCTTATCATATTTACAAGTTAACTTGCAATCTCTTGTATATTTTTCATTTTGATTCACTCATCTAAGAGGCTTGTACATGTATTCTATTATTTGATTTCAATATTCAATCAATCAATCAATTCATGAATATAAATAACATTATTATGTATTTCTAATTTTATACCCAATTCATAGGAATTAGGTCCATAGTTTATTTTATTTATCACATAATCTAAGTTTAAATGAATGTTGAAATTAGAGTAATTTTTTTATGAACATGGTCATAATCTAGTATATGTCTTGAAAATAATGATTCATTGGGAATATAGCACTAAGAACTCTTCAAATAATTCTATGGATTCATTTGCAGCTTAGACTAACACTACATCACCCTAGACATCATATTTCCACCACAATATCAAAATCTTCATAGTAATTTTAGATATTCCAATGTTTGAAGGTTAGATTAAGATTAAGGCCCTAAAGTATGGGTGGGTGGTCATGCTTTTCCTTTTCTTAAATAGAGACCATCTCTAATGTGATGGCCATCTTTAACATCTAACAACATTAGATACTAAAATATTCAAAAAGAATAAAACTTACTATAATATTGACATGCACACCCATTCATAATTCCTAGAAGAATATTAAGATAAGAGAATAAACAATGTATAAAGCATTTCCCTATTATCAACATGATTAAGAACTTCCAGATGATAAATTAAACTTGCAAAGGAATGAATGGAGGACAACAACAAAAAATACAAATATCTCTGCATATTTATAATTGAGAGGTGGGTAATATTGATGTTTCTTTTTCTTCAATTAAATTCATTTTTTTTCAAGCAAAAAGAGCAAAGAAAAAAATAACAATAAAGATAATTTAAAAAAATAAAGTAGAAAAAACATAGAATTTTAAAAAACAAAATAGAAAAAAACATAGAATTTTAAAAAACAAAGTAGAAAAAATAAAGAATTAAAAAAAAAAGTAAAAAAAATAAAAAATTAAATTAAACAAAGTAGAAAAAACAAAGAATTAAAAAAAACAAAGTAGAAAAACATAGAATTTTAAAAAAATTAAGTACAAAAAAAAATAGAGAATTTAAAAAAATAAAGTAAAAAACAAAGAATTAAGAAAAAAACAAAGTTGAAAAAACCATAGCCCTACCTAACGGCATTCAAATTAAGACTTTAAATTTGATTCATGTTTGTTGTTTATTCTTTTTTTATTGTAGTTGTATTTTGATCATTAAAACAAGCAATAGAAAAATAAAGTAATGTTAATGATACCCATGTCTTTTCGTGAATTAATCTACATATGCATTTCATCAACAAAGATTGGAGGTGTATAAATCCTCGAGTACAAGTGGTTCTAATCCATTGCCTGCATCATATTGAAGCAAAGGAGAAAAAACCCAAGTGGTTCTTGTCAAAAAGTAGCCTAGATCAGAAGAAAATGGTATTATCCAGACTATTCAAGAAATTCACAGGAATGGCCATCTGGAACAATCTTTACTCTCTCCGAGAAAGCATTTCTTCACAAATGACATTTCAGATTATTTCACATGGATGTTTACTTTCTCTTTTTTGGCATGGCCGAGGGTAGAGAATATTTAGGGGCACCTCATCATGTCTTCCATCACAACCCTCGTTATGGTTGAGCTCCCACATAATCATTTAGATTTGATATGTGAATTTATATATTTTCTAACCAATTTTAAGAAAGAAGATTGACAAAGTGAGGGAATCTTGACTAAATTTAACAACAAAAGTTCCACCCTACCAAAAGAAACTATAATGCTTCAAATTTAGCCATGCTCCCCTTGCATAATTCTTGATATATTTTCTAGCTCTTGGAAACATCCATTGAAATTCCTGAAAACATGCATAAAATTATGTTGATGCTTTGAAATTGGATTGACTATTTTTTGTTTTATGGATGAAAATCAAATTTTCATCTTCATCTAATTATCAAGAAAATATACGAAGGGGTGTGGTGAAATGGTGTTTGGGGGCATTAAAACAATACCAACTCATGTTTCACTCTGGAACAAAGTAGTTCATAACCAATTACTCATTTTTTAACAAAGCATGAAAGAATTTTTAAAATCTCGTGCAAAAAGAATCAAAATCGTTGCAAGTATCATGTTAGATAAGTCAATGAGGCATAAATACATTAAGAGAAGGGTTTCTTACTTATTTGATTAGACGCCATTGTGAAGGCCATTGAACAAAAATTGAAGGTTCTCAGGGATATCAAAAGAGCATCAAGGGTGCTTAGTTTTTTCTTTTTAGTACAAAACATGAATAGACATTATAAAGACATTTTATTTTTAGCACAAAACATGACTAGATAATACCACCATAAAACCCTAGTTTCTCCCAGTGGTCACAAAGACTCAAAAAAATGAAATGAAATAAAATCAATTAGGACATTCAAACCCTAAACAACTCACAAAAATGGTTGTGATTTGTTTAGGGTTTGAATGTCCTAAAACTAACTGAACGGGGCCTTACTGCTAAGCTTAGTCATCAAGTCAAAACTCACGAAGACAAAATTTGAACAATGGGATTCTAGAAGGGTGGATCTAATGCAAAACTTGATTACAAGAAAATTTCAAACCGAAGAGATTTCCAGAAATAACCAGCTTCAATAAAATGTTTAGACGATATAAACTTTAAGGCCCCATTTGGTTAGACCACATATGCATTTAAAAATCGTAGCAGAGAAAACTTAAACAAATTAGTTTCAAACAATACTTTGTTAAACAACTGTATTCAACCCATCAAAATAATAACAATATGAACCAAGATATTTTCTCTTTCCCCTTCTTTCAAGTGCGCAACCTCACAAAGCTCCCGAAGGGTAAGGAAGGAAACTGTATTGTGCGAACACGACTAGACTCCTCAATAAATAATTTCTATCAAAAGATAAACCCGACTCTACGAACCTCCAGATGACGGTAGTGTGGATACTGTATTGTGTGGACACTGTACTATGCAAACCCTAAACCACAAAATACCACTTTCGATCAGCTCAATCCACAGAAATGCTTGCGTGAAACCCAAAACCCAATGCAAGAAGATGCACAGATCCGACAGGGCAATTAAATTTGGTTCACAAAACTCCAAAACTACAATATCATTTCAAATTCCACCTATTGGGTGGGAAGATAATGTCGCCCATTTTGGTGCCTAAACTGGATTTTGATCTCCAAAACCTGGATTGCTATTTAGCGTACCAAATGACGGATTTGGAAAAATAGGAGAATTTGTGCACCCAATTCTGCCACAATTCCACTAACCAAATGGGGCCTATGGGTCTATCTCTCCTTGGGTTTCTAAGAATGTTATCAATTTTTCCCTTTGGCATAAAATTTCCTTTTAAGGAAAGTCTGTCTTTGTTGATTATATCTACCAATCTCACTTGAAGAATTTTCTTTGCATCCTCTATAGTTTCATTATTATTAGAGGATGAGTTGATAATGTCTATAAGTTTTTCTTCTAATGTCTCATCATACTTCTTCATATTTGCATTGTCAACATCTTTTTGTTTCTCCTTTTCTCTAATATTCTTCATTGTATCTATCATTCCCTCCTCCCAAACTTGATTTGCTATTTCCACTATAATTTTGGTATGGATCTCTTCCAATCATTATAGTATGAATCTTGTCATTTATCAATTACTTATGTTTGATATTTCATTCTACATCTGATATCTATCCATTTTCTCTATTGGGAACCATCCTTCTCCCCTTGAAACATCTAAGTTAATGAGAGCATCATTTCTTCATATATTCTTTAAGTATCTACAGTCTTGGGATTCCATTCTTTTAAAATTGTGTTTCTTTTTAATTTCATGGTGATTTGATCCAATATCAAGCTCTTAGATATGCCCACATACCCAGGCCCCTCAATGTATTGCTTATTCTTAATCCAACGTTCCTTAGAAATTTGATATTTATTTTCTTCATACCCTTGATGTCTATACTTAGCACAAAGATTTTCTTACCTATAACCTAGTGCAATAGTGAGTCTATCTCTAAAATAGGGCCTAGAGAAACAACATGATTTTATCATGTATAAGTATTTGTTTTCCCCTTTAGGTTTACTTTAATGATATTTTGAGAATTTAAATCATCTCTAGTATTCCTCAAACTTAGAGTTCTTAATTATTTTATGAGTCTCTATACTGCATGGGTCTTCTTCCCCTTAGGTTTCCCCAAAGAATTCCATTGTTAAGATTGGAGGACCCTCAACCCTATCAATATAATCATAAGTGATCCTATGAATTCAGATACCATATTTTGAGGGTTTTTGGGAATTCTTTCCCAGTGCCCATTATAACACAGATCCCAGGGCTTCAAGTGTTCTCACATAGGGCTGATTTAAGAAATATTCCTAATTTGTTTCCAAAGACCTCCTAGATATATGTGTATTTGTATCATAATGGGAGATAGTCTAATTGGATCCAGACAAGAATGAATTTATTGCAATGATGTTTTCTATTGAAGTTTGGGATCTACCTTTGCATATCTAACCCAGATGTTTAGATATCCAAACATTTTATAAAAAAATCTTGTCTCTACTATCTTTAGATTTGAATATCGCTATGAAAAACCCACTTTCAAAATCTAGAATATCAACTTCTTCTAAATCATTCCAATTTTCATTCATCCATTTTTATAAATCTTTTAATGAAATGGAGATATTCTAAAACTTACCAATTATGCCTTGTTGTTGAAGCTTCCTTGTCTGAACTTCTAGAAACTCCTGGATGCAAATTTGATGGATGCTTTGCCAACTGCATGGTTTGTTTGGCATTGCTTCCTTCTTCTTACTTTCTTCTCCCTTCTCTTTTGTGCCATCCTTGATCTTGCTAACCTCTCCCTCTTGTATCCCCTTATGTTTCCATATTTGTCTTGTTTTGAATTTTAGGGTTTGCAAACCTAATCTCTTCTTTGCTCCAACTTGTTTAGTCCTCTAAAAAACTCTCTCATTTTTAGATAATTTTATCCTGTATTGGCTTCCAAAGATGCAAATTCTTGTCTTACCTTAATGATTTCATTACCCCTTAGAGAAATCCATCTCTTTCTCTTTGACGCCATATCATTTTGCCTCCTCTTAGTTTTGAATAACATCCCTCTTTTCCTAAAGATGTCCCAATGGTGATTCGACCAAGCTTTCTTTGGGAGAGGAGGATTGAAGGGCCTACCATTTATGAATGTTGGAAAGATTGGAATGACATTTGGGTTTATTTCAAATCTCCTTTCAAACCTATTCTCCCCTTAATTTTTGTTTCTATGTTGATCTTTCACTAGGGTTAGAGTTCTAAGATTTCTCCTAGCATTTCTATAGCTAATCCCTTATTTTTTACCGAATACATCTCCAAATCCCTTACAATCCCCTCCCATAGATCCTCTTGGAAAATATAAAACTCCTAAGGTCTAAATTTCCTATGATTTTCTTATGTAATGCTCCATGATCATTTCCTACCTCTCGAATGCTCCATTTACTTAAAATCCCACAAGATGAAACTTCTTATTTTTCAAGAATTGGTATTTTGAAGATTATGACATTAGGATAATTTATTTCTCACCAAGGTAGCTAGTAATTACATCTATAAGCCTTGATCTCATTTGTTCAACTCTCAGTATTTTGTCATTAGTTCTTAATCAATGAAATTAGGTGTCACCTCCTTCTAATCAATAGACACCTCTTTCTCACTTGATTGATTTAATTCTTATCATAATTACAAGTTAACTTGCAATCTCTTGTATATTTATCATTTTGATTCACTCATCTAAGAGGCTTGTACATGTATTCTATTGTTTGATTTGAATATTCAATCAATCAATTCATGAATATAAATAACATTATTGTGTATTTTTAATTTTGTACCCAATTCATAGGAATTAGGTCCATATTTTATTTTGTTTATCACATAATCTAAATTTAAATGAATGTTGACATTAGAGTAATTTTTTTATGAACATGGTCATAATATAGGATATGTTTTGAAAATAATGATTCATTGGTAATATAGCACTAAGAATTCTTCAAATAATTCCGCGGATTCATGTGCAGCTTAGACTAACACTACATCACCCTAGACAACATAATTCCACCACAATATCAAAATCTTTTTAGTAATTTTAGATATTCCAATGTTTGAAGGTTAAATTAAGATTAAGGCCCTAAAGTATGAGTGAGTGGTCATGATTTTCCTTTTCTTAAATAAGGACCATCTATAACATCTAATAACATTAGATACTAAAATATTCTAAAAGAATAAAACTTACTATAATATTGACATGTACACTCATTCATAATTCCTAGAAGAATATTAAAATAAGAGAATAAACAATGTATACAAAATTTCTCTATCATCAACTTGATTAAGAACTTCCAAATGATAAATTAAAGTTTGACAATTTGAAATAAAACTTGCAAAGGAACAGAAGGAGGGCGACAAAAAAAATGTAAATATCTGTGCATATTTATAATTGAGAGGTGGGTAATATTGTTGTTTCTTTTTCTTCAATTAAATTCAATTTTTTTCTAGAAAAAAGAGCAAATCAAAGCCATGCCATCAAAATATCTTTGATGTTGTTTCATCCACTATATTCAAAATTATTTCATTATATGAACAACAAAAATAAAGATAATTTAAAAAACTAAAATAGAAGAAAATATAGAATTATAAAAAACAAAGTAGAAAAAAATAGAAAATTTAAAAAAACAAAGTAGAAAAAAATGGAAAATTTAAATTAAACAAAGTAGAAAAAACAAAAAAAATTTAAAAAACAAAATAGGAAAAACATAGAATTTTAAAAAGTTAAGTAGAAAAAAGCAGAGAATTAAAAAAAACAAAGTAAAAAAATATAGAATTAAAAAAAAACAAAGTTGAATAAAGCATAGTCGTTACCCCACTTCTACATAATGGCATTCAAATTAAGACTTTAAATTTGATTCTTCCTCAGCAAAACTTTATATTATACTTTGTCTACCTGATTAGAGATTGTCATAATTTTCATCCGTCGTCTCACTCTTCTCGATATGTTAGCCATGGAGTATTGTGGATCGGTGTTTCTCGTTTCCTGTGTGAAAATGAAGAGGTCTTTGTGCACTTCATTGAATGTGGGGAAACTAAAAAAATCCCAAACAATTTGTCCCAGGAAAAGATTGATGATTGAAAGCAGGAACAATCAACGAATTATAATGCTTCTAATTTGATTATCATTTTTCCTGATTGCATAGTTCTTAGTTGTTGAATCCATAATATGTTTATATTTGAGGGAAAATATATGTCCAAACTAATGCATTCATTTTTTGATTTAAATGGGTATTCTTCAGCTCGATAATTGCTCGCAATTTACATTATTCCTTAAAGAACATAATCCTATGGTCATTATGCTAACAAGCAGTTGGTTATAACAAAGAACAATTATTGGAGCAGTTTACGTTAACAACAATTCACATAATTAAACAACAGTTATTAAAATAATTGAAGGGGTGCAATCCCTTATTCCATGAGTGCAACTTCATGAAAGAACACTTCTCATCCCAAAGGTTCACAACCTTCCAGCCCAATGAAAGAGTATAAAAGGAAATAACACTCATTCAACGAAGGGAATTGAATGACCAGAAAATGCAATCATATCTATAGCAAGGCGATCTATTATAATCTCTTAGATTATTGTAGTATGAAGAAATAACTATGCATATATATTTATGTGGATTATACATAAAATTGAACACACACACACACACACACACACCAGATTTTATGTAGTAAATGAATGCTTTAATCTTATAATCTATGCATTTTATAAATATAAATTTATGAATGCAATAATCAATCATGCTGAGTTAAGGAAGGAAGTGCAACCTGAGAGAGAATGCCAGAAGATTCCCCACTAGATATACCACCTCATAAAGATTCTTAAGGACCATGAGACTACGGAGGATAAGGTCCAGCTCATGGGCCTAGGGTTGCGAGTCATTTTAATGGAACCCTATTGTAGCCTCCCCTACCAAACCCACATTGATCAATTGTTGAAGTGAACCAGAAGGCATCCTCAATCTTAAGAGGTAAGAGGTTGACATGATGGATGAGAACAACGTAAAGACCTCACTACGTACATCACCTCATAAAAATGGTTAAGGACCACAAGGCCCAAAAAGAGAAGGTTCTTTTGTTGGGCCTAGGGTAGAGAATATTTAGGGGCACGTCATCATGTCTTCCATCACAACTCTCATTATGGTTGAGCTCCCACATAATCATTTAGATTTGATATGTGAATTTATATATTTTCTAACCAATTCTAAGAAAGAAGATTGATAAAGTGAGGGAATCTTGCCTAAATTTAACAACAAAAGTTCCACCCTGCCAAAAGAAACTATAATGCTTCAAATTTAGCCATGCTCCCCTTGCACAATTCTTGATATATTGTCTAGCTCTTGGAAAGATCCATCGAAATTCCTGAAAACATGCATAAAATTATGTTGATGCTTTGAAATCAGATTGACTATTTTTTTATTTTGCGGATGAAAATCAAATTTTCATCTTCATCTAATTATCAAGAAAATATACAAAGGGGTGTGGTGAAATGGTGATTGGGGGCATTAAAACGATACCAACTCATGTTTTAGTCCGCAACAAAGTAGTTCATAACTAATTACTCATTTGTGAACAAAGCATGAACGAATTTTTAAAAGCCCATGCAAAAAGAATCAGAATTGCTGCAAGTATCATGTTAGATAAGTCAATGAGGCATAAATGCATTAAGAGAAGGGTTTCTTACTTATTTGAGCAAACACCATTGTGAAGGCCATTGAATAGAAATCAAAGGTGCTCAGGGATATCAAAGAGCATCAAGGGTGATCAATATTTTTTTCTTTTTAGTAAAAAACATGAATAGACATTTTATTTTTATCACAAAACATGAATAGATAATACCACCAGAAAACCCTAGTTTCTCCCAGTGGTCGCAGAGAATCCAAAAACTGAAATGAAATAAAATCAATTAGGACATTCAAACCCTAAACAACTCACAAAAATGGTTGTGAGTTGTTTAGGGCTTGAATGTCCTAAAACTAACCAAACGTGGCCTTACTGCTAAGCTTAGTCATCAAGTCAAAACTCACGAAGATAAAATTTGAACAATGGGATTCCAGAAGGGCGGATCTCATACAAAACTTGATTACAAGAAAATTTCAAACTGAAGAGATTTCCAGAAACAACCAGCTTCAATAAAATGTTTAGACGATATAAACTTTAAGGCCCCATTTGGTTAGACCACAGATGCATTTAAAGATCGCAGTAGAGAAAACTTAAACAAATCAGTTTCAAATGATATCCTGTTAAACAACCATATTCAACCCATCAAAATAATAACAATACAAACCAAGATATTCTCTCTTTCCTTTTCTTTCAAGTGCGCAACCTCGCAGAGCTCCCGGAGAATAAGGAAGGAAATTGTATTGTGCGAACATGACCAGACTCCTCAATATATAATTTCCATCAAAAGATAAACACGACTCTACGAACCTTCATACAACGGTAGTGTGGATACTATATTGTGTGGACACTATATTGTTTGAACCCTAAACCACAAAATACCACTTTCGATCGGCTCAATCCACATAAATGCTTGCATGAAACCCAAAACCGAATGCAAGAAGATGCACGGACCTAATAGAGCAATTAAATTGGGTTCACAAAACCCCAAAACTCGAATATCATTTCAAATTCCCCCTATTGGGTGGGAAGATAATGCCGCCCATTTTGGTGCCTAAACTAGATTTTGATCTCCAAAACGTGGATTACGGTTTAGCATACCAAACGACAGATTTGGCAAAAATGAGAAGTTGTGCACCCAAATTTTCCCCAATTCCACTAACCAAATGGGGCCTATGGGTCTACCTCTCCTTGGGTTTCTAAGAATGTTATCATTTTTTCTCTTTGGCATAAAATTTCCTTTTGAGGAAAGTTTGTCTTTGTTGATTATATCTACCAATCTCACTTGAAGAATTTTCGTTGCATCCTCTATAGTTTTATTATTATTAGAGGAGGAGTTGATAATGTCTATAATTTTTTCTTCTAATATCTCGTCATACTCCTTCATATTTGCATTGTCAACATCTTTTTGTTTCTCCTAGTTTTCTTTAATATTCTTCATTGTATCTATCATTCCCTCCAAAACTTGATTTTCTATTTCCGCTATAATTTTGGTATGGATCTCTTCCAATCATTATAGTATGAATCTTGTCATTTCTTGATTAGTTATGTTTGATATTTCATTCTACATCTGATATCTATCCAGTTTCTCTATTTGGAACCATCCTTCTCCCCTTGAAACATCTAGGTTCATCAGAGTGTCCTTTCTTCATTTATTCTTTAAGTATCTGCAGTCTTGGGATTTCATTCTTTTAAAATTGTGTTTCTTTTTAATCATGGTGATTTGATCCAATCTCAAGCTCTCAGATTTGCCCACATACTCAGGCCCCTCAATGCATTGCTTATTCTTAATCCAACGTTCCTTAGAAGTTTGATATTTTTTTTCTTCATATCCTTGATGTCTAGTAGCACGAAGAGTTTTCTTACCTGTAACCTAGTGTAATAGTGACTCTATCTCTAAAATAGGGCCCAGAGAAATAACATGATTTTATCATATAAGTATTTGTCTTCCCCTTCAGGTTTACTTTAATGATATTCTGAGAATAAAGTGGCGAGGTTTCCTTTAAATCATCTCTAGCATTCCTCAAACGTAGAGTTCTTAATTATTTTATGAGTCTCTATACTGCACAGGTCTTCTTCCCCTTAGGTTTCTCCAAAGAATTCCATTGTTGAGATTGGAGGACCCTCAACCCTATCAATATAATCATAAGCGATCCTATGAATTCATATACCATATTTTGAGGGTTTTTGGGAATTCTTTCCCAGTGTCCATTATAACACAGATCCCAAGGCTTCAAGTGTCCTCACATAGGTCTGATTTAAGAAAGATTCCTAATTTGTTCCAAAGACCTCCTAGATATATGTGTATTTGTATCATAATGGGAGATAATCTAATTGGATACAAACAAGAATGAATTTATTGCAATGATATTTTCTATTGAAGTTTGGGATCTACCTTTGCATATCTAACCCAGATGTTTAGATATCCAAACATTTTATAAAAAAATCTTGTCTCTACTATCTTTAGATTTGAATATCGCTAAGAAAAACCCACTTTCAAAATCTAGAATATCAACTTCTTCTAAATCATTCCAATTTTATTCATCCATTTTTCTAAATCTTTTAATGAAATGGAGATATTGTAAAACTTACGAATTATATCTTGTTGTTGAAGCTTCCTTGTCTGAACTTCTAGAAACTCCTGGACGTAAATTGGATGGATGCTTTGCCAACTGCATGTTTTGTTCGCATTGCTTCCTTCTTCTTACTTTCTTCTCCCTTCTCTTTTGTGCCATCCCCGACCTTGGTAACCTCTCCCTCTTTTATCCCCTTATGTTTCCATATTTGTCTTGTTTTGAATTTTAGGGTTTGCAAACCTAGTCTCTCATTTGCTGCAACTTATTTAGTCCTCTAAAAAATTCTCTCATTTTTAGATAATTTTATCCTGCATTGGCTTCCAAAGATGCAAATTCTTGTCTTACCTTACTGCTTTCATTACCCCTTAGAGAAATCCATCTCTTTCTCTTTGACACCATATCATTTTGCCTCCTCTTAGTTTTGAATAACATCCCTCTTTTCCTAAAGATGTCCCAATGGTGATTCGACCAAGCTTTCTTTGGGAGAGGAGGATTGAAGGGCCTACCATTTATGAATGTTGGAAAGATTGGAAAGATGTTTGGGTTTATTTCAAATCTCCTTTCAAACCTATTCTCCCCTTAATTTTTATTTCTATGCTGATCTTTCACTAGGGTTAGAGTTCTGAGATTTTTGCTAGCATTTCTATAGCTAATCCCCTATTTTTTGTCGAATACATCTGCAACTCTCTTAAGATCCCCTCCCATAGATCCTCTTGGAAAATATAAAACTCCTAAGGCCTAAATTTCCTATGATTTTCTTCTATAATGCTCCATGATCATTTCCTACCTCTTGGATGTTCCATTTGCTTAGAAACCCACAAGATGAAACTTCTTATTTTTCAAGAATTGGTATTTTGAAGATTATGACATTAGGATAATTTATTTCTCACCAAGGTAGCTAGTAATTACATCTATAAGCCTTGATCTCATTTGTTCAACTCTCAGTATTTCCTCATTAGTTATGAATCAATGAAATTAGGTGTAGCCTCCTTCTAATCAATGGACACCTCTTTCTCACTTGATTTATTTAATTCTTATCATAATTACAAGTTAACTTGCAATCTCTTGTATATTTATCATTTTGATTCACTCATCTAAGAGGCTTGTACATGTATTCTATTATTTGATTTCAATATTCAATCAATCAATTCACGAATATAAATAACATTATTATATATTTCTAATTTTGTACCCAATTCATAGGAATTAGGTCCATAGTTTATTTTGTTTATCACATTATCTAAATTTAAATGAATGTTGAAATTAGAGTAATTTTTTTATGAACGTGGTCATAATATAGGATATGTGTTGAAAATAATGATTCATTGGGAATATAGCACTAAGAATTCTTCAAATAATTATGTGGATTCATGTGCAGCTTAGACTAGTTCACTACATCACCCTAGACAACATATTTCCACCACAATATCAAAATCTTCTTAGTAATTTTAGATATTCCAATGTTTGAAGGTTAAATTAAGATTAAGGCCCTAAAGTATGGGTGAGTGGTCATGCTTTTTCTTTTCTTAAATAAGGACCCTCTCTAATGTGATGACCATCTATAACATCTAACAACATTAGATACTAAAATATTCTAAAAGAATAAAACTTAGTATAATATTGACATGCACACTCATTCATAATTCCTAGAAGAATATTAAAATAAGAGAATAAACAATGTATAAAGAATTTCCCTATCATCAACTTGATTAAGAACTTCCAAATGATAAATTAAACTTTGACAATTCGAAATTAAACTTGCAAAGGAATGGATGGAGGCGACAAAAAAAAATGTAAATATGTGTATGTTTATAATTGAGAGGTGGGTAATATTGTTCTTTCTTTTTCTTCAATTAAATTCAAATTTTTTTCAAGAAAAAAAAGCAAAGCAAAGCCAAGCCATGCCATGCCATCAAAATATCTATGGTGTTGTTTCATCTACTATATTCAAAATTATTTCATTATATGAACAACAACAATAAAGATAATTTAAAAAAACAAAATAAAAGAAAATATAGAATTATAAAAAACAAAGTAGAAAAAAATAGAAAATTTAAAAAAACAAAGTAGAAAAAATAAAATAGAAAAAATATAAAATTTTAAAAAATTAAGTAGAAAAAAAATAGAGAATTTAAAAAAACAAAGTTAAAAAACAGAGAATTAAAAAAAAAAATTTGAATAAAGCATAGCCGTTACCATTCAAATTAAGACTTTAAATCTGCCGTCTCACTCTTCCCGATTTGTTAGCCATGGAGTATTGTGTATCGGTGTTTCTCGTTTCCTGTGTGAAAATGAAGAGGTCGTTGTGCGCTTCATTGAATGTCGCAGGAAAAGATTGATGACTGAAAGCAGGAACAATCCACGGATACCCATCTGCTCTGCTCTCAAGATTGTACAATTGATGAAATCAGCTTGTTTTCTTATTTAGACATTTTGATGAATGCAGGCGAGATACAATGAATAAGCAATGTATTTCTTCAAGGTCCGTGTTAATTCTTTAGTTGCTGAGGTTAGGATCGAGCAGCCTCAAGGATATAAATACACTTCGAAGGATTTCATGTTCTCCCTACTTGGAGAATCATAATTTTATAGTTATAATTTAGATTCATACGGATCTTTGAATCAGCTTCCAGAGAGGCTCAGACGCAATGCCATCACAATAACCCAATGGAGGTGTGGTTTTCTGAAATTCTTTCATGCATTTAAGATTTTTGGCTCCACAGTTAAAGTGACTAAATCATCTAATCTCTATTCTTGATCTACAAAGATTATTCTTCAGTGCTGGAGAGACATTTCCGTTGAGGAGGTGACAAATGGGGCACATAATTCTGGAAGTGACATAATCTTGGAGGTGTAGATTACTCTTCATCTACAAAGATTTTTGGGCTTGTTCAGTGCTGGAGGTGACATAATCTTGGAGGTGTGGTTTTCTGAAATTCTTTCACGCATTGAAGATTTTTGGGCACATAATCTTGGAGGCATGGTTTATTCTGGAAGTTGTACTGCTCGTTATAAGCCCATCACCGTCAAGTAAGCCCTCCACATTTGCGTACCAGCTGAAATTAGTTTTCTTCTCTTTATTTGAAATTAGTTTTCTTGGCGGCTTCATAATCAATTCCGCGGATTTTAGTTTGCTGTTTGCCGTATTTCATTCTTTTCGTAATTATTCTTTATTTATTTTCGTGATGTTAATGATACCCATGTCTTTTCGTGAACTATTCTTTATTTATATTTGCTTCTTCCTCAACAAAGCTCTTCTCATGACAAGTGACTTGGGAAATTTTTCCTTAAAATTAGGTTCTGAAACTCAGTGCAAACTCAGAGGATGCAGGTAATAATGGTGTTTGTAGGAGTAAAAATTTACAGTTATTTTCATCTGTTTGCACATTTACTGAATGTTGGGAATTCACAGGAATGGCCATCGTTTGTACAAAAAAATTCCATCCAGGCCAAAATTGATGAGAAAGCCTTAATGCTCTGTTTTGTTATAAATTGTGTTTCTTCACAAACACTACCATTTGGTGTTTTGTCTTTGTTTTCTGAAATTCTTTCATGTATTGAACGTCATGAAAATTGGCGATGGAATATTAAATATGCCATTCGTGTTTTTAATTGCCTTCACAATAGCGCATGTTGCATGCTTTATGGTTGCATATGAATTCTGACTTCTTTGAAGTGTACTGCCCACATACACTTGACTACCATCATTTCATCATCACTGCAACTTAACCTGTCTTTCAGATTTTCCAATTGGGATTCTTGGAAAGAAAATGGAATCCTTAAAGAACATGCATACTCAGAGAGGGAGGGGGAAGGTGGAGGAAGAGGGAGAGGGAGAGGGAGAGGGAGAGGGAGAAGGTGGAGGTGGGGAGAGAGGGAGGGAGAGGGAGATGGAAGGTGGAGGGAGAGGGAGAGGAGAGGAGAGGGAGGGTGGAGAGGGAGGGTGGAGGGAGAGGGAGAGGGAGAGGAGAGGGAGAAGGAGAGGACAAGAGAGGGAATTAGAGGGAGAGGGAGAGGGAGGGATGGGGAAGAGGGAGGGAGAGGAGAGGGAGGGAGAGGGAGAGGAGATGGAGATGGAGTAGGAGGGAGAGGAAGGGAGAGAGGGAGAGGGAGAGGAGAGGGAGAGGGAGTAGGAGGGGGAAGGTGGAGGGAGAGGGAGGGTGGAGAAAGAGGGAAAGGGAGTAGGAGGGAGAGGGAGAGGGAGGGAGAGAGGGAGAGGGAGAGAGGAGGGATTGAGAGAGGGAGATGGAAGGAGGAGGGAGAGGGAGAGGAGATGGAGGGTGGAGGGAGAGGGAGAGGAGACGGAATTGGAGGGAGAGAGGGAGTGGGAGAGGAAGGGTGGGGGAAGAGGGAGGGAGAGGAGAGGGAGGGGGAGAGGGAGAGGGAGAGGGAGAGGAGAGGGATTAGGAGGGAGAGGAAAGTGAGTAGGAGGGAGATGGAGGGAGAAAGGGAGAGGGAGAGGGATGGTGGGGAAAGAGGGAGGGAGAGGAGAGGGAGTAGGAGGGAGAGGGAGGGAGAGAGGGAGAGGGAGAGGGAAAGGGGGAGAGGGAGAGAGGGAGAGGGAGTGGGAGTGGAAGGGGGAGGGGGAGAGGGAGAGGAAGGGGGAGGAGAGGGAGAGAGGGAGGAATGAGAGAGGGAGAGGGAAGGTGGAGGGAGAGGGGGAGGAGAGGGAGAAGGAGAGGAGAGGGAGATGGAGTAGGAGGGAGAGGGAGGGGGAGAGGGAGAGGGAGCAAGAAGGAGAGGGCGGTAGGGAGAAGAGAGGAGATAGAGGATGGAAGGGAGGAGAGGGAGAGGAGAGGGCAGCAGGGAGAGAGGGAGAGGAGAGGAGAGGGAGAGGGAGAGGGAGAGGGAAAGGGGGAGAGAGGGATAGGGAGAGGGAGAGGGAGAAGAGAGGGAGTGGGAGGGAGAGGGAGAGGAGAGGGAGTAGGAGGGAGAGGGAGGGAGAGAGGGAGAGGAGGGAGGGATAGGAGAGGGAGTAGGAGAGAGGGAGAGGGAGAGGGAAAGGGGGAGAGAGGGAGAGGGAGAGGGAGAGGGAGTGGAAGGGGGAGAGGGAGAGGAGAGAGGAGGGAATGAGAGAGGGAGAGGGAGAGGACAAGGAGGAGAGGAGAGGGAGTAGTAGAGAGAGAGAGAGGGAGAAGGAGAGGGAGGGAGAGGGAGAGGAGAGGGAGATGGAGTAAGAGGGAGAGGGAGAGGGAGTAGGAAGGACAGGGAGAGGAGAGGGAAAGAGGGAGAGAGGGAGAGGGAGGGAGAGGGAGAGGGAGAGGGAGAGGGAGAGGGAGAGGGAGAGGGTGGGTGGGAGGAGAGGGAGAGGAGAGAGAGATGGAGCAGGAGGGAGAGAGGGAGTAGGAGGGATAGGGAGAGGGAGAGGGAGAGGGAGCGTGGGGAGAGGGAGAGGAAGAGGGAGAGGAGAGGGAGATGGAGTAGGAGGGAGATGAGAGGGAGCAAGAGGGAGAGAGAGGGTGGGGGGAGGGAGAGGGAGATAGAGAAGGAAGGAGAGGGAGAGGAGAGGGTGGGAGGGAGAGAGGGAGAGGGGGAGAGAGAGGAGAGGGACGGTGGATGGGGGGAGAGGGAGGGAGAGAGGGATAGGAGGGGGAGAGGAGAGAGAGGGTGGATGAAACAACAACACAAGTCTTTCTGAGGTTATTTCACATCTATAAAGAGATACCTTCATATATTATGCCTTAATTTTCAGATAAGATGAGACAGTTAGGAATTCATAATGATCCTCAGGTCAAATTTCTGATAAATATATTAGAAGTTGTAAATGTTGCAAGACTGAATGAGGAAAATAGTGAAGAAGGATATATGTAGGATGAGATTTGTGAATTTCATGACCCCGAAGAAAGTTTCCTCAGTACATAACAAATTTCAGATTTGTTGGGTGTTGAGTATCAAAAGTATGTTCAAAATAACGATTCAAACTTCTTCTAAAAATATCAAGATAAGAATGTAGAGGTGATATTTGATGAAATAAATGAGATTGCTCTAAACCATGAAAACAAATTGGAAATAGTGTATGAGCAAAACAAAAATTTAACAGAAAGGATTGGTGAAGATGTATTTGAAGACAACTTCAATCAACCATATATGGAGAATGATAAAATCATATATGATATAAGTGAAAGGAGAATCTTACTTCAGCAGATCTCTTGTGATAATCGATTACATTGGGAGCATAGGGATAATTATGAAGAACCTATGAAAAATAATTTGCATAATGTGGTTCAAAAAATTATTTTAAAAGGGAATAATGAAAATTTACCAAATATTTTTTCTCAGAAGAATGTTGCATCTGTGGAAAATAAATTATACGATGAAGGGAATAGCCAGATTCATGGCATTCAGATTTCTCACCAGTATTATGAAATATGTAATATGATACAGTCTTTGTATGATACAAGAAGTGATTTAAAGTATTCTTTAGAGGTAATGAGGTGTGATAAATTCTCAAAGGAGCAAAGGGTACACTAGGCAAGTGGTTACAGGATTGGGAATTTTCGAATGGGGTTCATGTAATTTCCAGTCTGGGTGTTTGTTCCGAAGGATGAAGATGGCCATATCTTATATACCACCACATCATGTTAGATTGTTGTCTGTAATCTAGAAAGGCAACAATCTGGAGAATGGGGTCTCAACCCTTAAAATTTCCAAACAAATTTTTAAGATGAGAGGGTTGGCTCTCACAATAGAATCCATTAGAGCCACGGTGAACTTCATCAATGAATTCCCCGATGTTGAAGATGAAGCTCGAGCTTGTTACAGAGTTTTTGGTATGCATTTCTTTTCTCTTTCTCTGTATTTTGATTTTTAAAAATATCATCATTAGATTTTTGGATTTTTTTATTGAATATGATAAGCATAATGTTTCTTAGATTCTCCAAATAACTATGAGTGATATCATATATACATATTATCAAAATACATGAAAAAATACACATCAGCAAGAAGCACTACTTGGAGTTGACTGGATTGTGTTGTAATAGTAAAATGGTGCATTTGTATACAGAGTCATCTAATCTTGGGGTTCCACTAGAAAGGCTCATTTATAGCATGGACATTGTATTATATATAATTTTTTATATCATGAGATCCCATACCCAAATGGTTGGATAGGATGTATTCACCTGTGAAGTCTCTTTGGGTTTTTGGAATGTATTTTCATATTTGGATTCAAAATTAATATAATGAATGTTGCATTTTATTTGCAACTAATGTATATCCCCATTTTGTGTACTTCTAGTACTTAATTAGGGTCCTTCAGGGACATGTGAGAAATACATTCCATTTGTCCCTGAGATGTGAGTGCTACAACAGGGTTTTCTATCACATCCCCAACATCTTAGGGATGTCTATGAATGTCCTATCAAGAGATAAAAAGACAAATGAAGATTCTTTAATCTTCTATTTTCTATGTTCCCATATTGCCCCTAAACCTACAATGCTATAGGCCTCACTTTGCATTCGTTCTTCATGGAGGAGGAGATTCTTTCTGGAAAGCACCTAGAGAATTGTAAAATTCTCAAGTTGTTTCTATTGATATTTTTGGTACCAAAACTTGATTTTGACTTGGCCCCTTCATAGGTGTAGGAGAGCTTCATGGAGCTTGATTATTTCTATTGCAACAATCTTGGAGATAAACTTTGATGCGGTGTGACAATAACGACATACTAGAAGATTATTAACAACTCTAATAGTCATTCTAGCAGTTGTGTTTAACAACCCAAAAATGATTTCCAACTTTTCACTATGGTGGTAGAGGAGTAATTTCTTATTATCCTCATCTACATTATTCAATACAGGTTGTGCATTTGGAATATACCTTGCTACCTTCATCTCCAACTTTTGATAGATCTCCTGTGTTTGAGGGCATGATCTGTCTCCTATACAAAAAATATGTACCATTTTTTCTTTTTCAATCCATCTGTATCTACAAATCTTTCTAACTGCTTTGTATTTTATCAATTTCCTTACCTTTTTAACATCACCCCACCTGTTTGCTTTGGCATAAATATTTGACAACAAAACATAAGGAGAATGTCCAAATTCCAACTCAAAAGATAGTGTTGCCAAAAATTCTCCAAGTCTTATGTTTTTTGAATTAACAAGCACCAAACAAAAACAACCACACAAACACATCAAGTTTTATAGGCATCTTGATAGCAAAATTCAGAAGTTTTTGAAGATAATCAGAATGATAAAGAAAATCAACCATGCATACATAATGATCCAATGTAGGTGTAATGCAATAAGAATCACTCATGCAAATGAAGTATTTACTTCCTTCATCTAATAGACCTGCATGTGATGTAGAGCTCACATGGAAGCACAACATTCACCATGACACAAGGTCATCATCTTCCTAGTTTTGTAACAACACTCACCTAATTGGATTCTCAAGAGGAAACTACTATGTCTTCATCCACTAGACACCATTGATGTAGTTGGAAAAGCTTCTTTAATAGATCAAATACAAAATCATATCATAAGGCTTCTATGCCTTATCAACAGATAATATTCATTGGAGCAATACCTTAAGGTCCTTGATACCTTAAAACCTTATGTCCCGACATAAACATAGAATAAACTTTGATCAGATCCTAATGGTCATTAACTCATCACAAAGGGTAAAGCTACTCGATGCTAGGAGACCTCATAGCATTTGTGGATCATAACATCACTATCATATTCAAAGCATTCAAGGGCCATCTACTTAAAATGCAAGATTCAAACAACATTAACTATTCAATCAGTAAACAAGACTTCTTATGTGCTTCAAGACCTTTTCCAATACTCTTGAATGGTTACCACTTCAACCTTGATTATAGAATGGACAAACCTATTAATGAGATACTATCTTACACCTTAGTTCAAGAGACATCTCAAAACACTAACAATTAATCCATCCACTATTAACATTAATGATCAACATTTAAATATAGGATTGTCACATTGTCCCTGTCATTGCAATCAATCATTATCTTGTGTGAAAAGTGACTCAAAATCCCCTAACACCTTGACCAATTATTTGGAATGCCTCAAATACTTTATAACTTAGTTACCGGGTTCGCCCCTGGACCCCTCCAGACTGGCCTGAGTACAAACTGGTCTGTGGTCCGGGTCCGGTTCGCCTGTGAGTCTGGGAAGGGTTTGAACCCAGGCAGGCTGGTTTGTCTGGGCGGAACCCAGGTCGAACCAGGACAGAGCTAGGTGGAACCAAGGTCCAACCAGGGTCTAACCAGGTCAAACCAGGTACATTTTTACTAAGAAACATTCTCTAATTTAGTGCGGAAAACAATTATTACAGAATTTGACTAAGATCTTTAACATTACAAAACAAAATCTGCTGAAGTTCAGATATTTATTACATCAAATTAAACTAGCCCCCTCGATTTCTTTGAGTGAAATTTGTATATCCAATTGCTGATAATGACCCCTGTCTAATTAATTGGAAGCTCCCTATAGTGATAAATCATATTTTAAACATTAAACAATATCTTTAGTAGGTGAAGGTAGTTGCTAGCTACTTTTTTAACATTTATGATTTTTCAAGCAGGATGTTAATTAATAATTACAAACAAACAAGCTCTTTGTACAGTGAAAAAGTAATAAGCATTTGAGGACTTGGAAAGCGAGAATGTTATTGATTCAGCTGATCCCATTGGCATTGGCACTGTTTCTGAATCGACTAATGTCTTTGATGGTGAAGAAGAAGAAGAAGAAGAAGAATAGATAATCCATTAGATGATTGAAACGTAGTATAAAGTTCCAATTGTTGAAAGTCAAAACAATGATAATTGAACTCAATATTATTATTTTAATATTTTGATGTTGATATGATGCTATGATTACAAGTTTATGGTGTTTTTTTGTTGTTTTTATGATACTATGTGACATTCTAATTTTAACTCATGCTTCTAGGCTTCATAAATATGTATATATATAATTTAAAATTTTTTACATGTTTCTTCGAATTGAACCCAAACCCTTTTTCAAAATTTTGTCGAACTTGCGAACCTGTTCTTCGTACCCGATCTTAGAACCGAACTTGAACTGGTAACTTAGCTTTATAAGGTCCCACCAATTGACCCTTCAATTGCTAGGATACAAACCTTAATGGATTAACCTTTTAATTGTGATTGTCTCTGTCATAGGATAGTTAGATAGTGTCTCTTCAATAGTGATTTGAAATATATCAAACTTACTGTCTTGCCATCATCAGAGGCTTCTTTGGAATGGTTAGAACCCTGTTCAACTCATTACAATGCCAAGAACTTCAAATCCTTTCGTCAGTCAATCAAACAATGTCATAGTCTATCTTAATCAGTAAAACCCATTGGCACAGTCAGTTTAGGGCTCGAGTCTTCTCTTATGTGTGTGCTGCTGGTATCAAATTTGTATGACACTGTATAAGTATCCATTGTACTAGGGTTTCAATTTGTGCAATTAATGATGAGTGATGCAGCCAACGGGTTTCATTAGTTTGTATTTGTGGTTCCAATTTATTTGATTCCATAGAACAGACATTGACTAGGACAGGAAATTTAATTTGCTATGATAAATTTATTTAATTTCATACACGCAGTACATATTCCTATGATAAATTGGTCCTTCAGATTTGATTCTTGTGTCCTGTCTTGAAGTTTGTCATGATACAATCATCTAAATATTATTAAACATGATTCTTCTCTGAGTGTAAACTTTTTCACTTAAAAATATGTAGACAGGTAATTGCCAATAAATGATTGGTCCTGAATTAAAATCTTGTTTCTAAAAAGGTAGGAAGGATATAGGTGGTTTGGTATGATAAGTGGATTTGCTAAATCATTCTTGAAAACAAATTGTGTTTGATTGATAGACCAACAGGCTTCACCAGTTTGCAGGTGTAAAGAGGAAAAAGTACATAGTGGACAACAATTAACAATTTAACATGGTAGACTCTTTTCAAATTATTTCTGCTATGTCATGTTTCCAAATTTCAAAACCCGTTCCATTTGTTAAGCCAACAAAACTGAACAAAGTGACTCAATGTTGGATGTGTATATGGCAAGTTTACCTTAATTCAGTATTTTGGGTAGTATTTTTCTCTAGAAATTAGTATTTTGTTACATTAAGGTAAGAAGAACTTGAGAGTCTTATTTCGAGCAAAAATGGCAGCCATGACAAGAGTAGTGAGTTTGGCATGAAAAGACGTAGATAAATAGTGATGAAATCTCATGGAGAATGGAACAAGTCACTCAAAGAAATAACAACGTGATTCATGGTAGAAGGAGAAGACTTTTAATCCAAAGAGAAGTCCACAAGGCATAAACAATAGTTTCCTGATAAGAATGAGCATCAAATTATTAAGGAAATTCCAAACTTCTCAAGAATGACAACATATTTCTCACAGCCAAAGATGAAAGCATTATGAAAGAACAATGGAAGGGACACATTCCTAATGGGAACAATGATTTTTTTGGGAGAAACAAAGGTAGTAGATTCTCATTTATTGAAAATGAACAATAAGAATGAAGGGAATCCATGGGCTTGAACAAGAAAATACCAAAGTTTGGAGATGAACAACTCGTTTACATGTAGAAGACAACTGATTTCAATGAATAAAGAAGCTAATACATTGCCAATGACAGAGTTTTAATAGGAAATCATCAAATACAATAAAAAATACAGATTCAAAGGGAAACTCCAAGATCCAGAGGTAGAGTAATTTGGAGTTAACCACGAAAAACTCTAATGCTTATTTTCTAATCTCGAATTCCTCTTTTTTAGAGATTTGATTCTTTATTTAGAGGTCTTTATTCATTGTTCTCCAAAGTTTTAAATTCTCTAGCCGTGAGTTTCATTTCATTGTTCTTATATTCGAGGGTTTTCTTTTACCTTCCTATTTCAATAGACTGGTGTAGTGTCGACTTTCAGGAGATTCTCATTTTAATCAAGGAAGTTTTGATGTCCCTCATTTTACTTCCAATTTTGATTATTTATTTATAATATCTAGATTCTACAAGGTAACACACACAGGTGAAAAGGGTAGATATAATGAACAACAATCATTGACAGATCACAAGAGCAATAGATATATTATAAAAATATCAAAGCACAATGATAAGATCAAGGTAGTGATACATGAGGGAACAATGATTGACTGACATGATAGTAGGGATTAAATATTACTGGAAATAGTGACAATGGAGTAATGCAAAAAATACAACCCCGACAGTCAAAGTCAGAAGCATCATAAAGAATGGATAAATTTAGAGAGTAGTGACAGAAGTATGACTGTCAAATTACAGTCACAAAACAAAGTAAAGGCAGTAGAAAAAACACCAAATAATAGTCATTAAAGTGCCAAAGAATGATTAAGGATCAAGATTAGAAATGATTGTTAAATACCTCAAATGTAGTAATATGCCATGCTATGCCAGTGCCATTGCAGAGTGGTGACAGTAATGTCCAATCTCAGATAACATGAATGTCTAAATAGTGGTCAAGGCATGTCTATGAATGGTAAAACAATCATAATCTGGAGAAGTCACAAAAAACAACAAAAGCATGATGAATAAGATGAACAATCGAAGATAGGGTATAGTCATAAGAGTGTTTTCAAACATAGTCATGATAATAGTAGTCCTAAACATCCATTAGAAGATAGGTTACTAGTTTAGGTCTTTCTTTGACTGTATTGCGAGTTGTTTTACTGTATTGTTGGTGTAATGGAAATGCTTAAACATGGAACAGAGGAGAGGTTCATACAAAGATGAAGCACAATCATGAATTCTATCACAATAATCACTTCTATTACAAGGTCCAAAAATGCATTCATTAGAGGTAAAGAATGCATAATCAATATGAGTATAAGATGGTCAGGATGTCCATTATATAATCAGTGATATGTGGAGGACAAGTAGTGCGACTGAGGCTCAGTGAAAGAGATATTCTTAGTGAATCAGTCATCCATAAGAGAGAAGCAATATGCAAAGAAAGGGGGTTGTCTATGGTAAAAAGAATAACAAATAAATGAACAAACTATAGTTCATTCAAATAACAACAAGTCCAGGTATGGAGTGGAGTATTTATTCAATCAATATAGATATGAATAGAGCAGCCAAAGTGTCATGTAATGCAATGGTTGAAGAGCAGTCTTGTAAGCACAATGAAAGTCATTTCTTGGTCAAAAGTACACTAATTTAAGCACTATCAAAAGAGTGGGGCTATGAATAATTAAACCATGATCAATAAGATATATGACAGTGCCCAATTACAATGTATGGTCCAAAGTGAAAATAGGTCTTTTAAGTATGACTGCCTTTTGTGGTCCTTTCACTTCCCTCAAGAGAAGATATAAAAGTTTTAATAAAGGGATTGACTGTTCCAATTAGTTCATCAGAAAACCCTTACTCCCTTGTTCAAATGGACCACACCCTTGACCCCTCTGGTCTACACAACCAATACTATTGACTGTCCTAAAGACAGTGACTTTGCAAGTTGTGATTCTCTAGTTGGGACAGTCATCACACTATTCCCCTAAGCATTATGGCTTTGCCTTCCCATCCACAAGACACTCTAACATCATTCTAAACTCTTCTATACTCTACCCATATCCATTCCAATCCATTGATCCAATCCATTCATACTTCTACACAAAGAAATTAACTCACCAAAATGCTGTCATTCCGGGACAGTCATACCAAACCCTGCAACTTTGATTGCTTCACCCTCAAGATGGGATTCTATGGCCCCTCCAAGAATACTACTTGTGGTAGACATGCATATCTTCATCCCCCTCAAGCCTCCATGGCCCAAACACACTTTAAGTATGGACAGAGCACTCAAACTTCTGACTGTGACAGTCAGCCCCCCCTTCGTCTGTGACAGTCCAGTCAGTCTTCCGGCTTCATAGCATATGAATTCAATGCATGGTTCTCTTCAAACCAACATGGGTAGTGTAAAAAGTGTCCTCTATCATTCCCCCTCATGAAGAGTCCTTATTCAACATGCAACATTCAAGAAATTACATTCTACCCTCTCGGGTTACCCTAGGAGAGGGTTTTGACTAGTTTTACCAAAAAATTGATTTCTCCTTCTATACAACTCCCAATCGGATGATTCCACCGAAAATATCAAGTTAATTCATTCCTCTAACACCTCCAATAGATAATAGTTCAAGACAGATGCATTAAGGTGGCGTACAATGCAAAGAAAGTGACTGTATTTCTGGAAAATCAGAAAATTGCAGAATTAAAACATCATTTTATTACTTCAAACTTTATATATGCTTGTCCCCTTGACCAACCCATGTTCTCTCCCCATTTTTCAATGTGAATAGGTCTCTTAAAGACCAAATTTTGACCAACCAACTTTGAAACTACTTTCAAACTCCCCCCAAAACGGATTCTAACAGTCTATAAAACCGACTGTCTACTAAATAGACTTATTACAAAAAGTTGTAAATGTTGTCAAGTTGACAACTCGACAACTAAAAGCCCCATTAGTGTTAAAACACTTTCATAAGTCTTAAAACTATAACCCACACCCAAAATACTATCCCTTAGGTCATTTGGACCTTCTAGTGACCCTTAGTCCTACTTTGCCAACTTGGGCAATTACATTCATATAGAGTTTTCAATTAAAACCAAATGGCTTAAATAGCCATATTACATCCTTGAATGACCTTATAGGTCCCATATATCTTCTTCATTTCCACCTTAGGTCTTACTAGTGACCCTTGTGTACCTTCAGGTCCTTTTGGTGCTCTGCACCACATTTCATACTGTCTTCTCCTCTACTCTTGGAAACTACATTCCATATTTTCAATCATTGTATTGACATAAGAAATTCCCTTTATTTCTCTTGTCAATAATCGTATTGTTCATAATATTCTCACTACTTTTCCATTGCAGACCACCATTGTTTTGAGACAATCAATCTTTGTAGCAATATGACTCCTCGGTAATAGTGATTGCATACTCCAAGAATCAATAAATTCATCTATCCATGACAGTGAATGGACCTCTTCTAAATATTTTTGTGTTGAAAGTGTTGCTACTAAACATGGAAACCTAGGTGAAAGTAGAGATAATGCTTGAAAATCAAAGAGGATTGTAGGAAAACATGAAAGACGTGATGAAATCAGGAACCCTGCCAAATATTGACAGATAACCCTATTTAAAGATAGCTGCCCCTGCTGATATGACAAAGACTTTAAACTAAACCTGCTGCTATTAATCCAACTCAATCAAGTTTTGGAAGGAAACAACATGAAGGATGAAGAAAGAATGGAAGGAAATTGATCAATGAAATGTCTGCATAAAAACTTGATACTTTTTAATTATAATTCTAATCTAACTCTTGGTTAGGTGGAAGTAAGAGATGCTTAGTTTCAATCCTATGCACTATGAAAATTTAAACTATAATTAGTTTGTGAAAAAAATATAATACAAGTGCTTCTATCGAAGCATAGGCACACTACACATCATGGAAAGCAATTGTGTAATGATGTAGGTCATGAAAGTTAGAGCCTAGTAACTGAACTCACAAAGTACAAGAAAATTTCACCTCAATGCTTAGGCACGTTAGTTCTAGTATCTGTTGCATACTTGTCATCAGTACTCAGTGATGGAGAAAAATACTTAAAAGTTGCATCCAAAACCCTGAAAAATGCACAAATAAATCAAAGTATTATGAAATCTGTCTTCTTTATTTTTCAGGGAATTTAATTCAGTGTTTTGTATTTTCAACTGCTATTAATTATTAATGTAATTGTTCGTGTCAAGGCCTGCATTATTTTCTTTATTTATTAATATTATAATAAACATAAAATTGATTGCGACACTGCTATCAGGATTCAACTATGTAGCTTTCAAGTCAAACTCATTGACCCATGTTTCATGAGTAGTGGTTCACATGAACCCATCTCTCATGAGAATGAATGAAACACTTAGTACTTATTGCATCTAGGTGAAGCTCACATGGGCGAAGCATTAAGACTTCAACTATCCCAGTATTTCTCCTACTCAAGCGCACTTAAGCATGGAGCTTCCGCCAATGTTAAGTCCAATTAGCTTGCTACCCCATTTACAAAACCTTCAACAAGTGTCGTGCCTTATGAACCATTCATTATAAATCCCTTTTAGCTCATCAATCGATAAGTAGGAGATATCTTCTACTTATAAAAATGATTCTTAATCTTCTTCTTATTCCTATTTCACTAGTGTATCTCACTGCCTCACCATAGTGAAGTAGAGATCAGCACACTGTTCATTGTTGTTGGTCATCGAGTCATGAATTTTTAACCAGTCCAACACTTGAGACCTTAAATGTATTGGATGCTATATTCATATACACAATGGAGGTTGAATTTAGCTGATATGATCCTTTCTGTAGATAGATTACTAATATTGGAAGTACTATGGACTTGTAGAGGCAATTTAACGGGTCGGGAAACTAAGAAACGAGTTGTCATTATGGTAAGCCACAAGAATGGTCTTGGGAGTATTATTGGAGGTGCTTAACTTTGGAAAGTTACCATGTTAATGTCATTAAAAAAATACAAAAAATTAAGGCCTACGAGACTTTATGATAGTGTTCTATTTGAAATAGGGTGCTCAAGTTAACAATGAAATATAAAAATCCATGCTTGTATTCATATGATTAGGAGAGGCTTCTTTGTATTTTCATTACTTAAGAGCAGCCTGTATATGGAGGTAAGGAGTCCTACAATTCAGTTTCCCTAGTTATTTACCTGATTTTATTTATTTAAATCTACTCTTTACAACTATTTTTCTATCTATACACCCTCTATTGCTATTTGATCTTTCCATCTTCTTTTTAATTATTTGTCTTTTACTCTTTATAGTTGTTCAAGCCATCAACTAGTTTATATCTAGCTAACTATACAACTGTGTTATTTTTAGTTCATTTATTTTTACTGCCCTAGCTTGGTTCCGTGCAAACTTTAAGGCGGGAATGTTTTAGGGGACATAGATGTTTTTCCGGTACGGGTATGGGTCAAAGCCAAGATTTAGGGGACGGGACCTCAGGGGATGGCAATTAAAAAAATAGGGGAATTTTTATATATAGAGACATAATTTAAATGTGCATATCATAACATTGATAAACCATTCACATAGACATTTTAAAAGCTCAATACATGGAAAATTATCAAATGACAAATGCTAAGTACTTTCATTGTAACAATATGGTGTACATATAGAAAAAATGCCCAAAATGCAATCTTTCCTCATTGTTTTTGCTGCTCTATGTTTTCTTCTTCCTCTTAGCAACTATAATAAAACTAGTAATGAGAAGAAGAGTTAGACTTTAGTGTTTTAATAGTCAAAATAGGGTTTACCCACGATCAAACAAAAATTTAAAAAAGATGTTTTTTTTTGCCTCAAATTCCATCCAAGTTCTGACTTTAGAAGGTGGATGGGAATCAGTCCTAGGGATGGATAGGGGATGAAAACACTATCCCCGGGACTGATTCCCACCCTCTGTTCTGACTAAAAAAAATTGAAGTTTTAGGGATGGTCTCTGATTTTGCCCAATTGGGAATGGCTCAGGGGACGACCCGATATGGGAACGAGCCAAAAAACATAGGGGACGCGTCCCTGTGGAGCATAGCTTTATGCATACTAGGTTGTAATTGAAAACTTGTAAACTGTCAGCATCTAGTTATTTTTATGCACTATAAAGTATGTTTTGTGCAATGCAAAGTAATCAGCAATATGAATGTAAACAACAAAAATCTGCATTCTACAATTCTCGGGCTAAAGTCTCAATTTATATGCTCCATGTCTCTTATAAATCTATATGGAAATGCTTTTAAATTTCAAACAAGAAGTTCTTGTCCCTTTTCCTACTCTTCAAATTTTAATTTTTTTTTCTGGTTGAAATGTCAATTTTTTCAAAAATCTTATTTTTTTGGTTTGCCAAGTTTTTTTCCTCAAAGGAGTTCCACTACTATAGTCTAACATATGTATCACTATTGAAATATAGTTTCAATCAGTTTTAATGTCTGATGGAATCACAATTAAATATAATTACATCAGTTATGTAATGCTCTACATTAGCATTACAGTCAGATTATAATATGGACTGTAATGTTAATGCAGATCACTCTTAATAGTTAATTATTTTTATTGTTATTGAAACTCCTCCTATGTAGATCAATCTTGTCTAGAGATGATTAGTTAAGAGATGTTAAGTAAACTAATTATATTAGTTAGTAATTAATGGACATCATGAAGAGTCATGATCCTCCAAGTTGCTAACCCTTTGTATAAAATATATGCTTGATTGGAATGAGGAATCAATCAATCACAAAGGCAATTGCATTCCTCAGTCCATCAACAAGAGCAGATTATTCACTTACCTATTCATCCTATATTTCCTTAACATGGTATCAGAGCCAAGTTAGGAGAAGTGAATAAGATAGCAAGCAAATAGACATCAGCGATCTGTAGACCATATCTAAGGCATTGTCGATCTGTATTAATAAGTAAAGACATCGACAATCTAGGAACCAACGATCTGTAATATAAATCGATCTACAATATACATAGACATCAACAATCTGTATTAGCAATCTGCATCAAGGATTGTCAGCACCTGAGCATCTACAATCTTTGCGACTGTATCAAGGATAAATTAGGCAGAGACCCATTAAACTTGCATACATTTAATCAACGACAGAAGCTCATTAATCTGCAGACATCTAAATTGATGATAGAGACTCAGATTATTCCAGTTATCAGAAATTATTGGCAGAGACACATAAAACTATTGCATCTTCAATAATAAGAAACTAGGAAGTTTAATACTTGAAGGTAATAAAAAGTGGCCCACACACTCAAGATGGAGAATAGACTTGAAGGTGCCTCTAACTTTGTCTCTTGGAAGATTTGAATCAATACATTTATGCAAGAACTAGAACTAGAATCCTACATAGAGGAAGAACCTAAAATACCTGAAGATGAGACAAAAAAAGCAATCTGGAAAAGACAAAACAATAAAGCAAAGAAGCTAATCATTGACTCAGTTAAAGACTCAATATTACCAAGCATATTGAGGTTAACATCTGCTTATGAGGTTTACAAAACCATTCAAAATATATTTGAGATAAATACTGCAAGTGGGATATTAACTCTATAACAACAAATGATGAATATCAAAATGAATAAGGGTGAAACAATAACATCTCACTTTCTAAGAATCACTGAAATAAGGGATCAACTATTCTCCATCGATAATATAGTTGATGATGTTGATCTTTCCCTAATTGCTCTAAGGGGACTACCTTTATCATGGGAGTCATTTATTCAATGCATCAGTGGAAGGCTTCCTTTGCCTAAATTCGACCAACTCAAAAATGATTGCTTACAAGAGGAAACTTGGTTGATATCCAGAGGGATTGGACCAAATAAGGGAAGTGAGATTCAAGCACTACAAACAAATATTTTCAACAAGAAGAAGTTCTTCAAGAGGAAAGGAAACATAAATTTTTCTAATAATTCCAACTTCTCAAATAAATCTTATAAGAAAGACAAATCGAAGGTTCAGTGTTACAAATGCGACAAATATGGGCACACTCATAGAGAATGTCCTACCAGAAATAAAGGACAAGCAAATATAGCTAAAACCAAAGAAGATAATTCACTATTCTTCCTAGCATTATCAAGTGAACTTAATACAAATAAGAACACCTAGATAATTGACAGTGGAGCTTCTAGAGACATAACTGGATTCAGGAATCAATTTGAAGATCTTGAAGGACATTCTTTTGAAGAAGTCACCATTGGTGATAACTCCACCTACCCTGTGAAAGAAATTGGGACCTATTCAATCAAACTAGGAAGCGAGGTAACATTACATCTAAAAGATGTTCTATTTGTACCAGGAATTAAAAGGAACCTAATATCCATTTCAGGGCTAGCTGATCAAGGATATAGAGTCACATTTAATGAAGATAAAGTTCTTCTTAGGCCTAAAAATTCAAATATAAAAAATGTTGTAACAATAGGATCTAAAGATGGTAGCTTATAAACTACTCTGCGATAAAAAAGTTGCATTAAACCATGAAATTTCTTATAACAATGAATTATGGCATAAGAGGTTAGGTCATCTTGGTTATAGTGCTCTACCTATCATAAAGAAAATAACCTCAGGAATACGTAATATAGAATCAAAATACTCTGGCATTTGTAAAGGTTGTGCACTAGGAAAAAATATTAAAAGTTCATTCCCTTCTAGTGAACACAAGTCTAAAGACATTTTAGAACTTATTCATTATGATCTATGTGGGCCCATGTCAAAACCCTCCCTAACGGGATCTCTATACTACATAATATTTATTGATGATTTCTCCTAGAAAACTTGGATATACTTTTTGAAGCTAAAAGAATCAATTGAAGTACTATCTAAGTTCAAAGAATTCAAAGCTTTAGTAGAAAATCAAACAGGGAAGAAAATCAAAATACTAAGATCAGATAATGGGGGTGAATACACAGCCGAAATCTTTAAAAATTCTACAATTCTGGTGGGATTAAGAGGGAGTATACTGTGCCATATAATTCTCAATAGAATGGAGTAGCAGAAAGAACGAATAGAATGATAATAGAAGAAGCTAAAGCCATGATGCATGACCAAAACATCCATGTCTCATTTTGGGCAGAAGCTTCAAATACTGCAGTATATATATAAAACAAATGTCCACACTCTAGTCTAAAAGATATAACTCCTAAAGAAGCTTTCACTGGAAACAAACTAGACTTAAGTCATCTCAGAATATTTGGATGCCCAATTTATATTCATGTTCCAAAAGAAAAGAGGACCAAACTAGAACCATCTGGAAAAAGAGGTATTCTAGTGGGCTATAGTGAAAATTGCAAAGGATATCGCATATACATTCTAGGACAAAGGTCAGTTGAAATAAGAAGAGATGTAAAATTTGATGAAAGCATTACATGTAGAGATTCTGAAGATAATCAAAACCTAGAATAAGAAGAAGAACCCTCTATTGAAATTGAGAGGGAGAATATCTTAGAAGAACTTGAACCTCCAAATCTAAATGATGAAGATGTATATAACAAGAAAAGACCACTACGGGAAATGAAAATGTTGGAAGAAAACAATGTGGAACCAGATGAAATGTTCAAAGAAAATAAAAGAACTAGAACACAAAAATGTTATGCAACATTGTTAACAGAGCTTACAAATCAAGAACCAACAGATGCTAAGGAAGCCTTAGCAAGTCAAGCTTGGAAAGATGCCATGATTGAAGAGTATCAATCCATACTAAAAAATGATGTTTGGGATGTAGTACCTAGACCTAAAGACAACCAGTTGTTTCTTCTAAATGGTTGTTCAAAATCAAATATGCACCCGATGGCAGCATTGAAAAACATAAAGCTTGGTTTATTGCAAGGGGATTCTCCCAGAAAGATGGAATTGACTATGAAGAAACATTTGCACCAGTAGCCATTTATACTTCAGTAAGAACCATCATTGCAATTGTAGCTTCTAAATTATGGAAAATACATCAAATGGATGTCAAGACAGCCTTCCTGAATGGTTCAATACAAGAAGAAGTATATATAGAACAACCAAAGGGGTTCACTACACATGATAGATCACATTATGTCTACAAACTTAAAAAGGCTCTCTATGGACTAAAACAAGCCCCTAGAGCTTGGTATGCAAGAATAGACAACTATTTAACTAAACTAGGATACTCCAAGAATGAGGCAGATCCTAACATTTATTTCAAAATTTCTGAAGGTGATGTGATCATATTAGTTCTTTATGTTGATGATCTTTTGATAACAAGTGATGATCATCTGATTGCTAAATGCAAACAAGACCTTGCTGCTGAATTTGATATGAAGGACTTGGGTCTTCTACACTATTTTCTAGGGTTGGAAGTAAGTCAAAAGGAAAACTACATCTTTCTAAATCAAGAGAAGTACACCACTGATATCTTAACTAGATTTGGAATGATGGATTGTAAACCTTTAGCAACTCCTATGGAAACAAACTTAATCAAACTTAAAATGGAAGCAGAAGGTTCAGAACTTGCAAATCCTATAGTATACAGACAAATAGTTGGCTCTCTCATGCATCTTGTTAACACTCGTCATGATATTTTTTATGCAACTAATGTATTAAGTCACTTTATGTGTGAACCTAAAAGAATACATTTAATGGCTGCAAAACATATCTTAAGATATTTACGAGGAACTATTGGACTTGGACTAAAATATGAAAATGTTGAGATTCAGCTACACGGATATATAGACGCCGATTGGGCTGAAAGTCCTACTGATCATAAAAGTACTACTGGATGTTGTTTTAGTCTTGGGTCAGCCATGGTTTCTTGGCTCAACAGGAAACAATCAGCAACTGCTCAAAGCTCAACCGAAGCAGAATACATGGCAGCCGCCATGGGAGCACGGGAAGTAGTATGGTTAAGGAAATTACTATTTGGCTTATTTGGAGAACCCTTGAAATCCACTATTATCCATTGTGATAATCAAAGTTGTATCAAATTATCAGTGAATCCTGTCTTCCATAACCGATCTAAACACATTGAGATTCCATATCATTATATAAGAAATATGGTAGATTAGAACATCATTAAGTTGATGTATATTAGTACTGAAGAATAGAATGCTGACATATTTACCAAGCCCCTTGCAAGAGTGAAGATAGAATACTTTAGGAGAAAACTTGGTATGATTAAATATAAATGAGAAAATTAGAACTAAGTTCTAATATTAATTGTAATTTATTTATAATTAAATAAAATATTGCAATATTTAAATCGATGTTTTGAGAAGGTGATGATCTTCTATGTGTTAAGGTTACTATTTCAAGGTGATGATCTTGTTAATAGTTAACCAAGTGTCAATAATTTCTTTATCAAAGTTAATGATCCGGATTGTGCCAGATATCTTGAACACTATGTTATTACTTCTTGTGTAATAACCATATCATGGCTAGACAACATTAAGTTGTTGGTTTCAAATTGTCATGATGTGTTCTGGACTGTATTATGTTCATGGCTAGACAACATTAAGTTGTTGGTTTCAAATTGTCATGATGTGTTTCAGACTATATTAAATATTATGCTAATGGCTAGACAACATTGAGTTGTTGGTTTTAAATTGTCATGACTGAGAGTTTGACTTAAATCTTCTTTTACTAAGAGGGAGTGTTGAAATATAGTTTCAATCAGATTTAATGTCTGATGGAATCACAATTAAATATAATTACATCAACTATGTAATGCTCTACATTAGCATTACAACCAAATTATAATCTGGACTGTAATGTTAATGGAGATCACTCTTAATAGTTAATTATGTTTATTGTTATTGAAACTCCTCCTATGCAGATCAATCTTGTCTAGAGATGATTAGTTAAGAGATGTTAAGTAAACTAATTATATTAGTTAGTAATTAATGGATATCATGAAGAGTCACGATCCTCCAAGTTGCTAACCCTTTGTATAAAATATATGCTTGATTGGAATGAGGAATCAATCAATCAATCACAATGGCAATTACATTCCTTGGTCCATCAACAAGAGCAGATTATTCACTTACCTATTCATCCTATATTTCCTTAACAATCACTAGATTTGTGTACACCCAACTTAGCAGACAAAGGACAAACCACTAGGTGTACTATAACTGCTGAGCATGAATGAAAAACATCTACATAATTGGGAGGTGAAGGAGGGTTGGCATCTACTATTTCCTGTTGCAAAATAGGTTTCATTGAAGATGCATCATCAAGAGGTGAAGCTGAAGGTGAATATTTATCTAACTCCTTTGAAGAAACCAACATAGTCCTTTTGATTGATAAGTGAGATAACACATGCACCCTTCCATTAAGTAGCTTTTTTGGGATTTTTTGGTTTTCCCAATAGAAATCCACAGTAATATGTCATATTTTGTGGAATCTTCTCTATTTGAAAGCTATATTTTCATATTAAGCATTTTTTTAAAATACAATGTTCAACTTGGAGCCAAATCTCATTAGGCGGATCTTTTGAAATGTCTAGCAATGACTGAATCCTAGCAGAAATAAAGTTGCGTCAATCCATTATTTTCTTAATCTAAAACAAAAAGTTTTCCTAATGCATTACAAATACTCTAAAGATGGGGTTGACACAAAACTGAAGTGGGATCGGGTAGTTGTGTTGTCGGGATATTTGAATGTACCAGTTAATATGTCAATTAAGTGTTATGTTAGCCTTAGTCATTAGTGACCGAAAGGTAAACCGTTACGTCATGAAATTTTGGTCGTGGCCCTTCGAGTAGTTTATATACCCTCTCGGAGGATGGACACATGATATATGTTATGGTATTATCATTATGATGTAAATGTACTTGCCAGTTTGGAATGATTAATGAAAGTATTTATTATTCTTTAATATATTTTGTGTTTACTATATTTCTTGTACTATGTCTGTGCAATACTAAGTTTACCCCAGAGACACAAACATTTGGCGCTGTTGCCAAATGAATCTATCAAGTGATGGAATCAGTGGGTAAACGAGAATACCACCTGAGGACGAATGAGGATGGAACCACAAAACTTTATCAATGATTGAAAAGAATTTATGCCTAATCAATTGAATAAAAATAGAAATTTAAAGAAGGAACTCAAAGAAGAACAAGCCTCTAGAATTGTCGTACTTGCACAATAGCAAGTCGAGCGAAGGGAGAGATTCAAAAGACACGCCAAAGGACTATCGAAGGGAGTAAGTGAAGGTGATCATCTGGAGGAATCTAACTGGGAGGCTGGAAGAAGTGATGAGGACTGCCTGGAGGAAACAAGGAGCTTGCTCGGGTCCTTAATCTTAACCCCATAGACAGAAGCAAGAGAAGCCCAAAGGAAGGAAGAAGAGGAAGCCGCACAGAGGGAGGCTCAAGATATTGCTTTCGTCGAGAGTATTAAAGTGACAGAGGGGCATGGGGATCACAATATCCCACCAGGCTTGGACAATTCCAATAGTTTGGGGACATCAAGTGGTATGATACCAAACATTTCCAGGGTATCAATGTCGGCAGTACCATCCCAGCATGTAACATAGCGGGTGATGCAAACACAATCGATACCTAGAAAAGTAAACATGGTGACTAGCAAAGAAAAGCTGCCAAAATTTCCATGGAGATGGGAAGGAAGATCCAGTATGGCATTGTCATATGTGCTAGACAATCTAGTCGGTGAATGGAGTCGCCGACCACGCAAAATGGGTAAAACAGTTTCCAGCCACACTCAGAGGGGTAGCCATCGACTGGTACTTTGATGTGGACAAAACAAAGGTGACCACTTGGGATGAACTCAAGACAGAATTCTAGATGGAGTTTCAACTCCTGAGGGATGACAATGAAATTGTTTTTGAGATATATGGTACCAAACAAGGCAAGAAGGAGATTGTGTGGGCTTACAATCACCAATTGAAGGAGTTAGTCAGAAAAATGGATAGCCAGCCAGTGGATGGCCTGAAGAAAAGATGGTTCGTGGAGGGCTTGAAATCTAACCTATGGAGGAAAATGAAGATAGTGCCACCCACCTCATATGTAGATGCCTATAACTGGGCGATGGATTTGGAGAGCGAATAGAAGATCTCCAAGAAGAAAAGAAGCAAGTCCTCTTCCGACGGAGATGACACTTCAGATGATGATAGTAGCAGTGATGGCGAGTCGAAGAAAAAAGGACACTCCAAAAGGACATGGAGAGAATGATGAAGGAGTTCAAGACCATGAAAGGGGGTACCAGCAAGGGGGGAGATGACATGTGGTGCACGAACTGCAAGGTGAGCAACCATACAATGGGGTCGTGTCCCAAAAAGGTATTTTGTGACATTTTCCAGATCATGGGCCATTCAACCAAGGAATGCCCATACAACATGAAGGTGAGGAATCAACAAGTACTATTTACGTAAAATAAACCATCTACATTGGGAGCAAAGACTAACAATAACGCATCCTCAGGCAGGTATGGAGGCAATCGATGCGGTGGCGGAAGGGGCAATAAGAACAACACCAACACAATGAGTCAAATACAATATGACTCCAAGGGTCGGCTGATGATCCAGTGCTAAGCTTGCAATCAGTGGGGCCACTTTGCAAAGGAATGCAACAAGGGTGACACCCCGCAGAAGCTATGCCGCTGGTGTGGTCCTGGCAACCATGAGAATGCCAACTTCCCAAAATCTGGGGTCAACTTGCTCAATATCGACGGAATGAGAAGTGACAAGCGGGTACTAGCCATCACATGATCGCAAGCAAAACAAGGGGCACAAGAGGGTAAGGAAGAAATAGAGAAGGCGATGAAGACACCAAAAGAAACATGGGAGATGGCTACCACCTCGGGCCAAAGGGAGGCAGAACAAAACATTCATGAGACAAATGTTACAATTAGAGGTAGTGGTGAAACTCCAGGACCTCCTTCACACCATGCCTCACTTGGGAATGACACTGTTGGGGAACTTGGCCACGCAACCAAGTACCACACGTACGGACATCTCTAGAGGGTTTGCAACTGACCTAATGTTACTTGCTGTAAATAGCGATAGGTACCTGATAGCCATCGAGATGGGCATCCTTGGCTCCATCCTAACAGAGACTATAGTGGACGGAGGGTCAGGAGTGAACATCCTTCCAGAGGAGACATGGAATAAATTAGGCAAGCCAACCTTGTGGCCCCCAACCTTTACCTTATTGGGTGCCAATCAGCAAGGTATCAAACCCCTTAGAACATTGATGGCACAACAGGTCACCATTGGCTCACAACCATTTGTACTAGACTTTGTGGTGATACTTGTTAGGCCATTTTTTCCAATCATTCCAAAATCTCGTGAGGTGGTTCCCTCCCTACAAGTGTTTCGTGGTTTGTGTCCTACCTCATGCTTTTCAATGTTGTCGCCTTGCTTTAGTCTAGAATGTGTCTCCAAATGTGCAAAGCCCAGAAAGTTTTTTATTTCTAAGGTCTGCGAGAAGCAAAATAAAAATTCTGCCACAGTGTCAAAAACCCACTATGTTTTCAAAAATCCACGTTGTTTTCAACCTTTTTGGCCTGTATAAAACCCTTGATGTTTTTGGCTTCCTTGTTTGCCTTTGTGTCAGGTTGAAAATTCTGTGTGTTTTCGATCTTTCACTGAAAACACTATGTGTTTTCGACCTTGCCTGTACTCTTTTCTACCGGCTCTCCTTGTTCTTTTTCCTAACCACGCAAGTGCGATGATGTGGGGCTAGTGGGAGGAGATCAACGGTCGGTGTGTGATCGCATGGAATATTCCTTACCCATGCGATCATGCACCTATTGTCAATTTTGTCTGTTCTAGTGTTGCTTCTGTTTGGAGGGCCCGGTGTTAGAGTGGGGACAGATGGCACATTCCTATTGGCTGTCGCATGGCTGCATGTCAGATTTTTCTGACATGCAATCATGCGACCGCTTGCCATCTATCCGTGTGGGGCCCGTTGTCTTTTATTGCTGTTTGGTGGTGTGATGATGTTTCGGCGGTGGGCTCAGGAGATGCAAAGGAGGTGGACATGTGGCAGCCTGTGATTGGCTGTCGCATGGTCGCATAGCCTAGAATTTGGCAATGCGATCATGTGACCGCTTGCTACATGTCCTTGTTCACGGTTGCGAAGTTGTGTGGTGGCAGTTTTTCTGCGGTCACATTAACCAGTGGCAGTTAATGTTAACGGATTGTCGCATGCTCGCATAGCCCATTTTCAGGCTATGCGATCATGCGATAGGGCACCACGTGTCCCTGGGGCCCGTCTGGCTGTTTGGTGGGCTTGATGGCGGATGAGATCATGGTAGTCTCTGATTGGTCAGCGCTGGCGGGATGTTAAGTTTTGAACGCTGGCCCGGGCTTGGATTTATCAACAGTGTTTTGATGGCAGGTGGGTGCATGGTAGCGGTTTGCCGCATGTTCGCATGGGCCATTTCCATGGCTTGCGAACATGTGAAAAACCCTATTGTGGCAGCGGTTTGAACGTCCAGTGGTTATGTGGAGGCAAATGGTTAGCAGGTGTCGCATGTTCACATAACCCATTTCCAGGTTATGCGATCATGCGACCAAGCTTTTATTTGAGGCCCATTCCCTGTGGCGGTGAGAATTGATGATTGTGCAGTTGCGTGGCTAGGAGCAAAATGGTTAAAGGCTTATTTCCCGCCAAATGCAAGGTAGCCGTTGCAGTTTGAAGTTTGTTTTTCCCAGCGACTGAGGGTACAAAAATTTATGTGCTTTGCGGCCAGATTTGACTGGTTTGGTGGCATTTATTGTGGCAGTGTGGTCCAGGGTGCTGTGGGTGTTTGCGTGGTTGTTTTACCGTGTAGTGATGGATGAGCTTGGTTGCAGGGGCTTTTGAATTTTGAAATTTTGCTGTTGGTTGGGTGGTTGAAGTCTTAACCCTGGTTACCCGTAGCTTGTTGCATCCTACTGGTTTAGGATTTCAAGGTAACCAGTGGTATAAAGGGTCAAAATTTTGACTGGTTGAGGGTTCCACTCTGTTTGGTTCTTGTGGGAAGTAGTGAATTCTGTCACATTGTAGGAGGCTGAATAGAAGTTTCTGGTATATTTTGTAGGTTATTGAAGTGGTAGTCTCATTTTCTGATATGGACATGTACATGCCTCATCATACTTAATACAACTATTCCATGTTTACAAGTCTCTCCTTGGTGTCATTCATGTGAATTTTGGATTTTCTGATCCATTGCACAGGGTTGTCTCTGCATATGTTCTTGTCTTTAGTTCTTGATCTAGGATCAAGTGAAATTTTCTTTAGAAGGGACATAGATTCATTTGGATTGTCTACAGAAGAATTTTATAAGTAGTGGGTGGGTTGAAACAGTTGTGTTTATGGCTTTGAGTCTTTGACAGTAGTTTGTTCATGTTCTATATTTGTTTTTGATGATTTGCCCAATGGATAATGGAACTGATCAAGGATTAGTACATTTAGTTGGGTCCAATGTTTGATGGATTTTGGTTATTTCCTGCATATCTATATATCAATACCATTTCAAGTAATACCCTTCACAAGTCCATTTTACCTTGCATAGTAGAGTTGACTCAATGGATACCTGGTTAGTATTTAGTAGTCTTTTACTATGATCTGCTTTATGAATCCAGAAGTATAGGGTGTGTAGTGAGTTTGATTTCTGTCTGGATTAGGTGTACCCACCTTGGTTTTGCAGAGCCAAAAGCAGAAGAGGGCAGTCCTGTCCTTATAGTTGGTCCAATTACCCTAAGATCTCATAGTAATTTTGGAGCTAACCATTCCTAAAATCCATCTGAGGGTATACTGGCAGCCTGTTAGAGCATAAGAGTTTTCGAACACCAACAAGATGGTGACTCTTCTGGGGAGAGTCTAGAAAAGAGTTAGATACAAAATTAGCATTTGCAAAATTTTCTCACATGGTTGTGAATGGTGGCTCTATGTTTCTCTGTTTGATCAGTGTTCCTCCTGATAAACATTGTGTTTCCTAGTGAGTTTTGTGTTGGTTGGAAGAAGAAACAATAAATTATTTTCCTCTCAAGGAGGTGGCGGCTCTGCATGAGAAAGTTATCTGATGGAGTTCCATGGTGAGCTCAGGATTTGCCTTGCCTTCCAGTCAACAAGGTCTTTTGCTGAAAACTTCTAGGTATTTCTCAAGAGTTGAAATGTATCCCTATCTAGTGTTAAGCATTGCATAAAGGGATGAGTATTAGTGGGCAGTTCTCTACTGATTCCATCATGAGTGATGTTGATTATGAAAATCTTCTCATAAAGATTGCTACTCTTAAGAAGAGGCTTATAGAGAGCAATGTTGAAATTTGGCAGTTAGAGGAGGACAAGAGGTTGCTAGTACTGGTGGTTCCAGATGATGATCATGAGGAGACCAGTTATTCTGACTTTGATTCTCATTATGCTGAAAGTGTTGATTATGAAGCTGATGCTGAGGTCAATGCATATGAGAATGTTGAAGATGGATCTGAATTTGATAATATTTCTAGTTTGTCTGCAGATTTTTCTTCTATCCAATATCAGAGGGTAGCTTTGTTGTCCCAGTTTGATGATGTTCTGTGTGAAGAGGAGAATACTGGATATGATGCAGATGATGATTCCCGCATAGATTGCTTCACACAAAATGATCTAGGGCCAGAGATGTCTGCCCTTGTTCCTGACAAGGATGATATTTGCAGCGACAGGGATGTAGCTGATGAAGGAGAAAATGAAGCTCAAAGTCCACTAAGTAGTAAAATGATTTTAGCACTCTTGGCTAAACAATTCCAAAGGTATGCACCTTGCTTGGACTTCGATTTGCAGCTCCCCTATGATATACATTTTGACACTGATAATGAGGCCAGTGTTCAAAATGACCATGAGGATCCATATATATTTAGTTCCCTCTCTGGTAGTGACTCTGCAGAAAGAGAAGTATAAGGACATGATAGTGTGTTTCCCTGTCATCAAGATCACAGTGAGGAACAAATTTCTTGTTCAAGCCCTTTTCCTATTTCTGCTAAATATGATACTGAGTGTGACAGTGTTGAAGACTTTGCTTTCAGCAGTTGGGACAAAAATTCTTTGGATGAAAATGATGATGCAGTGTTCCCCTATTACCAAAGTTTTGATGAGGACCTTCACTTGGTTCATGATGCAGTCAGTGAGGACACCATGGAGGAACCAGGTTGCTCAGTGGCTGAGGCAATACATGAAGGTATATCAGAGGATTCAGGTCCTCTTCAACCAGGTAATTCTAATGAGCTGCATGATGCTCAGTATGTTTCATTTTCTGATGCAATGCAAGGTGAGCTTTTTATTTTTTGCAGTCATCAAGAAGTGGATGATGTTCCCTACTTCTTGGAGTTTGAACATAAATGTAACAGTCATGACTGGAAAAGCATGGGTAATGATCACTATAGCTCTATTCTTCAACCCATGGTTATTCACATATGTTTGCAGTAGGATGATCATAAAATTTTCAGGTGGTGGGTCACATATGTGGATGAGAATCAAACTTTTGATTCAGGAGGGTCCCTGATTAAAGTTCTTTTGTAAAAATGTACATTCTGTAAATAGTCTTCCCTTTCTGCTCTGTCTTTCCTTTCCTGTTCCTTATGTTTTTTGGGTTCCCTATTTTTGTCCAGTTGGTGGTCTGCTCTCCCAATGATTCTGAATTCTCGCATGGGCACAAGTTACCCATCGTCCCCAACTAGAGCCACTGTTAGGCCATTTTTTCCAGTCATTCCAAAATCTTGTGAGGTGGTTCCCTCCCTGCAAGTGTTTCATGGTTTGTGTCCTACCCCGTGCTTTTCAGTGTTGACTCCTTGCTTCAGTCTAGAATGCATCTCCAAATGTGCAAAGCCCAGAAAGTTTTTTATTTCTAAGGTTTGCGGGAAGCAAAATAAAAACTCTGCCATAGTGTCGAAAACCCACTATGTTTTTGAAAATCCACGTTGTTTTCAACCTTTTTGGCCTGCATAAAACCCTCGATGTTTTTGGCTTCCTTGTTTTCCTTTGTGTCAGGTTGAAAATTCTGTGTGTTTTCGATCTTTCACTGAAAACACTATGTATTTTCGACCTTGCCTATGCTTTTTTCTGCCAGCTCTCCTTGTTCTTTTTCCTAACCGCGCAAGTGCGATGATGTGGGGCCAGTGGGAGGAGATCAACGGTCGGCGTGTGATCACATGGAATATTCCTTACCCATGTGATCATGCGCCTACCATCGATTTTGTTTGTTCCAGCGTTGCTTCTATTTGGTGGGCCCGGTGTCAGAGCGAGGACAGATGGCACGTTCCTATTGGCTGTTGCATGGCCGCATGTCAAATTTTTCTAACATGCAATCATGCAACCGCTTGCCATCTGTCTGTGTGGGGCCCGTTGTCTTTTGTTGCTGTTTGGCGGTGTGATGATGTTTCAGCGGTGGGCCCAGGAGATGCAGAGGAGGCGGACATGTGGTAGCCTGTGATTGGCTGTCGCATGGTCGCATAGCCCAGAATTTGGCTATGCGATCATGCGATCGCTTGCCACGTGTCCTTGTTTGCAGTTGCAGAGTTGTGCAGTGGTAGTTTTCCTGCAGTCGTGTTAATCGGTGGCAGTTAATGTTAACAGATTGTTGCATGCTCGCATAGCTTGTTTCCAGGCTATGCGATTCTAGGCTATGCGAGCATGCGATAGGGTGCCACGTGTCCCTGGGGCCCATCTGGCTGTTTGGTGGGCTCGGTGGCGAGTGAGATCGTGGTAGTCTCCGATTGGTCAGCGCTAGCGGGATGTTAAGTTTTGAACGCGGGCCCGGGCTTGGATTTCTCAGCGATGTTTTGACGGTAGGTGGGTGCATGGTAGCGGTTTGCCGCATGTTCGCATGGGCCATTTCCATGGCTTGCGAACATGCGACAAACCCTGTTGTGGCAGCGGTTTGAACATCCGGTGGTTATGTGGAGGCAAATGGTTAGCAGGTGTCGCATGTTCGCATAACCCATTTTCGGGTTATGCATTCATGAAACCAAGCTTTTATTTGAGGCCCGTTCCTTGTGGTGGTGAGAATTGATGACTGCACAGTTGCGTGGCTAGGAGCAAAATGGTTAAAGGCTTATTTCCTGCCAAATGCAAGGTAGCCATTGTAGTTTGAAGTTTGTTTTTCCCAGCGACTGAGGGTACAAAAATTTATGTGCTTTGCGGCCAGATTTGACTGGTTTGGTGGCGTTTGCTGTGGCAGTGTGGTCTAGGGTGCCGTGGGTGTTTACGTGGTTGTTTTTCCATGCAGTGATGGATGAGCTTGGTTGCAGGGGCTTTTGAATTTTGAAATTTTGCTGTTGGTTGGGTTGTTGAAGTCTTAACCCTGGTTACCCGTAGCTTGTTGCATCCTACTGGTTTAGGATTTCAAGGTAACCAGTGGTATAAAGGGTCAAAATTTTGACTGGTTGAGGGTTCCACTCTGTTTGGTTCTTGTGGGAAGTAGTGAATTCTATCGCATTGTAGGAGGCTGAATAGAATTTTTTGGTATCTTTTGTAGGTTAGTGAAGTGGTAGTCTCATTTTCTGATATGGACATGTACATGCCTCATCATACTTAATACAACTGTTCCATGTTTACAAGTCTCTCCTTGGTGTCATTCATGTGAGTTTTGGATTTTCTGATCCATTGCACAGGGTTGTCTCTGCATATGTTCTTGTCTTTAGTTCTTGATCTAGGATCAAGTGAAATTTGCTTTAGAAGGGACATAGATTCATTTGGATTATCTACAAAAGGATTTTATAAGTAGTGGGTGGGCTAAAATAGTTGTGTTTATGGCTTTGAGTCTTTGACAGTAGTTTGTTCATGTTCTATATTTGTTTTTGATGATTTGCCCAATAGATAATGGCACTAATCAAGGATTAGTACATTCAGTTGAGTCCAATGTTTGATGGATTTTGGTTATTTCCTACATATCTATATATCAATACCATTTCAAGTAATACCCTTCACAAGTCCATTTTACCTTGCATAGTAGAGTTGACTCAATGGATACCTAGTTAGTATTTAGTAGTCCTTTACTATGATCTGCTTTATGAATCCAGAAGTATAGGGTGTGTAGTGAGTTTGATTTCTATCTGGATTAGGTGTACCCACCTTGGTTTTGTAGAGCCAGAAGTAGAAGAGGGTAGTCCTGTCCCTATAGTTGGTCCAATTACCCTAAGATCTCATAGCAATTTTGGAGCTAACCATTCCTAAAATCCATCTGAGGGTATACTGGCAGCCTGTTAGAGCATAAGAGTTTTCGAACACCAACAATACCTTTGAAAAAGAAGGTTTATGATGTCATTCTAGGTCGAGGGTGGTTGGTCACAGGAAAGGTAAACCACAATTGGAAGAAAAGAACCCTCTCGATGGAGAATGGGGGGAGGAAGCTCACCATCGACCTTCATACCTAGATGGTGGGCAAAGAGATAGCCTCTTTTTCAGACTCAAAATCTGACTCCGAAGAAGAAAGTGATCGAAGGGATGAAGGAAGGGACGGAATGCAACCGAAGAGTGAAGGTGTGCAAAGATTGGGGGAATACTCAGAGGATGATGCAGATTCACTTAACAGTCTCTTCCATTGGCAAATAGAGAATTATGAACTCTTCCAACTAGCATGCAATATACTAAGTATTGAGGAAGAGTCAGAAACATTTCCCCCCGAGTACAGTGAATACAAGGAGGAGGGACCTAAGATCATTCATGTCTGCGATGATTGGAATGCTAGGTGGATGACTACAACCTTCAAAATCCTTATTCTCCTTCTTCTTATGTACAGGCAAGAGACCGTGGTCCTTGTAGAATTTATGGTTCCAAGCCTTTGGGTCGCGATTGAAAATAGACTTGGCGACAATTTACCTCATCCCTCAAGACATGATACTTAATAAAAATATGCTTTGTCTTTCAATGTATAATATGATTCTTTAAAATATTTATAGCACTAGAGTTATCATAATGAATAACGACAGGATCATCAATGTTTATCCTTATGTCCTTCAACATTTGCTTTCTCCAAATAGCTTGATTATAGTTAATTGTAGCAACAACGATACTCAAATTTAGCAGTAGATTGAGAAATACAATCCTTCTTCTTAGTGGTCCAAGAAACTAATTTCGTACCCTAGAAGAATGCACCTCCACTAGTACTTTTTCTATCATCCATATTACCTACCTAGTTGACATCAATGTATGCACATAGAATGAAGTTATCATATTTACCATACCATAATCCATAGTCAATTGTACCCTTCAAATTTCTAAAAACTCTTTTCACAACAATGATATGAGATTCCTTTGGTTCAGCTTTAAATCTTGCAACAATTCCAATAACATTTGAATGTTTGGTCTAGAGTAAGTTAGATATTGCAGTCCACCAATCATAGATTTGTACAATGTTTGATTAACACAAGAAGAATCACCATCCTTAGTCATCTTACAAGTAACCATAGGGGTTCCTACTGGTTTTTAATCTTTCATACCAAATTTCTTCAATAATTGTTTGACATACTTAGATCGAGTAATGAAAATTTCTTTATCTAGTTGTGTAACTTGTAATCCAAGAAATAGTTTCATTTCACCAATCATAGACATCTCAAATTCTTTTTTTATTTCATTAGCAAAAACTCTACTCAACTCATCATTTCCACCAAATATGATATCATCAACAAATACTTCAGCAATCAAGACATTTCCATCAACTATTTTGAAATATAAATTACTGTTTGACATACCTCTCTTGAAGCCAATCTTTGTCAAATACTTTCCCAATCTAGCATACTATGCTCTAAGAGCTTGCTTTAATCCATATAAGGATTTCTGCAATTTTGAAACCATATCTTCTTCTTTGGTTGGAATAAAACCATCAGGTTACTCAATATAAACATCTTCCTCTAGTTCACCATTTAATAATGCAAACTTAATATCCATATGATAGACCTTAAATTTCTAATAAGATGCATATGCAAGAAGTAGTCTAAAAGCTTCAAGTCTAGCAATAGGAGAAAAAGTATCAATAAAATCTATACCTTCCATTTTTTAATAACCTTTACATACTAGTATTGCTTTGTTTTGAACTAATTTACCATCTTCATTCAACTTATTTATGAATACCCACTTTGTACTGACCACATTCTTGTCAGTAGGTTTGGGAACACAGATCCATTTCTTATTCTTTTCAATCTTATCAAGTTCTTCCTTCATTACTTTAATCCAACTCTGATCAATACATTTTTCTTTAACATCTTTAGGCTCAAATTTAGATACCAAACAAGTTTCATCTCTAAAAATTCTTCTTCTAGTCTCAACACATCTATTCTTATAAGCAATAATGATATCTTCCGAATGATTGATCCTTACATACCTTGGAGCTTTTGGTATACACTATGTAGCAGACCCTTTGGCATTAACATCCACTTCATTTCCTTCCAATTCTCTGTGTTCTTTCGATCCATCCTGATTCTAATTTTGTATTTCCACATTTTGATTGTCATCTTCAGTCATATCATGCCTGCAATTCCTTTCTGATCTTTGCTCATTCTCATCAACTCTGACATTTTCACTTTGAACAATCTTCTTTAGTCTATATTTATAAAATTTATATGCCTTTCTCTTTGTAGAATAGCCAAGAAATATTACTTCATCACTTCTCGGATCAAACTTTCTAATATCTTCATACCTCTTAATATAGCTTTTACTTCCAAAAATTCTAAAGTATTTCATTATAGGAATATGACCATACCAAAGTTCATAACGAGTCTTACATGTTCCTTGGTTAATATGTACTTGGTTTACAGTATATATGTGGTGTACACTGCTTCTCTCTAATGGATTTGTGGTACTTTTCCTTCAATCATCATAGTTCTAGCTGTGTCTAGAATAGGCCAGTTCTTTCACTCGACAACACCATTATCTTGTGGGGTTTGGGGTGAAAAAGTTTGTCTCTTTATCCCATATTCTTCACAAAATGCATAAAAATTATCAGATGTAAACTCTCCACCTCTATCTGATCTCAAACATTTCAATTTTCTTCTGAATTCAATCTCCACCAGTATCTTGAATATCTAAAATTTCTAAAAGGCTTCTAATTTCTCTTACAAAAATGTAACCCACATCATCCTTGAATAGTCATAAAAAAACATCATAAAGTATCTATCACCGAAGTAGCTTCTTGTCTTAGTAGGACTAAATAGATATGTATGTACTAAATCTAACAATCCATTTGAAAAATATATCTTTTTCTTAAAAGTAGATCCAGTTAGCTTTCCCAATTGACATTCTTTGCACATATTGTTAAGCTTTAATAGTTTGGAAAAATCTCTCACAACATGATTAGTGCTAATCTTCACCATATTATCAAAGTTTAGATGACAAAGTCTTCTATGTCATAACCAACTATCATCAATCTTAACAATCAAATATTTATTCTCAATAGTTCTCAAATGAAATAGATTATCGTAGTTTATGTATCTGATGCAATAAAATTTCTTCTACTTTCAATGATTTTGCAGATTCCATTCATGCATTCCAATTTGTAACCTTTATCTAATATATTTCCAACACTCAGCAAGTTATGACTTAAACCTTCAACATACAAGACATCATTAGTACTATTTTTACCATCAATAGTAATAGATCATTTTCCTTTAATCAAACAAGGAGCATTGCTAAGTAGGAGATATTTTCCACAACAAGTCAAATTGTGATATTTCTATCAAGATTCAACTATGTAGTGTTTTGAGTCAAACTCATTGACCCATGTTTCATGAGAAGTGGTTCACATGAACCCATCTCTCATGAGAATGAATGGAACACTTAGCACTCATTGGATCTAGGTGATGCTCACAGAGGTGAAGCACCGGGACTTCCCAGGAGGTCACCCATCCTAGTACTACTTATCAATTAATGAGCTTAAGGGGCTTTCTAATGAGTGGTTCATAAGGCACAACACTTCGTGAAGGTTTTGCAAATGGGGTTGCAAGCAGAGTGGGTTTAACCATGGAGGAAACTATGTAGTTAAGCGCACTCAAGATGGAGTAGTACTAGGATGGGTGACCTCTCAGGAAGTCCCGTGCTTCACCTCTGTGAGAATCACCTAGATCCAATGAGTGCTAAGTGTTCCATTCATTCTCAAGAGAGATGGGTTTGTGTGAACCACTTCTCATGAAACATAGGTCAACGAGTTTGATTCAAAACACAACACATTGAATCCTGATAGCAATATCACAAGGAGCATTACTACCAAATCTAACAACACCTCCATCATAGTCCTCAAGCTGCACAAACTTATCTTTGTCACCAGTCATATGATGTGAGCATCCACTATCAAAGACCCATTCATCTCTTTTAACAACTCTTGAAACCAATGTTTTTTCTTTATTAGGATTATCTTATGATCCTTAGAATGATATTTCTTATACTTGTTTGTAACATCCTTGTAATTCTTGTTCAGACATCTAGATACAATATGACCAATCTTATTACAACTGAAACATTTCAAAGGTAATCTTCCTTCATACTTACCAGAACCCTTAGGTAGTCTTCTTGCAATCAAGGCTTCAATTTCATCAATATTTCATTCTTCTTCCATGATTTATTCCCAATCCTTAGCATAGTGTTTGAATTTCATCTTTTTAGAGATTTCTCCCTGGTCATATTTGGTCACACTAGCTTTGAATGTAGTTTCAACCTTTGGAAGTTCCTTACTAAGTGTAGTCATCTCATAGGCACAAAGTCTTCCATCCAAATATTCTCTTGAAATAGGTCTTATGGTTCACAATTCTTCAATAGCAACAACCTTGTCACTGCAACATGTACGCACATATGTCATAATCTTGTCAAGAACTTCATTATCTATGAATTTTCCTCCAACACATCTAATTTCATAGACGAGATAATTCTCTTTGCAAATAAACTGAGGCAATCTCTCCACTCATTTTCATGTCTTCATATTTAGCTTTTAGTCCCTGCAACTTAACTTTCTTAACATAAGTATCACCTTCATAAATAGTTTCTAATTTTGTCCATATCTCATGTGCAATCCTTAATCCATAAATGTGTTCATATTATGAATCTGATAAGGTGTTGATCAATTCCTCTCTTGTTAACATGTTCTCCTTAAATTTTTTCTTTTCATCTACAATAGCATTTGTTAGGTCATTCAAAATAGTATAAGGCTTCTTAGTGACATGTCAATATTCATCTCCTATTCCCATGCATATCAAGTTGGTAGTCATCCAATCCTTCCAAATTAGGTAATTATTTCCATCAAACTTTGAACTCTCTCTAATCATACTTGTCATGACAGATCTCCTTTAAGCAGTCAAACATCTTTAAAAAGGACTTAGCTCTGATACAAATTGTTAGGCCCAAAAGGAGGCAATCACAACTAATAGGGAGGGTGAATAGGTTATGTGTACTTGATTAATTTAATTTTACTTTAGCCACTTAGATTTGAAAGATAAACAATAATGCAAGATCCACAACACAAAGCACCAAACATAAGTATTTATTCTTGAGGGACCCCAGTTTAGGAAAAACTGCAGTGGAAGTCAAACCCACTAGATGAGTGTACTCTATTAAGAGTACTACCTAGTTAAGAGAAACATAGAGAACAAAGGATGTACTTAAACTACAAGCTTACATCCCAATTTGTAGGCTCATTTCCCAGAGTTCACTTCTCACAATACAATCTCAGATCTGGCCCTTAGTCAAGTTCACCGATCTATCTTCAATTACAATGGGGTGGACATAAAATCCTTTACAATCAAACTAACAAATAGAATCTCATATGCCAATACAGTTCCAATGATATAAAAGCTCTACCTTATGTTTATAACACACATATACACCATCCTTTCTCTTTCATACATACTCTCAATTACAAAATGCTCTCTCATTTATACCGATTACAAAGAATAACCAACCACTAGGCTGACAAAGACCTAATATAATAAAAGATATAAACATTATGCTTAATCTCCAATTTGATCAAAATCAAGTCAACTAAGACTTAGACATGGCCCAAATCTTCAACCTTGAACATGCATAAGTGCTACCGAAGTAGCATCAAGAATCACAACATGTTACTTCATTAAGTCAACTAGGACCTAAATGAAGAAAGACCAACACACTACTAAAGCAGCAAGTTTGATCATCTCAACCAATGCAAACCAACACCAAAATCATCACACAATCCAATAACACCAAAAAGAAACATGAATACTATCCATAACCTTCCCATCATCTCCAATACGAAATCCAAACTCATATTTATCTCTTATCAAGAGTAACACTAAGATACCAAACTCATACATAACAAAAGATAGCATGTTGTATTATGAGTCATGAACAACACCAAAAGTGAACACAATGATAAGAAAACATGGAATCACCAGCTTCACAACCTTTGAAACATCAAATCCAACTCATACCGAACCAAATACTTATCCGATATTCATAGGAACACTGTAACACCAGTAACCAAAAACTCGATCATATCTTACTCAAACTGTTGAACCAACTTTTGTGAACCTTTGTAGATGATCTACAAATATCTCTTAGAAATACCTCACCATCAATGACAAAACATTATTATTAGCACACCCAAATCCAAAACTCTGACATACTCATAAATCTTCCTACAAGTAATGTAAATGGATTTTGGTTAGGAAACATTTTCACATCACTAGTACTACCAAGTTTAATAATTACTTATCTAAAAAGAAACTATAAGGTTGAAACTGAGTTTAAAAGTGGTTGACAAACAATTCATACCATCATTTTCCATGGTAGAGAAATTCCTTTTAACGACATTCGTATCACCAGTTGCTTCATGAAAACTTAATTGTTGAAACTTCTGAGATTAAGCTACTAGATGGACCTCTTTATTAGATTTAGATGGCTAATAATTGTTTTCTCTGCAACCTTCATAGAGAATGGTGGTATTAAATCAAAACTTCTTCTAAATGGTTCCTTTTCATTCAAACCCAAGTATGTAGTTGTAGCATCCACATGGCCTTGTAGAGCATCATTATGGGAATATAACCTTCAAAACCATAGGATGGGTTGTCTTTAAAATGCTCTGCATCTACTTACCAAGTAGTCATTCATTCCTTCTTCACCAGTGACATCTACCTTAATGATTAAGTCAATCATCATTGAATTTGTTAAAATCTTTCAATTTGGTTAGATCATGCTCTTTGACACTCTAATAGCTTAGTTCAGGTGGATGTGGTCTTGACGACTCATGTGGCCACTGTAATATTTGGTCTATATGAGCCTCATCACATAAGTTAGGAAAGACATAAAATAACCTTAAATACTACTTAAGCGATACCGAGAAAAAGTTGAAAGATGATTTTTACATAAAATGATTTATACAACCGCTTATTTCAAAATTTGGGCTTAAGGAACCCGCATGCTCCCTAAAACACAATGGTAAAATCAAAGAAGGATATAAACGATCCTCTCAACATAATGCTCCTTCATGATAGCCATTTTTATCACTTAGAGACCCCATCTTTAATAAAAAAGTGTCTTATAGAGTGATAACACCCCTCAGAAAAAAAAACTTTAATCACTCTAATTGTTGTTATGGGAGCAAGAATCTATGGTGGAAGTAAGAGAAATAAAAGATCAATGAAATTTTCCTTAACTTATGTTCAAGTTTGCTGTCAAAGTTCCCAACGAGATTTGGTAAGGTAAACTTCATGAAAAAAAAGAAATATTATTCATGTTGCCTCTTTGAAAAGTATTCATGCAAGATGGTTTATGCTCAAGTTTGCTATTGAAGTTCCCAATGAGATTTGGTAAGGTAGAGTACATATAAAACTACATGAAAAAAAGAAATATTTTCCTACTGGGAAAATGAATTTGCAAAAAGATTGAGTTTTATCATATTGGGCACTCGACTATTGACAAGATACTTCGAGGTAATATTATAAACCAAGTTGGTAATCTAAGTAAACTCACACCATTCCAAATAAACATAATTTCTATGAAAACTTGCACCAAAATTAGAATAATTACCACTAAATATTGGGATTACAATCTCTACTTGTATTATTGGCCAAGATAGTTTCCCTTTCTTTCAAATTTCCTTGGAAGCCTCTTTGAAAAGATTTCCTAGTCTAGGCTTCATTCTTCTAAGTCCTCAATTTTCTTACTTCCAAAAAAAAAGTTTTGCAATTAAATCTTCTTTCTTCTCCTATATTTCCTTTTTTTTCCACTACAATAATGCATTTTTTTCCAACAAACGAGAATAAGAAAAGAAGTAAGTGTTTTCAAGATTATCATCTTTCATTTAATAGTCCACTCTCAATAACCATCTTTGCTTCCTATTTTCCATATGGGTATTTTTTGAAGTTTATCTCATTTCTTTTTAATTTTTATTTTTTAAAATTTCAAACTCAATTTGAATGAGGTGATTCAAATGCTTACTTCATATGTTTAGAAAACAACACAAGGAATATAAAATTCATTCCATGATAACACATTGTAGAAACCATATGTATATATATACATACATACATATATGTATGTATGTATGTATGTATGTATGTATGTATGTATCTATCTATCTATCTATATATATATATATATGTATGTATATGTATGTATGTATGTATGTATGTATGTATCACCCAATTAATGGAAGAAATGAAGTGTTATATTTGTTAGCAATTAACATTTAGACATTCACTATAATACACATTTAAGAGTAAAATAATAGTTTAATACTTTATTAACCCCATCAAGCAAATATTTGATCACATTGAGATAAGGTTAGGAATAAAATGCATAATTTAGAATGAAAATGCATATACTACATGGTGTGTGTACCAAATCCATCATGACTGACCACTTACCAAAGAGCTAGCCTTCTTTTCCCAGGCCACTCTCACACACTCATAAATAAATGCAAAGATGAGAAAGCATATAAAAGTCTATGAAATTGAGGAAAGGGTATCTACATATCCTTTGCATCTTCCTAGATGGAAATGTCAATAGAGAATTGGTCCCACTAAACCTTGTACTTCAAAATATCTCTATTGCGTATCTAGATGGTAAGTTGAAAAATGATGCAGGTAGAATCCACAAAAACTAACCTTGGGTCTTGAATCTGTAATGTACACCAATCCAAGATATGAGATGCATCAAGATGGTCAAGATTAAGAAAATAATCATGAGATATATCATGGATTCGGCCAGAGCAGGTGGTAGAGCAAGTGGGTATGCAACTAGATTGATAAATTCAAGCACATCAAAGGGCCCCACATATATCGGAACAAGTTTTGAGGACTTGCCAAAATAAATTGAGCTTTTGTGAGGTTTGACATGTAAGAATACCTTATACCCTTCTTTAAACTACCTAAAAGTGTGGTTCTTATCCGCATAAATCTTTTTTCAATCAACTTCTTCCTCCAGTCGACTTAGAATCAAAGTCATTTGTTCCTCCATTTCTCTTAACATATTAGGACCTATCATAATCCAATCCTCAATCTTGTCCCAACTAACAGGAGTGTGGAACTTATTCCCATAGAGAGCCTCAAATGGTTCCATACCTAAGGAAGCATGGTAAGAGTTATTATATGCAAAATCTACCAAAGGAAAATACTCTTCCTACATGTACTATTGATCCATGCAGTACATCCAAAGAAAATATTCTATCACCTTATTCACTCTCTCTATTTTCTCATCTATATAAGGATGATAGGAAGTGATGAAGTTCAATCATGTTCCCAAGGAAGAATTCAAGGTTGTCCACAACCTTGATGTCATCCTTGTAACCCTGTTAGATGTGATAGTCTCTGGCACTCTGTGCAATTTGAATATCTCTTGTACAAATTTATTGGCTAAAACCAATGACCCATCTCTAAAACTCCTTAGAATGAAGTATGCCACTTTGGTTAGTTTTTCAACTACCTCCAAAATGACATTAGGCCTGGTTCTGGTCATGGGTAAACCCTGGATGAAATCCATACTAATGAATTTTCATTTATATTCTGGAATGTCATGAGTGTATAATAATCCAACTGGTGGATATGCTCAGCCTTGACTCATTGGCATTCTAAACACCAGGCTATGTAAGTTGTAACATCGTGCTTAATCCTTGGCCAAAAATATAGTGGCCTCATATCAGTAATCATATTGTTTACCCTAGGATGCCCTGAAAATAGAGTGCAATGCATCTCATCAAGTACCAATTTACTCAACCCTTCTTGGTCAAGGATATAGATGTTGTCCTGATATCTCATAATGTCATCATCATCAAATGTCTAACTATCAAAATAGTAATCAAATGGATCAACCTCCTTTTAGCATGACTAATGCAGTGATGCTAAGTGTTGCATTGATGAAGATTTGTATAGATTTAATGACAAGTGAATCAGTTATTAGGTTGTCATTGATGTCAATTGATTGACTTAGTATTTTCAATATGTTACCAGATATTGTGTAAGTAAATCATGAGTTGTAGTATGGTTATTAAGTTTCTATTCTAATGGAAGATTATGTTATGTGTTTTGATGTTAAGTTTGTAACTGCAACTTTTGATATGAAGTATTGAGTTGGTTATGTTTGAATGAAATCAAACTAGGTAACTACTAAAATAGTAAGTGATTTTAATGTTATCTCAAATCAGTAAAGTATTTGATGGAGCAGTCATAGGATATGATTGCTAATGTCTAGATACTATGTTGAGGATCATGACTCATATTGTTGACTGGTGAAGATGGTTTAATGGACTAGAAGCGGTATTAATAGAATGAACAGGTAAAAAAGACAAAGTTCTTGAATAGGTAATGAAGATTTATGAATCGGTGAAGAAATTTGAAGTGGCAATGGGATCGGTGATGTTTTTAGTGAAGTAGTAAGGAAGTTCTGTGATTTGTGGAAAGAATTTTTTTGACATCAAATTGCCCGAGGTATTTGTTTGAGGTAGATTCTTCAAAATGTTTCTTTTGGTCAAATGAGTTTTTGAAGGTGGTTCAATTTCCAAGATGAAATCCATATGGAAGTTGACACGATCAGAGAAAAATGGTTTGAGTTGTTAGATACATTGTATCTTACCTAATATGATCTGGATCATTCATATCTCAAATCTAGTGTTCATTTTAAGGTGGTGGAATAAAATATATATATTAGAAAGTTGAAAAAGAATTTGTTTGCTAATTGAGAATTGCAGAAGGATTCGGTGGAAAAGCAAGTGAAGGAATCAAGTGCGATCAAGTCATGGAAGATTATAGTGTTTGGTGAAGAGTTTCAAAACTTAATAGGATCTGATCATGCAAAGGTAGTGCAATTTCACATATCATTTTATATGTTTCTTTGTAATAATTGTAACAGTGAAATCCCTTAACATGGTGGATCCTAATAGATCTTTGTTGTAAATTCTCTAACAAGGTGGCATTCGTATTGAATGTTTAAAGTCCTCTAACAAGGATGATCCTAATAGGGAAAAGATCCTAATAGATCTAAAGGAAAGTCCCTTAACCGGGTAGCACCTAACAATGCTTTGTAAACCTTTAACAAGGTAAGCTCCTCACAGGGCATTTTCCAAAAGAGTACAGATTTAGTGGGTATCAAATCCCACCATGGTTTTTCCCATGTGGGTTTCCATGAGAAAAATATGGTTTCTTCATTGTGTGATTTCTTATTTATGGATGCATGCTTGGAAAGTCTCTATTTATATTAGTTGTTGTTGAATGTTTTGGTGCATAAAGTTTAAAGAGTTTGAAATCAGTGAATTTGTTGATTACTGATTCACCCCTCCCCTCTCAGTAATCAGACTTGTATTAACAATTAGTATCAGAGATAAGTTCACCTACTGAGAAAGCTTAATGGCTTGAGGGAAAAGATCTGAAGATGTATAGGAAGGAAGCACCGAAGTTCACTAAGGACAATTTTTCTACATGGGTAAGTAGGATGAAGCTGCATCTAGAAGGTGTTGGAGATCAAGAATTGGTTCATCTCACAACCAAGTATGTTCAACCTATTGGAACCCTAACTAATGAATAAACAAAGAGAAAGATGGATCATAACTTTGTAATGATAAAAATAGCAAGTGCTTTATCTGATTCTAAGTTTGTAGATATCAAGGATATGGATAATGCTAAAGACACATGGGGCACATTGATAACAGTTTATGGTGGTGATGTTCATGTTTAGAAAGAAAAGGTGGATAGTATCAGAGGAAAGTATGATGAAATGAGAATGCATGAAGGAGCTAACATTGCTTAATACAACTATAGAATAAAGGAGGTTGTTGCTGCAATCAAAGGAGCTGGTGGACAACTTGAAGAGGATGAGGTGGTAAGTAAAATCTTGAGAACCCTACAACCATAGTATGCTATTAGATTCTCTCCTATACAATAATTGAGATCTATTAATCCTACAAGTGTGACTCTATATTCCTTGGTTGGAAAACTTACTACTTTTGAGTTAAGTAGTTTTGATAATAGTGTGCCCAGAATAGAATCTACATTCAAAGATTCCCTAACCATTGGTTCATCAAAGAAAGGAAAATAAGTCTGTAACAATTCTAAAGGAAATCATGATTACAATTCTATCTTGTCTGAAGAAAGAGAACAAAAGAGTTGTAGGCACTATTAGCATGGAGATTACCTAGAGAAAAAGGGAAAAACAAAGGTAAAATTCCCTTAAAATGGTTTTCATGTGACAAAATTAGCCATATTACATCTAGATGTCTTGACAATGATAAGAAGAATAAGTTTATGAGATTTAAGAACTTCAAAGACAAAAGAAAGAAGGCATGTTACCTAGCAAAAGAAAGAGTGACTGATGAAGAATCATATGGAAGAGATGATGAGGAAGAGATAGTCTTTGTTGCAGTCAAATAAGAAACCTCAACCGATGTAGATGGAGATAATGTGGAAAAAGCATTGATTTCAAGCATGAATTGCAATAGTGACTGGATAATAGATAGTGGGTGTACACATCACATGACCAGTGACAAAAGAAAACTTATGTCAATGGAGGAATGTGCTGGAGGAGCAGTCAGATTCAATAATAGATCTGCATGCATGGTAAGAGGTAAAGGTTCAATAGCACTTAATGATAACACTAATTATGATGATGTTTATTGGCTTGATGGATTAAAGTATAAACTATTAAGTGTTTCTCAGCTTAATAACAAAGGTTTTCGATTGGAATTTAGTAATGGTGTTTGCAAGATCTTAGGAAACTCTAGATATTTGATTGCTATTGGTGAACAAACTAGACGCAACCTATTTTGATTGAACTCTACTAATAAACACTGCTTGTTTTCTAAAGTTCAAGACTGTTGGTTGTGGCATAAAAGATTTTGTCATGTTAATTTTGATATTCTTGTAAAGGTCAGTAAGAAAAGATGTGTTAGAGGTTTTCCTACTTTAACTAAGCCTGATAATGCTATGTGTAAGGAGTGTCAGTTGGAAAAATTGACTAGTTCTAGCTTTACTAGTAAAGTCTATTCATTGCATGGAATTCTTGACCTTGTACACACTGATTTGTGTGGACCGATGAGAACTCAGAGCTACTATGGCCATAATTATTTTATCTTGTTTGTTGATGATTACTCGAGAATGATGTATGTTATGTTTTTGAAGGATAAATCTGATGCATTCTACATGTTTAAGGTGTATAAAGAAAGAGTTGAAAAAGAAATAGGTAAAGCACTTAAGTGTTTTAGATCTAATATAGGAGGTGAGTTTACTTCAAAAGAGTTCACAAAATTTTGTGAAGAACATGGAATCAAGAGACAAATGTAATCACCAAGGACACACCCAACAAAATAGAATTGCAGAGAGAAAGAATAGATTAATAATTGACTGTGCAAGAACACTTTTGATACAAAAGGAAGTGGCTCAAATATTTTGGAGAGAAGCTATAAGTACTACTATCTATACTTTGAACCAAGTACAACTTAAGAAAGGTACAAAAAAACACCTTATGAGGTGTAGTATGGTCATACTCCAAGTGTTAGTTATTTCAAAAAAATTAGAAGTAAATATTACGTAAAGAAGGATGAAAAAAATGGTAAATTTGATTCTAATAGTGATGAAGGGATAATTCTAGGATATTCTACTAGAAGTAAAGCTTATAAGTGTTTGAACGAGCGTACCAAAAAGATGGTTGCAAGTGAAAATGTTAAAATTGATGAATTTTCAAAGAAAAATGAGGAAGATAGCAAGAAGGAACCAAAAGACTATGATAGGTTTGTTTATGTTCAATCGGTAGAGCTAGATACTGTTAAGATATAGCTTCATTCATATTATATATATATATATATATATATATATATACACTATGGTTAATGAAGTATTGTGATATATACATATTGTATTACAATATTATTATTATTATATTAATAATGTAATAATAATAATATTATAATGCATTAATATTATTCACGATGGAATCTCATATTCTACCCAACATTATTATCGAATATATAACAGCCATTTGTTAACATAAGCGACTATTGTTAACAGTCCCTTGTGTTAACAGCCGACTATTAATAGTCATTATTTATAGAGACGCACGGGTTGTTATGCAGGTGGTTCATCATGAGAAGTCACGATCTCTCAAAGACGTGACTTATCACATAGTATATATAACAAGTCTGCAGTTGAGTTTGAAATCAATCAATTAAAACGGTCATTGTATATTCAATCTCACCTGCAGCAGTAAATTATAATCATCAGCACCTCAGTATATATATAACAGTACAATATATACATACATACCAATAGTATCGTGTGTTCTCAGAGATCTTATCAGTATAATATATTCCCAAGATCTGATTTCCTATCATGGTATCAGAGCCACATTAAAGGGAATTAATTCTGAATTATTATTTAGGAATACAAAACAAAAATATTATTTAAAGGAGAAGAGTCATCACAAATTATCAAAATGACCACCGGAATCAGGATGGAGGACAGATTGGAAGGAGCATCAAATTTTCAATCATGGAAAATTAGAATAACCACACTTTTACAAGAACTAGAATTAGAATCTTTCATAGAAATGGAAAAAGAAATGCCTACAGACGACGCAGAGAAAATGACTTGGAAAAGGAGGAACAATAAAGCCAAGAAATTAATTGTTGATTCAGTTAAAGATTCTATTCTCCCAAGTATAGCAAGATTAGCAACAGCATATGAGGTTTTTAAGAAAATTCAAGAAACATATGAGATAAACAATACAAGTCAAATATTAACCTTGAAGGAACAACTATTGACTATAAAGATGAATAAAGGTGAAACAATTACATCTTATTTCCTGAGAATTGCTGAAATACGAGATAAACTATTCTCCATTGGTAACACTATAGAAGACATGGAATTATCTCTGATAGCACTAAGGTGATTACCAACATCCTAGGAGAATTTTATTCAATGCATAAGCACACGTCCACCTCTACCAAAATTTGATCAACTTAAGAACGACTGTACTCAAGAAGAATCAAGACTTATTACCAGAGGAATAGGTCTAAAGAAAGAGGGAGAAACACAAGCACTCAACACAAAGTCCCACAACAAAAAGAGAAAATCCTTTAAAAGAAAGAGGGGATCCAAAAGAGAGTTTTCTAAAATCCAATGTTACAAATGTGATAAATATGGGCACACTCATCGACATTGTCCTGAAAGGAAAAAGACTCAAGCCACCGTAGCTGAAGCAAACGAAATTTCACTCTTCTTTATAGCTCTCTCAAGTGAACTAAATTCCAATAATAGAACTTGGATAATTGATAGTGGTGCATCAAGACATATAACCAGATTCAAAAATCAGTTTGAGACACTTGAAAATTATTCAACCGAAGAAGTGACTATTGGGGATAACTCCACCTACCCAGTGAAAGGAATAGGGACCTGTACCATAAAGATAAAGAATGGAGTATCTCTACAACTAAAAGATGTTCTATTTGTACCTGGAATTAAAAGAAACTTAGTCTCTATATCAGGACTAACAGACCAAGGATTTCGGGTCACCTTTAATGAAGACAAAGTTCTATTATGGCATAAGAATTCAAATATGAAGAATGCTACAATCATAGGGATAAGAGATGGTAGTCTTTATAAAATATGTAATGATCAGAAATCTACACTAACTCATGAAATCACAAATCACAATGAATTATGGCATAAGAGGTTGGGACATCTAAGGTATAATGCTCTACCTTTAATAAACAAGATTACTACGGGTCTTCCACACTTTAAAAATAATCATCCTGGCATTTGCAAAGGTTGTGCACTAGGAAAGAATATAAAAGGGTCTTTCCCTACAAGTGAGCACAAATCTAAAGTAATATTAGAATTAATTCATACTGATTTATGTGGACCCATGTCAACACCGTCATTAACAGGATCACTATACCATATTATTTTTGTTGATGACTATTCTCGAAAAACTTGGATATACTTTCTTAAGGTTAAAGAATCAAGTGAGGTACTATCTAAATTCAAAGAATTTAAAGTGTTAGTAGAAAATCAAACAGATAAAAGAATAAAAGTATTAAGATCAGATAATGGAGGTGAATACAAATCTGACATATTTAAAGAATTTTGTATTTCTATTGGGATTAAGAGGGAGTATACTGTACCATATAATCCTCAACAGAACAGAGTAGCAGAAAGGAAGAATAGATCCATAATCGAAGCAGCAAAAGCCATGATGCTCGATCAAAACCTTCATACTTCTTTTTGGGCAGAAGCTTCAAATACAGCAGTATATATTCAAAATCGGTGTCCACACTCCATATTAGAAAACATAACACCAGAAGAAGCATTTACAGGGATCAAACCAGACCTAAGTCATCTTAGGATATTTGGATGTCTCATATACATTCATGTACCTAAAGAGAAGAGGACTAAACTAGAACCATCAGGTAAGAGAGGCATACTTGTTGGCTATAGTGAAAACACAAAAGGGTATCAAATCTATATTCCGGGACAAAAATCTATTGAGATGAGTAGAGATGTAAAATTTGTTGAAAATAACACATTTAAAAACCTTGAAGAAGATAACATCCTAGAGATAGAAGAAGATCTCAATGCTGAAATTGAGAGGGAGGATATAGAAGAACCTGAATCTCCTGTCATTGAAAATGAGACTACTAATGTAATCAATGGTAAGAAAAGGCCATTATGGGCAAGGCAAATAATTAAAGAAAATAATGTAGAACCTAATGAAATATCTCATGAGAGTAAAAGGACAAGAACTCAAAAATGTTATGCAGCTCTTATAACAGAAATCAATAAATCAGAACCATCAAATCCAAAGGAGGCATTATCTAATCAAGCATGGAGAGAGGCAATGGTTGAAGAATATCAATCTATAATAAAGAATGATGTCTGGGACATAGTACCTAGACCTAAAAATAAAACTATTGTCACTTCTAGATGGCTATTCAAAACTAAATATGCTCCTGACGGAAGTATTGAGAAGCATAAAGCTCGGTTTGTTGCTAGAGGATTCTCACAAAAGGTAGGTATTGATTATGAAGAAACATTTGCTCCTGTAGCTCGGTATACATCAGTCAGAACCATTATTGCTATAGCAGCATCTAAAGGGTGGAAGATACACTAGATGGATGTGAAAACGGCATTCCTAAATGGCACCATTGAAGAAGAAGTATACTTAGAGCAGCCAAAAGGGTTCATTATACATGATGCATCAAAATATGTTTGCAAACTCAAGAAAGCACTATATGGGTTGAAACAAGCTCCCAGAGCTTGGTATGAAAGGATAAACAACTATCTTTCAAAATTAGGATACTCTAAAAATGATGCGGATCCTAACATTTACTTTAAGATAACAAATGACAACATGGTTATTTTAGTTCTTTATGTAGATGATCTTTTAATAACAGGAGAAGATCATCTTATTGCAAAATGTAAGCAAGAACTCACTGCTGAATTTGACATGAAAGATCTAGGATCCTTACATATTTCTTAGGGTTGGAAGTGTTTCAAAAGGAAGGCTATATTCTGCTAAATCAACAAAAATACACTTGATATTCTAACCAAGTTTAGAATGATGGAATGTAAGCCTTTATCCACACCTATGGAAACAAATTTGCACAAACTCAAAGTTGAAGCAGAAGAGTTTGAATCCTCTGATCCTACATTGTATAGAGAAATTGTTGGCTCTCTCATGCACTTGGTGAACACTAGACCTGACATCTGTTATGCAACCAATGTTGTGAGTCACTTTATGTGTGAGACCAAGGAAATACACTTAATGGCAGCTAAGCATATCTTGAGATATCTACGAGGCTCTATTGGATTTGGGCTAAAGTATGAAAAGGTCAAAATCAATCTTCAAGGGTATTCTGATTTTGATTGGGCTGGAAGTACTACCGATCGAAAAAGCACTACAGGGTGTTGTTTCAGTCTTGGTTTGGCTATGATCTCTTGGTTCAGTCGAAAACAGTCAGCAGTAGCATTAAGCTCCACTGAAGCTGAATATATGGCAGCATCCATGGGAGCACGTGAAGCAGTATGGTTAAGAAAGCTATTATTTGGATTGTTTGGAAAACCTCTAGGTCCAACTGTGATTCATTGTGACAATCAAAGTTGTATCAAGTTATCTATTAATCCAGTTTTTCATAACAGGTCCAAACATATTGAGATTCCATATCATTACATAAGAGATATGGTAGAGAGAAATATCATAAGGCTACAGTACATTAGTACTGAAGAACAAAGTGCTGATATTTTCACTAAACCACTGGCAAAGCTGAAGATAGAATACTTCAGAAACAAACATGGCATGATCAAGGTTTGATGTATGGTTTAAAACCCTCTTATTTATAAGTTTTTTATTCACGAATAAATATATATAAAAAAAAAATATGTATATTGCAATATTGTGTAAATGATCATTTGTGCGTGGGTTAACATTTCAAGGTGACGATCTTGGTTAACCAAAGTGTCAAGATAGACTACTTAATTGTGTGTCCCAATTGTGCGGAGATCTTGACTCTTGTTGTTACTGGATGTGTAATAACGAAACCATATCATGATAGACTACTTCATTGTGTGTCCCGAATATGTAGAGATCATGATATTCAAGTCTATTTTCATAATGAGACTACATTAACTGTGCATCCCGAATTAGCGGATGTCATGATAGACTTTTGATATTTAATACTCACTCACTAAGAGGGAGTGTTAAGATATAGCTTCATTCGTATTATATATATATATATATATATATATATATATATATATATATATATATATACATATATATATATATATACATATATATATATACATATATATATAGATATATATACATATATATATATATATACATATATATATATATATATATATACATATATATATATATATATATATATATATATATACATATATATATATATATATATATATATATATATATATATATATATATATATATATATATATATATATACACACTATGGTTAATGAAGTATTGTGATATATACATATTGTATTACAATATTATTATTATTATATTAATAATGTAATAATAATAATATTATAATGCATTAATATTATTCACGATGGAATCTCATATTCTACCCAACATTATTATCGAATATATAACAGTCATTTGTTAACATAAGCGACTGTTGTTAACAGTCCCTTGTGTTAACAGCCGACTGTTAACAGTCATTATTTATAGAGATGCATGGGTTGTTATGCAGGTGGTTCATCGTGAGAAGTCACGATCTCTCAAAGACGTGACTTATCACATAGTATATATAACAAGTCTGCAGTTGAGTTTGAAATCAATCAATTAAAACGGTCATTGTATATTCAATCTCACCTGCAGTAGTAAATTATAATCATTAGCACCTCAGTATATATATAACAGTACAATATATACATACATACCAATAGTATCGTGTGTTCTCAGAGATCTTATTAGTATAATATATTCCCAAGATCTGATTTCCTATCAAATATAGTACCACAGATAAATGAAATGGTGAATGATCGATAACTAGTGAACGATCCACAACTAGTGAATGTTGATGAAGGTAACCAAAGAATAGAACTGATACTCCCAAGGTATGTGAAACTTAATCACTCTCAAGATCATATTATTGGATTTAAAAATGTTGGAGTGATGAAAAGGATTAAATTAAGGGAAAGTACTTGTCTAGTGTATGAATTAGAACCTAAAACTGTTAAAGATGCTTTGGAAGATAATGATTGGGTTAAGGCTATGAAAGAGGAATTAGATCAAATAGAGAAAAATAATACATGGACTTTAGTACCCAAGCCTACTGACAAGGATGTTATAGGTACTAAATGGATCTTTGGGAATAAGCTAAATGACAAAGGTGAAGTTATCGGAAACAAGGCAAGGGTAGTTTGAAAAGGGTATGCACAAGAAGGATTGGACTATGGTGATACCTTGGAACCTATTGGTAGACTTGAAGGTGTAAGGATAATTTTGGCATATGCTTCTTATAAATGTTTTAAGGTCTATAAAGTGGATGTAAAATCTAATTTTCTGAATGATGTGTTAGAAGAAGTATACATTGAGCAACCTGAAGGTTTTTCTACTAAAAAAGGTAAAGACATGGTATGTAAATTTCATAAATAATTGTATGGAATGAAACAAGCTCCAAGAGCACAGTATGAAAGGCTACATTCTTATCTTATTCAGACTGGTTTCACAAGAGCTAGTCACAATAGCAATGTATATCTAAAATCTAAAAGTGAAGACAAGATGTTGATTGCTGAAATTTTTGTTGATGACATAATATTTGGTGGAAATGAAGGAATGAGAAGGTCATTTACATAAGCAACGAGGAAGGAATTTGAAATGTCAATGATAGGAGAAATCAAATTCTTTATTGGTCTTCAAGTATAGCAGAAGAAGAAAGGAATATACATTAGTCATTCCAAGTATGTGAAGGAGATTCTAGAAAAAAATTCCATGTACGACTCAAAATCAATGGGAACACCGGTCACAGGCTGCAAATTGTCTAAGGAGAATGATTCCAGAGAGGTAAATGAAACTCTATATAGATCCATGATCGGTAAGTTGCAGTATGTTGTTCACAATAGACCGAATATTGTACATGTTGTTGGTATTGTTGCAAGGTTTTCCTCAAATCCAAAGGACTCACACATGATTGCAGTGAAGAGGATCTTTAGATATCTCAAGGGGATTGAAGATTATGGTCTATGGTATGGTAAGGATGAATATTTTTCTTTGAATGTATTTACCGATGCAGATTGGGCAGGTAATGTTGATGATAGGAAGAGCACAAGTGGTGGAGCATTCTTTATTGGTGAAAGATTAGTCTCCTGGACTAGTAAAAAGTAGAATTGTATTTCTCAATTTGTTGCAGAGGAAGAGTATGTTGCTATTTCTATTAATTGTCAGCAAGTGATATGAATAAAATAGATTCTTGAGGGAATTTATGAGTTTACAGAACCAATTATTATCTATTGTGATAACACTAGTACAATAAACATTTCCAAGAATCCGGTGATGCACTTGAAGACAAATCACATTACAATAAAATATCATTTTATAAGAGAACATGTATAGGAGAAGGAGGTAATGCTTGAATATGTTCCTACCAAAGAACAAGTTTTTTATATATTCACCAATACATTAACAAAGGATACCTTTGTGTATCTCAGAGGTAAATTAGGGGTTATTCCCCTATCTGAAATCAATAAGAGGATGATGTTGACTGTATCAATTCATACGTGTTTATCAGAATATCATGTGTATGGATTGATGTATAAGTGGACTACTCCATAGGGGGAGAATTATTAGTATGATTTTGTGATGCAGTGATGAGGAAATAACAAGAAAAGGATAATCAAGTATGATCAAAGATGACTGGATGATTAAACAACTTTGGCATTGTTGTCGAAGGGGGATAATATGCACATTATAAAAGGAGAATATGTATGATCACAAGAGAAGAACATATATAATTATATGAAAAGAGGAGTATATGTAGGTGATGAATTAGTATGACAGAGTGAGAAGATGTATGATCAGAGGTACAAATAGAAGTGGAAGCACTTTGCAAAAATCAGTAAGAAGATTGTCATGAGAGAGACATAGTGTTACCAAGAAGAACTTAGAAGTTAAGAGTGTTGTCATCAATGCCAAAAGGGGAGATTGTTAGCATAGTTGATGCAATGATGCTAAGTATTGCATTGATGAATATTGGTACAAATTTAATGATAGGTGAATTAGTTATTAGGTTGTCATTGATGTCAACTAATTATCTTAGTGTTTTTAATATGTTACCAGATATTGTGTGAGTAGATAATGAGTTGTAGTATGTTTATGAAATTTCTATTCTAATGGAAGAATATGTTATGTGTTATGATGTGAAGTATGTAATCATGACTTTTGATTGTTAGAATAACTAAGAGGGGGGTGAATCAGTTAATCACTATCCCAACACAAAATGTATAATCCAAAAAACAAATACTTCAACTTCTGCTACTCGGTAACTTAAAATACTTTCTCTGTCTATGCTTTTATCGATTACCAGTCTAAAACATATAGTAGTTATTGATCAAATCAAATATGCAACATGAAAATATGACATCAAACAAATATCACAATCAACACATAACACAAGAGATTTAACGTGGAAACCCTATGAAGGGAAAAACCACCTGGGACCGGCAACCCAAAAATATTCACTCTTATGAAGTGAGGTCGGTGAAGACCCAACCTTGTTAAAGGTTACAAACACACTGTTAGGTGTGACCTTGTTAGAGGATTTAAGACCAATCATTATCATCCAATCAACATTCACTATGGGGTTGACAGGATAACAATGTTCATTCTATGAATGATACATAATAAGACTTACTTAGTCCACTCAGTTAGGAGATTTGACTGTGTACAATGGTTAAATATGTAACAGTAGCTAATCTGCCTTAATACAAATTAAATTGCAAATATACAGATCAATATTCAGCTCATACAAATCTTTCTTATCAATGTAACACTTCTGATTCAACAATATATCAACTTACTGTCCATCGGTAATTACTCTCTATCGCTCGATAATGCTTTGCAGTTGGGTTCTCCTTAACCTGTATGATCATAATGCATGAAAACTTGTTCACGCGATAATTCTGCAGTTTCCTTTTTCTTTCAGCATGTTTCATTATGAAATCATCAGTCTCTATATAGACATGTAAATCATTTTCTTCTTATCCATTAGATTTTGCCGCTTAATCTCATCCACTGATTTTGCCACTTTAACCTTCTTTGGCTGATGTGTTAATAACACATTTCAATCTACTCCATTAGATCTTCCTTGAATTTTGTTAGCCATCGATCATCATAACAAAATTTATCTTTAACACTGAAATCGAGGTTCTTCCAGCTCATCAATCCTATTGGCTAAACTGATCATTTAATTCTCTTCTCTTTCTTGGTTAACAAAGAAATGCGTTGGTGAACACAAGCTTGGTTTACACTGTGCTCAGTATACACTACACTCCGTTAGTGTATACTGCAATGGTTCATTTACCGACAACACTACTTTGTGTCTTTCAGCTCTTTTCCTCATTATAGATGAATGCAACATAATCAAGTCAATAACATAAGGTCATAGACTCATCAATAAGTTACTCAATGTGTTCCTTATCCTCATCTAACATATACATCTTCCTCATGTAGATATTTCTATTCTTCATCTCTTCTTCCACCTTTCTTCAGATGTTTGGGTATAGTAACTTACAAGATAAGTATTGTCAAGCTAGTTGACATCAATGACAACATATTACTGATTTAATCATCTTACATATCTATTCAACATCTTCAATGATCTACAAATCACAAATCTTCATCAATCAAGTTCTAAATTAGTTGTAGGTTCAACAATCTCTCCCTTTGGTATTGATGGCAACACACAATATGAAATATGCCATACACATACCAAACATGTATTCTACAACTCTGTGAACAAATGTTGTAAGTCAGTTAGACTTAATATGTTTAATTACTATGTTACTCCAAACAACATTCATATATGCAGACTATCTTCTGCAGATATAATCTTTTCAGCTCCTTCTGTTCTTTGATTTTCTCTCCCTTAGTTCATGATCTTTGTATCATATTTCTCTTTCTATTTCTCTGTGATCTCTCTCCTTTTATTTCATATAGAGATTTCTCTCCCTTTGACAACAATGCCAAAGAAAATATGAAATATATAGCTCTGTATTAGCCAACTAACTTCTCTGTTGTTCATTGCATTCTTTGTATCTCTATATACTGATATGCCATTCTATTCCAATACTTTTCATAGCTTTAGACATGATCCACAGTGTGAACTATGCTGCATCAACATGTATGATCTTCTGATAAGATTAGGCTGATGCAACATCTAGATCACATTAGTGACCGGTAGATAGGGGACGAACCCCAAGACTAGTCCTCAAATATTCAAATGTATCCTTCAGTAAAGGCTTTGTAAATATGTCTGCAAGTGGTTCTTTAGATGTAACAAATTCTAACTTCACTTGCTTCTCCTGTACTTGTTCTCTTAAGTAGTGATACTTAATAGATATATGCTTTGTCTTAGAGTGTATCATTGGATTCTTTGAAATATTAATGGCACTAGTGTTGTCACAATATATAATCACCGGCTCAGTGATTACCTCATTCATACCTTCCAACACTTGCTTAATATATGCAATGCTTGAGTAATTAGTAGCAACAACAACATACTCTGCTTCAGCTGTAGACTAATAAATACAAGCCTATTTCTTACTTGTCCATGTAACAAGTCTTTCACCAAAGAAAAATGCTCCTCCAATGGTGCTTTTTCTGTCATCCACATTTCTAGCCCAATTAGTGTCAGTATAGACCTTTAGTTCAAACTTGCCTTCCTTAGAATACCATAAGCCATAATCTTCAATCTTTTTTAGGTATCTTAAGATTCTTTTAGTAGCAATCATGTGTGATTCTCTAGGGTTAGCAAAAAATCTAGCAACAATTCCCACAACATGTGCTATATCTGGTCTACTGTGAACTACATACATTAACTTACCAATCATAGATTGGTATAGTGTCTAGTTTACCTCTGTAGTTTCATCTTCCTTAGTCATATTACATCCAATAGCCATTGGTGTTCCCATAGGTTTAGCCTCTTCCATGCCAAATGTCTTCAATACTTCTTTTATGTATTTAGATTGTGTGATGAATATCCCATCACTTTGCTGAATCACTTGTAGTCCTAAAAAGAACTTAATCTCTCCGAACATAGACATTTCAAATTCTTGTCTCATCTCATCAGCAAAGGCTTTACATATGTGATCTTGACCTCCAAAAATAATATCATCCACAAATATCTCAGCAATAAGAATAGTATCATCAGTATCTCCTTTCATATACAAATTGTTGTTCTCACTAGTTCTAACAAATCCAAACTTAACAAATAAGTATGCAGCCTTTCATACTAGGCTCTTGGTGCTTGCTTCAAACCATATAAAGCTTTATGTAATCTACATACCATGTCTTTGTTGTTTGGATCAATGAACCCTTCTAGTTGTGTGCAGCATATGCAAGTAGCATTCTAACACCTTCCAATCTTGCAATAGGTGCAAATGTTTCACCATAATCAATGCCTTCATCCTGTGCATATCCCTTCCATACCAATCTAGCTTTATTTCTTGTTACCTCACCATTTTCATTCAGCTTGTTCCTGAATATCCATTTAGTATTGATAACATTCTTGTCCTTAGTTCTGGGTACTAAACTCTAGATTTTGTTCTTCTCTATCTGTTCTATTTCCTCTTTCATTGCATTAATCCACTCATCATTCTCTAAAGCAACTTTTACATTCTTTGGTTCAAATTCACAAACTAGACATGTACCTTGTCTTGCTTTACTCCTTGTTTGCATGCCAGCTTGTCTGTCTCCAATAATTTGTGTCTCAGGATGATGTCTCCTGACAAATTTTGCCAGTACTCAGTTTCTTCTTTCTTGTTCATCCTGGTCAGGTTCATTTGCTTGCTCGGTAGGACCATCTTGCTTGTTGGTTTCTCTTTCCTATTGTTCTGTATTGTTTTCCTACTGACCGGTTATCATAGGCTGCGGCTTCGGTAGATACTCTGGTTGTTCAATGTAAGTGAATCTACCATAGTCTTTTGATTCCTTTCTACTTTCCTCTGTGTTCTTGTCATCAAACTCATCAACTCAGACATTAGTACTTTCAATCATTTTATTTGTAACCTTGTTAAAAAAATTATATGCTTTAATTTTAGTGGAATATCCCAGAAATATCCCTTCATCACCTTTTGAGTCAAATTTACCATTTCTCTCATCTTTTAGAATAAAGCATTTACTTCCAAAAATCTTGAAATAACTTACAGTAGGTTTGTGTCCAAACCATAGCTCATAGGGTGTCTTGTTGGTGTCCTTCTTCAGTTGTACTCGGTTAAGAACATAGACTGCAGTGCTAACAGCTTCTCTCCAATATGTCTGGGCAACATTATTTTGCAACATCAGTGTCCTTGCATAGTCAACTATTGACCTATTCCTTCTTTTAGCAATGCCATTTTGTTGGGGTGTCCTCGGTGTAGAGACCTATCTTTTAATACCATGCTCATTATAGAAATTAGTAAATTCATTAGAGATAAATTCACCTCCTCTATCAGATCTTAATCATTTCAATTCCTTACCAGTCTCTTTTTCTACTTTTTCCTTATACCACTTAAACATCTTGAATGCCTCAGATTTTTCTTTTAGGAACATGATAGTCATCAATCTAGTATAGCCATAAAAAAAAGAATAAAGTATCTATCACCATAATAACTTTGAGTTCTCATAGGACCACATAGGTCGGTATGAACCAACTCAAGTATCTTCTTCATTGAATAATCCTTTCTTTTGAAACTAGATTTAGTCATTTTCCCTTTCTGACATTCATGACACATAACATGATCAGGTTTTGACAAGTTAGGCAAACCTCTAACTCTTTTCCTTTTACTGATCTTAATCATGTTATCAAAGTTCACATGGCATAACCTTTTATGCCACAACCAAGCATCTTCATTTTTCATCATCAAGCAAGAAGACTCATCGGTATTGTTGCCCATCAAATAAATTTTTACCTTATTTATATGCGGCAATTTTCCAAGTTGCGTCAAAGTTTAAGTTGCAAATTGAACCTTGAACTTTGAACTTGAACCAGTCGGTTCAAGGTTCAAAGTTCAATATATTTTTCTCCAAAAGTGTTGTGTGTATGTTGCATCTTGTAAAATCCTTTTCTCATCGCGGTCACATGTCTGTGTGTAAATGTTGAATTAAATCTTGAACTTAGAACCTCAATTTTTCAGTTCAAAGTTCATGTTAGAATGTGCATTTCTACAACTTTACACTAAAAAGTCTCCCAAGAAAAGGTTTGAAAATCATAGTTCATAATTTTCTTGAGCTCATTATAGAAGTTATTGGGGTCCACCATAGTTTTCTTATGTGCATATAAATTAAAACATCACGAATCATGTACTTTGAACCCAAACTTTATGGTTCAAGGATCAATTTTTGAGGTGTAATAATACCTGGATATAAGCCGCGAGCCAAATATTTATCGACTGATAATGAAATGATTGATGTGATGGAAAGAGTGGCACCACCTCAAGTCATGGGATTTTCTTACTAAATAGAAGTGTGTGTAACAGGCTGTTATCATTTATTGCGGCGTGAAAGTGAATTGATGGCAGTTTTTCATGAAGTGATGGGAACTAAAGCAAGTGTGTATTTATTTTTCCCTCTCTTTACATTTCTTTATTCTTCTCTGCTATCTTCTGGAGGCATTTTGGGAGCTACGAGGTAATATTCTTGAAAGGCAGGAAAACAATGAGTTTTACAGTAACCTTGGCCTTGTAATTCATTTGAGCTTCTACATTTTTAAAGAGTTGTCTTCATAAGAATTTTACAAGGTTATATTTCAGTATGTCTTCTTCCAAAGTAAAATTCATGAAGGAAAATAGATTTTCTCCAGTTAGTTGTTGTTTACCTGAAATGAGGGATACTACTATAGTAGATGATGATATCAGAGAAATCATTTCTAGGCTAAGGAAAATAGTTGATGAAGCCATATCTGTTAGGATTGTAGAGAGTGGTTTATTAGAAGCCGCTAGTTTTCCTAAAGTGATTCCATGCTTAGAGTTAGTAATAGAATGCCGTAACAAAGCAAGGCTGAGAGGTGCATTAAAATAGAAAGTGGTGAAGTTCTAGTAAATATTGATAGAACAGTAATAATGGCTGCTCTTAGAATTCCATCAGTTGAAATCTATGGAGATTGGAGTATCAGTAAAGCTATAGCAGACTCTGAGAAGAACAAGGAGTATAGGAATAACATAGCAAGGGATTGGCTGATAAACCCAGAAAAGGGTGGTTTTCATTTGCCTAGACCACTTAGAAAAGATCACATGTTCAGAGAAGTTAGGGATATAACGGTAATGTTGAACAAGGTTAGAGGTAATCCTATAGATACCAACTGGGAAGACTGGATGTACATTTTTGTGTAGGCTATCCTAGACATTGGTAATGCTGTTGACTGGGCTGAACTAATAGCTGAGAAATTACATGAAGGTTTATCTCAGCCAACTTTAATTTCCAATTTTTATGTCTTCATACCTCTTTTATATTCTTTTCATCTGTAGAATCTGGGATGGTCTACCTCATGAAGAATGGGATAGCAGTATGCCCATCTATGAATATCACCCCATGTTACAAAAAGGAAAATACCCCATGGGTTTTAAGAAAGTGCATGATACCTTTTCATCCAAATTAGTCTTTGAATAAGGGGAAAACCTAATTGTAGGATATCAGAGGAGGCTATGGAATTTGTGAAAATTTATGGAAGTTTTTATATTCAGTTTCCTACTTTTACCTATTTAAGAGTAGGAGGTTTCAGTGATGCTCCATTAAAACTTCCCAGGTATTGCCCAAACAAGTGCATTCTTCTTGAAGTAGGTAGGTAGTTACTAATGGTTGAGAAGAAGTACAAGCTCAAGAGAGGTATCAGTGCCTTCTTCCCACTTGAACTAGGACATTACAAATTCTGGTTGATACATGACTTTGCCTTTTTAATCAATGAGTTGAAAGAAATGAATCTCTAGCCATATCAGGCAAGGAACTACTTTGATAGAAAAGGTTTTGTTGAGAGCCATTTCAAAGTGGATGCCATGTTCCTTCATCAGCCAGCTTTGGAAGACTACTGGGATGATTGCATAAATTAAGTTGAGGTTACTAAAAGATTGTGTTCTAGGTTTTCCCTCAAACAAATCACTGCTTTAAAGCTACCTTTCAGCATAAAAAATATTAAAGATAAAGATAGTAGTGCATCGGAGTCAGAAAATGCAGTATCAAGAGCTGAAATGGTAATTAGAAGAATTGACTAGCTGGTGGACGAAGAAGAAAATGTGAAGTCCTTAACTGAGGTTTTTTGGAAGACAAAGCAGTGGCTTAAAGCCCAAAAGAATAAAATCTCAGCTTCCATTGTGTTGGGAACCAGAAAGAGTCCAAGGACTCCAAAAATTGAACCCTCCCCTGTTCTGACTAATAAGATTGAACCATTACTTTCTACAGGTGTTTCAGATTCTCCAGAAATTCCTAATGATTCAGAGTTGGTTTATGATGATAACGTGAAGTTTACAAGGTAGAGAAGCAAAAGAAGTGAGAAGGTGGATCCTCCTTTTTGCATTGTTCTAGATTTTAACACCAAGGAGCCCAGCGTAAAGTAGTTCAAAAGGTTGAAAAGAGGTAAAGCATCCACTATGGATTCAGTATCAGCTGGAGGTGATGGGAGTTCAAGTCAACAAGAGCCTGTTACCCTGAGCAATCCAAGTACCACTATTTCCCTACAAAATGCAACTCCTAGTTCTCCAAATTAGATGGATCTAACTATGAATAAGAAGAGGAACATTGTGTCTACCTCAGTCCCTATTGGTGACCTGGTCAGTAAATACCTTGGAAAGTCCCCTAGAGTAAAGAATCCAAAAAGAGAGTCTATGGTGGATGTAGATCTGACCACAGGTCATTAGGTCATAGAGATTTTCAAGCCTAATTCCAACAAGACCAGTGTTGAAGTCACCAAGCAAGATTTCACTGTGGATAAAGTGGATTTAGGAGTGTCTTCCAGAGCTGCTAATTTGAAGATTTTGAATTCAGCAAACAAGAAAATCAATCACAGAGTGCTGAAGGATGCTGAAGATAAAGCTAAGCTGAAGAAAGCTTTATGCAAAATGGAAAAGTACATTCAACAATTGCAGAATCCTATTCCTCAATCTTTGGCAATGGTACCTTTAAGTCTATATGTCAAGTCTCTAGACAATCAAAAGTTCCTTGATCAGGTACATAAAGAGAGATCCCTCTCTAAGGAGTTCTATAATTGGATGGGAGAAGTTGGAGAGATGGTCAATCACTTTGCTCAAGCCTACAAGAGTTCAACTAATTGATCTTTTGATCTGGTATCTGCCTTAGAGGCTAAAGTCAAGCTTTGGGAAGGAAATAGAGACAGTCTGGAGATAACAATAGCTAATATGGATGAAGCTTTTAGTTATGACATAGAAAAGTTCCTATCTAAGAAGGTAATTCCTGGTGTTGATACCAATCTCCTATTTGTAGCAAAGGTTAATAAGGAATGGCAATGTACTTTAATTGATCAAGGTATCGAAGAATCAGAGAAGATTCTAAAGATAGTAGCCTGTGTTGAGGAAGTTGTCAGCAATCATATAAATTGTGTCTACAATCTGTCCATAGGTGAAGTGAAAATGGGAATAGATGAGGCCAGGATGAAAGAATCCTTCACCAGAAAAGCACAAGGGTTAAAAGAGGCCAAAGAAATGGTAGCCCAAGACTGCTCAGCCATTGCCAGGGTGCAATCACTGATAATACTCAGTGAAGAACAAGTGAAAACATTGAATACTAAGCTGGAGCAATTACAAAACTAAAAAGATATCTGGGAACAAAGGTTGGATCTTGTTTCTTTGCCAAACAAGGAGATGTTGGAGAGATTTGTGGTAGCTTTCAAGGAGTAGTTAGATGAGTGCAAAGCAAATGAAGCCACCGTTAGTGCTGAAGTAGGGAAAAGCTAGTCTATTTGATCAGTCTTTGAAAGGATGGTTCCAAGTAGTTATAGGGTGTTAGTTCTTTTCCAAGAATAGACTTTAGTTATGAAACTGATTATGCCCTATGTGGCTATAAGTTAATTTTTAAAAGACCTTGCAAGGGTTGGTTCTCTGGTAGTAGAAACTTATAGTTTAATATTTACTGCAAATACTTTCGTGAAATGGTTTATGTTTTGATTTGAAACTCATGATATAGTATTAGTTGATATATATAACAAATAGCAGTATCTTTTTCAGATGAGTGTGTCTAGTTAATACATGAATGTTGATTTTAGTTGGAATTGATTTCATGTTGTTGTAATCTGTGTATGTGTTTCAATATCATACATCCCTTTTTAGTTTTATTTAAGTGTATGTTGAATCGATCTTTTTGGGAATTTTCTTTACAGTCTTAGTCAGTTGGCTTAGATAAGTGTGGATTCTCTCTCAGAGCATAAATCTCTCAGTAGTTATTTCATATGAGTTTTGAAAAATCCTTTTGTACTTTTAGGTCAAAATTATACATTAATTTTACTATTTTCATTCTTTTCAAATAAATGAATTGTCAATATTGATCTTTATATAAGGTAGTTGCTCCTTTGATTGCAGAGAGTTTAGTCATGAGTGACTAACTAAACTATTGTATGAGTTTTTCCTTCATCTTGGGCCAGAGTATTTGCAAATTGTTATAGTTTTAGTAAGAAGGAAAATTTGTATACCAACAAGTATCAAGATAGAATAGATTACCTCTTGATTGTGCACTAGTTCCAACTAGTCTTCCTCCATCATCAAATATTTTCACTTTCTTTCTCTCAAAAGCAACTCGATGACTTGAATTATCCAGTTGTGCCACACTTAACAAGTTATAGTTCAGTCCATCTACCCAATAAGCATTATCACATTTTATCCTATCATTATCATCAGGGATCCTTTACCTCTTACCATACAGGGTGTATCATTACACATCTTAACTGATCCTCCATTGTATTCTTCAAGTTGATCAAATTTCTCTTCATCACCAGTCATGTGATGTGCATAGCCACTATCTATGATCCATGTATCATTTTTGTTAACTTTAGAGATCAATGTTGTTTCTACATGTTTTTCTTCTTCCTCGGAGTCATCTTTCATAGCAACAAATACAACTTCTACATCATCATCAAAATCAGATTCAGATTCATTATCTTCGGCTATGTAACATACCTTCTTTCCTTTGTCACTACTATCTCAGTTGTCTCTTTTGTTGTATTGGTAGCTCTTGTTGACTCTCCTGCCATAGCTTCCTTCAGATCGGTCTTTGGATCTTTGATCATCTTTCTTATGCAGACATCTAGCAGCAATGTGGCCAACCTCTTTATAGTTAAAGCATGTTAAAGGTAGCTTACCTCTATATCTTCCTTTTCCTTTAGGTAGTAACCTTTTGGCCATAAGAGATTCAAGTTCATCAAGCTCATCATCGGTATTGCTATCACTATAATCATTCTTATTATTCTTGCTACTAGACTTACCAATATTCAGAGAAGACATGAAAGCAGACTTAATAGTTGGTACAACACTGTTATCAAAGTTATTCAATTCAAAGGTTGTGAGCTTAACAATTAGAGTGTCAAGAGTAAGGTTGGATGTAGACCTTGTTTCATGAATTGCAGAAATCCTAATTGCATAAACTAGTAGTAAAGTTCTGAGAATCTTGCTTATCACTATTTCATCATCAATAACACCATCTGATGCTCTAATAGCATGTACTACCTCTTTTAGTCTATTTGAGTATTGCACAATATTCTCACCTTCCTTCATCTTCATATCATCGAATTTGCCCCTTAGGCTTTCAGCTCGGGCTCTTTTAACATTCAAATCACCATTGTAAATTAGAGATAGTTTGTCCCACATGGATTTGGCAGTTGTGTAGCTCTTAATATCTTCAAATTTGGCATCGGTATAGGTAGTAACAATCTCCATCATAGTAATATTGTGTTCATTCCTATCTCTTAGTTGATTAAGAGTCAAGGGACCAAGGGTTGGTTCAATGTAGCCATTCTCCATCAGTTCTAGTGCAGAATTCCCAATTCCAGATATGTGCAACTTCATCTGACTTTGCCATACTGTGAAGTTCTCTTTGTTCAGTCTTAGCACTTCCCTCTTATACATTTTGAGATCCTTGTGCTGAAGTCCTTAAAAATCTATTATAAGCAACCACAACTCTGATACCAATTGTTAGAATAACTAAGAGGGGGTGAATTAGTTAAACACTGTCCCAACACAAAATGTATAATCCAAAAAATAAATACTTTAGCTTCTACTACTCGGTAACTTAAAATACTTTATCTATCTGTGCTTTTACCGATTACCAGTCTAAAACATATAGTAGTTACCTATCAAATCAAATATGCAACATGCAAATATGACATCAAACAAATATCACAATCAACACATAACACAAGAGATTTAATGTGGAAACCCTATGAAGGGAAAAACCACCTGGGACCGACAACTCAAAAATATTCACTCTTCTGAAGTGAGGTTGGTGAAGACCCAACCTTGTTAAAGGTTACAAACACACTGTTAGGTGTGACCTTGTTAGAGGATTTAAGACCAACTGTTATCGTCCAACTAGCATTCACTATGGGGTTGACAGGATAACAATGTTCATTCTATGAATGATACATAATAAGACTTTCTTAGTCCACTCGGTTAAGAGATTTGGCTATCTACAATGGTTAAATATGTAATAGTAGGTGATCTGCCTTAATACAACTTCAATTGCTAATATGCAGATCATTATTCATCTCATACAAATCTTTCTGATCAATGTAACACTTCTGATTCAACAATATATCAACTTACTGTCCGTCAGTAATTACTCTCTATCGCTCAGTAATGCTCTGCAGTTGGGTTCTCCTTAACTTGTATGATTAGAATGCATTAAAACTAGTTCACACAATAATTCTATAGTTTCCTTTTTCTTCTGGCATATTTCATCATGAAATCATCAGTCTCTTATATAGACATGTAAATCATTTTCTTCTTGTCCATCAAATTTTGCCGCTTAATCTCATCCATTGATTTTGCTGCTTTAACCTTCTTTGTCTGATGTGTCAATAACACATTTCAATCTGCTCCATTAGATCTTCCTTGAATTTTTTTAGCCGTTGATCATCATAACAAACTTTATCTTTAACACTGAAATCGAGGTTCTTCCAGCTCATCAATCCTATCGGCTAAACTGATCATTTAATTCTCTTCTTCTGCTCGGTTAACAAAGAAATGCATTGGTGAACACAAGCTCGGTTTACATTGTGCTCGATATACACTACACTCTATTGGTGTATATTGCAATGGTTCATTTACTGACAACACTACTTTGTGTCTTTCAGCTCTTTTCCTCATTATAGATGAATGCAACATAATCAAGTCAATAACATAAGGTCATAGACTCATCAATAAGTTACTCAATGTGTTCCTTATCATCATCTGACATATACATCTTCCTCATGTAGATATTTATGGTCTTCATCTCTTCTTCCACCTTTCTTCAGATGTTTGGGTATAGTAACTTACAAGATAAGTACTGTCAAGCTAGTTGACATCAATGACAACATATTACTGATTTAATCATCTTACATATCTATTCAACATCTTCAATGATCTAAAAATCACAAATCTTCATCAATCAAGTTCTAAATCAATTGTAGGTTCAACATTGATATGAATTATTGAGTTGGTTATGTTTGAATCAAATCAAATTGGGTAACTGCTAAAATAGTCAGTGACAGACAGTAAGTGATTTTAATGGTATCTCTAATTGTTAAATTATTTGATGGAGGAGTCATAGGATATGATTGATAACAATGTCTAGATACTATGTTGAGGATCACGACTCATATTGTTGATCGATGAAGATGGTTTAATAGACTAGAAGCCGTATTAACAAAATGAATAGGTAAACAAGACATAGTTCTTGAATAGGTAAAGAAGATATGTGAATCGGTGAATAAATTTGAAGTGGTAATGGGATCAATGATGTTTTTAGTGAAGTAGTAAGGTGGTTCTGTGATTTGTGGAAAGAATTTGACATCACATTTCCTGAGGTATGCGTTTGAGGTGGATTCTTCAAAACTTTTCTTTTGGTCAAATGATTTTTTGAAGATGGTTCAATTTCCAAGATGAAATCCATATGGAAGCTGATGCGGTTAGAAAAAATGGTTTATGAGTTGTTAGATACATTTTGTCTTACCTAATATTCTTTGGATCATTCGTATCTCATACCTAGGGTTTATTTTAATGAAGTAGAAGAAAATCTATATATTAGAAAGTTGAAAAAGAAGCTATTTGTTGATTGCAGATTACAGAAGGATTTGGTGGAAAAACAAGTGAAGGAATTTAGTGCGATTGAGCCAGGGAATATTATAGTGTGTGGAGAAGAGTCTTATAACTTAATAGGATCTGATCATGTAGAGGTAGTGCAATTTCACAAATCAATTTATTTGTTGCTTTGCAATAATTGTAATAGTAAAACCCCTTAACAAGGTGGATCCTAACAAATCTTTGTTGTAAATCCTCCAACAAGGTGGCATTCATATTGAATGTTTAAAGTCTTCTAACAAGGATTCTCCTAATAGGAAAAATACCCTAACGGATCTAAAGGAAAATCCCTTAACTAGGTAGCACCTAATAGTGCTTTTGTAAACCTTTAATAGAGTAAGCTCATCACAAGGCATATTACAGAAGAGTACAAGTTTAGTGGGTACCAAATCTCACCATGGTTTTTCCTATTTGGGTTTCCACAAGAAAAATATGGTGTTTTCATTGTGTGATTGATAATTTGTGGATGCATGTTTTGAAAGTTTCTATTTATATTAGATGTTGTTGAATATTTTGGTGCATAAAATTTAAAGAGTTTGAAAATAATCAATTTATTGATTACTCATTCACTCCTCCCCTCTCATTAATCAAACATATATTAACACCTCCATATCTAATTTTACCATCTCATAATGATCATCACTAGTAATATTTTGTACTATCTACTGTCTCAGGTGTGTCCTAGTAGTAGAGATAACAAAAATATGCCTTCTTCTACTAAGATAATCTGCTACTCTATTCTCCTTTCCCTTAATGTATTCTATTCCAAAATCATACTCACTCGGAATCTCTAACCATCATCTTCTTTTGGCATTGAGATTAGTTTATGTGAAAATATATCTAAGTCCCATGTGATCTATTTTCAACTCAAATGGCTTATCCAACATGTAATGCCCCTACATCTGTAAATCATGAACAATCACAACCAATTCTATGTCATGAGGTATATAGTTTAGTTCATCTTGTTTCAACTTCCTAGACTCATAGGCCACTACCCTGTCATTTTGCATCAATACACCTCCCAAACCTTTCAATCAATGCATCTATAATCATAGTGAACTATCCATTTGGATCATGTATAATCAATATAGGGGATGCTGCGAGTTTATATTTAAAAAGCTGAAAATAATTGTCACATTCATATGTCCCTTCATATCTCTTCCCTTTCCTTTGAAGGGATGCAAAAGGTGTTGCAATCTTTTAGACAAACCCTCCAAAAATTTCCTATAATAGCTAGAAAGTCTCAGGAAACTTCTCACTTACCTCACATTGTGAGGAGGTAGCCATTCTACAATAGACTTTATCTTATCAGGGTCTAGTGCTATTCCATCTATAGAGATGATGCGACCCAAATATTTTATCTCTTTCTGATAGAAAGAACACTTAGATAGCTTACCATACAAATTCTTGTCTCTCAAATGTTGTAAAACTATTTGCAAATGTTCTTCATTCTCCTCCATGTTCTTGGAATAAGTTTGTATGTCATCAATAAATATTCCCACAAAATCATCCAAACAGTCTCTGAAAACATTGTCCATCATATTCATGAAATTTTTTGGGGGCATTTGTTAGACCAAAAGGTAGGACAATAAATTCATAGTGCCCACAATGTGTCCTAAATTTTGTTTTATATATGTCCTCTTTTATTCGGAGCTAGTGATATCTTGATCTCAAATCAATTTTTGAGAATATAGTTGCTCCCTTCATTTGATTAGATAATTCATCTAAGGGAGAGGGTATCTATTTTTTATGGTTACCTTATTAAGCATCATATAATCAAGGCACAATTGTAAGGTTCCATCCTTCTTCTTCACAAAGATCACTAGGGCTCCCCAAGGTGATGCATTAGGGTGGATGAACCCTTTATCCAATAAATATTGAAGTTGCACCTTAAGTTCAAGCAACACCATGGTGTTCATTCTATATGGAGCCTTAGATTGTGGCTTGGTTCTAGGCATCAAATCAATAGAGAAATCAAATTCCCTCTTTGGAGCTAATTTAGGAAATTCCTCTGGAAAGACATCTTGGATTTCATGTAATATATGATAATTATCCAGATAGGAAGTAGAACTATCTAAATCCTTAACATGTACCCTTTCCCTTGAGCCTTCTTCAGTTGCATTGCAAAAATATGTCTCAACTCAATGGGTCTTTTCACACCCCTTATCTCTACAGGTTTTCTTGTATCATCAATGCATTTTACTGATTTATCTCTACAATTAACAATTGTCTTATTTTATGTTAACCACTTGATTCCCAAAATGTCATCATATGAAGCCAATGGGGCTACATAGAGGTTTACTTGTGTTAGGAAGCTTGGAAGCTCTAATTTGTTGTAAACTAAACATTTCTCCACCCTTCTTTCATCCCTATTTCCATATTCTACTCTCCAAGGTTTAGACATAAATCATAATATAGATGCAACTCTAGGATCTATAGAACATTTAATGGCTTCAGTATCAATCAAAATAGAAACATTATGCCCAAAGCGTTTACTTGTCAACTATATAGGAGAAGCCTAAAACTCAGCTTTCCTGTTGTCAATAGTTGCATGAATATGATGATGTGATTGTACCTATGGCCTGAACACTGAGCACGTGTACTAGAATAGTGATCACCCCCACATACATATCATCCATCTAGGGGTCCTTTTCATCCCTCAGGCTTGTTCCTTCTGTTATTTTTGTTCTTGTTATTACTCATGTTCTAATTGGTTATGATATTCTTGTTAGAATTCCTACCAAAATTTCCTTGTCATCTTTCCCTCATATTTTGGATCTAGTGGCATCCTCCAGTATTCTTTTTACATCCCTAAAACTTCCTCTTATTATAACCCTAGTAAGTTCTAGGTCTCTAGATCCTACTAATAGAAGACATCTTTCAAAGTTTTTGTTCCTGCTTGACGATTTCTCAAAATCTAGGCTCATCATTTGTGAGTTATGCATATCAACATTTATACCCACTTCAAGTTTCAAATATAGGATGAACTTGCAAATTATAAACAATCCATTCAACTGATATTGGGGAACATATTTCAGCAAGTGACATAACTTATTATGGTCCTATGTGATTTTCAAGATACCCTATATTAAGTTTTGAAATTCATTCATCTTATCAAAATACAACCCACCATATGGAGGCCTCTTGTCAATTGTTTCTTTTTTTCTCATTATCCCACCATATGGTGGCCTCCCCACTGAGATGGTAAGCACCTCACATCACCTGAGATTCACCAGAAAGGTTTTGAATCTCAAAGTATTTCTCCATGGTTATAATTCAAGTCTCTACCTCATCACCTATAGTCTTACCATTAAAGGTAGGAGGTATTACCTTCTTGAGGTCTCTGCTAAGCTCATCTACAATCCTACCCTTTTTATTTATTGCATATGTGGTCCTAAGATCAAATTCCCTTTTCAAATGCTCCTCATAATGCCTATCCGCTTCCTATTTCCTTTGAGCCTCCAACCTAAGATCCTCTTCTCCTTTTCTCTATTCCTCAATGTGGGCATTATCATCTCAAATACCCCTCAAATCATGCTCAAGATAGAATGATTTCCTCATGTAAAAAGTACAAGGTTTGACTGACATGTTGAATAAGTGTAAGTAAATACATGATATCATAAATAAAGAGAATTTAATTTCATATCCTTCCCTGAAAGCCCACATTTGACACCCTTCCATTAAAATTTCCACATTCATCTAAAATAAGGGTATAATACAAAGAAAAAGAAGAAACTACAAACACTTGACCCAAGAATTATAAGTCACATAAACCCAAGGATCATGAAATAAATCAATTCCATTTTGTAATTTAATCATCCTTTGCAACACATCAAATTCTTCTATGTTTCAGTCCAGACTCATTGATACGTCTTTTAGGTACAATTTAACCTACAAGAAATGATTATAAATTAAAATAAACAAATAAGCTGCCTATTTTAATCATAAAATAATTTATTCCTTTTTATATATATAAACTTAATGGTGAAATTAAGGAACACTCAAGCACAAGCTTCTATATTGGTAATGATTCATTTAGAAGACTCTACCCAAAAATCCAAAAGAGGTATGTTGAATTTGTTCACAATGAGTTTAAGTGTCAACAACTTGCACCTTTTTTATTTTTTCAAAGAAACCATGCGCTGATAATTTCAATAAAGAAGCCAATGATCTCTATTTACATGCATTTTAATTCATAATCGTATGTCGGTGGAACCACAAAAGATTAACATTTTACCGATTGACATGACATAGATACAAGTTTAGATTAATAGGGTGAATAAGAACTCCAAATCGTCTTGCACTAAAACATAATAGCGCTAAAATATTATGTAGAGAAAAGGAAAAATGCATAATGCCTTGTCTACCATTAGTACAAAACAATTAATTAAAATGAGCTAACCATTTTATTTCTAAGTTATCCCATTTTCATTCATAGTTTAATTTATGAAATGGAGTTTTAATTTCACCCCAATAGGTTAAGTTGGTTTGCAAGTTTCTAGAATTATTTAATCAAATTAGAAAGTGGTACAACTATAGTAACTTGTATGCCTTGGGAACATTATTAAGGGTGGAAATGATAAAATGGAGGTGGCCATTCAGAAACTTAAGGTTTTGAGCGACAAAATGGAGGAAATGACCAAAAATAAGGAAGCAAATCAACCTATGCTAGACATTGGTAAGAATGTGCTCTCTGTTGAAGGTCCTGGCAAGTGTACTTGGGCCAACCTGAGAAAGAAGGCGTCGACACCCAAGACTCCCCTAGACCCTAGTGATACAAAGGGTACTGTCATTGAGGAGGAAGAGATTGCTACTCTCAAGGATCTGGTTTAGCTCCTCTTTCTGGTCTATTTGTTTGTGGTTTCTTTTTTGGGGGCTAGTTCTTCTGTACGGGTTTCTGCGTGTTTCCTACTGGATTTTTCTTTTCCAATAGTGCTCGATGTTTTTGGTGCTTTATATTCAAAATCTTTTATAATCTTTTATAAGGGGTTTCAGGGTTCCCCTCAAAACCTATTTTTGCCTTAATACAAAGCTTGTACGCCCATAATGTTCAACTACAAAAGAGAATCAATATCAATAAATAAACATATACATTGCACTAAATTTTGTTCATTTGGAAGATAAGGTGTTTCTTCACTAGATTATTGGAAAGTGTAATCTATGATGGTTTCTTAAACAAAACCAAAGGACAACATCCCATACACATACTACAATTGAAATAATGACAGTAATGTAAATGGATTTTGGTTAGGAAATTATTTACATCATTGATACTACCAAGTTTAATAATAACTTATATGTAAAGAAACTATAAGGTTGATGCCGAGTTTAAAAATAGTTGAATTTACCAAGCCTCCTCAGGAGTCAAATGTCATAATGCCTTATGAGACATCCGATTCTGAATGTAGTTGGCACAATCCCTCTATCCAAAAGTAAGGCTACATATATCAAGACTATATCATACAATTGGCCATCTCCCGCAATGTTTTGTTCTTTCTCTCAGCAAGAACCATTCTACTAAGGGGTATGGGGAATTGTCAGCTGATGCAATATACCCTGCTCAGTGAAAAAATCATGAAAGACTGACTCACATATTCCCCCCATTGTTAGTGCATATTTGCTTGATAGAAAGACCAAACTATTTGTCCACAAATGTCTTAAAGACTCGAAATGAATCAAAGACATCAGACTTGTACTTTAAGAAGTACATCCATGTGCATCTAGAGAATTCATCAATAAAGGTGAGCACATAATGAGAACCAAAAAAAGGAGTAGGAAATGACATGAGATCATTATGTATCAACTCTAATGGTGCCTTATCATGTGAGGATCTACCCATTGGAAAAAGATCTCTATGATGTTTTCCAAGTCCACAACCTCAAAAAAAACTGTCAGTGCTAGAGATCTAAAGAAGCCCAATCACTAAATCCTGTGTACTCATCTATTGTAGATATGTGTAGTTAACATGGCCAAAATGCTCATGCCAAAGCTTTCTCACCATGTCTGCATGAGAAACAAGAGAAATACTTGTATAATCAGAGCTCTCAAAGCCATCACACCTGTATAAGTGAGACTCTAAATCAACACTCCCAGTAGCAACAACCAAATCAAGATCATGGAGGTATCGAATAACTACATCATGTGGTGAGAACTCAACTATCTTACCAGAAACAGTACCATAACCTATAACTAAAATTTGTGTTGAGTCACCAACTGCAATCTGTGGAGTAGCACTCTGAGAAAGTGAGGTAACCAAACTAGGTGTGTGTGTCATATGATGCGAAGCACCTGAATCAATGATCCATGTAGCAATGGAAGATAATGCTCGTGTAGAAAGAGAATGGCTTTCCCTATGGGAGTAGGTGAAGGTTGTGGAGAAGAAATACTATGCTACTACAATGCTTCCTCTAGAGCCTCAAGATGTTTCCAACACCTAGAAACTGGATGCCCTTCCTTGCCACATTGCAAGGTTCACCTGTGAACTTCTTAGTCTTGGACGAAGACTCGCCAGACTTAGAAGATTTACCCTTAGGAGTGGATTTCTTAGACTCTATTTTCTGAGGTGGCTTGGAGGAATGGTCACTGCCAACTAAATCTTTTTTGGGCTTCTACTTTTGTGTCCCCTTAGAATTCTAATTAAGCAAAGCTTGGTTCTTAGTTCCAGATAAAGAATCCATCTGTGTGAGCTTGGCCTACTCTCTAGTCAACTGATCACAGAACACCTCAAAAGTGGGCACATGGAATATCTGACCCAATGCACCCATGGTAGAGTGGAAGGTGGAGGAGAAAATTTGAAAGTTTCCCCAAATCTTTGATAGAATTGAGTAGATACACTCTGTGTCAGTCTTAGTCTTTCCACATCCCTGTAATAAAGACCTCTGCTACTTGAACTTCATCAAGAAGTCCTCAATGGATGGAAAATGATCTAGTACAAGAGAGGTAAGTGCTGCCTCAATTTGAACTGCCCTGAACTCATTCACTATACCAAAAAAGGTGTTAAGATTGGTCCACATACCTAGAGGGGTATTACACCCATCAAGATAAAACTATAGACTATCTGATACATGTAAAGCAGTCAACCCCATTGCTTCATCCATCTTGTTCCTATGCTGCATGACCTTGAAAGGCCTCTATAAAACTGGTTGCACTACATCTAAACAAGAACACAACCCTTTTGACTGGAGAAGCTGTGTCATTGGGGATTTCCATGTGTGATAGTAATGAGGGATCAAAATTTATAGATAAGAAGAGGTCTTGGCCATATTTTTAGAAGGGGTTTTGTTTTGATATAATTTCAAGTTTATTGAAGTAAATTATAGAAAACAAGAAATAAAATACCCCCCATAGTTAAATAAATTGAACCCTAGAAGCTGGAAAAGATTGCTTACAATGAGAGAGAAAAAATGCTTCAAATAAGTATCATATGTACCTTTGAATTTTTTTGATGAAAATATCAATAGTTTTGGATAGCAATCACAGGTAAAAAATATTGCAAGTCAAAGTATGGTGTCCATGAGGGTTTGAAGTTCTGCCTTTTTAGATCTGTCAACACAGATGTTAGCTCATGCACGATGGTCAAAGGGATAAGGTACAGGTCTGGTAAATGACACAGGGAAGGACACCACTGTAAACAGCATCGAGAAGGACACCTAAAAAAATTCCCTTTCACATGCACGCCCTGTAAAATGTGCTAAATTTTTATTTATTTATTTGTATCCAAAAAAGAAACAAAAAATAACATCCTCCAAAGAATACCAGATCTGAAAACTACAACCAAAACCTCTCAAATTAGCCAAAAAATCCCAAAATTCTTTTGTCAAACCCTTGCTCATTTTTTCTTCAAACATGAACAAGCTACAACAGATCCAACTCTGATACCATGTAAGATTTGATGAAATAAAAATCTATTAAGCCCAAGAAACCTGCATGCAAAAATTTGTCACAAGGAAGAAATATGTAGGAAACAAACAAGGGTTTTGCTCTGACAATATGAAAGTTTACTATTATCAGCCAAAATAACGAATAAAATATACAATGGATCAATCCTTATAGAAGGAGATCAAAAAACCTAATGGGAAACCCTAATAGGTAAATAGGCATTTAATAATTAGATTTAATTATTAAATTACTAATTCAAGTGCATAAAGTTAAATCTTAAGAGGTAGTAAATTTAATTTAATCAATGTAATTAAATTAATTCTTTACTCTGACAATGTGATGGTGAGGTTTTTCTATGAGATGTTTGTAGATCATCTATAGAGGTTTGCAGAATTTGGTTCAACAGTTTGAGTAAGATATGATCCAGTTTGTGCTTATTGGTGTTACATTGTTCCTGTGAATATCAGATAAGTATTTGGTTTGGTATGAGTTGGATTTGAAGTTTTAGAGGTTGTGAAGGTGGCGATTCCATGTTTTCTTATCATTATGTTCATTGTTGATGTTTTTCATGACTCGGAGTACAACAAGCTATCTTTTGTTATGTCTAAGTTTGGTATCTTAATGTTCCCATTGATAAGAGATAAATATGAGTTTGGATTTCATATTGGAGATGATGTGAAGGTTATGGATAGTATTCATGTTTCTTTTTGGTGTTATTGGATTGTGTGATGATCATGGTGTTGGTTTGCATTGGTTGAGATGATCGAACTTGCTACTTTAGTAGTGTGTTGGTCTTTCTTCATTTAGGTCCTAGTCAACTTAATGAAGTAACATGTTGTGATTCTTGATGCTACTTCAGTAGCACTTGTGCATGTTCAAGGTTGAAGATTTGGGTCCTATCTAAGTCTTAGTTGACTTGATTTGGATCATATTGTAGATTAAGAAAAAATTTTATATCTTTTATTGTATTAGGTCTTTGTCAACCTAGTGGTTGGTTATTCTTTGGAATTGGTATAAATGAGAGATCATTTTGTAATTGAGAGTATGTGTGAAAGAGAAAGGATGGTGTATATGTGTGTTATAAACATAAGATAGAGTTTGTATTTCATTGGAACTATATTGGCATATGAGATTCTATTTGTTAGTTTGATTGTAAAGGATTGTATGTCCACCCCATTGTAATTGAAGATAGATTGATGAACTTGACTAAGGGCAATATCTGAGATTGTATTGTGAGAAGTGAGTTCTAGGAAATGAGCCTAAAAATTAGGATGTAAGCTTGTAGTCTAAGTACATCCTTTTTTCTCTATTTTTCTCTTAACTAGGTAGTACTTTTAATAGAGCACACTCATCTAGTGGGTTTGACTGCCACTAGGTTTTTCCTAAACTGGGTTTCCTCAAGAATAAATACTTATGTTTAGTGCTTTGTGTTGTGGATCTTGCATTATTGTTTATCTTTCAAATCTAAGTGGCTAAAGTGAAATTAAAGTAATCAGGTCCACATAACCTATTCGCCCCCCCTCTTAGTTGTGCTTTCCTCCTTTTGGGCCTAATAATTTGAATTAGAGCTAAGTCCTTTTAAAGAAGTTTGATTTCTTAAAGGAGATCTGTCATGGCAAGTATGAGTAGAGAGAGTTCAAAGTTTGATGGAAATAATTACCTGATTTGGAAGGATCAGATGACTACCTATCTGATATTCATGGGAATAGGAGACGAATACTGACAAGTCACTAAGAAGCCTTATACTATTTTGAATGACCTAACAAATGCTATTGTAGATGAAAATAATTTTTTTAAGGAGAACATGTTAGCAAGAGAGGAAATGATAAACACCTTATCAAATTCATAATATCCACACATTTATGGATTAAGGGTTGCACATGAGATATGGACAAAATTAGAAAATATTTATGAAGGTGATATTTATGTTAAGAAAGTTAAGTTGCATGGACTAAAAGATAAATATGAAGACATAAAAATGAGTGGAGAGACTACCTCAGTTTATATGCAAAGAGAATTATCTGGTTTGTGAAATCAGATGTATTGGAGGAAAATTCACAGATAATAAAGTTGTTGACAAGATTATGACATATGTGCCTACATGTTATAGTGAGAAGTTTGTTGCTATTGAAGAATTGAGAACCATAAGACCTATTTCAAGAGAATCTTTCACTAGAAGACTTTGTGCCTATGAGATGACTACACTTAGTAAGGAACTTCCAAAGGTTGAAATTGCATTCAAAGCTAGTGTGACCAAATATGACTAGGGAGAAAGCTCTAAAAATATGAAATTCAAACACTATGCTGAGGATTGGGAACAAATCATGGAAGAAGAATGGAAGATTGATGAAATTGAATCCTTGATTGCAAGAAGACTACCTAAGGGCTCTAGTAAGTATGAAGGAAGATTACCTTTTAAATGTTTCAATTGTAATAAGATTGGTCATATTGTATCTAGATGTTTGAACAAGAATTACAAGGATGTTACAGACAAGTATAAGAAATATCATTGTAAGGATCATAAGATAATCCTAATGAAGAAAAAACATTGGTTTCAAGAATTGTTAAAAGAGATGAATGGGTATTTGATATTGGACGCTCACATCATATGACCGGTGACAAAGATAAGTTTGTGCAGCTTGAGGACTACGATTGAGGTGTTGTTAGATTTGGTAACAATGCTGCTTGTTTGATTAAAGGAAAATGATCTATTACTCTTGATGGTAAAAATAGTACTAATGATGTAGAAGTTTGTATGTTGAAAGTTTAAGTTATAACTTGTTGAGTGTTGGAAATATATTAGATAAAGGTTACAAATTGGAATTTATGAATGGAATCTGCAAAATCATTGGAAGTAGAAGAAATCTTATTGCATCAGATACACAAACTATAGTAATCTATTTCATTTGAGAACTATTGAGAATAAATATTTGATTGCTAAGATTGATGATAGTTGGTTATGACATAGAAGACTTTGTCACGTGAACTTTGATAATATGGTGAAGATTAGCACTAATCATGTTGTGAGAGATTTTCCTAAACTATTAAAGCTTAACAATATGTGCAAAGAATGTCAATTGGGAAAGCTAACTAGATCTACTTTTAAGAAAATGATATATTTTTCAAATGGATTGTTGGATTTAGTACATACAAATCTATTTAGTCCTACTAAGACAAGAAGCTACTTCAATGATAGATACTTTATGATGTTTTTTAATGACTATTTAAGGATGATGTGGGTTACATTTTTGTAAGAGAAATTAGAAGCCTTTCAGAAAGTTTAGATATTCAAGATACTGGTGGAGACTGAATTCAGAAGAAGATTGAAATGTTTGAGATCAGATAGAGGTGGAGAGTTTACATCTAATAATTTTTATGCATTTTGTGATGAACATGGGATAAAGAGACAAACTTTTGCACCCCAAACCCCACAACAGAATGGTGTTGTCGAGTGAAGGAGCTGGACTATTCTAGACACAACTATAACTATGATGATTGAAGGAAAAGTACCACAAATCCATTAGAGAGAAGTAGTGTGCACCACAATATATACTTTAAACCAAGTACATATTAAGCAAGGAACCGATAAGATTCCTTACGAACTTTGGTATGGTCATATTCCTATGATGAAATAGTTTAGAATTTTTGGAAGTAAAAGCTATATTAAGAGGGATGAAGCTACTAGAAAGTTTGATCCTAGAAGTGATGAAGTAATATTTCTTGGTTATTCTACAACGAGAAAGGCATATAAATTTTATAAATATAGACTAAAGAAGATTGTTGAAAGTGAAAATGTCAAAGTTGATGAGAATGAGAAAAGATCAGAAAGGAATTGTAGGCATGATATGACTGAAGATGACAACAAATTGTGGAAATACAAAATCAGAATCAGGATTGATCGAAAGAACACAAAGAACTGGAAGGAAAAAAAGTGGATGTTAACACCAAAGAGTCTGATACACAGTGTATACCAAAAGCTCCAAGGTATGTAAGGATTAATCATTCAGAAGATATCATTATTGCTTATAAGAATAGAGGTGTTGAGACTAGAGGAAGAATTTCTAGAGATGAAACTTGTTTTCTATCTAAATTTGAGCCTAAAGATGTTAAAGAAGAATGTATTTATTAGAGTTGGATGAAAGTAATGAAGGAAGAACTTGATAAGATTGAAAAGATCAAGAAATGGATCCTTGTTCCCAAACCTACTAAAAAGAATGTGATCGGTACAAAGTGGGTATTCATAAATAAGCTGAATGAAGATGGTAAAGTAGTTTAAAACAAAGCAATACTAGTATGTAAAGGTTATTAAAAAATGGAAGGTATAGATTTTATTGATACTTTTTCTCCCATTGCTAGACTTGAAGCTTTTAGACTACTTATTGCATATGCATCTTATTAGAAATTTAAGGTCCATCAGATGGATGTTAAGTTTGCATTATTAAATGGTGAACTAGCGGAAGATGTCTATATTGAGTAACCTGATGGTTTTACTCTAACTGAAGAAGGAGATATGGTTTGAAAATTGTACAAATCCTTATATGGATTAAAGCAAGCTCCTAGATCATAGTATGCTAGATTGGGAAATTATTTGACAAAGATTGGCTTCAGGAAAGGTACAACAAACAGTAATTTATATTTCAAAGTAGTTGATGGAAATGTCTTGATTGCTGAAGTATTTGTTGATGATATCATATTTGGTGGAAATGGTTAGTTGAGTAGAGTTTTTGCCAATGAAATGAAAAAAGAATTTGAGATGTCTATGATTGGTGAAATGAAACTCTTTCTTGGATTGCAAGTTACACAACTAGATAAAGGAATTTTCATTACTCGGTCTAAGTGTGTCAGAGAATTATTGAAGAAATTTGGTATGAAAGATTCAAAACTGGTAGGAACCCCTATGGTTACTTGTAAGATGAATAAGGATGGTGATTATTCTTGTGTTAATTAAACATTGTACAGATCTATGATTGGTGGACTGCAATATCTAACTTGTTGTAGACCAGACATATCAAATGTTATTGGAATTGTTGCAAGATTTCAAGCTGAACCAAAGGAATCTCATATGGTTGTTGTGAAAAGAATTTTTAGAAATTTGAAGGGTACAATTGACTATGCATTATGGTATGAAAAATATGACAACTTCATTGTATGTGTATACATTGATGTCAAGTGGGCAGGTAATATGGATGATAGAAAAAGTACTAGTGGAGGTGCATTCTTCTAGGGTAAGAAATTAGTTTCTTGGAATAATAAGAAGGATTGTATTTCTCAATCTACTACTAAATTTGAGTATCATTGTTGCTACAATTAACTATAATCAAGCTATTTGGATGAAGCGAACGTTGAAGGACATAATGATAAACATTGTTGAACCTGTCATTATTCATTATCATAACTCTAGTGCTATAAATATTTCAAAGAATCATATTCTACATTCAAAGACAAATCATATTTTTATTAAATATCATGTCTTGAAGGATAAGGTAAATGAAAAAGAAGTGAAGTTGTAAATTGTGTCTTCTAAGGAAGAGATTGCTGACATCTTTACAAATCCTTTTCTCAAGGATAATTTTGAGTATCTTAGGAAAAGTTTGGGGTGATATCCCCTCCGAAATAGAGCTAATGATGTTGAGGATAGAATCAGTCTAGAGAATATATCAAAACATTATTTTCTAGATTGATGAGTTTTGGGGACTACTCCTTAGGGGGAGTAGTCTTATGGCTATTTCTTGGTTTGTTACTTTTTATATCTTTGGTCATTTTCCATTGATGTCAAGGGGGGAGTAGTTGTGTGAAAAATAGAAGCAAGATCAAAGATTGTAGAGATTGTGTTGAAGCTGGATATTCAAAGTGATCAGGTGGATATAATGCAACTATACTTTTAGAGTGATTAGGTGGATATAGAGTTGACTTTGTGCATTGATCATTTTTTTACTACATATCTCACCATCAATGCCAAAGGGAGAGATTGTTAGAAGATTGTTGAGCATGTCAGAGTTTTGGATTTGGATGTGTTGACATTAATATTTTATCATTGATGTCAACATACTTGTTGTTGTCTCAGATAGTGTATTCAAGATGTTGGATAAGGAGGATTTTTATTTTTTAGATTATACGTTGAAGATCTTGAGATGTGATGGTGAGGTATTGTTATGAGATGTCTGTAGATCATCTAAAGAGGTTCGCATAAGTTGTCTCAATAGTTTGAGTAAGAGATGATAGATTTTCTGGTTACTGGTGTCACAATGTTCATGTGACTAGTGGATGCATATTTGGTTTGGTATGACTTGGTTTTGATGTTTTAGAGGTTGTGAAGTTGGTGATTGCATATTTTCTTATCATTGTGCTCATAGTTGGTGTTGTTCATGACTTAGAGTACAACAAGCTATCTTTTGTTATGTCCGAGTTCAATATCTTAGTGTTCTTGTTGATCAGAGATAAAGATGGGTTTACATTTTGTATTGGAGATGATGTGAAGGTTTTGGATTGTATTCATGTTTCTTATTGGTGTTCTTGGATTGTGTGATGATCATTTTGTTGGTTCACATTGGTTGAGATGATTATATTTGCAGCTTTGGTAGCATTTTAGTGTTTCTTCATTTAGGTCCTAAATGACTTAATGAAGTAATGTGTTACAATTCTTGAAGTTGCTTCAGTAGGACTTGTATGTATTCGAGGCTAAAGATTTGGGTCCTATATAAGTCTTATCCAACTTGATTTGGATCACATTGTAGATTGAGCATAATGTTTATATTTTTATCGTATTAGATCTTAGCTGACCTAGTAGTTGGTTATTCTTTATAATTAGTATAAATGAGAGATCATTTTATAATTGAGAGTATGTATGCAAGAGAGAGGATTGTGTATATGTATGTTTTGCACTTAAGATAGAGTTTGTACTTTATTGGAACTGTATTGGCATAGGAGATGTTATTTGTTAGTTTAGTTGTAAAGGATTGTATGCCTACCCCATTGTAATTGAAGATAGATAGGTGAACCTAACTAAGGGCCACATTTGAGATTGTATTGTGAGTAGTGAACTCTGGAAAATGAGCCTATAGATTGGGATATAAGCCTGTAGTTGCAAGTACATCCTTTGTTCTCTATTTTTCTCTTAACTAGCTAGAACTTTTAATAAAGTACACTCATCTAGTGGGTTTGACTCCCACTAGGGTTTTCCTTTAACTGGGTTTCATCAAGAACAAATCTTTGTGTTTTTTTATTTTTGTTGTGGACCTTGCATTATTATTTATCTTTTAGATCTAAGTGGCTAAAGTGAAATTAAAGTAATTAGGTACACACAACTGATTCACCCCCCCCCCTCTAAGTTGCACTTTCCTCCTTTTGGGCCTAACATTATTGTCATCCTTCTGATTGTAGTATGTGTATGGGATGTTGTTCTTTGGTTGTGTCTAAGAAACCATCATAAATTGCACTTGTCAATAAGCTAGTGATATCTTCCAAATAAACAAAATGTAGTGCAATGTATATGTTCACTTATTGATCTTGATTCTCTTTTGTATTTGAACATTATGGGGCGTACAAGTTACTTTATTCATACCACTTTCTAATTTGATTAAGCAATTATAGAAACTTGCAAACCAACTTAACCTATTAGGGTGAAATTAAAACTCCATTTCATAAATTAAACTATAAATGAAAATGGGATAGCTTAGAAATAAAATGGCGAGCTCATTTTAATTTAGTGTTTTATACTGAAATGGTATGTGTTTGTCCTTGTAAGAATTTGCAAATAGCAAATATTGAACCAAGGATCTAGAGGTTAAAGAAAAGCACAAGAGAGGTGATATGATGCAATGATAATATTGAATTGATCCAATGAATTCACCTTGATTGATGAATGATTATATAATAGGCTTCCTTATATAGGAAAGGCAATAAGAAAGAATGAAAAGGAGCTGATAAGCTATTACCTAAGCTAGGTGTAATCACATGTCCACCAAATGTGGATCATCCTCCATTATGCCATGATGTATGTGCAATGGATTAGGATGATAATGTGATAAGAGCACTAAAGGTGGATCTCACACATAAAGAGGTATGTGATGGCAACTATCACACCTAAAGTGGAAATTCTCCTACACCATGTGCTTAATGAAGTGCACACTCCTAGGTGTCCTAATCACAAACTACTATGTAATGCATTAACCTAAGTAAGATTAAGTAAAGTGTAATTAGGAATATTTAATTACACCAACACCCCCCTTAAGTGCAACTTAGGGGAATGCACTTAAACTCACAATGCAAGAAGGGTCCCGACAACTAGGCCATGTTAGGTACCCATGTACAAAATGCAATACATAAAATGCATAACTCTCATAAAGCGGAGAAAGAGGAAAACCTCATGGGAACAACCCTCCCCCCAAAAGAGAGAAGAAAACAAGATGCATGGATGGATGGAGTGCTCAAGACCCCCCAAGAACTACATACATCATGTATATACAAAGAATTATCCACCCATAAGAAGGATAGTTAGAGACATGATATCCCCCCCCATAATGTAGAAGCTCCCATGTTGATGAAGAGTACCTGCAAACAATAGATCAACCAATGCTTACGAGAAACATGTCTCCCCTTAGGAAGAAATAGATACATCAAATGATGAAGAAGCCAATCCTTGTGCAAATGGAAGGAGGAAGAAGATGAAGGTCTCCATGTATGAATCTCTAAAGACTAAATAGGAATCTCCAAGCTCAAAGAATCTATCACCTCGTGTGACAAATCAAGTGAAGAAGGAGAAGAATCAAGTGTACCAATCTCCAAATAAGGTGAAGAAGTATCCCCAACAATGATGAAATTGTCATCAAAGGAAAGAGAAACCCTCTCATGAATGTCTTCCAAATCTGCATCATGAGAATCAACAAATGTTGAAGATGCATCCAAGTAGTCATCACATTCTGCAAGATTTGAAACACTATGATCATCCTGTTGAATAGTAGAGCCCATGTCTGAAAAAGCAGGAGGTGGAGGAGTAGGAAGCTCAACACTTGTCTCAACAAAAAAATGATTCAAGTGCCCAATGTTCTCCTCATAATTATCCCTTGGCAAAGGGATGTGTACATTAGGAATATCATCATCGTCGTCAACAAAATGTGAAAAAGAATACAAGCGTGATGTACAATCAACAACTCCCATAGCTATGACATATCTAGTCTCCATGTCCCTAATGTAGACAAAGTCAGGAGTGAACTCAACAATTTTACCTTGTGCCCCATGTGTAATTTGGTAAATAGAAAGGAGATTAGTGGTCAAGGATGGTACACAAAGAACATCATTAAATGTCCCCTCTCCCATATGAATAGAACGTTTCCCACAAACTCTCATGAATGTGTTGTTATCCATCAAAATATTAGGAGAATTACAAGGCTCAATAGAAGAAAACATATCCATAGATGATGTCATATGATGTGATGCACCTGAATCAAGAAGCCATTTACCTTGCTCAAGATGTGTGAAGCCAAGAGTGCTTGTCCTTTACCTTTATCTTTGGATGATGATGGAGATGTAGAAGCTGCCAAATGTGTAGAAGGAGCAGACATTGATGAGGGTAACTTAAGGTTGTGCTTCTGAATGTGAGTTAGCTCATCAATCTTCTTTTGAAAACACTTATGCTCATCATGTCCTAGATTTTGACAATATGCACATTTATCTCGCTTTCTTCTAGATGATTCCTCTCTTGAAAAGGACTTGGATTTAGTAGTAGTTGGTGAAGGAGATTCATTACCTTTGTTGTGAGGCTTAGGATCCTTATTTTGTTTCTTTCCTTTGACATTAGAAGCCTTTGATGTGGACTCACTTGCAATCAATGCTTGATGTGTGGAAGGCTTCAATTGACCCATGTGTGCCAACTTTGCTTGTTCCCTTGTGAGTTGCGCTACAAATTCATCAAGAGAGGGCAATTTGTATGCAATACCAAGAGCATCCATAGTAGCATAGAATGTAGAAACAAAGATAGAATAATCAGGACCAAGCTTGGAAAGAATCGAAAAGATCAATTGTTCATCCCCTTTAATAATGCCACATGTAGAAAGCTCCAATCTAATAGAATTAAACTTAGAGAAAAATTCTTGAATATTGTCAAAATCACTAGGATTGAGACCTATGAGATCATTCTCTAATCTAAATTTCCTCATTCTATCAAGTTTACCAAAGAGTTCTTCCAATATGAACCAAGCATCATGAGGATGTGTGGAAGATGCAATATGAAAGTGCAAGTCACAAGAGATGGATGATCTAAGAGAGCCAAGTGCTTTATCCCTTTGATCAAACCATTTTTGCCTTTTTGCAACACCTGTTTGAGGTTCTTGATCCTGCCCAAGAGTCATTATAAGCAATCGTATACTCAAAAAATGATCACTTAACGATACTTTACATTCATGGTAGTTATATGGAGTGAGGATTTTGACATTTGAATTATCCATAATACAACCAGATAATGACTGATAACTGTACACACAAAAGTAGTGCACTTCTATGGATCCTTACATGCAAAAAAACTCAAGAATGAGCCCTCACAAATCGATCCATAGCTCTCTATGCATGGAGTTGCAAGATTATGGATTTGCTCTCAGTTAGAGCTATTGACTTAGGATAAGAAGAAAAGGTGGGGCTTTTTATTTAATAAAAGGAGAGGAAATATTCCTTTTAAGTAAATAAAGACTTTAGGATAAAATGGTTAATCCAAGGATAAAAATCCAATATATGATCGAAACTAAGATTTGATCAAGAAATTGATAATGTTGAAAATATTGATTATTGATAAAACTGATTCAGGGTTGATAAATCAAATAAATGGGGCCCAAAGTCTAGGTGACCATTTTTGGGTGCATACAATAACTACTAATAACTCCTTCAAATGATTGATGCAAATCAGAAAACTAAAATCCAAGGATTAACCACGTGCAAATATAGCCCCAAAATGACCTATTTTTGAAAGTGATATGTCCACACCAAATCACTAAAAAATGATTGCAGATTTGGAAAGTAGATGAAAAATCATGCACTTTCAAAAAAAATTAACCTCAAAATGTTACCGTATGTGCCCAAACGAAGCCCTGGAAGTTGCAAAAATTAGGAACAGTCAAAAAAATCTGCAATTTATGATAAATCTTGCCACCAAATTGCAAAAACAATACCACCACTAGATTCTTCAGGATATTTTACCCAATTTAAAAAAAAAATTGATCAAAAAAAGGAGCAAAAATGAGCAAGATATAGCCCTTTGAAGTTGGACTGCCAAATCAAAAACTCCAATGTTGAAGGCTAAGAATTTTGAAACTCTAATGATGTCAGCAGAACATGGTGCTAAATTTGACAGTTGGATGGCTATCACAGAAAACCAATTTCACATGTTTTGATGGCTGAATGGTTGTCAATTTTAGGCTACTGAAATAGATGACATCAGCAAAAAGTCATTAGCCCTGCTGACATGGCATGTCGTATTGTTGATATGGCAATGACATCAACACTTTATAGTGATGACATCACCCTCCACTGACTTGTGGCTGACATGGCTCTAGTAGCCACGTGGTAGAACCTGATTGGTTGCAGCGGGGCTGATGTGACCTGTCACGAGCAGGGTTGTGGTCATGATGTGGCCTCCTGCCACGTGTCCTATTGAGATGGTGGGGTGGCCTATAGAAGAACCACATGGCAGAGGTGGCTCTGCTAACTATGTTGGGTGGAGGTGGCTGCTCGCGTGGTGGCAGTGACATGGCGAGATTTGTAGAGGAGCGGCAGTGGTGGTGATGTGGCAGGATCTGCGCATGCCGTGTGGTGCGATCTGTAGAGGAGTAATGGGTGGTGGAATTGCCACTTGGATGGTGGATCTTGATGGAGTTAGTCATTTGGGGGCGGCACTGTGGCATTTAATCCCACATGCACTGGGATCTTATACAAAGGCCCCTTTAAATATGTGAAGGCCCCGGCATAAAAACAAATGAGGTCGTCGAGCATGGGCACAGATTTTGACTTGCAGTCTCATGATGTCGATGTTGACTGTGTAGATGATGTCACACTGACCCAAAATAAAAGAGAAATATCTTGTGGTATATACGAAGAATATAGGGCACGTACCAAGCCCGAAAAAGTTTTTGCAGAAAAAAAATTCTGAAAAATACAGAATTAAATTATTTTTTTTTTGAAAAATCGTATCGCAGAGGTGCAGATCGGGCCATATGGTCTGATTTGCAAAAAAAATTTGCCTTAATTTCAACTTTCACCGAATATAGGTGAATTTATAGTCGATCTTTACTGAAACAACCTCTCGGATGCAATGGTGAGGTCAGATCTACTCCAAGACGCCTCTACAACATGTTGGTTCCCAGATCTAAGATTTGGACCTTCAAAGCTTGCATCAAGATCTCTTCAAATTGACTAATCAAAATGCTCCAATGGGTCTGATACCATGTAAGAATTTGCAAATAGAAAAGATTGAACCAAGGATCTAGAAGTTAAAGAAAAGCACAAGAGAGATGATATGAATGCAATGATGATATTGAATTGATCCAATGAATTCACCTTGATTGATGAATGATTATATAATAGGCCTCCTTATATAGGAAAGGTGATAAGAGAGAATGAAAAGGAGTTAATAAGCTATTACCTATGCTAGGTGTAATCACATGTCCACCAAATGTGGATCATCCTCCATTATGCCATGAAGTATGTGCAATGGATTAGGATGATAATGTGATAAGAGCACTAAAGGTGGATCTCACACACAAAGAGGTATGTGATGACAACTATCACACCTAAAGTGGAAATTCTCCTACACCATGTGCTTAATGAAGTGCACACTCCTAGGTGTCTCAATCAAAACTATTGTGGAATGAATTAACCTAAGTAAGATTAAGTAAAGTGTAATTAGGAATATTTAATTACACCAACAGTCCTTTTCTTTTCATAAGATTTTAGCTCTATTTTGTTTTAGTGCAAGATGATTTGGAATTATTGTTCACCTTGTTAATCTAAACGTTTATCTATGCCACGTCATTTGGTAAAACGTAAATCTTTTGTAGTTCCACCAGTATACAAATATGGATTCAAATGCTTGTAAATAAAGATCATTGGCTTCTTTATTGAAATTATTAGCGCATGGGTGGTTTGACAAAAGAAAAAGGTACAAGTTGTTAACACTTAAACTCATTGGGAAGAAATTTAACAAACCTATTTTGGATTTATGGAAAAAGTCTTTTAAATGAATCATTACCAATATAACAACTTGTGCTTGAGTGTTTGACCATTTCACCATTAATTTTACATATATAAAAAGAGAGAAACTATTTTGTGATTAAAATAGGTGGCTTATTTGTTTATTTTATTGCAAATTCTTTCTTGTAGGTTGAATTGTACCTACAAGATGTGTGAACGAGTTTAGACTAAAATATAGAATAATTTGATATGTTACAAAGGATGATAATTACAAAATGAAACTAATTTATATCATACTCCTTGGGTTTATGTGACTATATAATTCTTGAGCCAAGTGTTTGTAGTTTCTCCTTTTTCATTATTTTATACCCTTACTTTAGATAAATGTGGAAATTTTTAATTGAAGGGTGTTGAATGTGGGCTTTCAGGGAAGGGTAGGAAATGAAATTCTCTTACGCATTCTACCTACCAATAGAAGATGATTTTAATTATTTTGGCCAAAGCTCTTGTATATGTATTATTTTGTATGTTGGTTATTGGTTTAACTCCCTGCAACACCCATGTTAGTTACTACAGAGACATAACTGTTATGTATTTCAGTTCACTATTGCACTAAATCCATCCAATCTACCAGTTCCAAGTTGGTAGGCTTCTTGGACAGGGTCGACACACTCAATATGTCAGGTTGAGCCTCAAGGGAGCTAACCACTCTGTGGTTGGGTGGAAAAAAGCACTTGGATGATACTCTCATCTCGAGTATTGTAGATGGATAGAGGTCCAATGGCTAAAGGAGACAGCGATTCGTATCTCATGTATTCATAATTTGTCCAATATCGTCCATTGTGTTAAATGATGTAATTTGGCATTCTATTTGATCTATATTGTGTACTTGATGCTCGACAAGTAGTTCAACATCCATTTCAGCTCCTTGATATAATATGAACTAGTTGTTATTTGTATTTGTACTAATGGGATATTCGACATTTTTGGTCAACACCTCTTCTTTGTTTATGATATCATGTATTTACTTACACTTATTCAACATGTAGGTCGAACCATGTACTTTATTTTCATGGATTACATGAAATTATTTTGACACCTCACTATGTTTATTTGACTCTTGACTTATTTGAATGAATTTTATGTGCTTTTAGAAAAATGCTTATATGGCACATGTTGTAGAAAAAGTAGTTTTTACATGTTATATGCTTGTTAAGAACTTTTTTCTTGCATCATTTTCCGATCTTTGTCATTCATTTGAGTAGGGCCTCTTAACAAGGTTTTTAGTAGTCAAGACACATTTCTTCTTCAACGTCCCTTCCATTTCATTCTATGTCGTCAAGTAGTATGAATCCCTAATTTTATATGTTCTTCAACTTTCTGCTCTTCGAACTGTTTGTTCATCAACACCATCTTTAAATTCAAGTTTTTGGAGCATAAGGAAATAAATAGAAAGTATGATGAATGATAGTGTTTCTTTCCTTATGCTTTCTATCATTCATTTTGATGACGGATTATGATCTAAAATGTTGATGTATAAACAATCACACAATCAAATTTAAAAACAAAGGCAAATTGTCTTATAGATTGTGGAAATCTACTTGCTCTTTCTTAGATCCATTTTGTACAAATCATGTTTAATGTTTTACCTTGTAAAAGCATCAATTATTCATCATCACATCCATGACCTTCAAATATTCTCTTATGCCTATTGGGTTGGCAGGTAGAAGATATGTGGAAAGAAAAATGAGCCAGTATTAATTTTAAATCCCTTGAACACTTTACCTTATTGAAACATATCTCATATTATTTAAAATATCATTTTTAGGTTTTTTATTCTCAACTCATGTTTCCTTTGTGATGCATAATTAAATCATTTAAAATTAAATGAGTTAAATAATTTTACTCTTCACCAATCTTTATAGTCAAATGTTAGTATTAACAATATTCAAATCATAAAAACATTAACAACATTGACTTGATCAGGAATGATTGGTGGACAAAATTTGAATTGCACCTTGGGCAAGAAACTCTATGTTGGCCCTTCATTCCAGGCTACTAGAAATAAGGAAGGTTCACAGTTTATGGGTGGCTCTACTAGTGTCCAGGGTGATGGAGTTAACCTAGATGCTGGGGACCCACATGGGGGTGAAATCAAGGTGGGGAGGTCCTCCACATGCTAGTAATATGTCTTCCTCAGTCCAAATTCCTGCAGACACCTCACTCCCCTGGCCTTCCCTTTTTGGCGTTAAATCGAGTGGGAAATCTTCCTTCCCTCAAGCACGAAACATCTCTGATCCTTCCCAAGGCAAGTTTTCAATTATTATCCCCAACCTGGGTATTTATCACAATATTTCCCTTATGGCTCTCACGTTGGTCAAAAAATTTATGGGTCACTGACCTAATATTGATCTTGTGTAGGTTTTTGATAAGAAAAATTGTGACCTTAAGGGACAAGTATAAATTGTTTCCATGCTAGAGGGATTTCTCTCCTTTTACTTTGCTTTCTAGGAAGATATGCCATTGGTTTTATGCGGCGTTCCTTGGATGGTCGGTAAATCAACCTTGGCCCTCCAAAAATGGTTATGCAATCTAGATTTGAATGAATCCTTTGTCCAAGCCACAACAACCTTTCTAAGGTCTTTACCCGGTTAATACTACTTATAGTCTAGTTAAGAACTACAACATTCATGTTAAGACTACCCAAATAAGGGATTTAAAAACTCTAGCTAAAGAGCTATCTTGTTAGAGGATTTTCACTTTAGATCTATTAGGATCCTGCTCACCCTATTAGGAGTGATCTTGCTAAAGGATTCTGCTTGCCAATCTATTAGAATCAATAAGTAGATAATGATCTAATATTTGCACTCAATGCATGCCAGATCCAATGAATTCCAGATCAATTACGCTTCTCTGAATACTTTATTGTCTCTGTACTATCTCCAACAATCTTCACATATCATCGCAACAACACTACAACTCACTCCAACATTAATTCTTAACCATTTATATACTTGGTCTAGGTTGGTGCTAGAACCCTAAAACATTTTACAAGTCAGCCCTCAAATCCAACTTATCATTAACAGGGAGCGTGCCAAAATAAAAATTATAGAACTTTGATGTTGGCCTAAAATATTAAAATCTAAAAACATGTCAACCCGACACAAACATTTAACCACAACACCGATCTAACCAACTATGTCCACCAGTTCATTGTTCTAACTACCAAATTCACTTCAATCTTCAATAAATTTTAAAAAAAATCATGTGATCATACAAATAGATAGATATACCTTTGTGAATGTTAACTCTTTGACCGCACACATTAAATTGGTCATCTTCTCCAAAAATAATTCATTGTTGTTTTCTTTTTGCACTATCACCAATTGACTTGATACTTAGTCATTCTTCAGTCGAATCCTTCAGTACTATTGGTAAATCTGTTTGCTTGACATAAACAAAATATGTTTCCAACAATGACAACACCACAACATACTCATGTGACCAAAACACATATGACATTCATCAAATGCCAACACTTTTCCTTCTTCAAAATTTTAACCACATGTCCATTTTAGGCACCAAAATGAGATGTGCAATGTGATGTTTGTGCATGCAATGTTCATTTTAAAGCACCAAAAAGAGATATGAATGAATTTTAGATTAAAAGGATTACCCTATTTCCAAGCCACATGCTAAAAAAGAGAACTTAGTACCAAAAAGGCCTAGCAATTAGTTCTCATAAGCATAATTAGTACTCACATCAACACGCATATTACCATACTTATCTAATAGCTTGATCAATTGGTCTATATATGAATTATGGATCTCTTCCTATCTAAAATCTTCTTGCAATCAATCAATTGCAAATCTGTGAGATGGCTCTTGGATTTTCTTTATATGTCTATCTATCTCTTTCATTGTTCTACAAGTTATTGAACTTTGACCTTTTTGTGCTTAGGAGGACCATTGTGTTTTTTTGTTATAGTCTAGTGTGTCATTTCATTACAAAGGATGTATCTTTCAAAGCTATCAAGTGTAGCTTTCTAATAAATAGAGTGTGTAGATAGAGAAAAGAGAATTTAAGACATAAGAGAAATTTATAATTGGCCAAGTATGTTGTTTTGTCAGGATGACTACGGTAATCCATTAAGGTATTTGTGTTGATGCAAGGGTGTATGTATCGATTACGAATAATGTCTGTGGTGATCCAGTACGTAAAGTGCATCAATTAGATTTTTGTTACCTAGGAAAAATAATCACAAAGATTAGGTATACAAATAATAGAATTTCAATAAAAATATAATATGTCAATATTTTAGAATAAGAGATAATCAACCATTACAATAAAAATCAATAGATATAATAGCCCATATATCCAAAATACAGAGAATAAAATTGCAACAAATATGACAAAGATGCACAATGATCCAGTGTGCTAAGTGAGTTGATCTTTGTAGATGAATGTGGTCAATCTGATGTGTGAGCATCTTCTGGTTATGTCGAATGCGGTAATTTGATTATGCAAGTGTGTCTCTAAAACCTGTATCAATATAAAAAGAAACCTATGTCTATGTCGAAACAAAGAAATTGTCAATTTTAAAGGGTTAGTGCTTTATGTCAGGTTCACCATTTTGTAATTGAGTAACGAAGATCAATAGAAACCTGTAATAACACATAAAATTTCAACTACAAAGAGATTTTAGAGTAATTAGTCTTTTAATACTCAAGAAAGGATGCAAGATAAATAATAAATATAATCAATCAAACATTATGAAATCAATTGAAAACATGAATATGCAAACCTGTGAAATCCTTCCTTTGTGTTCTCCTTATGAAATGTGGGCTCTCAAAATTGAGCTCAACATCATGCCAACATAAGAATTCAAAGCAATTGTGGTTACCAAAATCAAAGGTTTGGCTCTCTATTTATAAGATTTTAGGGGTTTCAATTAAGAATCCATGATTGAAGGGTTGATTGATTGTGATTAGGGAGCTGAACTCAGAGTGACTGGGAGTTCAACTTTGCTTGACTACCTTGATTGAGGGATTGATTGTTCTATCAACAAATAGATTGAGAGATGACTTGAATAGACTGGTGAGTTAACAAATGGTATGGATGAGTTAACTGATTGCACATCAATTAGAAGACTGAATTGACTAGAGACTTAACTGATTATTGAAGGAGGAATTAACAATGAGGATTGAATAGCTGGGAGAGAGAATTGTGTAATGAATTTAAAGTCAGTATGAGTTAGCTTTGGAGGTGAATAGTGTTAAAATGGAATCAACTAATTGAATGTATGTGTGGGAGAAATATGAGATCTACATCTAAATCCAAATTCCCAAAGGAGAGATCCAATTTGATCAACCAAAAGGTTAATGCATAATCGAATCAAACTATGGAGAATATGAAAGAGGAAGAAAAACCTTATATTTCCCTATAAAAGAGATGTGCTTGAAACCTGAAATAATTGAAATACAAATACTAACCTCAAAATTGGGCAAATTTGGAAAATGTCAATTTTTGATGTCTATGTGTACTTTAGGGCAATTCCGCAACCTGTTTCGGACTGAAAATGCCGAGACGAAGAAAACCCAAAAATCTTTTATCTTTCTGACAGCAGGTAGTCTTTGACCCTCATAAAAGGTCAAAGGCTACATTCCTATTCTAAAGGTTGAGTTTGACCTTGTTTGCAGATCTCGAAATTTTTTTGAAAAGGGTATCCAAATCTAATCTTAGATCCAAAGTTCTGCACCTATACCTACAAGAAAAAGAGGATTTTGTTTGTTTGTATGGGGGGTTTGCCTTGGTCAAACCCCAATTTAGGAATTAACCTTGAAATTGAATTGAATTATAATGGGCATAAACAAAGCAAATGAAACAATTCACGTCACTTATGTTGAAGTCCTTGTAGAGGATTTGAATCCTCAAATCCACAAGTAGGGATGCTTCAATGGATGTTGAATGAATGTAGGATGTTTGAAATCAATGGCATTTGATCTTCAACACCAATCTTGAATAGATCTTTTCATATGAGGAGGCTTGGATGAATGTAGAAGGATGGATCTTCAAGGGGGCTCCAAAGAGATTGAATCCTTCAATGGCTAACAATGGATCCCCTTGATGGATGAATGCTTGGACACTTGAATGCTTGAATGCTTGAATTCACTTGCTTGCACTTGAGAACTTGCTCATGACAATGGATGATAAAAATGAGAGAGGAAGGCCTCCTTTTATAGTGAACTAGTGCACAATCCTCTAGAGGGGCCACCTTGGAGAATTAAATCCCAATTAGGTCCTAACCTTTAGAAATATACCTAGATTAAATGCAATTAAGGATTTACCATCTTGAAACCTGAAATTGCCGACCTGGAGGCACGAAAAAGAATCTCTCCGAAACCCGATGCCCAAAAATCAGAAAAACTTGAAATTTGAACTGGGGTTAGGGATGAGGTTGACTTTGCCCTAGGTCAGATTCAAGGTTGACTTTGAACTTGAGGTCAAAAACCTCAGGACCCTAGCCCAGAATGCTAGGAAATGTAGATATGAAGTGGAAAATGGGTGCAGAGGGAAGCAGAACAGGAGGAAAATCCAAATATATGCAAAGACCCGATCAAGGTGCTTAACATGACCACATACCACTTACTCAGAGGGATAAATGCTCTTATCATGGAAGTGCTTCCATTTTAAGATGATACATTAAGCCCCCACTTTATAAAGAGTATGGACTCGATGCAAACTCTTGGTAAAGGAGATCAGAATGAAAAGATAATCTTATCATAATCCAAGGGACAAAGAGAACCTCAAGCCCCCAGGGACTCAAGTCTTCATCGACTCCCAGATCACAATAAGAGAGACATCTCTAGAGAGAAAGAAAGAGTGTGATTATCTCACCCAATGAGAACTTATGTCCCATTATGAACCACACAAAGAAACGATGCAACTAGAAAGATGGAATTAAACCGCCTAGTGAATGTAGCTACTCACTAGTCAACCCATCAAGGATTTACCCTTAGGAATATTCTATTCCATAAGAATAAAACCAATAAACAAAAGAGACCCAGTCCTAAGGACACCTCCGACCTTAAGGGATCAAAATATATGTATATTTGAAACTAGAGGGATCAAGAGATCCTAAAATATAAATCCATGCTTTAAGGATTAGTCACTAATCCAAAAAGGGAGAAAAGTATCTTGAAAAATATGTGCGTATCAAAAAGTGCATGTGTGCAACAAGTGAGCAAAACGTATGCCCCTACGTTAAAGTCATTGTTGACACTTTAATAGGAGCAATGGCTTTAACAGAAACATAAACAACTCCATTAATTACATTTCCACGTCGAGATGCCCCCAGATGAAGACAAATCAAGGGAAATATCATAGAAACATATAGAGAACGCAGAAGGGATCTACCTATCATGGGGTCAGTATGATCATAAGATTATATATATATATATATATATATATATATACATATATATATATGTATATATATATATATGTATATATATATATATGTATATATATATATATATATGTATATATATATATATCTATATATGTATATATACATATATATATATATATATATATATACATATATATATATATACATATATATATATATACATATATATATATATACATATATATATATATACATATATATATATATATACATATATATATATATACATATATATATATATACATATATATATATATACATATATATATATATACATATATATATATATATATACATATATATATATATATATACATATATATATATATATATACATATATATATATATATATATATATACATATATATATATATATACATACATATATATATACATATATATATACATATATATATATATATATATATATATATATATATATACATATATATATATATATATGATATTATTATAAATGAATTGACATCATTTCCCAAAAAAAGTAGAACTACGATCATAAAGGAGGAAAGATCACATAAGATATACGAAAGATAATCTTTTCGGACCATGACATGGAGACCAAAAAGAATTAGTGCTACCATATCTCGAATCCAAGCAGATTACACAAGGAAACATTTACGAACAATAGCACAATTACAACATAACATTGAACAACACATAGAAGAATAGAGGTACATATAGAGGAATGGAACAACAGTTTTGATTCCTTCATCACCTTGTACCAACTGAGTAACAAGGATCGTATAAAAGAATCTAACATTTAGCAAACACATTACAAGAGAAGCACAGTACAGCAGGCAAACACAAAACAAAGATACCACGAAGGACAAGTAGATCAAGCATGTCACCTACTCTCCCCATCTCGTTGTATATCATTTAGGGAAGGTGGGTAACTCGCAAGAGGGACTATATCCAACATAGTAGGAATGATAGCCAATTCCAAACAAGGATCCTCTTGAGAATCACCATGTTCAACACTAGGTGTAAGAATTAATTGTGATGAAAGCATATTAGGTAAATCAATGTCAATGTCAATAGTCTCATATTCATCATTAACATCATCAATATCATCAAGAGTATCTTCTTCATCCAAAATCAAAATAGGATCTAAGATACGAATATAATCATCATAATCATGCATCTTAACATCATTATTAGTAACAACTTCTTCTAACACATGATGCATAGAGTTATCCGAAGAAAGAAGAGATCTTTGAAGAACAAAATTAAGAGCTTTAGCATGAGCACGACACTTCTTACGATGTTCATTGGCAGATTGATTACGTTTTGATTTATTTGAAATAGGTTGAGAACTAGGAGGAACAATCACAAGATCCTTCATAGGTTCTTTAGGAAGATCAATAGGATTATCAGCAATAGGAGGAACTATCATAGGATCTTTGATAGGTTCTTTATGGAGATCAATAGAAGGAACTTGATTAACAGAACTAGAAGCCATAGTTAAAGGAGGTATAGGAGGTGAAGGCAGAAGACCATGATTAAGATCCATAGGAGGTATGCTTAATTCAAGAATCTTACGATGTTATAAGCTTGATATGAACAAAAAATATTATCAGGTCGAGGAGGACATGAATTAGGTAATGAAGGCCAAAAGAAATCAAAAGTAGCACAATCTCTAGGCCTAAAAGGTTGATATAAGCTATGATTAACCATCTTCACTTCTTCATCATGAATGAATTTAAGACACTTATGGATAGGTGAAACAATAGCATGCATGGCATTTAACCAAGGAAAACCTAGCTTAACTTGAAATTGATTAGAAGTAGGAATGACAACAAAGGTAGTGTTCACAATTTTTCCACAAAGTTCAACCGGTAAAGTAATAGAACCAAATGATGGATAAAGAAAACCATTGCAAGTTTGAATCCACACATCTGATGTATCATAAGAATCACATTGTAAGCTTTTCATAAAAATATTTTCTTTAGTAATCACATTAACTAAGGATGTAGGATCAACAAGACAACCATGAGTAGGTTTCTGAGAATCCTAGCATAAATGTAAAGGGGACCATCATGAGCTTTAATAGTCTCAGAGTCATCAAAGGAAATCAAAAGTTCTCGAGGTCTTTTATTCTTAGGTTGTTGTTGAGGTTTAGGTTGAATTTTCAATTTAGGCTTAGGTCAAGGTTGAGATTGAACTTGAGGTTGAATCTGTGGTTGAGGTCAAAGTTGAGGTGGAGATATAGGTTGACCAACATGCTTCACTTGATTAACAACATGATTGAGATCATCCATCTATGAAGCATACACAATTTTCATAGAAGATGACTGAGCGATGGTATTAGTATCATGCATAGGTAAAGGATTCATATAGATTTGAAGGTTTTGATTAGGAGGAGAGACAAATTTGTTCCCATTACCATCAAGATTATCGACAGATAAAGCATTAGAATCAATTAAGTCTTGAACCTTATGTTTTAAGGAATAACACTTCTCAGTATCATGACCATTCTGACGATGATATTGACAAAAAGCATTTTGATCAAAAGATTTAGATGCAATCGTAGCAGGGAAAAGAGGTCGAATAGGAGGTAAAGTAATCATATTAGCAGTTAAAAACCTATTCATAATAGCATGTAAAGATTCAAAAAGAAGAGTAAACGTACGATTTAATAAAAAAGCAATGGATGCAAAAGTGGCATTATGAGATGCAACAACAACTTGATCAACAATTGTATTTCCTTGTTTGTTTATCTTGACATAGTTGTTGAATTTTTTAAATTTATTTGGATTAGGAGCAAAATCACTCTTATCAACTGGAACATGAGCCATTGGAGTGTTGCTCTCAAATTGACTCACTTGTAATTGATAATGATGAAGCGCTGCACAAAGTTGTTGAAAAGAGGTAAACTCAGTAAGCAGAATCTTATCTCTAATATCCTTTTGCAAATTTGAAATAAACATTCTTTGAATATCAATATCAGGAATAGGATAGGAAACTTGAGCATGCAAATGCTTAAATCAACCAATAAATTCAGTCAATTTTTCCTTAGCACTTTGTTTAAAATGCATCAAATCAGTCAAAGACACTTGCGGGCCAATGTTGTTTTGAAATTGTTGAATAAAGGTATTAGCAAGTTTTGGAAAGGAATCAATAGAATAAGGAGGCAAGGAACAATACCATTGTAAGGCCTTGTCACAGAAGGGTCTAGCAAATAGTTTGGCTAAAATCCTATAGTCATGAGCATAATCACTACAAAGGATTTGGAATGTTTTAACATGAAGAACATGATCTCATTTTCCATTATAATTCTCAAGATGAGGCATATCACCTTGTTGAGGAACAGGAGTACGAATAATATCCAAGGACAAAGGACTTCCCATGTCACATGTAGGAATACTAAACTTGTTTTGAGTCAAGAAAGCAAGTTGTTGTTGTAAAGATGACACAGTTTGAGCCAAACTAACGATTGTTGAATCATTAGAGGAAATAGGAGGGATAGAAACATTAGACACACTAGGTAGAGTGTAAGAAGCTATAGGAATAGAAGACACAACTGGAGGAACATTAGGAACTACAATTGGAATCAGATTGGAATAAGTAAAAGGAACATTATGATATGAAGGTTGTGATGTAGGAAGGGACACATGAGGAACACTCATAGGAATAGAGGGAACTGTCACAGTCACCAAGGAAGGAGTATGTGTAGGAATACTAGGATTAGATGGAGGTTCTACACTAGTGATAAGAGGAATCAACCCTAAATCTTGAGCTTCTTGAGCTAAAGGTTTAACATTTGAATGCACAAGGTGAGTAATACCACGCAAGAGGTTAACACCTTGATCACTATTATGAAGAAATTTCTTAAGAGCCTCTATAGCTTGAATAGAATCTTGATTATGGTTCTCTTGAATAAGCCAATTACCCATTTTATCAAGTTTAGTTGAAAGTTTTTGAACTTGTTTGGGAGGAACTCTTAAAGCTTCATCCTCATCATGAGATGAGTGAGAAGAGTTTTGCTCCATAGTAGGATTGGAATCATGAAGAATCAAATTATCATCCAGAATCCTAAGGAAAGGAGAGGAAGATTTAGAATCAAAGGCACCCATGAGTCTACGACTTCTTCTAATCAGAATGTTATAAGTAGGACTAGTAGTAGTAAAGCTCATAAACCAATGTAATGCAAATGAACTAAACTAAGAACACATAAAGCATGAATATTGTTGTATTTGTGAAATCTAATTAGCATGCAAGATTTAACATAAAAGAGAAATCTAATACCAACAAGATAAAAGGAAATCTAACACCACAAAACAAATTAGGGCATCCAATTCCACAAAAGAAAGGAGAGTATGTCAAGCTCACCAAAATGAATGATGGTGAACACACACAGTAGGACAAAGGGAAATCTAACACCAAAAAGAAAGAGAGTAAGTTAGTCGGGTTCACCAAAATGAATAGTGTTAAAATGGAATCACCTAATTGAATGTATGTGTGGGGGAAATATGAGATCTACATCTAAATCCAAATTCCCAATGGAGAGATCCAATTTGATCAACCAAAAGGTTAATGCACAATCGAATCAAACTATGGAGAATATGAAAGAGGAAGAAAAACCTTATATTTCCCTATAAAAGATATGTGCTTGAAATCTGAAATAATTGAAATACAAATACTAACCTCAAAATAGGGCAAATATGGAAAATGCCAATTTCTGATGTTTGTGTGTACTTTAGGGCAATTTTGCAACTTGTTTCGGGCTGAAAATGCCAAGACAAAGAAAACCCAAAAATCTTTTATCTTTTCGATAGCAGGTAGTCTTTGACCCTCATAAAAGGTCAAAAGCTACATTCCTATTCTGAAGGTCGACTTTGACCTTGTTCACAGATCTCAGAATTTTGCCAAAAAGGGTATCCAAATCTAATCTCAGATCTAAAGTTTCGTACCTGTACCTGCAAAAAAAGAGGATTTTGTTGGTTTGTATGGGGGGTTTGCCTTGGTCAAACCCCAATTTAGGAATTAACCTTGAAATTGAATTGAATTGTAATGTGCATGAACAAAGCAAATGAAATAATTCACCTCGCTTATGTTGAAGTCCTTGTAGAGGATTCGAATCCTCAAATCCACAAGTAGGGATGCTTCAATGAATGTTGAATGAATGTAGGATGTCTCAAATCAATGACATTTGATCTTCAACACCAATCTTGAATAGATCTTTGCATATGAGGAGACTTGGATGAATGTAGAAGGATGGATCTTCAAGGGGGCTCCAAAGAGATTGAATCCTTCAATGGCTAACAATGGATCTCCTTGATGGATGAATGCTTGAACACTTGAGAACTTGCTCATGAAAATGGATGATAAAAATGAGAGAGGAAGGCCTCCTTTTATAGTGAACTAGGGCACAATCCTCTAGAGGGGCCACCTTGGAGAATTAAATCCCCATTAGGTCCTAACCTTTATAAATATACCTAGATTAAATGCAATTAAGGATTTACCATCCTAAAACTCGAAATGGCTGACTCATAGGCAGGAAAAAGAATCTTTCTGAAACCCGATGCCTAGAAATCAGAAAAACTTGAAATTTGAACTGGGGGTCAGGGACGAGGTTGACTCTGCCCTAGGTCAAGGTCAAGGTCAACTTTGACCCTCAAGGTTGACTTTGACCTTGAGGTTAAAAACCTTAGGACCCTGGCCCAGAATGCTAGGAAATGCAGATATGAAGTGGAAAATGGGTGCAAAGGGAAGCAGAATAGGGGGAAAAGCCAAATACATGCAAAGACCTGATCAAGGCACTTAACATGACCCCAGACCACTTACTCGGAGGGCTAAACGCTCTGATCATGGAAGTGCTTCCATTTTAAGATGATACAGGAGGAATAAATCATGATTAAATAAATAAAATAATTATTTACTTGCACATGTGACAATTACAAATAAATAAATAATACTTATTTTTTAGATGAATAATTAGTTTAAATAGATACAAATAATTTATTTAATTGTGAGAGGTATTTGATTTAATTATTGCATACATGAAATAATTAGAAAAAAGGAACATTAATTACATATGGTTATTTAGTTAATTACATAACATAGGGAATAATTAAATAACATTTTAACAATTTAATTATTTTATAGATGAATATTTGATGAAATATTGATTAGACATTTAATAATTAAGGTAATTAATTAAAATTACTTAATTATAGAATCTAGGAGAAATGTTGATTTTCAATTTAGAAAATGGTAGAAAGACATGATTTATTAAATAATAAAGATTATTAAATAAATTAAAGAGGAATGTTAGTAGTGTCATCACATTAAGGTGATAGGCCATTTATACATGTCTACACATAAGTGGTGAGAATACAATTTATTTTTATCATATTCTTTCTCTCTTATTATTTTTCTTTCTATTCAACTTCCAGATCTTGGGTGACCTTCATAGACAAATGTTACAGGAATCATCATTGGATAATGGTATGAATTTTACTAAAAAAATCCTAAGACATTTATAAGAAAATTAATCCTCAAATAAAATGGAATTGGTAAGCTTTCAGAAAGAAAAGTCAATAACCTTAATTCAAAAATAAAAATAAAATATAACATGGATGCATAAAAACTAAAGAATCATGAAGAATAAATTTAGATAGGATAGAAATTGGAAGAAAATGTTATTAATCAGTGATTTAATTGATGAAGGGTGCTCCCCTTAATACCACAAACACTTAACAGAAACAGAGAAACAACAACAATTTGCAAGAACAAAAAATGAGCTTCTTATTATCTCCACAAATGTGGAATTACAAATTTCAGAATTACAACATGCAAAGCCACATGGGCATTTTCCCTTACAATATTCTGTAGGACAAAGCCTCAGATCATTACCCAGAACTACTACCAAGAACTGGCCTAGACAACACTACGGGCCTTCTTTATATAAGCAATTTCCACCGCCTGAGAAGGTTCCAGAAATTTAGCCCTTAAGGCCAACCAAACTTAGAATTATTTTATTTTTTAATTTATTACATCAAAGTCGGCTCAAAATAACTTTTGAAACCCAAATAGAAATTTTGAAGGAAATTTATTTTCCACCATTTTAGGTGGCCCAACTTCTGAAGACCATAAGTCATCACCCGTTGACCCGATTAACTATTATAACCCCATTTCAGAAAGGGTGCGAAGTGCTCTACAACACTTAACATTAAGCAAGCTACATTCAACTAAAAATTCAACCTCATCCAAGGCCTCTAAAGCCTTCAAAACTGAGTTTAAAGTTTCTGTGCCCTGCTGCCAATATCAAAAATTCTCAATATCTTCAAAACTAGACTTGATCTGGCAATGAATCTTTACTGGCAGACTGATATGACCAAAAAGAACCTCCACTTGTGAAATCAAAACATTTCAAGATCAAATGGAAAAATTACTAAAAATAGTAAATTTTTAAAAATAGCAGCTCTGCACAAGATAGCCCTTATTGAAAAGAAACCAAAAATATTTTTGAGTGATGGAAGATTGCTCTTACACCTAAAATGCTCCTGCATCAGACACCTGGGATAAATTGAGAAGTGACCCAATCACGTCTTAGGTGTGAAGAGGAAAACCAAGATGGTTAACCTCCTCCCTTGTCAACCATGATGAATCTTCAATAGGTTGTCCTTTCAACTTGACCAGATATTCTTCATATGTCATGTTTCTTGTGCTCCTGCCAACACGACTATCCAATATATCCTCAATCTCTTTGGTATCTAAACTAGTTGCTGGAATACTCCATTGTGCTTCTGTGATCTCATCTTCAACACCTCCTTCATGATACTCTATCAAATATGAAATGTTAAACACTGGTGAAATCATCAGCTCAGTAGGCAACTCGACCTCAGAGACATTTCCTAAATCATGCTTCTTCAATATCTTACATGGCCCAAACTTCTTCATTTTCAGCTTGTTGTATGTACCAACTGGAAATCGCTCCTTTCGCAAATGGACCATGACTTCATCTCCAACATGAAATTCCTTATGCCTCCTTTTCTCATTTGCCTTAGCCTTATACTATTGTTCCAAATTCTCGACCAAAATTGGAATAATACCAAAATATCATTTGGAAGTGTTGAAATCAAGCCCAGTTTGGTGTATAGTCATTGCCAACATTTTTGAGAGAAAGGGCATGTTAGTAGCATATGATTAGCATCCTCTTCACTATTTTTGTACAAGAAAAAATTTGATGAACCTTGAAAACTAATCTTTCTGAACCAATTAGTTGTTAGAAACTTTCCTTGTAGGGAAGCCCAAGTGAAGATCATTGCTTTTGGTAGACATAATTTATCCCAACATAGATGAACTGGTAGTTGTGTTTTTTCTCTTTCTTTCATGCATGATAATGCATTATATCTATCCTTGGAATTGTATACTCCCTTCTTAGAGCCTCCCCATATTATTTCATCATTACCTTATTTGAAAGAGATAAATCCATTATCAAGAATTTCTCTTATCAACCCAATATCTATAGGTGGAAGGTCCATGTCCTCAAAATTTTTTCATTCCCATCTGTGATCAAGATTTGGATCTGTGAATACAATATATTTCTAACATATATTCCCCAATTGAGTTCACAAACGTGTTTAATTCTATTCGCATCCATTAGATTGTTGATGATTGAATATCTCTCCCCCCCAAGAGTCCTACCAAAAAAGGGTTTTTTTTCCATCATTTATGTTCCATGATGTGATTAAGTATGATATCACTACATTTGGAAATGAATTTCAAAATATGAGAACCACTTGGGAAGCTAGATAACCTTAAAATATCTTCAATCTTGAATTTGTTAGATATTTACCTTTAATGATTCTTACCCATTTAAGATGTGACTCCTTATGAATTTTCAAAAAAACTTTGCCTCTAGTGCTTTTTTCTACCATAGTTGGTTCTTGATTCTTGTACCTCCATGCTTGATGGGATTGCATATCCTTTCCCATGAAATTAAAGAATATTTTTTCTTCACATCTATATCCTGCCAAAAGAATTTCCTTAACTTCTTTATCAGATCAATATAAGATCCAGTTGATAGGGAAATACATGATATTTAGTATATAGGGATTGCAAATAATGTTTCCTTTATTATTAAAATTCTTCCTTCTAATGTTTTCCATTTAGATTTCCACAATTCCATTTTCTTACTATTTTATCTCTTACTAATTTCCAAGTTGAGGTTAATTGTACAGATTTATCCAATGGCCTAGATACATGCAAGTGACTTTACCTTCCTTAAATCCTAGCAACCTTAACACCTAATCTTGGACTTTTAATTTCATAAAAAAGAATAATATATGTGATTTCTCCCGATTTACTACTAAACCTAAAGCTTTAGAGTATGTTTTAAGAAGTCTTTTCAATTAGAAGGCTGCTCCCTTATTCCCTTTTCCAAATAACATTGTGTCATCAATAAATTGTCAACGTGTCAGTGGTTGAACTAAAGAAGTCACTTGTACACCCCTTTCAAGTTTCCATTTTTTATAGGGTGGATAACTTCCTTCCAAGAGCTTTAGGCATAATGAAAAACAAGAAAGGTGAAAAAAGATTTCCTTGTCGAATGCCTCTTGAAATGTCAAAAAACCTTGAGGATTCCCATTGACAAGAATAGAAAACCATGGCATGGATATGCAGTACAATATCATATCTATCCACACTTTGCAGAATCCTATATTCTTTAAGTATATGCAATCTTGGGATTTCATTCTTTTAAAATTGTGTTTCTTTTTAATCATGGTGATTTGATCCAATCCCAAGCTCTCATATATGCCCATCAATGTATTTCTTATTCTTAATCCAACGCTCTTTAGAAAATTGATATTTATTTTCTTCATACCCTTGATGTGTAGTAGCACGAAGAGTTTTCTTACCTGTAACCTAGTGCAATAGTGAGTCTATCTCTAAAATAGGGCCCTGAGAAACAACATGATTTTATCATATAAGTATTTTTCTTCCCCTTCAGGTTTACAGTAATGATATTTCTGAGATTAAAGTGGTAGGGTTTCCTTCAAATCATCTCTAGTATTCCTCAAACTTAGAGTTCTTAATTATTTTATGAGTTTTTATACTGCATGGGTCTTCTTCCCCTTGGGTTGCCCCAAAGAATTCCATTGTTGAGATTGGAGGACCCTCAACCCTATTAATATAATCATAAGCGATCCTATGAATTTAGATACCATATTTTGAGGGTTTTGGGGAATTATTTCTTAGAGAATTCCATTGTTGAGATTGGAGCACCTTGCCAGAGATGGAGAGGGAGATTGGGAAGTCTAAGTCAAATAAGAATATTGTTGAAAAATTTAGTGGAGGGATTGAAATCTAGGTGCCAGGGTTTTACCATAAGCAAAAATTTATCCTCCACCCAGTTGAAGAAATTTTCACACAAAATCTTAGTTCTATCCTTGAATCTATCAAATTTAGCTACAAAGAAACCTTTAGCTAAGGGGAAGATGTGAACATTATCTGAAAGTATTGGTTCCCATTTTCAGGAGATCCAATCATGAAGTTGGGATAGACTTAGCCAGAACCTTCGAAAATGACATATCAGAGCTTGTTCCATAAGGGTCTTAGAGCAACTATCTAGCTCCCCTTCAACAACAACAAAGAGTTTAATGGAGAGAGAACCACAAGAAGAAATTATAATAGTAGAGGGAACACCATGAGAAGAGCCCCCAATCCCATGCAATGCCTTCGAAGCAACATTAGCATAAGAACCCACCACAACATGATCAATAGCAATAGCAACCAGCCTGGAATTAGCATTAATAGAAGGGGCATTACGACCATTTGCTGCTGAAGGAGACTGCAATCTAGAAGAGACCAAGGCATCACCCATAGGAGAAAGCCCCCTTGTAGGAATCACAGGATGAACTAAACTAGCAAACCCCACAAATTTTTTAAAGTTTCCTGGGTGGGAAGCAGGAAACCCCTTCATGCCCATACCCGCACCTACAGTTGGAGACACAACCGCACAACCAGCTGAAGCGCCCAAAACTACAGAAAGAGCGGGAGTCACAAAGGCAGGAGAATGCACAACATAAGGAGGTGAACACAAGGGTCTAGCAGGAAGGGATTCTTCAACAAAGGCCAGAAAATCCCTAGGCTCAGCAAATGAGCCAGCAATAGGAAGGGCGCCCGAACGCGCTGCAGGAGAGGGCATCACAATTATTAATATAGACTATAGCATATGTTTTGTAGAACATTTTTTTTTATAGGTTATTACAAATCTATACTTTTCTATCTTGGTACAATACAATCAAATTGTAGGATTAATTTGGAACAATATTAAGTGTTGGATTAACTATTATATCATTGAGCTCTGATCTCCTAGACTAAAAATGATAATTCTGAAATAGATAAAACAACTGATTAGGGGTTATTATAGTTTTACACTACTTTATGTTTCTAAAATGATATGACAAATCCTTAATCTATTTATGGTAAGCTTTTCATGAATTGATTCATATGTTTGACAAGGTTAATGATATTAGAGTTTCTAAAATCCATAATGTTGGCCCTTTTGTATTTTGGCATAGTGTGGCATTCTTCATAACCTTTAAGAATTTGTTTAAAGATCTGTGAATGTTGAAATGGAAACCCAATTCAATGTTGGTTATAGTTATTTTCTTAGAAATGTGAGGGAGAACATATATGACTCATATTGAGCTTTGTAGTATTGCTTGGATATATAAGTAGGAAAAGGGGTCTTGTTACCTTATGAGATTGAGATGTATTAGGATGAGAGTAATGACTTACTAAAGGGGTGATTGATCCTTTCTCAACCCTATCATGATTGTATTATGGAGTTCTATTGTTTAGTTATCACTATCATGTTTCCACATGTCTGAAATAGAATCTGGATTGATGATGTAGCCTATGTGTGATCAAAATAATGTTATAATTAAGAATTGAATGTGGCCGCACGTATTTTGTAGCACAATTTTTTTTAATCTTGCTACTCTCATAACTTGATAATTGGAGAATTAGGCATTTATGATGTTTTGGGAATTTCTAGGAGTATTCTCAATTCTGAATGTAAAAGATTGGTAGTATTTCTTGACTATCTCTAACTATTCTAATGAGTTGCAACTGAGCATTTGAGATGCTTTATACTATGGAAAAGGATGTTGTTAATTCTACGTTTCATAATCATGTTTGAGCATTATGATGTTATTTGTTAGCATTGGAAGTATGTAATCTGATTAGCACAATTCCATTACTCCTCCTAGTTTTGCTTATTTAGACTTTCTCGAGTTGGGTTGGGTATCTTTCATGTCAGGAAAGATTTTTGGGAAGCTTAATGGCTTCGTGGTAGGGTGGAAATGCACTCCCACAATATTTTTGCCCTAGTTGACTTTTGTGAACATGTTTCTGAAGCATTTTTGATGAAAGACTTTACCTTACAGTGCTATATGCATCTGATATTCGACATGGTGGTGTTTCTGGACTTTGAAGTTTACCTTTAATTTTATGAAATGGAAGATCATAATTGAAACTAATCTTAATCTTTTACTATATGTTTCGACTGTTGGTCGAAAATCTATTGAGTTGTTATCCTGACATGATAGTTTGTTCTTGCTTGTATTTGATGTGACATCTCTTATTGTGATTTCTTTAGGACACTTGACAGATGGTCAACTTTCTGCTTATCTTTGGATGAAGGTATGCCTTATCATTTCGAGAGATATGGTCATAATTGTACTTATTTTATTTTAATTTTATAGGGAATCAATTGGTAACTTGTCGACTTATGCAATCGACCTTTGACTTGTTGACCGACTCCCTTGTATTGCGGGTTTTTTTACTGGTGTGGCTTTTGTGTCAAAATTTCAGTCTTTACAATCATCAACTTGATTAAGAACTTCCAAATAATAAATTAAACTTTAACAATTTGAAATTAAACTTGCAAAGGAATGGATGGAGGGCGACAAAAAAAATGTAAATATTTGTGCATATTTATAATTGAGAGGTGGGTAATATTGTTGTTTCTTTTTCTTCAAGTAAATTAAAAAAATTTCAAGAAAAAAAAATAAAACAAAGCAATCAAAATATCTGTCATATTGTTTCATCCACTATATTCAAAATTATTCCATTGTATGAACAACAATAATAAAAATAAAATAAAAAAATAAAATAAAAAAAAAACCATAGAATTTTAAAAGACAAAGTAGAAAAAAATAGAGAATTAAAAAAAAAAGAAAATTTAAATTAAATAAAGTAGAAAAAACAAATAATTAAAAAAAAAACAAGGTAGAAAAAAATAGAATTTTAAAAAATTAAGTAGATAAAAAAGAGAGAATTTAAAAAAACAAAGTAAAAAAATAGAGAATTAAAAAAAACAAAGTTGGAAAATTGTCAAAATTTGAATGCCCTAACGACATTCAAATTAAGAGTTTAAATTTGAATGCCTCCCCCTCATATTCACATCTTTCTGTGTAAATGCATTTTTCTTTCTCTTTTTGGGCATAGTTTTGAAAATTCTGAAGGCGTAGCTCTCAAAATTCTGGTCTGAATATGTTCTACGAGAGGACTGGTTTGATTGGGAGAACTACCAATTTCACCATGACTTTAGACGGTGCTGTCCTCACAAAAATCTTAGGTCATGTGGATAGCAAAAACAACATGTGTTTCTTCACATTTTTGGCCCATTGCAAGTTAGGAGAGTTTATGGGAACTGTTTCTCTGTTCTTGCTTCTCATGAGGCCTTTCACAACGATTCCACATTCAATGACCATGATTGTAGCTTGGAGGTTTGTAATACTAGTGATCCTTATTTTGATTTAATGTGGGTTGTGGATGTGAAAAATGATAATAAACCCATCTTTTCCAAGATCGTGTTCGTAATCCTTTCCAGATTGACATCATTAATCTTGAAGATGAGTTGCCTTCAATTATGTCAGTTGATAAGGTGGGGAAGGAGGGTGAAATTTGGAGGCAGTTAATGGAAAATATAAAGTTGGATTGTAATAAATATGAGAACAAGGATGAAACACTCGACATCTAACGTGAAATTTCTTGTGCACTTTGGCAGCTTATTACCAGCTGTGGACATATTGCCATATAAATTTGTAAAATGTGTCATTGAGATGAAGTGCAAAGTTTCAGCTAGTTAGCGTCCATCACAGGTCCATCAGATTTTGAGAGATCAGAAAGTGTGTGGTTTGATATGTAGGCTGAGAACAGAGTAACAGAAGCAGCATTGAGAGGAGAGGCTTTTGTTGGCAAAATGGTCAACGCTCCCCTCAAGATTTGTGACATGGCTTAACCGCCTCCCGTGTCTTCTATAAGTCTAGTGGTTGTATCGAGAATTAATAGGTAAATCTTTTGGTGCAACGACAACCACTACTTGTAACAAGTGGTATTAGAGCTTGGTCACAGGTTCGAATCCCCTCGGGTGATGCTGAGGGGGAGATTGTTGGCAAAATGGTCAGCGCTCCCCTCGTGATTTGTGACATGGCTTAACCGCCTCCTGTGTCTTCTATAAGTCTAGTGGTTGTATCAAGCATTAATAGGTCGATCTTTTGGTGCAACGACAACCACTACTTGTAATAGCTTTGTCGAACAAGAAAGGTGGAAGCCTCGCATTGGGCAATATGCGACGCCAGTAATGCACCACAGATGCCTCTTGTGTTTGTGTTTCTTTTGTTCATCATGTTTTTCTTTTGCATTTATCTCTTTTTTTTTTCTTCTGATTTTGATTTTGATATGCATATGCACCATTATTTTAATTTGTGCTGAGAGAGGTGTTCAAGCGTTGATGAGAAAAATGTCTGGTATGTGTTCAACTTCTCTTTCTTTATTCTTATTCCAAGCATTTGAGTGCTTGCTTGCAGGATTATAATGCTTCTAATTTGATTATGGCTTTTCCTGATTGCATAGTTGTTGAATCCATAATATGTTTATATTTGAGGGAAATTAATGCATTCATTTTCTGATTTAAATGGGTATTCCTCAGCTCCACAATTGCTGCCAACTAAAAGCTCCTAATTCTTTACATTTTTCTATATTAGCTATATAACCCTATACCTGCAAACATTATAATTGTCTTACAATAACAAAAGAGAGTAGAGGTTAGTTGATTATATCTGTTGTGGGCATCCTCCTGTGGGTCATTTCTAATTGCTTTGATTACATTGAGTGTGTTGATTTAGTTGAAAATGGGTGTCAATCTGTTAAGCCCGACTCCATGCACATATAGTTGTACTTGTTAGGGTTCCTTTGTTTTTTTTGGCATCTTTGGATGATGTGGGTAGGGTACTGTATTTTTTATATTATCATAAAAGATTTCAAATCTAAATATAGCAACAGATTTTAATTCTTTCTTACTAAACCAAGATGTCTTCTAATTAAATTGAATTGAAAATAATGCTCTAAGTGTTGGCCAACATGACTATAAAAAGGAAAGCCCAATAATTTTTGCAAACATTATGAAAAGAAATGAATGCTCAGCAAGCTAGAATGTAAAGCTTATTATGGCTGTCTTACAATAACTTCAAGTAGCTTATCCCCACACACATTGGCTCTGTCCAATAACTAATTATTTTGTGGCATTTTTCTACAATTCATTCCTTCTATTCTTGGGGACTTTAGATGGTACCATTTTGGTCTCCTGCACCTTAGATCAATTTTAATGGGTATTTTATGTACACATGCCATAGCATGAATAGTTTAGGATTATCACGTTTCCTGAGGTTAGGTCTGCGGTCTGCGGAGTTACTGAGGTTAGGTCTGCGGTCTTCCTCAATTTCATATACACACTTTTATCTAATTGAAAACCTTTATCTAATTGAAAAGCCATAAATAGGTAGTTTTTCAAAATGGGGATGAAAGAAGATATGTCTGCAAAGATGATTGTTCTAGTGCCAGGATCATATTTGGCTGCAAGTACTTTTAGAAGCTCAACATTTACAAATACATTTGGTTCTACTAACTTTCCAAGGTTTAGCCTCTAGGGATTATTTATTGGTTGGTCTCATTACATCTTCCTATAAAGATACCTATACACATCAAATCCTATGTTGCCATAGTGTCACCATAAATGCCTTCAAATGAATGATCAACTAACAAATCATCTTCTTTGTGTTAATTCTCCAAAATGCATTGATGAGACACAAGAATAGTCTTATCGATCTTCTCAATAAGATTTAGTATGTTTCCTACTTTTTAAAAAAATATTTTGTGGCATTTTTCTATAATTCATTTTTCCTATTTTGGGAACCATTTTGGTATGCTTCACGTGAAATCAATTTTAATGGGTTTTTCATGTACACAAACGCATAACATCTATAGCTTAGGATTAAGCATTTTGATCTGCTCCATATTAGGTGCTTTAGGATTAAGCAAATTGAAGTGTTTATTCATGATAGTGTAAATAAAAATGGCAAAAACATTTTCTATTCAAGTAATGGCTTTAATTCTTAGAGGCAGAAATGCATAACTTTAATTTGTTGCTGATGTCAAACCTTTTGTGGATGTTTCAGGGACTCTGGCTTGGAATATCTGGTGATTATATGTACACACTAGAAACAACAAGTAAGTAATTCTAATAAGCCTATCAATTGCAGTAATTATTGATTTATTGTAGAATATAAGGTATGAGTTACATTCATTATTTTTTTCATCATTTTGGTACATAGGATTGAGGTGTTACTATCTGAATGTAAATTATGTATTGAATAGCAATGCCACATAGCAGCTTGTAATAAATCAGATTTATATAAAAACCAATTTCACTTTTCTTTTAAGGTTTAAGTTTATCAACATGATTTAAACCTGTTGCACGGTAGCTACATTAATGGATATTTTATGTCCACTTAAACTTAGGCATATACCAGCAAATTGGTTTGCACTCAGAAACTAAATCTACCATCTTCCTCTTTATAGTGTGTTAATTTGCCCATGAAAATGAAAGCCTATTTGTCTTGAGAAATAATGTTTTGATGGAGCATGTGTTGAGCTTTCTTTGTCTACTCACATTTCTTTTGTTTTTGGTGGAGGTTCATGAACAAACCCGTCTTCTATTTTTAGTTGTATTGCAAATTATAAAAGACTGGTACTAAGATTGGTATCCTTGGATGATGTGGGTAGGGTTTTTATTCCATACACAAACTACGGTGTTACAAATCTTTGTAGACCTGAGATTATAGCACTTACAATTACCAACAACTCTCGCAAACAATGCCATGCACCGAACAAGGAGGTCATTCGAGTCAGATATAGCCTGTGAATATCTCCACCTTGCTCATCCTCCCTGCCCTTGCATATTCGAACACATTTCTAAAGACTGCCCATCAATGTTTCCCCTTCCTCAATTGCATTATAGAAAAAAGACAAATATTAAAGGATAAAATCCAATGTTCCCAATCCGGCACTTCTACAAAATTTAAGATCCTTGTACTCATTACTTCACCTTGAGACATAATTTCAAACTATTTACTATGAAGATACCTTCTTTCAAAGTTCTTATATAGAATGATCTTTGTACACCAAATTACATGCACCTACAAATGATATTTTACCTGTTTGACTCCCTCAGCTGGGCTAGCTTGACAATGCTATGATGAAAGCTTCCTAGGCTTGAGCACCCCTCAGTCTCCATTTGTGTATTTGTTCATTGGATTGGTACTAAGATTGGTAAGATTGGTAGATTCTAGACTTTGTAAGTTATAAAAGACTAGTAGATTCTTCAAGTAAGATTGGTAGATTCTAGACTTTGTAAGTTATAAAAGACTTTTCCAGAAACGTCCATTTTGGGACTAATTGTTTAGATTTCCCATTCCAAAACCACCCATTCTAGAACTATTTGTTCATAACTATCCACTCTAAAACCATCTAATTGCCCTATGGATTTGGGTGGTAAAGTATGGAAGTTGAAAATTATGGTTGATTATGATGTTGTAGTGACATTGTAAATAATTGCACTATAGTTGACGTGGTTTGGGGTGTAAATTTATTTTCTTTATGATAAATAGTGAAAGGAAGCATTTTTGTCAACTTGGCAAAAAAAATTTTAGGGAGAACTCAAATGAAATGAAAACTCAAGGAATCTATAGACAACAACCTATAGGTGATTTGTCAAAGGCTACGAAATTGGTAGTAGGAAGAAAATACGATGTTACTGAGAACAATGTTGTCTTTAACAACAAAATCTTGGGGGGCTAGCAGAATGGTAAGCATGAAGCTTCAAAAATTCTAGATTTTTCAACAAAACAAAATATGTTTCAACAACAGAGACACGAGTCATTAAAATGTTTAGATAGTTTTCAACTGTAGGATATGTCTGGACTATATCCTCAAAGGGGTGAAAGAGTTTTTGGTGGAGACAATTCTTTACTCAAAATATCAAACAAGCTATCACAGAATATTGATGACATTTTTAAAAAGCATGAGCATAATATCAAACAAGCTATTGTAGAGCAATTTAAAAAAGCATGAGCAGAATATCAAACAAGGTGAAATGACAAAAAGCATTTCAACAAACATGTCCAAATCAATTGGCCTCACTTCAAGCTACATACATCTTTTCCGTTACTTTGGCAGCATTGCATGTACAATGTTTTGTCATCTACAATTCAACCCCTTACTTTTAGCCTCTCTTTCAGACACTTAGATCTTGAAAGAAATATTCAGTAAGAGAATTCTTTGAGATGTCTGTTTTATTCGTTCAATGTAAATGGACAATTTCGAAGGGAAAAAATCTTTTGCATCATCATCATCATTGGTTGGATGATATTGAAGTGCAATTCCACACATAAACAATTTCAGAAAGAGGTTGGTCTATTAAACATCAATTCTAATTGTTTCTAAGAATAAAATCTTAAAAGTGGAGGAACAACTTTAGAAGTAGCAGCACGTGGATGTTGAGAATAGGATTCTGAAAGATGATGTATTATATCTCAAATCATTAGAATTTCTTCTTGATTCTAAGCATTTCACATCATGTTTTTGTCAACTTCAATATTTTGAGGGCATTGAGTTTTCACCGACTTTGAATTCTTAGAAGGGTTTGAGGAGTTTGCTCCTCATTTAATGTTAATTGTTCCTGCACAATCCACTCATAAAACAGTGAAATGCTATGTGGAAGGGATGGTTGATAGTGTTCCTTGAGGGAAGGGGGATTGTGAAAGACTTGTTATCATTGTATTGTGTATTTCCAATATGTTTGGATGAAGGATCACTCACTGATTGCATGATAACCCAGTTTTGAAGGGTCATTGGTTGAGGGGACAGTCAAGGTCTGGATGATTGGGCCATTGGAGGAACCTATTTCTTTGTATTAATTGCTATTCAAATTGGATGCATGGATTTCTTGTGAATTATCAGCTGCTATGTATCCTGCAACTGCATCCATAAATCAGCATATACTTCTTTAGGGTTGTAAGCCACTTAGGGATCAAAATAGAGAAACTAAATCAAAATCATTCTTTGTCCTATTTCCTTTTAACAAAGTCTCAACTATCAATGATACAATACATTTGATGCCCTAAGCTATCAATACAAATGGCGCCTAGCTAGAAGCTCACGGGCTGTCCATTTGATAACCACAGTCAACATTTCAAAAAAATGGATATCCTTGAGCACAAGCACCAATAACATCAAATAATTGAGTTAAAGCACGGGCTAGGGCATGACACCAATAGAATGTGGTCATTTCAGTGACAACAACATACAATGGCATCATTAAACATGCCAGTAATATCAACAAACGTGAATCCAAACATTTGAAAATAGTGAATCGATATCCTTGAGGACAAGCACCAATAACATCAAATAATAGAGATAAAGCACTGGCTAGGGCACGACACCAATAGAATGCGGTCATTTTAGAGAGCATTCATGATCAAATAAAATGCAATGCATTCAAATATGATGCCAGAGGCTCGAAAGATGAAGAAATCACATACCTTCTCCCGTGCTCAGGTTTTGCTCTTTCTCTATCCAATCGAAATAAAAATGATGAGGCCGTTTCACTTTTTTTTTTGTCTATACCCCGAATCTGTCAGAATTCCGATGGTCAATTAAACACCCATCAGAATACCGACACCATCGGAGCCTATTACAAAAAAAAACACCAAATTCGTAATAAAAAATTACTCGTCGGAAGCTTCTGTTGAAATTTGGCCCCAAATGTAGTAGTGTCCCAAAGTGCATCTACTACCAATAACCTGGAAAATGGGTTACAAGTACATAACATGCTTGGTTTTTTTTATGGCTTGCATTCACACCTGAGTTACATAGGTATATTTACTCTTAAATATTTTGCATTGCTCATCATGCTAAATCAAGTTGCATATGATTTAATAAAGATGAAAAACAAAGGATGAGTATTCTGAATGAGAATGGAAATTTTTTAGGGGAAATGTTAAACGTGAAAGTGGGGGTCATACAACATTAAACCTATAATTCTCAATACCAATCCTAATAAACAAGAAATAAAGGGAATACCCACCTTAGTTCCTCAAGCTACAAGATTAAAGCATTGGATTGTCAACTTTCTTTTGTTTCTCAGATGTATGACCCACAAGTCGAAGTGGCGAGTTAGCAATAATTCAAGGTGTGCCCTTGAAGCAAATTTCTAGTAAAGCCTCTGCAAGAACCAACCAAATTAGATAAAATGGATGATGTCTTTTATTTATCTAAATTATATATATATAGCCCAATATTTTTTGAAATCATTAAATTCAAACTAGGAGTTGAAATATCTTTCAACTTCATGTTTTTTTCTAAAATGCTACAAGCGTGTGACAAGGTTGTCCCATTTCAGATGCTCTCTTGAACAAATGCCACTTTGTGTTCAATAAAATCACTTTGAGATTTCCCAAAGGAAATGAAATGATGTCTCTGTTTGATCCTAGTGCAATACTACGAAGGGATCCACTAGTCAAATCTGAAGCTTTCGATCGAGGATGATTAACGCAATTACGATTTACTCTAGCAAGCCAATTTTCCCCTTCACATAGTTTGAAGAGGTCTTGAGCAAACACACCTAAAATATCATTAATTGAAATGTTCATATATATAATTTATTTGAGAGATATTTAATGAAAACTTAATATACTGTGAAAGATCTAAATTTACAGGATGCATCTAAAAGTCTTAGCATTGATTCCATTACATGCAACAATTGCACAATTTTGCAATGCATTCACCTACAGGTAGAGAAATTCTGAATTTTTAAGACTACCAAATGTGGTTTTTCAAATGGTGTATAGATCATCTTGGTGTATAAATTTATACATGAAACTGAATTTGCATTTGTAGCATCACATGGAAGCTTACAGTGTATCTTACCAATAGTTGAGAAAGTACACCATCTTTGAACATATCTTGAAACAGTTTATACATTTTAGTTTTATGAGTCTATTACAACAATATTTTAAGAAATGGTAAGTCATCCTAACTTTTTTTGTGGCAACACATTGTGGGAAACCTCAACATAAACCTGGATAGGTTTGGTGGTATTTGCAACTATCCTTACAAAAGCCAAAATGTATAAACTGTTTCATATTGCTGAATGCAGAAAAGGATCAATTGGGAGATTAAATGAAATAACAGAATGTGAAGGAGTGACAATACTTTTATTAGTTCCATTATCATTCATTGTGAATTCCTTAGGTGCAACCTGCATCATCTACCACATGCAAGTTGTATAGAAACATATATTTTATTTGCTTTGAAATGTTCACATTCACAGAAAAACCATGATTTGCAAAGAGGAAATCTCCAATAAAACCTTTCCTAGTTGGGAGAATGATTTCATCCATTACATCATTAGATATAAGAATGGTCACCTTTTTATAAAAATTATCAAGAAGGTTCTGCGGAGAAATATTCAATTTCATAGCTTTCCTACAAATATAACTTTACAATTTCAAGGATTCTTTTAATCTTAGTGCTCTAGTTCACAACTGTTTATAGTCATAAGCTCTAAAAGAAAAATAGGAAATAGGAAATTGATGCATGCAAATGAGGATGCAAAACTTCAAAGTCTCAGCAAGACTAGTTGTAAACAAATATCCCAAAGGGTCATAAAGGATAGCACATGACATTTGAAGGTCAGTTCCTACAAGTGCACAAAATATGGGGCATTAAGTTCATTGTTCTTCAAGTAATGACATCTCTTTGGGATATTTTGAGAGATAGTTACCGTGTGTTCTATGATTTCACATTTTAAACATGTCTAGTGTAACACTCGCATAAAAATATGTGGCAACAATTATCATTTCATCATGCTTCAATGGAACATGAGTTGATTTTATTTTTCTTCTGTTCATACAATACTATGTTCATTTAATTGCTATATTTTGAAGGGAGACCTTTGATTTAAAAGTGTTCGAATGTGCTATGCTCACTATAGTGACGTTGATATTAAGACAAAAAGGTTCATTACTGGGGTTATGTAATGAAGGAGTGATACACTGTTATGTTGTAGGGGGTTGTTAATTTAAAATGGTATTTGACTAGAATGTGACAAAGTACACTATTGCCAACATGGGGTAAATTTTTTTAGAAATTTAATATTCTAAACAAAGTATGTTTTTCTTTGAACTAAGGGATGTGGAGGAAATCCAAGTTGAGGCATGGAATGGTCCAATGATTGGACATTCTATTCATAAATAACTTGTAAGGCTGGAGTGTAATGCTGACAATCCGTCCCAAAGATTTTTATAAATTTTAAATCCTCATTTGCAAGCTTAGCCTGAGTGGGTTTTAGCTTATAGAAAGTAATCAGATATTTCCAATGATTTCCTTCACTTACCAGAGAATGAATTTTCCAACCTTTGGCTTGTGTCCATCTAGTGTTTTAATATTTGCAAGTAGACCTTGGATTAGAAGAATTGAAGTAAATGTGAAAGCCAAACAAAATAGTAGAACATATAATCCTGCTATAATTTCAAATCAATCGTGTATTTTGTCAGTCGTGCTAAAGAAATACATATTGAATTTCTTGATCACAGTAGCAACTAGCAATTAGCTGGCAAAAAAATATCACCCCCTTATCTTTGGAGCATCTTCTAAAAGAAAAAGTTAAGTTTCCTCAGCAGTATGTTTTCTATCATCCATTTCCATATGAGAACATGAAATTAAATGTGAAATGTTTAGGATAAACTTTTTGGCAAAATAATGAAAATACTCTCACAAGCAGAAGGGAAAAAGAATACATCTTCATCCTCATCATCTTCTTCACCATCTGATTCATTTAAACCAGATTTTCTTCCTAATAACTTCTTCAACTCCTTTCCAGATTTACTTAGACCTTCACCCTCGTCATCGTTACCTTCACCATCCTCATCATCTTCATCCTATAATTTCCAAATGAACATGAATACAAAATTAACATAACCTCAATGTCCAGATCAATATCATGTCATTAGTATTTTGCAAAAAATGTTGTGAAACAACAATAAATAAAATTTGCAATCAATTATCTACTAACACTTGAAGAAACTACAACCATTTACCATAAGAGCTTAAGATATGTAACCTGGACCCATTATGGAAGAAGCATTGCATCTTCAGGTGCAATCTCTATTACAAGATTCAAGGTAAATCTCACCATTTGTAGACTCCCATGATTCACTCAAGACCTCCAAGTAAGATGAGCATAAGAATTACCTTTAGCAATCCTTACCACACAAACGATATTTTCAACAATAAAAACCAATTAAACTTATAGGCTCTAGCTCAATGCATGTAATTTTCAACCTTAGGAAAGTGCACGAAGACTATTAATATTGATAATATAGTGGCTAGTTAGAGATTTATCAATTGACGTTCATTTCCTTCCATTATGTAATGACCTATGCCAATCTCTGGTGGGAATTTTCCTGACTAGTGTGGTGCATAGGATTTTCGTTTATAGTTTGGGTTTGTTGAAACACTTTGAAAAAATCATACAACCACCTGCACTGAGTAATAGAACTGATTGTTTACCGCCACTTCATATAAAGATAATGACTGTAACTAAGAGCATATGTTTTACAACATACAATCTACAAGTTTTTATTTAACATATACCATCCAATACACATCAGTGATTAATGAACAGTGAATTAATATTCCAAATGGAAAAATGAGACTCTAATGAACACTATTTTATTAATCCTCAAATCCCAAATAACCGAGATGATAAGAATGACCAACTGATAATACTAAGCTTGGTTGTGGTTGGTGAAGAACTCTCTTAGAGCTACGAATTGGTTGCTGGTTTATCAAGAGCGTGCGTGTAGACACTTGAGCATTGGTTCCTTCCACACTAGCCAATCTTGATCAGTGCATACCCTGCCGTCACACAGCTACCGTATAAGGCACACTCTCTCCTCAAACACCTGTGTTGGCCAAGAATAGGGGAGGTTGTGACTGTCACGGGCACAGGGAGTCCAACTCTCATGAGTTAGGGACTCGATCAAAGATGGCATGTCAAGGTGAGGATACTGCCTAGGATTTCTATACGTGCCTCTTCTAACACTTTGTAGATACTCCTTTACCAACAAACGTGACTACAAGCTCAAGTGACGTGAAGCCTCCATGTTGGCAAAATGGTACGACTGGAAGTCTTCTAAGTTTTCGAGACTAATATCTGCTGCTACAGTTCACAGTAATGTACGGTGTCCACTAGTGAATGGGAACATATATATATACCACTTCAGAAGTATGGCATAAGTTCAGTCATTCCCCACAATTCCTCATACCACTTATGCTGTTATTCACAATATCAGATTTAAAACTGAACATATACATGTTTTTGCCCTTGCTGAAAAGATGCTGGATAGATGAAACTTCTTCTTACCAATAAATTCCAATGTGAAACCTATGTGATTCAACCCTTAATGAGGACCTGGGGCTATGTCCAACCTCTCACAATTTCTGAGGGTTGGCATCCTTGGAAAAGAACCAGTCACGTGAGTAACCAGATTTATATTTCTTGTTTTCTTTTAACATTTCATGGTGTTTTGTCCGGAGGTGTATCTTTTGCTTTTATAACCTCAAAATGAGGGCAAGCACACAAAACTAAGCCATGTGGGATAAAAGCTCACTTAAATCACTTTTATAAAGTAAAGTAACTTTAAAATATAAATGACTTTGTAATAAGACATAAAGTGACTTTATAATAACACTTTATAAAATAAAGCGATTTTGACTTTAGAAACAGAGCTCAGAGAATAAATAATCTCCCATGTAACCCTCTGACTAGCTGGCATCCTCCATAAAGAATCTGTTAGCCTATCCGTATGGGTAGATAGACTAATCAGGCATTGAAATGGTCTAGTGTTGGGAAGGGAACATTACAATTCTCCCTTCCCGGGATTTCTCGCCCTCAAGCAATCTCAATGCTGGGTGCTGCAAAATTGACTCACCCTCCCATGTAGAATCCTTGTATGGTAAGTCCTTTCACTGAATCAAGTACTCATGAACTACCCTGTTCCACAATTTACTCTCTTTGACCTCAATAACCTTAGCGGGAACCAAAACTAGTTTCCCTTCCTCATCTCGTGGGGGTAATCCATCTGAAACCACTAAATGCTGCCCGATTGCCTTCTTGAGGCAAGATACATAAAAAACATTATAGATCCTGCTACCTAATGGAAGCTCTAGCTCATAAGCCACCTCACCAACTCTCCTCAAGACATGATAAGGACCATAAAATCTAGGCTTGAGCTTCTCTGACCCACTCTTCTTTAGTGAACAGTGCCTGTAAGGATGTAGGCAAAGGTAAACCATATCACCTATCTCAAAACTTCACTCTGTCTTGTGTCGATCAACATACATCTTTTTCTGATTATGTGCGCTCTGAATGTTCTCCCTGAGATATCTGAGAATATCCTTTTGATCCTGTAACCAATCTCCCGCAAGCAGGGCCCTACTGTCCTATAGAGCCAAATCTATGAAAGAGAGTGGATCACTTCCATAAAGAGCTCAAAATGGCAACATGCCAATAGTCATGCGATATGTGGAGTTATAGCATAACTCTGCTGACTACAACCATCGGACCCATGCTCTCTGCTATCTGGCTACATAACTCCAGAGGTAGCCCTCCACCCATTTGTTCACAATCTTCGTCTGACCATCTATCTACGGGTGGTAACTGGTACTAGGTGTCAACTCAGTGTCTGCCAACCTGAACAACTCCTGCCAGAAGGTGTTGAGGAACTTGTTGTCCCTGTCACTCACAATGGTCTTTAGGAGACCATGCAATCTAAAAACCTCTCAAAAAAATAACTCTACTAATAGTGAGGCTGACCAGTCTGTGGCAATAGCAAAGATGTGAGCGAACCTGGTGAGTTTGTCGACCACCACATAGATACTATCCCTACCCTATACTTTCAGCAAACCAGTGATGAAATCCATCGAGATACCCTCCCACTTCTGAGCCAGAATGGGAAGGGGCTGCAATAACCCTGTTAGATGCTCGTGCTCTGACTTGTTCTGCTGACAAGTCTGGCACTCTCTGACATGCTGGAGTATGTCATCCTTGAGGCCCTTCCATGAGAACCTCTCTCTGACCTTCCTGTAAGTTTTGAATAATCCCGGATGTGCTATTGTGGGCACATCATGAACAACCCTCAGTATCTTAGCCTTAAGCTTAGAACCTAACACTAGGTAGATCCAGTCCTTAAAAGAATAATTTCATCAACCACCCTATACCTTCTATCCAGAGACTTTCCATCCAAAACCTAACAAGCTTGAGTATTCTTAAAATACTCAACCAGCAAAATTGATCTACAATCAGTGGAAATATCCCACAATACACAACAAATCACTACTGATGGTCTCATGGAGAGTGCATGGGCCACAATGTTATTCTTCCCCTTGACATACTCGATGTTGAAATCATACGCCTGAATCTTACTGACCCACTTTTGTTGCCTCTCATTCAACTCCTTCTGCTCCAAGAAGTAGTGTAAGCTAGTATGGTCTGTTTTGATTGTGAACTTGCCACCCACCAGATACTGTCTGAATTTAGCCAAGGCATGCATAATGGCGAGCATCTCCTTGTCATAAGTGGAATAAAACCTCTCACTATCCTTCAGTTTCCTACTCTCAAATGCTATGGGGTGTCTATCCAGCATCAATACTGCACCAATCCCATTTCTCAAAGCATCACACTCTAAAACAAAGAAGCGAGAGAAGTCTGGAAGAGCTAAAATTGGACAAGTACTCATGACGGCCTTGAACCTGTCAAAGACTATTGCAGCCTCATCTATCCACCTAAAAGCTCCTTTCCAAGTAAGGTCGACGAGGGGAGCCGCTGTTTGAGAAAATCCCTAAACAAACCTCTTGTAGTAAGAACATAGCCTAGGGAACCCTCTCAAGGCTGATACATTCCACGTTTACGGCCAATCCTGAATTGCTTGGATCTTCTCCTGGTGCACCATAACTCCATCTGCCCCTATCACATGCCCTAGATAGAGAATCTTAGTCAACCTAAATTCACACTTGGATTCTTTTGCAAATAGACACTGACTCTCCATGATGCTCAGAACCTCATCCAAGTGCTGTAAGTGCTCTGCCCATGTCCTGTTGAAGACTAGAATGTCATCAAAGAATAGTAGGATGCTCTTGCACAACTGCATTTTAAATATGTGATTCATGCAAGATTGAAAAGTGGTAGGTGTGGTAGTGAGCCCAAATGGCATCACTAGAAACTCGTAGTGCCCATAGTGGCACCTGAAAGCTATCTTATGGACATCCTCATGATGGACACGTATCTAATGGTACCCTAATCGAAGATCAATCTTCGAGAAATAGACTGCCCCATGCAACTCATCTAGAAGCTCATCAATCCTGAGGATGGGGTACCTATTTTTGATGGTTCTCTTATTCAGAGCACAGTAATCACTACACATGTGAAGAGTGCTATCCTTCTTCACCAAAACTACTGAAGAAGTGAAAGGGCTGGAACTTGGTCTGATGTACCCCATGTCTAAAATCTCCTTAATCATCTTCTCAATCTCCACCTTGTAGTGCCTAGGATGATGATAAGGAGTGGTGATTACAGGCTTGGCCCCCTCCTCAAATTCAATCATGTGCTTGATGTCCTTGTTTGGAGGTATACCTAGAGGGATGTCCTCAAAAAGCCGCTTGTGCTTATCAAGCACATCCTGTATGTCAATGTGAATTTTTTGCCCTGAATCCGGTGAGGGTCTGGAGGATATAAAGCATTGGGCTTCCCATTCCATGTTGTTGTGTCTGATGATGGCCTCCACCCTATGAGCTGAAACCACTCGTGATCCACTATTTGTCATGGACTTAAGCGTAACGAATTGATCACCTTGCATAAACTCTAACTGTTTCAGCTAATGATCGATGGTATATCTCCCTAGGGTTTTTAGCCACTGCATGCCTTGGATGGTGTCAAGACTATCCAAGTCAATGACGTAGAAATATGCCTCTTGGAGATACTCTCCAGAGTGAATCTGGAGTCTTGAAATCCTCCTTGTGCAACTCAACAAATCTCCCCTGGCCACCTTTACCTCAAACTCTGAGATGTTATCTATTGGGAGTCCTCTCCTAGAAACCAAATCTGCGTTGATAAAATTATGCGTTGCACTTGTGTCTAGAAGACAAATGATCTGTTGTTGGCTAACTACACCCTTGAGGCGAAAAGAGTGACATGCGGGAATACCCGAGAGGGATGCTAAAGAACTAGGGGGCTGCCCATGGTGAACCAACCTTTTCTTCCCCTCTGCTGAATGCTCATCTTGAGCCTCCTCATTGCTACCCTCATCATCATTGCCCTCTTGCTTCTCACAATCATCATCGAATACCACCTCAATGTAGTGTAGCTTGCCTTTCCCAAGGCACCCGTGATCTGTAGCCCAAGGCTCTCTGCATGTGAAGCACAATTTTTTTATTCTCAACTCATTCTGAGTCTTGAAGTCAAGTCTAGGTGGCGTACTCTTATTCTGCTTTTTATTTTTCTAAAATGAAGATCCCTTAAAGGTTTTCTTTGGTGGCTGGAGGATGGAAGAAGGTGAAACCAAATCATGTACTAACTTAATAGTGTCATCCAATGTGCTCGGCTTGAGGACTGTAACCAGCCCTCTGAATCTGTCTTGAAGTCCCTCAATAAACAACATTACCTTCCTCTTCTCTGCCATATTTGGAACCATGATGGATATCCTCTAAAACTCATCAATGTAGTGGTCCAATGACCCACTCTGTCTCAGCTGGGCTAACTCTCTGTAGTAGACATCAATGCCCTTCTTGTCAAGGTGTGTGATCAATGTAGTGCTGAAGATCTCGTATGATGCAATCAATCCATGATTCTCATTGACAAGGCCATGATGCCACCAATCATATGCTGCCCCCTCTAAATGCATGGTTGTGAACTTAATTGCCTCTATTGCTGACATGGGTTTCAAGGTCAGGAAGGTATCTAGCTTGTGAATCCAAGCTCTCGCGAACATCTTATTGCTGCCATCAAAAGTAGGAAGGGTCAATTTATTCATCGCATGCTTAAGGTCTCTGTTCTATCCCCTGGGTCTCCTATCCTATTGTGCTCTACCAAATGCCCTCTTCTGTGCCATGTACTGGACAAAGGTCAAATCAGCCTTGACTCTATCAGGTAACATTTCCCACTCATCATGCATGGCTAAAACATTATCCGGAAGGCCTATGGCTACCTCAGGTAGGGCTACCTCATCCTCTGCATTATTCTCTGTAAAGGTAGGCACAAGAGGCCTTTCTGTAGTACGAGTGCCTACTCTTGTAGCTCTGGGTGACCTTGCTACATTGCTGCCACCACTGTGATGGCTTGGGGGCCTCCTGGGTGTCACTATCAACTGCTGGATAACTCCTGCGAGCTAATTTAATACATTAGTGATGTGATCCTGTCCCTCGCGAATAGCCCTCATTATTTTCTTGACTTCTCTATCCTCATCTGCCATGCCTGTATCTCGAGTGTCATGTTCTAAAACAATCTCCTTGTTTTCCTCTGTATGATTGTCCTCTATATCTACTTGTACTGATGGTTCAGGCTGTCCTTGTTCAGACCTGTTATGTCTAAAATTATATTCCTTGTGTATGTTATGCATGCCTGGACAACATTACCCGAGCTGTAAGAAATGCCCACTAGGCTAGCAAGACCACTAGCTCTGATACCACTGTAATGACCTATACCAATCTCTGTTGGGAATTTTCCTAACTAGTGTGGTGCATAGGAGTTTCGTTTATAGTTTGGGTTTGTTGAAACACTCCAAACAAATCATACAACCACCCGCACTGAGTACTAGAACCGATTGTTTACCGCCACTTCATATCAAGATAATGACTGTAACTCAGAGCATATATTTTACAACATATAATCTTCAAGTTTTTATTTAACATATACCATCCAATACATAACAGTGAATAATGAATAGTGAATTAATATTCCAAATGGAAGAATGAGACTCTAATGAACACTATTTTTATTAATCCGCAAATCCCAAATAGTATTTTGCAAAAAATGTTGTGAAACAACAATAAATAAAATTTGCAATCAATTATCTACTAACACTTGAAGAAACTACAACCACTTACCATAAGAGCTTAAGATATGTAACCTGGACCCATTATGGAAGAAGCATTGCATCTTCAGGTGCAATCTCTATTACAAGATTCAAGGTAAATCTCGCCATTTGTAGACTCCCATGATTCACTCAAGACCTCCAAGTAGGATGAGCATAAGAATTACCTTTAGCAATCCTTACCACACAAACGAGATTTTCAACAATAAAAACCAATTAAAATTATAGGTTCTAGCTTAATTCATCTAATTTTCAACCTTAGGAACTTGCATGAAGACTATTAATATTGATAATATAGTGGCTAGTTTGAGATTTATCAATTGACGTTCATTTCCTTCCATTATGGAATGACCTATGCCAATCTCTGGTGGGAATTTTCCTGACTAGTGTGGTGCATAGGAGTTTCATTTATAGTTTGGGTTTGTTGAAACACTCTGAAAAAATCATACAACCACCTGCACTGAGTACTAGAACCGATTGTTTACCGCTACTTCATATCAAGATAATGACTGTAACTAAGAGCATATGTTTTACAACATACAATCTACAAGTTTTTATTTAACATATACCATCCAATACACATCAGTGAATAATGAACAGTGAATTTATCTTCCAAATGGAAGAATGAGACTCTAATGAACACTATTTTATTAATCCTCAAATCCCAAATAATTGAGATGATAAGAACGACCAACTGATAATACTAAGCTTGGTTGCGGTTGGTGAAGAACTCTCTTAGAGTTGCGAATTCGTTGCTGGTTTATCAAGAGCGTGCGTGTAGACACTTGAGCATTGGTCCGTTCCACATTAGCCAATCCCGAACGGTGCATACCCTGCCATCACACAACTATCGTATAAGGAACACTCTGTCCTCTAACACCTATGTTGGCCAAGAATAGGGGAGGTTGTGACTATCACAGGCACAGGGAGTCCAACTCTCATGATTTAGGGACTCGACCAAAGATGGCACGTCAAGGTGAGGATGCCCCCTAGGATTTCTATACGTGCCTCTTCTAACACTTTGCAGATACTCCTTTACCAACAAACATGACTACAAGCTCAAGTGACGTGAAGCCTCCATGCTGGCAAAATGGTATGGCTAGAAGTCTTCCAAGTTTTTGAGACTAATATCTGCTGTTGTAGTTCACAGTAATGTACGGTGTCCACTAGTGAATGGGAACATATATATATACCACTTCGGAAGTATGGCATAAGTTCAGTCATTCCCCACAATTCATCATACCACTTATGCTGTTATTTGCTATATCAAATTTAAAACTGAACACATACATGTTTTTGCCCTTGCTAAAAAGATGCTGGATAGATAAAACTTCTTCTTACCAATAAATCCCAATGTGAAACCTGTGTGATTCCACCCTTAGTGAGGAGCTGGGGCTACGTCCAACCTCTCACAATTTTCAAGGATTTGTGTCCTTTGGAAAGAACCAGTCACGTGAGTAACCAGACTTATATTTCTTGTTTTCTTTTAACATTTCATGGTGTTTTGTCCTGAGGTGTATCTTTTGCTTTTATAACCTCGAAATGAGTGCAAGCACACAAAACTAAGCCATGTGGGATAAAAGCTCACTTAAATCACTTTTATAAAGTAAAGTAACTTTAAAATATAAAGTGACTTTGTAATAAGACATAAAGTGACTTTATAATAACACTTTATAAAATAAAGCGATTTTGACTTTAGAAACAGAGCTCAGAGAATAAATAATCTCCCATGTAACCCTGTGACTGGCTGGCATCCTCCATAAAGAATCCGTTAGCCTATTCGTATGGGTAGATAGACTAATCAGGCATCAAAATGGTCTAGTGCTGGGATAGGGACATTACAGTTCTCCCTTCCTGGGATTGCTTGCCCTCAAGCAATCTCAATGCTAGGTGCTGCAAAATTGACTCACCCTCCCATGTAGAATCCTTGTATGGTAAGTCCTCCCACCAAATCAAGTACTCACGAACTGCCCTGTTCCACAATTTACTCTCTCTGACCTCAATAACCTTAGTGGGAACCAAAACTAGTTTCCCTTCCTCATCCAGTTGGGGTAATCCATCTAAAACCACTAAATACTACCTGATTGCCTTCTTGAGGCAAGATACGTAAAAAAGATTGTAAATCCTGCTACCTGATGGAAGCTCTAGCTTGTAAGCCACCTCGCCAACTCTCCTCAAGAGGTTATAAGGACCATAAAATCTAGGCCTGAGCATCTCTGACCCACTATTCTTTAGTGAATAATGCCTGTAAGGATGTAGGCAAAGGTAAACCATATCACCTGTCTCAAAACTTCGCTCTGTCTTATGTCGATCAACATACATCTTTTGCTGATTATGTGCCCTTTAAATGTTCTCCCTGAGAGATCTGAGAATATCCTTGTGATCCCATAACCAATCTCCCACAAGCAGGGCCCTACTATCCTGTAGAGCCAAATATATGAAAGAGAGTGGCTTGCTGCCATAGAGAGCTCGAAATCGTGACATGACAATAGTCATGTGATATGTGGAGTTATAGCATAACTCCCCTGACTACAACCATCGAACCCACGCTCTCTGCTATCTGGCTACATAACTCCAGAGGTAGCCCACCACCCATTTGTTCACAATCTCCGTCTGACCATCTGTCTATGGGTGGTAACCGGTACCAGGTGTCAACTTAGTGCCTGCCAACCTGAACAACTCCTACCAGAAGGTGTTGAGGAACTTGTTGTCCCTGTCACTCATAATGGTCTTAGGGAGACCATGCAATCTAAAAACCTCTCTAAAAAATAACTCTGCTACCAGTGAGGCTGACCTGTCTGCGACAATAGCAAAGATGTGAGTGAACCAGGTGAGTCTGTCTACCAACACATAGATACTATCCGTATTTTGCACTCTCGGCAAACCAATGATGAAATCCATCAAGATACCCTCCCACTTCTGAGCCAGAATGGGAAGGGGCTGCAATAACCCTATCAGATGCTCGTGCTCTGACTTGTTCTGCTGAAAAGTCTGGCACTCTCTGACATGCTGGAGTACGTCATCCTTGAGGCCCTTCTATGAGAACCTCTCTCTGACCTTCCTGTAAGTTTTGAATAATCCCGGATGTGCTGTTGTGGGCACATCATGAACAACTGTCAGCATCTTAGCCTTAAGCTTAGAACCCGACACTAGGTAGATCCTGTCCTTAAAAGAATAATGTCATCAACCACCCTGTACCTTCTATCCAGAGACTGTCTATCCAAAACCTGACAAGCTTGAGTATTCTTAGAATACTCAACTAGCAAAATCAATTTCCAATCAGCAGAAATATCTGACAATACACAACAAATCGCTACTAATGGTCTCATGGAGAGTGCGTCAGTGACAGTGTTATTCTTCCCCTTGACATTCTTGATGTCGAAATCATACGCTTGAATCTTACTAACCCACTTTTGCTACCTCTCATTCAACTCCCTCTTCTCCAAGAAGTAGTGTAAGCTAGTATGGTCTGTTTTGATTGTGAACTTGCCACCCACCAGATACTGTCTGAATTTAGCCAAGGCATGCATAATGGCAAGCATCTCCTTGTCATAAGTGGAATAAAACCTCTCACTATCCTTCAGTTTCCTGCTCTCAAATGCTATGGGGTGTCTGTCCTGCATCAATATTGCACCAATCCCATTTCTCGAAGCATCACACTCTAAACAAAGAAGTGAGAGAAGTCTGGAAGAGCTAAAACTCAACAAGTACTCATGACAGCCTTGAACCTGTCATAGACTGTTGCAGCCTCATCTATCCACCTGAAAGCTCCTTTCCGAGTAAGGTCGGTGAGGGGAGCCGCTGTTTGAGAAAATCCCTTAACAAACCTCTTGTAGTAAGAACATAACCCAGGGAACCCTCTCAAGTCTGATACATTCCGCGGTGGCGGCCAATCCTGAATTGCTTGGATCTTCTCCTGGTTCACCATAACTCCATCTGCCCCTATCACATGCCCTAGATAGAGAATCTCAGTCAACCTGAATTCACACTTGGATTCTTTTGCAAATAGAGACTGAATCTCCATGATGATCAAAACCTCATCCAAATGCTGTAAGTGCTCTGCCCATGTCCTGCTGAAGACTAGAATGTCATCAAAGAATACTAGGATGCTCTTGCACAACTACATTTTAAATATGTGATTCATGCAAGATCAAAAAGTTGCAGGTGTGGTAGTGAGTCCAAATGGCATCACTTGAAACTCATAGTGTTCGTAGGGGCACTTGAAAGCTATCTTATGGACATCCTCATCGCGGACACGTATCTGATGGTACTCTAATCGAAGATCAATCTTCGAGAAATAGACTGCCCAATGCAACTCATCTAGAAGCTCATTAATGCTGAGGATGGGGTACCTATTTTTGATGGTTCTCTTATTTAGAGCATGGTAATCAATACACATGTGAAGAGTGCTATCCTTCTTCACCAAAACTACTGAAGAAGTGAAAGGGTTGGAACTTGGTCTGATGTACCCCATGTCTAAAAGCTCCTTAATCATCTTCTCAATCTCCTCCTTGTAATGCCTAGAATGGCGATAAGGAGTGGTGATTACAGGCTTGGCCCCCTCCTCAAACTCAATGATGTGCTTGAAGACCTTGTTTGGAGGTATACCTAGAGGGATGTCCTCAAAAAGCTGCTTGTGCTTATCAAGCACATCCTGTATGTCAGTGTGAATTTTCTACCCTTAATCCGGTGAGGGTCTGGAGGATATGAAGCACTGGGCTTCCCACTCCATGTTGTTGTGTTTGATGATGGCCTCCACCCTGTGAGCTGAAACCACTCGTGATCCACTATTTGTGATGGACTTAAGTGTAACCAACTGATCACCTTGTATAAACTCTAACTATTTCAGCTGATGATCGATGGTATATCTCCCTAGGGTTTGTAGCCACTGCATGCCTTGGATGGCGTCAAGACTATCCAAGTCAATGACGTAGAAATATGCCTCTTGGAGATACTCTCCAAAGTGAATCTGGAGTCTTGAAATCTTCCTTGTGCAACTCAACAAATCTCCCCCTGCCACCTTTACCTCGAATTCCTAGATGTTATCTATTGGGAGTCCTCTCTTGGAAACCAAATCTGCGCTAATAAAATTATGCGTTGCACTTGTGTCTAGAAGACAAATGATCCGCCGTCCCCTAACTACTCCCTTGAGGCGAAAAGAGTGACATGCGGGAATGCCTGAGAGGGATGCTAAAGTAATAGGGGGCTGCCCATGGTGAACCTCCCTTTTCTTCCCCTCTGATGAATGCTCATCTTGAGCCTCCTCATCGCTACCCTCATCATCATTGCCATCTTGCTGCTCACAGTCATCATCAGATACCACCTCAATGTAGTGTACCTTGCCTTTCCCAAGGTACCTGTGATCTAGAGCCCAAGGCTCTCTGCATGTGAAGGACAAGTTCTTTATTCCCAACTCATTCCGAGTCTCAAAGTCAAGTCTAGGCAATGTACTCTTATTCTGATTTTTATTTTTCTAAAATGAAGATCCCTTAAAGGTTTTCTTCGGTGGCTGGAGGATGGAAGAAGGTGAATCCAAATCATATACTAACTTAATAGCGTCATCCAGTGTGCTCGGCTTGAGGCCTGTAACCAGCCCTCTGAATCTGTCCTGAAGTCCCTCAATAAACAACATTACCTTCCTCTTCTCTGCCATATCTGGAACCATGATGGATATCCTCTAAAACTCATCAATGTAGTGGTCCAATGACCCACTCTGTCTTAGCTAGGCTAACTCTCTGTAGTAGACATCAATGCCCTTCTTGTCAAGGTGCATGATCAATGTAGTGCTGAAGATCTCGTATGATGCAATCAATCCGTGATTCTCATTGACAAGGCCATGATGCCACCAATCATATGCTGCCCCCTCTAAATGCATGGTTGCAAACTTAATTGCCTCTATCGCTGACATGGGTTTCAAGGTCAGGAAGGTATCTAGCTTGTGAATCCAAGCTCTCGCAGATGTCTTACCGCTGCCATCAAAAGTAGGAAGGGTCAATTTATTCATTGCATGCTTAAGGTCTCTGTTCTGTCCCTTGGGTCTCCTATCATGTTGTGCTCTACCAAATTCCCTCTTTTGTGCCATGTACTGGACAAAGGTCAAATCAGCCTTGACTCTATCAGGTAACATTTCTCACTCATCGTGCATGGCTAAAACATTATCCGGAAGGCCTATGGCTACCTCAGGTAGGGCTACCTCATCCTCTGCATTATTCTCTGTAAAGGTAGGCACAAGAGGCCTTTCTGTAGTACGAGTGCCTACTCTTGCAGATTTGGGTGTCCTTGCTACACTGCTGCCACCACTGTGATGGCTCGGGGGCCTCCTGGGTGTCACTGTCAATTGTTGGATAACTCTTGCGAGCTAAGTTAATACATTAGTGATGTGATCCTGTCCCTTGCGAATAGCCCTCATTAGTTTCCTGACTTCTCTATCCTCATCTACCATGCCTGTATCCTGAGTGTCCTTTTCAAAAACAATCTCCTCGTTTTCCTCTGTATGATTGTCCTCTATATCTACCTGTACTGATGGTTCAAGTTGTCCTTGTTCAGACCTGTTATGTCTGAAATTATATTCCTTGTGTATGTTATGCATGCCTGGACAACATTACCCGAGCTGTAAGAAATGCCCACTAGGTTAGCAAGACCACTAGCTCTGATACCACTGTAATGACCTATACCAATCTTTGTTGGGAATTTTCCTAACTAGTGTGGTGCATAGGAGTTTCGTTTATAGTTTGGGTTTGTTGAAACACTCCAAACAAATCATACAACCACCCGCACTGAGTACTAGAACCGATTGTTTACCACCACTTCATATCAAGATAATGACTGTAACTCAGAGCATATGTTTTACAACATATAATCTTCAAGTTTTTATTTAACATATACCATCCAATACATAGCAGTGAATAATGAACAGTGAATTAATATTCCAAATGGAAGAATGAGACTCTAATGAACACTATTTTTATTAATCTGCAAATCCCAAATAGTATTTTGCAAAAAATGTTGTGAAACAACAATAAATAAAATTTGCAATCAATTATCTACTAACACTTGAAGAAACTACAACCATTTACCATAAGAGCTTAAGATTTGTAACCTGGACCCATTATGGAAGAAGCATTGCATCTTTAGGTGCAATCTCTATTACAAGATTCAAGGTAAATCTCACCATTTGTAGACTCCCATGATTCACTCAAGACCTCCAAGTAGGATGAGCATAAGAATTACCTTTAGAAATCCTTAGCACAAAAACAAGATTTTCAACAATAAAAACCAATTAAACTTATAGGTTCTAGCTCAATGCATGTAATTTTCAACCTTAGGAAAGTGCACGAAGACTATTAATATTAATAATATAGTGGCTAGTTAGAGATTTATCAATTCACGTTGATTTCCTTCCATTATCTAATGACCTATGCCAATCTCTGGTGGGAATTTTCCTGACTAGTGTGGTGCATAGGAGTTTTGTTTATAGTTTGGGTTCGTTGAAACACTCTGAAAAAATCATACAACCACCCGCACTAAGTACTAGAACCGATTGTTTACCGCCACTTCATATCAAGATAATGATTGTAACTAAGAGTATATGTTTTACAACATATAATCTTCAAGTTTTTATTTAACATATACCATCCAATACATAGCAGTGAATAATGAACAATGAATGAATATTCCAAATGGAAGAATGAGACTCTAATGAACACTATTTGTATTAATCCGCAAATCCCAAATAACTTAGATGCTAAGAATGACCAACCGATAATACCAAGATTGGTTGCGGTTGGTGAAGAACTCTCCTAGAGCTGCGAACTGGTTGTCGATTTATCTAGAGTGTGCGTGTAGACACTTGTGCACTAGTCCCGTCCACACTAGCCAATCTTGATAGGTGCATACCCTGGTGTCACACAGTTGCTGCATAAGGCATGCTCTTTCCTTTAATAGCCGTGCTGGCCAAGAATACGAGGGTTGTGACTGTCACACGCACATGGCGTCCAACTCTTACGAGTTAGGGACTCGACCAAAGGTGGCACGTGAAGGTGAGGATGACGCTTGGGATTTCTATACTTGTCTCTTCTAACACTCTATAGATACTCTTTTACCAACAAATGTGACTACAAGCTCTAGTGACGTGAAGCCTCCACGCTGGAAAAATGGTATGGTTGGAAGTCTTCCAAGTTTTTGAGACTAATATCTGGTGCTGCAATTCACAGTAATGTATGGTGTCCGCCAGTGAATGGGAACATATATATACCACTTTGGAAGTATGGCATAAGTGCAGTCATTCCCCACAATTGCTCATACCACTTATGTTGTTATTCACAATATTAGATTTAAAACTGAACACATACGTGTATTTGCCCTTGCTGAAAAGATGCTAGATAGATAAAACTTCTTCTTACCAATAAATCCCAATGTGTAACCTGTGTGATTCCACCCTTAATGAGGAGTTGGGGCTTCATCCAACCTCTCACAATTTCTGAGGGTTCGCGTCCTTGGAAAGGAACCAGTCATGTGAGTAACCAGATTTATATTTCTTGTTTTCTTTTAACATTTCATGGTGCTTTTTCCCGAGGTGTATCTTTTTGCTTTTATAACCTCGAAATGAATGCCAGCACACAAAAACTAAGCCATGTGGGATAAAAGCTCACTTAAGTCACTTTTATAAAGTAAAATAACTTTAAAATATAAAGTGACTTTATAATAAGACATAAAGTGACTTTACAATGACACTTTATAAAATAAAGTGATTTTGACTTTAGAAACAGAGCTCAGAGAATAAATAATCGCCCACGTAACCGTGTGACTGGCTGGAATCCTCTGTAAAGAAGCCATTAGCCTATCCGTATGGGTATATAGACTAATCAGGCATCGAAATGGTCTAGTGCTGGGAAGGGGACATTACACATTAATAGGTCCCTCGTATTAGCCTGGCTGCTAGTACTGCTAAGATGATGACTAGTTGGAAATTTTAACACTCTACTAACTTCATCTTGTCTTGCTATGCTCTGGTCTAGATGTATTGTCAGATGCTTATTATCACAACAACTCAGGTTTAAAACTCAGCATGCATGCCCCTCTTTGCTAATGAGGATGTGTGTGTGTGGAAGAGTCAACTATCCATGTTTCAGTGAATTGATGTGAAAAGATAATTAGATGCCTAGCTAAAGGATAATGTGTTTTGGGAAGATAGTCTAAAGTCATAATGATTTATACATCTAGTTAGCATAATCCCAGGAAAACTACTTCTTGACCATGGGAGGTCAGAGAACATAGTTGAGATCAAAATTAGTAAATGTCCTATGACCATCTTCAGTGTTCTAAAGATTCGTCTATATCAGCTTTCCCTTGTGGAGGGAACTTCAGCTATAGCATTCTTCAATCTCTAGTTCTTGACCTAATTTTGCTACTCCCTTCAGTTTCTTTGTACTTGGTCTTTTGTACAGTACTACTTTCCATTCAGTCATCTATGGGCACTAATAGAAATTCCATTTATTTCTGCAATTTTCTTTTGTGTTCAATAACAAGTCAAGCAGCTAATAAATTTAATGATCTATCTTTACACCAACAAGTACCCAATACGAAACACAAGTCCAAGACATTGTTTTATAGGATTAGGAAAGTATAATTATCAAAATTGGTTTCATCAGCAAAAAGTTAAATCATAAACAAAATCTTCTAATTAATAGATAATAGAAAGGATGTCCTCAATAAAAGTTATGCAACAAAAACTGCTTGATTTCTAGTGGGGCTGGAACTTCAGGGGCTAATTCATCTCTCTTCAGGATCATTTCCAACAGCTTCATCATCATCTGTGAATATTTCTTCATGCTCCCAATCATCCCCTAAAAACCAAACGATTATCTTCAGAGAAAAGTAAGTCATATCAGATTGAAGTTATAGTTTGAGGAATCACCTCAAGATTTTTCAGCAAAGAAACAACTGATCATTATCTTCTTTAGAGAAATTGTGCATGTGTAGTTCTTGAACTATATTCAAAACCTTGCAATGCAGGACACTCCACATACCTCTCTAGTGTCTCTTTACATTCTTCAAAATCTGTGACATTGTTTGCAATGTAAAATAAATCATCCCATACATCAGTAACAAATTCAATTTACTTAATTTTCTTCACTGTAATGAAGTCCAATATGAATTCAAATATTCCATGTTCAACATAGCTGCCCAAAAGTTTTTTCTCCATGTATAAATGTGTCTGTGTGTGTCACCACAGACAAGTGAATGCACGCATACAAAAAACTGTAACATCCATCTTAGTGCTAATATCATTGTATACTCCACTTTACAACTAAGAAAGGTGATCCGATTCTCATATTGTTTTGAAACCTAGAAGACTACCAGTTTAATTCCACAGTTTTGATCAACAGATCATAACAGATTTGATTAGAAATAGTCATTTTAAAGCCACATCCATGTGCATGCACGAACACACAGACACACAACACACACAATTACACACACATACACACATTTATACAAACACACAAACAGATATACAGACAGACAGACATGCACCCATACATACATATGAAGAATAATTAGAGTTACTAGAGCCAACTTTAGTTCACTCTCAACATTTGACTACACATTCCATCATTAAGAATCCCATCTCAACCCTCTAGGCACTAAAGTTGGCTGCAGTCACTAAGACTAATCTTCAAATAGGATGTTGTTGAAATGTGGTGCAGAGCACCAAAAGGACCTGAAGGTACACAAGGGTCACTAGTGAGACCTAAGGTGGAAACCATGAAGGGAAGAAGATATATGGGACCTATAAGGTCATTCAAGGATGTAATATGGCTATTTAAGCCTTTTGGGTGTAATTGAAAACTCTATATAAATGTAATTGCCCAAGTTGGCAAAGTAGGACTAAGGGTCACTAGAAGGTCTAAATGACCTAAGGGGTAGTATTTTAGGTGTGGGTTATAGTTTTAAGGCTTATGAAAGTGTTTTAACACTAATGGGGTTTTAGTTGTCGAGTTGTCAACTTGACAACATTTACAACTTTTTGTAATAAGTCTATTTAGTAGACAGTCGGTTTTAGACTGTTAGAATCGGTTATGGGGGAGTTTGAAAGTAGTTTCAAAGTTGGTTGGTCAAAATTTGGTCTTTAAGAGACCTATTCACATTGAAAAATGGGGAGAGAACACGGGTTGGTCAAGGAGACAAGCATATATAAAGTTTGAAGTAATAAAATGATGTTTTAATTCTGCAATTTTCTGATTTTTCAGAAATACAGTCACTTTCTTTGCATTGTACGCCACCTTAATGTATCTGTCTTGAACTATAATGGATTAGAGGTGTTAGAGGAATGAATTAACTTGATTTTTGTGGCGGAATCATCCCATTTGGAGTTGTATAGAAGGAGAAATCAATTTTTTGGTAAAAATAGTCAAAACCCTCTCATAGGGTAACCCAAGAGGGTAGAATGTAATTTCTTGAATGTTGCATGTTGAATAAGGACTCTTCATGAGGGGGTATGATAGGGACATGTTTTAGACTACCCCTATTGGTTTGAAGAGAACCATGCATTGAATTCATATGCTATGAAGCCAGAAGACTGTTTGGGCTGTCACAGAGGAAGGGGGGGCTGACTGTCACAGTCAGAAGTTTGAGAGCTTTTTCCATACTTAAAGTGTGTTTGGGCCATGGAGGCTTGAGGGGGATGAATATATGTGTGTCTACCACAAGTAGGATTCTTGGAGGGGCCAGAGAATCCCATCTTGAGGGTGAAGCAATCAAAGTTGCAGGGTTTGGTATGACTGTCCTGAAATGACAGCATTTTGGTGAGTTAATTTGTTTGTGTAGAAGTATGAATGGATTGGATCAATAGATTGGAATGGATATGGAAAAAGTATAGAAGAGTTTAGAATGATGTTAGAGTGTCTTGTGGATGAGAAGGCAAAGCCATAGTGCTTAGGGGAATAGTGTGATGACTGTCCCAACTAGAGAATCACAACTTGCAGAGTCACTGTCTTTAGGACAGTCAATGGTATTGGTTTTGTAGACCAGATGGGTCAAGGGTGTGGTCCATTTGAACAAGGGAGTAAGGGTTTTCTGATGAACTAATTGGAACAGTCAATCCCTTTATTAAAACATTTATATCTTCTCTTGAGGGAAGTGAAAGAACCACAAAAGGCAGTCATACTTAAAAGACTTATTTTCACTTTGGACCATACATTGTAATTGGTCACTGTCATGTATCTTATTGATCATGGTTTGATTATTCATAGCCCCACTCTTTTGATAGTGCTTAAATTAGTGTACTTTTGACCAAGAAATGACTGTCATTGTGCTTACAAGACTGCTCTTCAACCATTGCATTACATGACACTTTGGCTGCTTTATTCATATCTATATTGATTGAATAAATACTCCATTCCATACTTGGACTTGTTGTTATTTGAATGAACTATAGTTTGTTCATTCATTTGTTATTCTTTTTACCATAGACAACCCCCTTTCTTTGCATATTGCTTCTCTCTTATGGATGACTGATTCACTAAGAATATCTCTTTCACTGAGCCTCAGTCACACTTCTTGTCCTCCACATATCACTGATTATATAATGGACATCCTGACCATCTTATACTCATATTGATTATGCATTCTTTACCCCTAATGAATGCATTTTTGGACCTTGTAATAGAAGTGATTATTGTGATAGAATTCATGATACTGCTTCATCTTTGTATGAACCTCTCCTCTGTTCCATGTTTAATCATTTCCATTACACGAACAATATAGTAAAACAACTCACAATACAGTCACAGAAAGGCCTAAAATAGTAACCTATCTTCTAATGGATGCTTGGGACTACTATTATCATGACTCTCTTTGAAAACACTCTTATGACTATACCCTATCTTCGATTGTTCATCTTATTCATCATGCTTTTGTTGTTTTTTGTGACTTCTCCAAATTATGATTGTTTTACCATTCATAGACATGCCTTGACCACTATTTAGTCATTCATATTATTTGAGATTGGACATTACTGTCACCACTCTGCAATGGCACTGGCATAGCATGGCATATTACTACATTTGAGGTATTTAACAATCATTTCTAATCTTGATCCTTAATCATTGTTTGGTACTTTAATGACTATTATTTGGTGCTTTTTCTACTACCTTTACTTTGTTTTGTGACTGTAATTTGACAGTCATACTTCTCTCACTACTCTCTAAATTTACCCATTCTTTATGATGCTTCTGACTTTGACTGTCGGGGTTGTATTTTTTGCATTACTCCATTGGCACTATTTCCAGCAATATTTACTCCCTACTATCATGTCAGTCAATCATTGTTCCCTCATGTATCACTACCTTGATCTTATCATTGTGCTTTGATATTTTTATAATATATCTATTGCTCTCGTGATCTGTCAATGATTGTTGTTTATTATATCTACCCTTTTCACCTGTGTGTGTTACCTTGTAGAATCTAGATATTATAAATAACTAATCAAAATTGGAAGTACAATGAGGGACATCAAAACTTCCTTGATGGATATGAGAATCTCCTGAAAGTCGACACTACACCAGTCTATTGAAATAGGAAGGTAAAAGAATACCCTCGAATATAAGAACAATGAAATGAAACCCACGGCTAGAGCATTTAAAACTTTGGAAAACAATGAATAAAGACCTCTAAATAAAGAATCAAATCTCTAAAATTGAGGAATTCAAGAATAGAAAATTACTCTACCTCTGGATCTTGGAGTTTCCCTTTGAATCTGTATTTTTTTATTGTATTTGATGATTCCCTATTAAAACTCTGTCATTGGCAATGTATTAGCTTCTTTATTCATTGAAATCAGTTGTCTTCTACATGTAAACGAGTTGTTCATCTCCAAACTTTGGTAGTTTCTTGTTCAAGCCCATGGATTCCCTTCATTCTTAGGCCCCGTTTGGTTGCAGGAATACCGGTGGAATTGGGTGCGGAACTTCTGATTTTTCGCCCAATCCACCGTTTGGGACGCCAAAGAGAAATTTTGATTTCATCAATCAAAATCTGATTATACCACCAAAATGGGCGGCACTATCTTCCCCCCCAATAGGTGGAATTCAAATTCATATTCTGGTTTTGGAAAATTCTGAACCCCATTTAATTTGGTTGTCGGGTCCGTGATCTTCCGACATTCATTTTTGGGGTTTTGAAACTATGTTTGCGTTATTTTCGCATCCGCCTCAGTTTTCAGAGGGTTTCCTCATTTTTGCGCCTCAATTTTTGGATGGTTTCCTCATTTTCGCGCTTCAATTTTCGGACGGTTTCTTTATTTTCACGTTTGTTCTCATAGGGCCCGTTTGGTAGCGGGAATTAGGAAATGATGGATTTGATCAAATGCTGGAAATGGTCAAATCATGGTTTTGATAATCCGGTTTTTCATTTCTGGATTATGTTTGGACCGTTTGGTTCCACTTTCTGAAATTGGAATTGGAATTTGAGTATGATTTTTTTTTAAATTTTTTTGAATTGTTTTAACATTTTTTAATTTAATAATTCATTTTTATTAATGGAATTGAATTTAAAATGGAATTGCAGACCATTTTAGGCAGCCAAAGTTGGTGGTAGGCAACCAAGTTACAATCACTGCAACCAGAATTCGAAAAAAAATCGACAAAAAATTTAGAAAATAAATTCTAGAAAAAATTTTCAAAAATTAAAAATAAAATTTTTTTTTTTAAAAATTTGAATAAAAAGTCGACAAAAAGATTCGTCAAAAATTTCGAAAATTTTTTTTAAAAAAAATTCGACAAAAAAATTTAAATTTTTTTCGAAAAAATTCGAATAAATAACAAAGTTACAAACCACCCAGAAAAATAAAAAATAAATTAAATCCCTCCCCACACAAATAAAAAATTATAAAATTAAGTGTAGACATGAAAAATTTAAAAATTTGCTTTCTCTCCATTCAAATTCCAGTTTTAAATTCTAATTCCACCTTTTCAGATGGAAGATGTTAATGCTCATTTTGAACCAAAATGAGCATTAACACATTCCTATTCCATTTTTATATTGCACTCCCAAACTGAGGATTCGACGAAATGGGCAATAACAAATGCCAATTCCAGGCTAATTCCTGCTACAGAATCAGGTTTCTCCTGCAATAACAGGGTTTCTACATAATCAGGTAGTTTTTGGAAACAAATCTATGTCATTTCTTATGGGAAATCTTTGTTTATGCGAAATGAGTCTATTGTGAAAGTTTTTGCAAACGAATCTATGTCATTTCTTATGGGAAATCTTTGTTTATGCAAAACGAGTCTATTATGGACTATGTGCTTACTGCAATGTTTACCTCTGCTTCATTTGTTCACACTTTGTTGTACTTTTTCCTACCTTCGGTAGTTTTTAGACTAGAAGATTGAGGCAGACGTGGAAATGTGCAAATCGAATTCAGAGATTTGTAGAGAGAAACCCTATTTTACATATAGGGCATAAAAATGTTTACAATTATCTCTCTCTACAAATCTCTGAATTTGACATTTTTATAAAATACTAAATTTGAAGCCGAGAACGGTGGGCTTGACTAGAAAAATGAACTCGCAAATTGTTTCAATTCGAATAAGTAATTTGTGTAGCTAGAGCATAAAATGAAAGCCCCAAATTGACTTTTATGGTAGGGGAGGACATGAAAAGAATGTTTATTTTTACAGAAGATGATATCCATATGCTGTTGAAAAATATCGGGGGTTGTTTTAATACCAAATGGTAGAACATTCCATTCATACAGGCCTTGTGGTACAGAGAATGTTGTTTTGTACCTGTCATCTGGGTGAACAACAATCTGCCAAAACCTTTCGTTAGATCAAATTTTGAATAAATATGACTTCCCTGAATAGTTTGCCAAATATAATCTTTGCCTAGTAGAGGGTGTTGGTTATCTTGTAAATAGTTGTTTAAAGGCTTGTAATTTACTACCAGTCTCTTTTCAGTGAGTTCATTGTCATTTTCATCAAATTTGGGAACATACATCACATGACATGAAAATGGTGATGAAGATGGAGAGATTAAATCAAGTGCCGATAAATCCTTAATTTCCTTTTTACACATTGATGTCTCCTAAGGACTCATTAGAAAATAATTGTCTTTAGCTTTGGGTAGGAGTTATTTACCATTCTCATCCCTCTTAAGTGGTATCCTCAAGACAAGATTACACTTGTGCTTTTTCAGATATTTTGGCATTACTGACTGTTCAACATCATCTTTGATCTGATATATTGCAGGTTGTATGTTTTCAAACTTCTAGGTTATCCAAATAGTATTTTTCTGTTTCTTTGGCTTGGATTCAATATTCTTATTAGTGTAAGCATACTCATGTTGAAGCCTTGGGATAGATTGTCCATTAAGAACAATACTATTTTTAGTGATCAGGATAGGCTCCCAATTTTTCATTGCATGGCTTCCTATTGCTCCATCATATCCATCTATTTCATAGTGAATGAAAACTAATTCATCTTGGTGGCCATTTGTAAATTCAATTGTTGCTCTGCACAAATAATTGGAAATATGTTTACCATTTCCAAAAATAATCTCTGTTGTAAATGGAATCCATTTTTCTGGAGGGAAACAATTGTATCTTGCAATATTCAAGTCTGGTCTGGTTTCCCACAAAAATGCCAATGAGTATTTCCTTATTCCTAGGAAATGAATCTAGAGTTCTAATACTGGATAGAGTTTATTGGTTGGTTTTTTAACTACCCTACACTAATTCCCCGTTCTTCACTGTATCAAAATTATATCCTTCAAAAATAACAATTGTTTCCATAAATGGACTAAGTTTATCTTGGCAATACAGAAGTTTGTATTCTGGAGAAACTTCTTGGAAAGTTTGAGTGGAATGCATTCCAGCTTCCTTTAATGATGAATTCATTTGTTCAATATTTTTTTCCATTTCATGACCTTTACTTAGTTCTTCAGCAAGAGTCTTATCTTCTACTTCTTCCAATTCTTGTCTTTCCTATATAAGGCATGATAACTTCGAGTATACATAATGAAATCCCAAACAATCACTATACCGACTCCAACACAATAACTACTTACATCAAATATTCAACATGACACCCACCACATGTAAACATGGATTTTCCAAAATGATTGATGCTAGTGCGCAATATATTCCAGTGCATATCCAAACAGTTATGAAGACATAGAGTATTCATGTTGTATGTAAGTCTTATGTAGAGAGTAAAACAAAGAATGGACAACACAATAGAAAATGTGATGAAGAACGAGAGCCTCAAATTTCAAAATTTGAAATGTCATCAAATTCATATGATCTAAACTATGAAATGAAGCACATCAAGAAAAATGAAATCAACTGTTCAAGGACACTCTAATGGCTACAGATCGGTTACTTGGGCTTCTGTATGCAGACTTTAAGGGAGTAAAGTTTTTGTTAGTATGCAAAGTGCGTGGGGTATTCAGTGATTTGTATTTCCTCTGTGTTCTTTCCTCAGTGTTAACACTAGCAAGCAACACTGATTGTCATTTTTAAGGTAGTTTAACACTAATTATGTGTAACTTTGGACTGTGAAGGGAAATAGAATTACTGTGTAACTTTGGACTGGCTATTACTGTTATCACTGTAATGTCCCTTGCTTGGGTGGCATGAATTCTCAGGATAATAACTTCAACTTTGCATACTTGTTTTATCTAAATCTTGAAATTGGAATGTGTAGTGGAGATTAGGCTTAATAGAGATCACTATATTAGATTTGATCATCAGAATCTATGCACTATAATATAGATCTTGATTCTTTAAATTAATATGTCAATATGGAATATGCTGTGAAGTATGATCTTGCTATTACGTATAGTGATAGAGATTTACTACTTCTGATATATAATCATGTATAATGATGTTATTTCTGATGTAGTTGATATATATGTGTGATAGAGGTGTATTGCTTAGTAATTGGTTCTCCTATATCTGGTATGATAGTATCAATGGAGATATATCACATTAGGTGCTATTTCAGATGAATGATTGCAAATCTAATTCTATCCCTGTTGCAGATTGTCTCATATTCATATGATCACATTGCTCTCTCTGATCTGTAGTCTGTTCTTTTCTTGTTACTCTTCTTTATTAAATCTGAATCTTTGAATTTGGATGGACGGTTATCCCTTCTAATTACTGTTGTATTATCTCTATGAGAGAGTTGGCAACATGTAATTCATTCTATTTATAGTCTGATTGTTTCTCCCCTGAGTAGATATAGTAGTGCAAAAATCGAAAATAATAATCTCATACACTTTTTGCTAAGACTTTAGTCTATCCTTATTTGTTGAGAATCTATCTTTCCATGTTATTTTGTGCTCATTTACTGGATCAATTATGAGACTGTTCATAATTGATAATCGTGAACACTGACATATTCAGTGTTCAAATATATTCTGGCAAATATTTGGGGAAAATAATAATGTCAATGTATTTAAATAAAAGATATGTTTTCTTTTATGTGAGAGGATGTTATTAAGGACAAGCTATGATTTTTCATTGTCTTAGCCAATAAATCATAATGTATTAATCTTTTATTGAGCTAACCATTGATGTTCCCACTTTTGAGCCAATTTATGATTCCGCCTTCATACAGTGATTATTTGTCTGAGCTCTTTCCTCTGAAGACTAGGGTCTTCAGACTTATTTTCCTCTGCCGGTTATCCTTTGACTGGTAATAAATCCATAGCATTTCTATTTGTGGCAGCATATGGGTGTTCTTTTCCTTATTAACATTGATTAATAGTCTTAACACTTAACAATGATTATAATCAGTGTTAAGTGTTAACACAAGCACTGTTAACACTAATTATCGGTGTTAACACTGATAATGAATGTTAACATTGCTTCAGTGTAACACTAATTGTGAATGTTAACATTGCTTCAGTGAAACTAAAACATAAATGATATCGTTGGTTTAAGGTGTGTATCATTTATAAATGAGGACATATATAATACATATTTATGATGGAGATTCATAGGGATCCTGTCTATAAGTACATTTTTGTGCTTTGTGTCATGGATGGATGCATATCTTTGTCATTATGTACTACTATACGCTTTATCTTTGTGCTTCATACTGGATATCTCCTCGCTCAAATCATTGTGTTTGTCCACATTTTAGGCTATTGATGGATCCTATTGAGAATGTTCATGTTCTAGGACGCGTAGCTATGGAGACCACATATTCTCGTCTTCTCACAATATTTTTTGCTTTTCTTGCCATAGCCAAAGTAGTGGTAGCCCGAGAAGGGAGTGCACAAATGGGTAAATGATTAAGAAAAGGAAATTCTTTTTATAGAATGGTTATTCATTCCAACAATGTGGATTGTCATGATTAGATTCACATGAGTAGAGGAGCCTTCTTTCGTCTAGCTACTATCCTAAGGTTGAAAGGAAGCTTGACAGATACGATACATTTGACGTTAGAAGAATAACTTGTGATGTTCCTCCACACCCTTGGCCACAATTTGAGGAACCGCAAGATTGCCCACAACTTTGGGCACTCAGGAGAGATAATCAGCCGATACTTCCACAGGGTTTTGAGGGCTATCTTAGCACTCCACGAGGATTGCTTTATACCACCTAGTCCATACACTCCTAAAATTAGTGGGAATGACTGTTTTGATCCATTCTTCAAGGTAATTCTTGTGTTACAAATTTCTTGTATGGATTTTTATCCTTATCATATTATTTGTTGACCGTACAATTGATGATTGTATCATATTGTATAGGATTGTGTTGGAGCTATCAATGTAACCCATATACTAGTCACCGTCAATGTCGACATGCAAGGTAAATATCGTGATAGAAAAGGTAACTTGTCATAAAATATTATGGGTGTGTGTTACTTCGGTTATAAGTTTCAGTACTTCCTTGCTGGTTGGGAAGGGTATGCTGCGGATAGTCGTGTTCTAGGTTCAGCTCTGTCAAGAGCACATCCTCTTGTTGTTCCCCCCGGTAAGCCAAATCATAGTTTAATATAATCAAGGGTACAATCAATGTTTCAAGTTTTAACAATCTACTTTATTTATGTAGGAAAATATTTTCCAATGGATGCTGGATATCCCAATGCACCTGGATTTCTTGCTCCTTATCGGTGTACATGCTACGACCTGAAGGAGTTTTCAAGAGAGAATCCAATAAACTCTCGACAAGATTTGTTCAACCACTGACACTCCTCTCTTAGAAATGCAATAGAGCGTACATTTGGTATTCTCAAGCAACGTTTTCCAATCCCGATGCATGTCACGTCTTATTCTATCATGACACAAGCCCATATTGTATTAGCATGTTGCATACTACACAACTTCATTACGATAGAGGATGACATTCCATTAGAAATTGGTACCAAAGAGGAAGATGATCATACTGGGATAGATGTACTAGTGCTTGCGACATATGGGTTATCTCAGCATGATAGAGACCAGTGGCACAGTTTCAAGATGATATAGCAATTAGAATATGGGAAGACTACAGATCCCGAGAATAGTTGTTCTTTAATGGGTCAATGGATGAAGATACTTTGATATACATGATGGTTTCCTTTTTCTTCTGTTTGTATTTGGAAGTATTGGACTTTTATGGGTCAATGTGTTTTATTTGAGTAAACTGATGTATGAAGATACTTTGGTATACACGATGGTTTCCTTTTTCTTCTATTTGTATCTGCAAGTATTGGACTTTTATGGGTCAATGTGTTTTATTTGACTAAACTGATGTATGAAGATACTTTGATATACATGATGGTTTCTTTTTTCTTTTGTTTGTATCTGCTAGTATTGGACATGTTGGTTTTACCATTAACAACAATATGTAAATTGTGATTAGCTGATCTACACCATGTCATACACAGAACTAATGACGAGCATGGAAGAACCTGGTAACATGAGCCAAATATCTTCTTCCTCAAAGAAGATAATGTGGACTAAAGAGATGGAACAAAAGTTTCTAGACTTGCTCCTCGAGCAAGTACAACTTGGAAGAAAAGGTGACAGGGGCTTCAAAAAGAAGGGTGGACTACCATTGAGAGGAGGTTCAATGCGGATATGCACCTAAATCTAACAAAGGACAATTTAAAAAACAAGCTGAAAACATGGAAGCTTGCATATAGAGTGATGAAAGAGCTGAGAAATACAAGTGGTTTCACTTGGAATGAGGAAAGTCAATGCATGGATGTTGAGGATAATATTGCCTTATTATAAAGTTAATAATGAAAGACAAAGAACCTAATCCATTTGTTTACGCCAACATGCAGAGAAGAGAATTCAAAAACGCTAAAGTGTATAAGAGGCAACCCTTCCAATACTTCAATGAATTGGGTGCAATTGTGGGTAATGACATTGCAGAAGGTAATGCAGCTACGATGGCCCATGAGACTGAAGAAGGGAACCCTATGGAAGAGGCATTCAATGTGCGTGAGGAAGAGGATATTGCTTTCAGTATACATCTTGACAGTGTTGTTGATTTTGATGAAGACCCTTATCCTTCCAATCAATCCACTGCAACTGCAACTGGTAGAGGAACTCCTACATCATCATCATCAAGGATGGGAAAGAGGAGGAAGGAAAGTATGGCAGCTTCCTTGGATGTCATCTGTGAAATAATGAAGAAAATAAAAGATGGCCTCAACAATGTTCACCTTCACAAAATTGATAAATCTGATGATGATAATGCTTTGATGGGTGCATATACTGCTCTCAAATCCATCCCTAAATCGGGTCGAGGTGTTTTCCTGAAGGTATTCGACACCTTCGTGGTTCAACGTGAAAGAGCCAAAGGGTTCTTGCTGATGAGTGAGGAGAGAGTGGACTGGATTGCAGCCACATATGGTGGATTGTACTTATTTTCTACATACTTTATCAAACTTTATCATGAGTTGAAACCTTATCATACTTCGTTCACATACACTGAAACAAAGGTGTTTTGGTTGATGATTTAGTGGTGAAACTTAGTTTTTGTTACTGACTGAAATATATAGATTAATTGACAAGTTAATGAAATGATTTTTTGTGAGATAGATTCTGGTCTTTTTCAATACATTTGAAGTTGTTTTTCATAGTGATTTAAATGTCTGCTTGTAATGCAGTTTGATGTTGTTTTTCATAGTGATTTAAAGGAAGAACATTAGTTGATGCTTGTAATGTAGTATGTGTGTTTAGTTTGTACCTTGTTATGAATGTCCTCTTGATAGTAACAAAATAGGATGTATGACAACAAACAAGAGATCTCTGCCACTATGAGCAGTGTTATGAAAAGTTTTAGTAACAAGAAAAATGTGAAGATTGGTTTTCCTAATCCACAATTTGGTGTATTAATTGATGAGTTAATGAAATGATTTTCTGTGAGATAGATTCTAGTCTACATTCTGATAGATAGATTCTGGTCTTTTTCATAATGTTTGAAGTTGTTTTTCATAGTGATTTAAATGTCTGCTTGTAATGCAGTTTGATGTTGTTTTTCATAGTGGTTTAAAGGAAGAACATCAGTTGATGCTTGTAATGCAGTATGTGTGTTTAGTATGTACCTTGTTATGAATGTCCTCTTGATAGTAACATAATAGGATGTATGATAGCAAACAAGAGATCTCTGCCACAGTTCAATATAGTTTCACTCAGAAATAGAATCTTGAGCCTGTATTATTTAGTGCTCATTTTTTAGTGTTGCAGTTAGCAATGTATTCTATGTTTGGTTGTTTTTGTTTGTGTTTTTTCTCACCTTTTAGATTTCTCAATAGACGGTGCCAATTTAGAGTGCATTGTTTAAAATGACATATATAATACTTGCAATGAATCACAAAATGAAACTTCTTTAAGAATTTGAATGACAGGTGATATAGGTAGGTAGAGATTGAGTGGAAAATTAATGGAATAATAACTCGAATGTACAATCACAATGTCAATTTCATCCTTCAATGTTTTCCCTATGAATGATGTGAAATGGCCTTACCCTACGCAACTTTGTTTTCCTCTCTTAGCTGACTTTTCAATGAGCCATGTGAAATGTCATTCCCTCTGATTTGTGTTTTCCCTGGTGAGCCATGTGAAATGTCCTTCCTCAGTTACTACAAGTTGACAGCTAAGGCTGAAAGTATGAGTCATGCTCAATGGTAACTTAAAATGAGCCATCTGAAATTTCCTTCCTCTATGCAGTATCTGGTTTCCTCTTGTAGTGGTTTTTAGGAGTATGTATGACATCAAACAAAATATTGTTGTTTTACAAGCACCATGTGCAAGATGCAATGATATTTACATGGTCATGATTGAAAGAAGATTATTGGCATGCATGACAGTAGAAACTCTATGATAATATCTATGAAGAAAAGTGAAATGGAAGAATGATAGGCGGTTGAATTTGTTGCAGCAGTGTTCAACTAAAGGTTTGACAACAATCAGCCAAATGATTAAGGGTATGGTCTTGAGAGTGCGTTGATGATAGTCCACACAAAAGCATTGGACAAGCAAAGAAAAGCACATAAGGATAGTAATGCATGAAAGGGGAGTAAGTAGTGAGAAGATAATATTGAAGAACTATGATATTGCACATTAATGTACATCATAAATTGAAGAACTATGATATTGCATTACAATCTTGATGAACATCATACTGCATTACAAGTAGACATTTAAATAAATAGCATATGGTATAATAACATCTTTACATATTTAGTGGAAGAGAGCAAAATGATGATGGATCACAGAGTGTGATCCAAAACTATCTACACAATCAAATCCAAAAGCTATTTCAAACATTGATGCCCAAAATATCCACATACGCTGATAAAAAAATGAGCTATCTGATGATTGTTTACTATTCATGTTTGTAAACGGTCAATATTTCTGATGGTACTCCTTGGTGTATTCCATTTAAAAATAAACAAGTTTTAGTTTTTCTATCATGTTTAGTTTGTAGATGCAAGATTGACCATCTAACAATATGGACAGTAATGGGAAGAATGAGTGGGATATGAGATGGTTGCTCGTCGAATGTGGGGCATAAGGGCGTAGAGCGTGGATTTCCTTGTGTTTTCTTATTTAACGGTGTTTTTTCACACCACCATTCAGTTCATGGATATTGTTCTTCCCCATCTTCTATCTGATGCTATAGTTGTTTTATTGTATTTTTTGTATAAATTCGTAATATCAACATAAATGAAACTTTTTCATTTTGTATTGATAGAATATAGTAATGTTGTTATATGAATGAACAAAAATTTGTTTGATACAGTGGTGATGGCTATGATAAATGTCACTATGTGTGATTGTGGTGATGGAGCGTGCTACGTGTTGAGGACATCACACACAGACACTAATCCAGAGCGTAAATTTTGGACTTGCATAAATAAGAAAAAGGTTGTTAATTGCACAATATTTAAATGTTTACAAAGAATAAATATTAGCCATTATAATTATTGTCAATCAGGAATGCGCCTCTAGCTTGATTGAAAATTTAGCCTTCTTGTTGAAACATGGAAATAAACTCTTTGTGGGAAAGAGAACGAATCTTTGGATTCTAGGCCGGTTCCTATAGATTTGGAATATCACCTAATCCTGACTTTTTTAAACTTTGGGAAAAGGTAGAAGGATAATTGAAAAATGAAACTTAAGTAACAGGTGATACACCAAAATGGATGTTGATTTCTCAGAATCACAAATCTTTATCTATAAAACACACACTACTAAATTCTGCAATAACATTCACTTCACAACACCTAGGATGACCTAGAATTCATTACTAAGGTTTGCACCACTAATGGTAATGAATTAGCCAACAGACAGGTAATTTCTGTAAAAGGTTTATTTTATAAAACTTTAGAATAGAAATTTGAAAATAATTCACTAATCTATGCTTGCAAAAAACAAAACACTTAAATGCAGAAAAAATTGGAAGGATTGATAGCAAAATTTAGAAAAATATAGGAATAATAGAGGCTAGCTTTATTATCTTTAGAATCTGCAAAAATGGCTACAAAATATGAGAAAAAGAGTGAAGGAACAATATGCTCACTTAACACCTCTTTTTTCTCAAACTCTGAACCCTTACAAATGAGGTGAAAATACAATAAATAGAGTCCCAAAATCCTAACTCGAATGCATGAGAAATCCTTATGAAATAAGGAGTCAAACTATCAAAAAAATGCAGTCTAAGTGATCCTTGAACTCCTTCAAGCCATGTATAACTGAAGTACCACTTAAAATCCTCTCAAAATTGCTCCAAATCTTTATAAAACATGCATATTTTGTGGGGGTTGGATATGAAGGAAAAGCCCACCAAATTAGGAGTGTAACTGCTAGAATCCGAGAGTAAATTGCTCGAAAAGGCTTCTGAACTGATAATAACTGACAGAGAACTCAAAAATCTCCTCCAAAGAACTCCAAGATGCTGTCAACCACCCCTAAACTGCCTCAACAACTGATTCAGAACTGAAAGAACTCCTTTACTAGAAATGATAATCTCAAAAATATCATCCTTGATTATATATTTATTTACTAACATATTCTGCAAAAAATTTATTTATATTTTTCCAAACTATATTCAATATATTTAATATTTAATAAATAACAAACTTATACTTAATATATATAAATAGAATTAAATTTAATTCTATTTAATATATTCAATACCAAATGTAAGTTTGTTATTTGTTAAATATTTAATTTATTAAATAAAATCAAATTTATATTTTAACAATATACATTATAATATAGTTCTATTTAAGTTAAATAGATAATAAATTTATCCATTTAATTTAAATAGAACTAGAATATAATATATATTGCTAAAATTTAAATTAAAAATAAAAATAAAAATATACATAAAACTTAATACCTAATACATTAATAAAAAATTAAAAAACTAAGGCATTTGGAATACCTAACTCCAAACGTGAGTTTGAAATAAAGCTAAAAACATGAGATTTTTAGATTACATAGGGTGTGAAAACCCTAAACACATCATTATTATCATTCTATTTCATTTTCTCTTTGTTGTTGCTTCTCTTCTATACCGCTGCCGTAAGGGTCTATACCGCTGCCGTAAGGGTTTAGAGACTGAAAATTCTGTGAGCTACTGTTGCATACTGCCGACTCCATTGGATTTGGACTGTTATTTATCTTTGCAAGATGAAATCCCTCCCTCTTTCTTTTTAGCTTTCAGCCGTTGTCTCTTCCATGAGGGTTTAAAGATGAAGATCTATGTCGCCATAAAATGTTGCCATGACTGTGAAGCTGCTTGGTGATTGACTGTCATTACTTGCTGGATATCACCATGTTTTTGCTGCTATTGTTTTCTCCAGCTTGAGCTGCTGCTTTGAGGGTTTGGACGTTGTTATTTTTCCTTTTTTAGCTGCCAACATGAAGGTTTGAGCTGAGGATTTCAGTTGTTCTTTGGACTTTTGGGTTTTACTTTCCTGAGAGCCTTTGAAGATAGAAAGTTTGATACACTGCTGTCGCTTCATGACTGTGATGGCTCTTTTGAGATACAACTTCAAATGCCCTTTCTAGAGTAAAACCCCACTGCCATTTTGCTCTCTGTCCAGCCGCCATGAGGGTTTGAAGAATATTTTAGCGAGCCGAGGCTCCATTCTTTAAGGCGTTTTTGCACTCACCATAATGGGTAAGTTTATTGGCTGCTTTACTGGCACTTACTTTCGATATTTCCTGAGCTGGGTCTACGAGCTTGTGATGTCTTCCATTTCATTAACCAAAGAAGTTTAAGAAAAAGAAATGAGTAACTCTTCTTTGTTTTCTTTGCTCCTTTTTTTTGATAACACAACATATATAGTGGCTAAAAAAACATGGGCATTTGTTGCAGCAATACCATTGGGAATTTGTATCTTTGACATGTGTATAATAATGCTCAGAGTCCTACAAATAACCTGAATGTACAATGGTACCAAATAGAATATATTCTGACTGGCCGGGTTCCATTCCTGTTATAACCTCAGTGATATTCCATGAAACTGGGGCTTCAGCTGCTCCAATATTCTTGTGTGTCATGCTAGCTTTATGTACTTTTCAATGTACGATGACAATCATTCTTTTGTAGCTTTTTACTGTGGAAAGTATCCTCTTCAAAAAACCTTGTCATGCTCAAAATAGAGCTGTATATCCTGTTGTTCCATAATATTCACTAGCTACATAATTATCAACATTATTTCCCTTGTCTATACATGATAGCATCCTCTCTTCCATCAATATAGTTGATGCTGTCCGCAAAGGCAGTCCTTGCTAAAATTTTGTTTTGTTAAAATGGTGAATTACTTGAAAATTATCACTGATATTCTAAATCTGAATATCAAATGAATTGAAACCAGAAACTCCAGTACTACCGATGTCTCTATAAACAAAATCATCACATGTCACAGAGATCACACTCACAACTTCTGAAATGACCTTAACCGGCCATTTACTGATTTCGACCAATAAATCTTAAGTAGATTTAAAATAAACAATAACATGCAAATAACCAGCAGATATTCTCGAATAACCAACATATGTATTTATAAAACTAGCAAATACAATCTTATGAAATAACTCAGAAAATGGTATGTATTTTACAACAGCAATACAAAACTATAAATTATTACATTCCAATCTGAACTACAGGCAAATAATAGTAAGATTGGATGATAAAAAACCTGGTATAACAATGACGAACTCTGAATGAATCCGCACCGGGATGAATCGGGTTTCCGTCCAATCCACCAAGAAATGTTGAAGGTTTTCGTCCTCAGATTTCTGATTTGATAGCTGAAGCTTCTCGAATTCTCAAAAAGAAGTAATAACCATAAACTAAAGCATGCTGAATGAGACTCCAAAACCTCCTCTTATGGCTGCAGCTGTGACTCTTCAGTTTCCCCACTGTGACTCTTCGTATGCCCATTTTGTCTCTTTATAAACTCACTTTAAATAAATGACCATTTTTTATTAAAGTAAAAATAGGTTTTGAATGGGCCCCGAAACCATATACATACAGTTTTTGAAGGGAATTGTAACTTTTGGAATGATAGGAAAAATTAACTTAGATCTAAATGAAACAGCCGGGGGAAAACAAAAAAACCTTACAACGCCCCCCAGCACATAATACCAGTAGAAATACCAGCATCACAAATCCAGCACAACAACAACAACCACACAAAAGATAAACAGAAATGCACAAGCTGCTAAAACCAAACGTGTAAAGCCAACACTTTACAACAACACCCAACCTAAGATTTTCCTTTGCCTCCCTTCTTCTGAGAACAGAGTGTCATATCAAAATATAGAGGGAACTTTTTATTATGTTTACCTATTACAGCAGTCCATCCCTCCTCCACCAAAGAAGCTTTTTCTTGCCAATCAGATGCAGGAGAAGATCCAACCAATTTAGAACCAGTAAAAGAAGTCTGGACAAAACCTACAGCGGCCTCACAGCCAGTACCAGACTTCCCAGCACCAAGAGAAATTTTTGAAGCAGAACTGGCAGGAAAGAGGCTAGCAGACCCAGCAGCCTCAGCAGACAATCCAACACCAGTACTACAAGCCGAAGGAGCAGAACACCCACCAAAACCAGGAGTAACAAGAGGGTCACTAGCAACAGTAGAATTGCTTCCAGTAAGAGTAGAACCACCAGCTGAAATACTGGTAGGCAAACCAGTAGATCCAGCAAAAGTACTGCCTGCAACCAAAGAAGAGGGAGTTGAAACTGTCGTAGGACAAGAGTCAGGGCCAAAAACTTGCCCTACCACATTCGCGAAGCTCCGAACCTTTTCCACAGTATAATGTTGAGAAGAAGCCCCTTTCCACCATGAAGAAGTCTTATTATGTCTCTAAAGATCGCATTGAGAGGCAATATGACCAGTCTTAAAGCATCTTCTACATTTGAAGGGGATGCCTTCATAGTCCAATTGCTGAATCCAACTTCTTCCCGTAAGAGATTCAAGTTTAATCTCTGAAGGCACACCTTTTGAGGTATCAATATCCACCAGGATACGAGTGTAAATAGAATGAAATAAATCATAAGATTTCTCATCCACCATTAACATATCCCCTAAAGCTTCCCCCACAGTCTCCAGAACAGAGTCAATCCAAAGATGGAGGGGAAGATTATGAAGTCTAACCCAAATAGGTTGCACATCAAAAGATTCAGAAGATAGAGAAAAATCAGAATGCCATGGTTTCAGCAATAGCATAAAACGATCCTCTCAGCTAAAGAAGTTTTCAATAAATAAATGACCGTTGAGTTATAAAGTAAAATAATAAGTGAGAAAATCATTTGGCATTAAAACGGAAGCCCAAATGAGCTCAGATGCTGTTGTGTGATAGCTCGTCGAAAAGCTCTTGACGAGACGCTCCAAGTCCACTATTGAAAAGTTAAGAATTCTGAACCCCCGTTGACTTACTATAAATAGTAAGTGCCCTGAAAACTTGCAAAAATTGCACCGATTGGCTTGGAACTGAAACCACCTAGGCCGATCATCCCCTGGAACACTGCCACACCACAGTTAGCCCTTCGGATCAGGGTAAATAGGCTAACGACACAACTCAATATAATGTACCCTAAAAAGGGGACATTACAACTTCACTATTCTCTATAATGATGTGTCAGTTATCATTGTTGTAAACATTGCTGAAATACAGTCAACATGGATTTTGTATATCTTAGCAACTTTTATATCTTCCCTATAGGATAAATATACTACTGATGTTGAATTTCCAGCCTATCCTTTTTCATGAAAAATTTAGATGATATAAAAGCTTCTAACCCTTTATAATTTGGTTACCATATCAACTTGTGTAATAGTTTTAGCATATAATAATATACCTTCATTTCCATGTATTCTGAAAATACAAATAATAAAAGGATACCAAATGATAAATACCTCCTTGTTTGCAATGGAAACTGAAAAATAAAAAAAATAAAAAGCCCAGTTTCTTTGTCTTCCGAATTAAAACTTATGCTGTAACTCTTCCATTGTTTGCTATATGGATATATCTCTTTAACATGCTTTTACTGTTGCTTCTCATAGCAGTCTGTCATACCGTTTCTCTTCATTTGATCATGATGTGATGAGCACTTGAAAAATCTATTATCTCATTATTGTGTTACCATTGCATGATACTCTATAAATAACACAGCTGTTTGATATTTGCATTCTAAAAATGTCAACTGTAGTAGTATTTTGATTTTAAAAAAAAATAGGATCTCCTCTTTGACTATCTTTTCATATGACTAACATACATTCTTGAATTCAAGTCTGATTTTAATATGACAACCCATGCTTTGTAAATCAACTTTCTATAGCAAGAATATGGTAAATACCCCCAGTTTGCTAGTTACAGTAATATAATCTTTTGTAGCAACTCTACAAACACTTTGAAATGTTAGAAGCCTCTTGTAGCATTTGCAAATCTGATTTATTAGGCTGGAAGGTTTCATGACAAAGGTCATGTCCCTTCAACAACCACTCTTCTGCAGCTCCATGATTTGGCTAGAAGGTCCCATGCTTGAAACTTATGCATGCCCCCTCAATAGCCTCCTCTAGTCCTCTGGTCTTCATGTCTTCACCTCTCCATATCTTTAGTCCAAAAATTTCATGTGTGTAATGTATGCATGTCTTTTCAACAACCTACTTGGTCTTCACCTCTACATGACTTCAGTCGGAAAGTTGCACACTTGTAATGTATGTGCGTCCTTTCAACAACCTACTTAGTCTTCATACTTGAATCTGCACATGAAGCAAACAATGTTAAGAAATAAAGTATTTCCTGTTATGTGATCATTTTTTCCAGCAACTCCATTAATATATTTTGATTTACATTTATGTAAATTATGGAAGTAGATAGCTAGAATGATAGGTTAGTCTTCTTCCATTGCTCAGTTCTTATGAAATGACCCCACTTTCTCTCTCTTCTTTTGTAAGAAAATTTGAGATACCTTGGGATGCGGGATCAAAGATGGAACACTATTCGACCCTCCACGGAAACACCAGGCAATGGGGGGCCTAACCTATCCTCTCTTTCTTCTTTTTTGCATTTACATAAATGTAAATAACTCTTTAATTTCTGCATTCAATTAAGACTGAAATGCATGCCTGCATTAACCTATTGCCTGTTAATCTCTATTGAGCATTTTAGGTTGTCATTAGTATCAAAGGACAGTAAACAGGTCGGTCAGTTATTTACATTGAGACAGTTGGTAACTAGAAATAAGACAGAGCAATCGGTAAAGCCTTACACCAAGCATCACACAGTTAACCGAGCACCAGCGACACCGACACCGACGGTCAGTAAACACTGAGCATCGCAGTATACACCAAGCAGATTATACATTGTTTACCGATAATCACAGGAAATGACATAGTAATCAGAAATGGCACATTATTCTATGCAAACGCTTATAACAGATCGTAAAATGGTTTACCAAGATCAAGGAGCACTTATTGTAAAAGATATTCATTAAATGCAATGATTATCTTATTTGTATTAGTTGATCTAGGTTATTTTGCATCGTAGATCTTAGGGTTATGATTCTCTTTTGTAACCTAATTTTTGTTTAAGTGGCAAAAATAGAACACTATATATTGTATATGTTCACACCATTTTATAAGGTTGTTGAACTGATATATATGAATCACGAAGCACTTGAAGAAATTGCCTATCTTCAAGACAATCAGTTTACCGAGCATAACAAAGTACAGAGGTTTTCAGATTGAGTAGAATTAGACAAGGCTACCGAGCAGATCAGAGCAGAGAACCATCACAGATAAGGTGATATTTTGATAAAAACTTATAGTTCTGTTTCAGACAATTGAGTTGTCAACTAGCAGATAGTTTACTTATTACTTTCTGACAATTGTGATAGAGTTTTGATAAATCTCTTAACAGAGTAGACTTAACAGTCTTTGTATAAATCTCTTAACCGAGTACACACTTCATATAGTGTTGTTAAATTCTATAACTAGGGAGATCTAACTGATCTAATATGTTACTCCTAATAGGGTAAGATCACCTGAAGTGATCAAAACTTGTAGCCTTAACATGCAAACCTTTTCTATCTGCAGTAGTGAATAATTTGTGGGTATCATCCCCACCGCAGTTTTTACCTTCTAACAAGGGTTTCTGCGTTACCAAAATACTTGTGTTATGTGATTGTCATATTGATTTCATGATTGTTTACTTTCTTAAGTTAACTAGATGATTGATTTATGCAATTAGATTCAAGTTATTTTGATCGATTATCATAGTCTTCAGTTATAGATCAAAAAGGTTTTTGCAACTAAAGTTTTGAAGGCACTGATTCACCCCTCCCCTCTCAGTACCTATCTCTCCTAATTCCAACAATTGGTATCAGAGCTTAGTTCTCTTGTTGAACAGTTTAACCACTGAAGGGAAAAGATCTAAGTCATGGAGAGATACAAGCTTGACAAGACTATTGAGAATCAGAAGATACAAATGCAGATGTTTGTGGAACAATATAAACAAGCCAAGGAAGAACTGAAGAAATTACTGGTTGAAAGAAAGAACCCTGCAATTCAGCAGAATGAAATAAGTTATCATGAAGAACCTATTGATGACATATTTGATCATATTGGATCAAGCTCTGGAAGCATCTCTGATGGATTCGAAAGCATAATCTCTGAGTTATCTGAAAAGAATCAGCATCTATCCGAGCAAGTGAAAGCACTTCAAATCGGTCATGAATCTCAAATGGTAAGAATGGTAGAAATCATGAACAATGGTAGACAAGCTGAACAAGATCGGAATCTGGCTATTGAAGACCGAAGACTGATGACTGAACAACTTCGAGCAAAAGAAAGTGAAATTCGGAGACTCGCTGATCATCACTTCCAAGTATCAAATCAGACGATAACAGTTAATCAAGAAATGAACCGAGTAAATGGAGAATTATCAAGAAGACTTGAAGATGTAGCAACACTTAAAGAAGATAATGAAAAACTGAGAAATGAAATAAAAACACAAAAGCAACACAATGAGATGATGAAGATAGCCAAGGACAGCTCTAAAAAGATTGATGATTTTTTGACCAATCAGAGGAGATTCGGAAGCATAACCGGTATAGGCTACACCGATGAAGGAGAATCATCACAACAAGCTGAAGAAGTCAACAACAATCAAAGTCAAAAACCTAAAGTGTTGACATGTTACCACTGTGGAAAACCAGGACATACATCTAATGTGTGCAGAAGCAAAGCACAAGGTAAACCTCATGTCATTCCTAAGTTCAATGGATATTATTATTACTGTGGTAAGTTTGGACATCCAACTTATGAATGCAGAGCAAAGAAGAATGACATTGCTAATAATATTATTGAGGAGAAAATATGCTATACTTGTAATAAGTATGGACACACTAGAAGGGATTGCAAGGAGAAAATGAAGCAGGTCTGGACACCTAAAGAGAAACTACAATGAAAGTCATATCAACCGAAGAGACAAGGTAACTCATATGTTTGGGATTATAATACATGGACTAATTGTACTGCATGTGGTCGGTATGGACATATTGCAACAAACTGTTACAGAAAGAGTCAGATTGGACAATCAAGCAACTGGACAAATGCAGGAATGACATGTATGCACTGTCACAAGGTCGGTCATGTAAGCAAGAATTGCAGAGACCGAGCACCTGATGAAAACCATATATTTGAAAGTGGATATAACATTGCAGAAATTACAAAGTTAAGGAACACAATGTGGAAGAAGGCATCTAATGAGAATGTTGAGTCAAGTAACACTGTTGATGAAACTTCGTCCACTGGATTGGGTGACATCGGTATCTCCACTTAAGATGACAAAGGTATGTATGGAACTGACATTTCAAATATCACATTTTACATACAGTTCCTTATATATGATGTACAAATACCAAATCTGCATGAATGAAGATGCACTATGGTTTATATATTATAAGTTTGCAAATGACATCTAGTCGGTAAAAGGAGAAACATGAGTTGGTTCCCCGTCGGTAATTACTATACAAGGTTAACTGACAACAATTCAAACCGATGAAGAAACTCTATGTTAACCGAGCAAAAGATATTGAAGACATTACCAAGATGACAGTCGTCTCGTACCGAAAGTTAGGTCATGCATTTATTACATCAAAGTTTGAGAGGGGAATATCGAAAAACCCTATATATACGCGAAAATAGAGTTCATTGTTACATTGTGATTTCGAAGAAAGGAAAATTTACAGAGAAGAGTTCGAGCTAACAATTTTCAGAACAAATTCAAAGCGACTGTAGATCGAACCGATGAGAATTCTTCAACAAAATCTAGTAAGTTCATCCGCCTACCGAACACTGGTTATCTATTTGCTTGCTGAAACCCTAGAAACAAATTTATGGCATCGTCTTTGACTGCAAGCAAATCACAGAATGTTGAGGAGGAAGTGGAATTAATTGTTAGGGCACACTTTGCCGAGGAGAAATTCAAACCTCATCCTAAGGTCGCAGCACAAACGGACGATATGGGCACATTTTCTAGTATTCCTAATAAGGTTTTGTTAACAAAAGACGTTAGGGCTTACATTCACTGCAAGATTAGTGAAGTATGTGATTTTGAGACCATAGCAGTGTATCGGCAAGTCTGTGGATCGGATGGTAAGATCAAATCCGAGTATAAGAAGATTGAGGAATCAGGGTTACGGTGTTTCACATACTTCCCGCAATCATTTCACAACGACTGGATAAGAATCATGCTAAGCAGATTCCATGACGACAAATTTTGGCTAGACAAACCGATTGAGGTCACCAAGAAGATTATCAGTAGGGTTACTGGGTACCCTACAATCGACAAAGCTAAAGCATTTCGAAGTTCGTCTCATCCCGACGTAGAAAAGAACACTGGAGCTCAATGGGACAGTAGGGCACTAAAGATTTCAACTATCAAAGATCCAGCAGTAAGATTCATAGCTCATGTCATCGGGTACAAGATATTTCAATCAAGCGGACCGAATAGTGTACCCTGCAGCGCTGTGGACTTACAAAATTGTGAAGAAAGATCACCAGGTTGATCTTGCCGAGCTACTACTACACCAACTATATGACAACATGAAGACAATAAAAGCAAAGAAGTCCAATACATGTAAGTACAGATCACCGCTTGTCTGTACATTCCTCTATTTGCAAAAATATGTACCGGGTATTGGAAAAGTTAACTGGCAATCGGACAAACCGATAACTACTCAAATCGGTGATATGATGAGAAGTCTAGGAGACAATATGAACAAGGAGTTCCATGCATATTTCAAGGAATTTCAAACAAGAATGCAACAAAGAAGCAGAATTCCAAAAGAATTAGTGAGCAAATTTGAAGATGACATATGCTTTGTGGTAAGCATAGACCACTCAATGATAAAGGCAGTAGAACCGAGAAAAAAATGGCTAGCACCAATGGGTTATGAAATGAATCATGATTTCGCTCTGAAATCTATCAATGCATTGCTAGCATTACCGATTGACATCACTACCTGTAGGTTTGGAGTGTATGAAGAAGCTAAGTCTAGAATCACAATGGACATTGAGATTGGTAAAATGTCAAGAAGGGCAAAGAAAATGAAAAAGGATCTCTCAGCAAGATATGGAACTACATCTGACTCACATAAGGAGTCACCGGTTGATGAAGCAACCGAAGATTAGTTACAGCTGGCTGACAAACCCTATGACAGCGAGGAGACCGAATCAGACAAAGAAAAGGATAACACACCGGTTCCTCCCACCAATGATGAAGAAGAATCTCAACCACCAACAACTGATGAACAATATATTCAACTACCAGAACCTGAAGGAATGAGGACACGTTCAGCAACTGTAGCACAATCAACTAAGTAGAAAGAAGAAGCAGTAAAAGTAGCAAAAAGAAGAGCAGCTACACTGACGAAGAAATACATCAAGAGAAAGAACAAGAAAGCAGTTGAACCACCGAAGAAAAAGAGGAAATACATAAGGAGTAAGGAAGATATAGAGGAGACTGACACTGAAAATGACCCTGATCAATTTAAGCTAGTTCGTAACAAGGATAGTACCATAGAAGAAATAATTGAAGATATTATTGAGAATGGAAATCTTAATGATCTAGGCATAGGCAAATTTAACATGTCAATTGAGGACAAGACAAAGATAGAACATGTTGTTGTTCAAATGATGATCAAGTTCAAAAGAGTACCAATGGAATTTGCATGTCAACTGCCGAAGGAACTTGATGACAAAATAAGTGAAAGATGGGCTATTGCACTAGACATAGAGAAAAGAAAAAGAGAATGCTCTCTAGGTCGTGCAGCCACACACTTTAGTTATGTTGAGGTAAGTGAATACATGACAAGGTATCAGCCTAGATTTTCAGTCAAGAATAGAGCTATGCAGATTATGGATGAGAATGTAGATGATATGGATGTCGTATGTGACTCCCTATGGACATCAATTTTGAAAGCAGAAGAGAAAGCTGAACAAGAAGCATTCCTGAAACTGTCTAAAAAGAGACATAGTTCAAAAGGTAAAAGTATTTTCATTGATGATAATAAAGGCAAGAAAATAGAAGACACCGATATATCAGTTACCGAGGTAATTGATATCACCAAGCAAAAGGAAGAAATTAAAATTTCATAGGATGCACTGGATCAAGCTAAGATCCACTTGCAAAAGAAAACCGATGATGATGCACTCATTGAGGACATCACTAACGGTGATCCTGATGATAAGGATGACGAAGATGTAATTATTACACAATACAAAGATGAAGCATTAAACACTAACAATGTGTGTACATCTCTACCGGGTGAACTACCTGTACTTGCAGAGGCTGCTGAAATAATTTCACAAGTACAACCCGATGTCTCTCATCCTGAGCCAACCAAAGATACAACTGAGATTCAAGCACCTGAGAAACCTGTAGATACAAATGAGCTTGTAAAACTAGAGACACAGTCTACAGAACAGAAGGAACCTGAAGAAACCAAGTCAACCGAGGTGAACCAACCTGACACTACCACCGAGACTCCCACTCAATCTACCGAGGAGCAGAAGAAGGATGATATAGTGTCAACTGGTAAGGATACTCCAAGGAGTGAAGAAAAAGCTATTGTTGTAAGTGAAAAGAAGTCACCTCTAGCCCCGAAGAAGAAAAAGAAGAAAGCCAAAGGGCCGGTCACCATTGATGAAGTTATCATTATCCCCGAGTGTGACCCAAGAACTCTAAGCCCCGAGGAACTAAGTCGGTATGGGGAGTTATGTTCAAGGAAAGTGGCACAAGAAAAATTGAGGCAAGAACAAAAATGTAAAGAAGTATTAAATGATGTACGGGATATTCTACAACAAATAGTACCGGAAACAAACATTGATGAGAATACTCCCATTTTAGATCAACTTGCCACCCTCGCCGATAAAATCAATGCCCCTGATACAGATACAGACAAAAAAATAGAAGAATAGGCAGAGTCAAAGATTCAAAACAAATTGGTAGAAAGAATTAGCACTGAAGTGGCACTCAACAAGGTGAAATTATCTGAGGTCATTATTGAGGTAAAATCTATCACCCAGATAATCTGTCAACTACTAATAAAGCTTTGTACTACAGACACCTTCACTATAGAAATCAGTGAAAAGATAAAAGGTTTAGAAGAAGAAATCAAGTTGAGTACACAAGCAGCTATCGCCGAGGGTAAACAGGCACCCTAAACAATCCTAGGATTTTCCTTTGCCTCCCTTCTTTTGGGAGTGGAGAGTCATATCAAAATGTAGAGGGGACTTTTTATTATGTTTACCTATAACAGTAGTCCATCCCTCCTCTACCAAATAAGCTTTCTCCTGCCAATCAGAGGCCAAAGAGGAGCTAACCACAATAGAACCAGCATGAGAAGTCTGGAGAGAACCTACAATGGCCACACAGCCAGTGCTAGACTTCCCAGCACTAGCAGGAGCTTTCAAAACAGAACTGGCTGGAAGGAGGCCAACAGACCCAACAGCCTCAGCAGACAATCCAACACCTGTGCTACCAGTAGAAGGAGCAGTACTCCCAATAGAACCAGAAGTAACTAGGGGAACACCAACATCAGAAGTATTACTTCCAGTGAGAACATAACCAACAATGAAATCAGAAGACACAGAGTCCCCAACAAGAACATAACTAGCTGGAGTAACCCCAACATCAAAAGAATTCCTGGCAGATAAACCAACAATTCCAGCAAAAGAGACACCAGCAAACAAAGTAGGAGAAGGAACAGGAATAACCATAGGACTAGAAACAGGGCCTACAACCTGCTCAACCACATGCGCGAAGCTCCGAACCTTCTCCATCATGTAGTGTTGAGAAGAGGCCCCCTTCCACCACGAAGCAGGCTTATTATATCTCTGAAGATCACATTGAGAGGCAACATGACCAGTCTTAAAGCATCTTCTACATCTGAAGGGGAGGCCTTCATAGTCCAATTGTTGAATCCAGCTTCTACCCTCGGGAGAAAAAAGTTTTATCTTCGAAGGTAGGCCTTTAGAGGTATCAATATCCACCAAGATACGAGCATAAGTAGAGTGGAATAAATCTAAATATTTCTCATCCACCATTAATATTTCCCCTACAACATCCCCCACAGTCTCCAGAACGGAGTCAATCCAAAGATGGAGGGGAAGATTGGGAAGCCTAACCCAGATAGGTTGCAAATCAAATGATTCGGAAGATGGAGAAAAATCAAAATACCATGGCTTCAACAATAGCATGAAACGATCCTCCTAGCTAAAGAAGTTTTCACACAAAATAATATTTCTATTCTTAGAGTTATCAAATTTAGCCACAAAAAACCTTTAGCCATAGGGAAGATATGGACTGTACCAGAGATTAGAGGTTTCCAATGACTGAAAATGTAGGAATGAAAATCAAGCAAAGAGGGCCAGAAACCCTTGAATCTGCAAATCAACCTGTGCTCAGAAAAAATAGAGGTCGCCGCGTCAATCTCAGAGAGAGTATCCTCATCCAACTCAATAGAAATATGGGGGCTGACTGGAAAGACACTACAAGGAACAGTAGCCTTCTGAGCAGTAGCAGCTCCCCGAATATTGACTGTCATAGAAGCCCTAGCCGGAGCAACCAGCGTTGCCCCAACAACACCAGCCAATTGCGAAAAATCATAAATGTTAAAAAAGTAGCTAGCAACTACCTTCACCTATTGAAGATATTGTTTAATGTTTAAAATATGATTTATCACTATAGGGAACTTCCAATTAATCAGACATGGGTCATTATATGCAATTGGATATACCAATTTCACTGGAAGAAATCGAGGGGGTAGTTTAATTTGATGTAATAAATATATGAACTTCAATAGATTTTGTTTTGTAATGGTAAAGATCTTATTCAAATTTTATAATAATTATTTTTCGCACTAAATTATAGAATGTTTCGCAGTGAAAATGTACCTGGTTTGACCTGGGTTCGACCTAGTTCAACCCTGGTTTGGCCTGGACAAACCAGCCTGCCTGGGTTCGAACCCTGGCCGGACCCACAGGCGAACCAGACCTGGACCACGGACCAGTCCGTACCCGGGCTAGTCCGGAGGGGTCCAGGGGCAAACCTGGTAACTAAGTTATAAAGTATTTGAGGCATTCCAAATAATTGGTCAAGGTGTTAGGGGATTTTGAGTTACTTTGCACACAAGATAATGACTGATTGCAATGACAGGGACAGTGTGACAATCCTATATTTAAATATTGATCATTAATGTTAATAGTGGATGGATTAATGGTTAGTGTTTTGAGATGTCTCTTGAACTAAGGTGTAAGATAGTATCTCATTAACAGGTTTGTCCATTCTATAATCAAGGTTGAGCTGGTAACCATTCAAGAGTATTGGAAGAGGTCTTGAAGCACATAACAATTCTTGTTTACTGATTGAATAGTTAATGTTGTTTGAATCTTGCATTTTAAATAGATGGCCCTTGAATGCTTGGAATACCCTATGAGGTCTCCTAGCATCGAGTAGCTTTACCCTTTGTGATGAGTTAAGGACCATTAAGATCTGATCAAATTTTGTTCTATGTTTATGTCAGATAAGACTAAGGACATAAGGTGTTAAGGTATCAAGGACCTTAAGGTATTGTTCCAATGAATATTATTTGTTGATAAGGCATAGAAGCCATATGATATGATTTTGTATTCGGTCTATCAAAGAAGCTTTTCCAACTACATCAATGGTGTCTAATGGATGAAGACATAGTAGTTTCCTCTTGAGAATCCAATTAGGTCAGTGTTGTTACAAAACTAGGAAGATGATGACCTTGTGTCATGGTGAATGTTGTGCTTCCCTGTGAGCTCTACATCACATGCAGGTCTATTAGATGAAGGAATTAAATACTTCATTTGCATGAGTGATTCTTATTGCATCACACCTACATTGGATCATTATGTATGCATGGTTGATTATCTTCAAAAAGGTCTAAATTTTGTTATCAAGATGCCTATAAAACTTGATGTGTTTGTGTGGTTGTTCTTGTTTGGTGCTTGTTAATTCGAAAAAACATAAGACTTGGAGAATTTGTGGCAACACTCCCTTTTGAGTTGGAATTTGGACATTTTCCTTATGTTTTGTTGTCAAATATTTATGCAGAAGCAAATAGGTGGGATGATGTTAAAAAGGTAAGGAAATTGATAAAATACAAAGGAGTTAGAATGATTTATGGATACAGATGGATTGAAAAAGAAAAAATGGTACATGTTTTTTGTATAGGAGACTGATCATGCCCTCAAACATAGGAGATCTATGCAAAGTTGGAGATCAAGGTAGCAAGGTATATACCAGATATACAACTTGTATTGAATGATGTGGATGAGGAGAATAAGAAATTACTCTACCACCATAGTGAAAAGTTGGAAATCATTTTTGGGTTGTTAAACACGACTGCTAGAATGAATATTAAAGTTGTTAATAATCTTCCAGTATGTCGTTATTGTCACACCGCATCAAAGTTTATCTCGAAGATTGTTGCAATAGAAATAATCAAGCTCCATGAAGCTCTCCTACACCTATGAAGGGGCCAAGTCAAAATCAAGTTTTTGTACCAAAAGTATCAATAGAAACAACAACTTGAGAATTTTACAATTCTCTAGGTGCTTTCCAGAAAGAATCTCCTCCTCCATGAAGAACGAATGCAAAGTGAGGCTTATAGCATTGTAGGTTTAGGGGGAATATGGGAACATAGAAAATAGAAAATTAAAAAATCTTCATTTGTCTTATTTTCTCTTGATAGGACATTCATAGACATCCGTAAGATGTTGGGGATGTGACAGAAAAACTGTTGTAGCACTGGCATCTCAGGGACAAATGGAATGTATTTCTCACATGTCCCCGAAGGACCCTAATTAAGTACTAGAAGTACACAAAATGGGGATATACATTAGTTGCAAATAAAATGCAACATTCATTAAATTAATTTTGAATCCAAATATGGAAATACATTCCAAAAACCCAAAGAGACTTCAGAGGTGAATACATCCTATCCAACCATTTGGGTATGGGATCTCATGATATAAAAAATTATATATAAGACAATGTCCATGCTATAAATGAGCCTTTCTAGTGGAACCCCAAGATTAGACGACTCTGTATACAAATGCACCATTTTGCTGTTACAACACAATCTAGTCGACTCTAGGTAGTGCTTCTTGCTGATGTGTATTTTTTCATGTATTTGATAATATGTATATATGACATCACTCATAGTTATTTGGAAAATCTAAGAAACATTATATTCCTTATCATATTCAATAAAAAAATCCAAAAATCTAATGATGATATTTTTAAAAATCAAAATACTGAGAAAGAGAAAAGAAATGCATACCAAAAATTTTGTAACAAGCTCGAGCTTCATCTTCTGCATCGGTGAATTCATTTATGAAGTTCACCACGGCTCGAATGGATTCTATTGTGAGAGCCAACCCTCTCATTTTAAACTTTTTTCTTGAAACATTTTAAGGGTTTGAGACCCCATTCTCTAGATTGTTGCCTTTCTAGATTATAGACAACAATCTAACATGATGCGGTGGTATATAAGATATGGCCATCTCCCTTCTTCAAAACAAACACCCAGACTGGAAATTACATGAACCCCATTCTCTATTTTTTTTTCTTTGCTTGGTTTATCTTCAATGCTTTCCTTCGCTCCAATTTACACAAAGAAACTTAATTTTATTTTCCCTCCCAAAGTCATTGTTTCAATACCTTTCACATTTTTTTCATTTTGACAAAGTCAAAAATAATGAAGAAGGTGATAATATTGGGCGTAAATGATAACCCTTTTTTTCTTTAGTTTTTTCAAATTTGAATATTTTTATTTATGCAAACACACCTATTTTTCACCTTGATGGAAAAAGGGTAACTATAACATCTATAAAAATGATCAACACATAATTGATTTCATATATTATAAAATAATTCTATTTTAAAAAAAATAATTAGCATAAAATTTGAAAAAGAAACTTTTTGCATATGAAAAGCAATTATTGTTATTTCTATTTCACATTGTTAAGATGGTTGAGTATGTCAGCAAGAAAAGATAGAAGTGAATCAATCTTCATTGTCAAGGAAAAATGTTCTTATTTTAAGAGTTTTTTTTTTTTTTTTTTTTCAGTAGACTCGACCATTACATTTCTACAATACATATTCCTTGTGATTTCATCTCTAAATGTTGTTTATCGATCAATTTTGAAATCACCTGAAATGTAGATTTCTTACATGAGATAGGTGTAGATGGATTGCTCACACAATAAGCCTATTGGTGACAAGCATTACTGGTGAAATGGAACTTCTAAGTATATAAGTCTATGATATTATAAATGAGTAATAATCATTCATTTAGTCATTTTTATTTGGGTGACTAATTATTTAGTCATTTATTAGGTCATTTTTGTTTCAGTGACTGATTATTAGTGACTAATTATTTAGTCATTTATTTGATCATTTATTTAGTTTGACCTTGTGATTTTACCCGATGATCGAATTAGTCATTTATTTAGTCATTTATACTTGTGAATTGCAAAAAAATTATAGAATTTGATCAGTTGTAGTCACATGACTAAAAATTTTAGTCATTTATTTGCCAAATTCTACTAGTGGTGGCTCCACTATCAACAGAACAACTTGACATCCCCCAAAGAGGATTTGGACCTGATGGAGAATTGCTCAAGGAGGTAGTTCCCTGCTGCCGTTGTGGAAGAGCTTCTTCTTGCTCCAACTCTTGACACAATTTCTACATCAAACATCTAGCACCGCCAGGTTCAAGCTTTATTCGCTTTCCAACAATATCACTCTTATTCAAAGCACATAAGGCTGCTTCTGCTAATCTTATGACATAATAGGATATCATCACAAATCCACGGTGTCTGCAAGCAAACTAAAGTGTGTGTATGGCTCCATATTGCTCAAAAAGGTCCCACACTTCGCTGTCCTCCATGTTGCTGTTAATATTTCTGTCATCTCGATGCCACTATGAACAATCACCTCAAACACATGTTAAGATTGATAGATGGAAACTCCACATGGTTATTTCCTTTTATTTTAAAATTGTGATGGAGAAACCTATTCATGTTGTTCATTTATATAATTTTTATGTCTTCTTGGACCCGCAATTTACAAGACAACTCATATTCAGGTATACTTATCAGGTTGGCTCTAGAGATTCCATATCACTCAAGTCCATTGGCAATATAATTTCATTTGCCATTACAGAATTTGATGGCCGTTATTTACAAATCTGGACTATTTCTGAGGTCACGGGCACTCCAAAATAATAAAAAATATTGTAAAAATGGCCCCAAGTTGAGGTATATGATCTGGGAAATCATTTTATGATTAAAATCTTCATTAACCACACATCTACAGCCCCCAAAAATGGCTTGAACAGTTTGCATAGGAATACAATTTTGCCGGCCGTTTTTAGAAATGTCTGGGCATTTTTGTGCATGCTGGCATCCCAAAAACACATTGAAGTGCCACCAAATTTCCCTCTGGTTATGGGAAAATGCTTGGGGGTCATCTTAGATGTAGAAACACTCATTTGCTGCTTAAAAATGGCCTCAAATCTGGAGCCTTAATATAAAAACGTGATTCATTTTTTGAACAACAATAACTTTATTTCCAATGCAGACAAGAACAAAAGAATACATATAAAATAATTTTAAAAAATGACGTATTAAGGCATGATTTTAAAAAATGAAAGCAAACACAAATTATTAAAAACTATAAAATATACTTATCTATTTGGTGCTTAATAAAGAATGAGAACTTTACCTCTATCAAAAATTTTGTTTTGATCAAGTAGCAATAGAATTATTTTGAATGAGTTATTTCTAGTTTGAAAATTCCCAATCTTGTAACCACTTGCCCAGTGTACCCTTTGCTCCTTTGAGAATTTATCACACCTCATTGCCTCTGAAGAATATTTTAAATCACTTCTTGTATCATACAAAGACTGTATCATATTACATATTTCATAATACTAGTGAGAAATCTGAATGCCATGAATCTGGCTATTCCCTTCTTTGTATAATTTATTTTCTACAGATGTAACATTCTTTTGAGAAAAATCTTTTGGTAAATTTTCATTATTCCCTTTTAAAATATTTTTTTGAACCACATTATGCAAATTAGTTTTCATAGGTTCTTCATATTTATCCCTAAACTCCCAATGTAATCGATTATCACAAGAGATCTGTTGAAGTAAGATTCTCATTTCACTTATATCATGTATGATTTTATCATTCTCCATATATGGTTGATTGAAGTTGTTTTCAAATACATCTTCACCAATACTTTCTGTTAAATTTTTGTTTTGCTCATACACTATTTCCAATTTGTTTTCATGGTTCGGAGCAATCTCATTTATTTCATCAAATATCACCTCTACATTCTTATCCTGATATTTGTAGAAGAAGTTTGAACCATTATTTTGAACATACTTTTGATACTCAACACCCAACAAATCTAAAATTTGTTATGTTGAGGAAACTTTCTTCAGGGTCATGAATTTCACAAGTCTCATCCTGCATGTATCCTTCTTCACTATTTTCCTCATTCAGTTTTGCAACATTTACAACTTCTAATATATTTATCAGAAATTTGACTTGAGGATCATTGTGAATTCCTAACTATCTCATCTTCTCTGAAAATGAAGGCCTAATATATGAAGGTATCTCTTTATAGATGTGAAATAACTTCAGAAAGCGCTGTGTTGTTGTTTCATCCACCCTCTCTCTCCTCTCCCCTTCCTATCCCTCTCTCTCCCCCTCTCCCCCCACCCACCGTCCCCCTCCTCTCCCTCTCCCTCTCCCTCTCCCTCTCCCTCTCACGCCCTCTCCTCCCCCTCTCCTTCCTGCTCTATCTCCCTCTCCATCCCTCCCCTTACCCTCTCTCTCCCTCCTGCTCCCTCTCATCTCCCTCTCCTCTCCCTCTTCCTCCCCCAACCTCCCTCTCCCTCTCCCTTCCTCTCCCTCATGCTCCCTCTCTCTCTCCCTCCTTCTCCATCTCTCTCTCCTCTCACCCACCCACCCTCTCCTCTCCCTCTCTCCCCGCCACCCTTTCCTCTCCCACTCTTTCCTGATCCATCTTCCTCTCCCCCCACCCTCTCTCTCCATCGTGCTCCCTCTCCTCTCCCCCTCTCCCTCCCTCTCCATCTGCCACTCCTCTCCTCTCCCTCTCCCTCCCACCCTCCCTCTCCCTCTTCCCCCACCCTCCCTCTCCCTATCTCCCTCCTACTACCTCTCCTCTCCTTCTCCCTCTCCCTCCACCTTTCCTCTCCCTCTGTCATTCCCCTCTCTCTCCCTCTCCTGCCCCTTCCTCTCCCTCTCTCCCTCTCCTTCTGATGCAGAGAGGATCAACAATCCATTCAAATCTGCATATCTTTTCGTTCTTCTTATGAAATGTTTATCAGATACTCAAGATATTTTAATATTCTGATGACACTAATGAACACTTAACAATAATCACATCGCTAAATGTTATATTTCCCAATCAATTGTAGATTCACCAAGATCTAAAGAAACCACTAAGATCTCAATAGCACTGTTTTACCTTCGTGCTTGACCTTCAATGAAATGCTTCTGCAAATGTATTTCTCACGGGTCCCTCTGAATTATAACACCGTCGTAACAAAACACATACTCAATTTGCAAATTCAGAGGTACGTGACCGTTCTTAAACTTCCTTCAATATGATCTTGCATCCCTTCGAACTAATCTGCAAAAGATCTCGGTGTTCTTTCAATGCGACTGTCACAACAATGATTTAAATCTTACCAATATTTTATGACTTGTAGGAGTCTTACGGCTCTTCACATGGCTTGCACCGAATTACTAACGAGTCACAACAACTTAGGACGTAACAGATATAAAAACCCAAATAACGGTTTCTTTAAAACTGTTTGGAGTTAATACATTGAACATTCGGCACTGTATTGAAAACTGAAACATTGTTCAATAACACCATTGCCAGTCTAAAAACCCAACACAATAAATTGAACCAGGCTTATCAATGTCGGTTTCCGATAATGAACAACACCCGATACCAAGAACTAGATATCAAATCAAAACAGAGATCAGTTCGAAACCGAACTACAAAACAATGGAGATTCCAAATGAAACTTGATTCTGTTAAAATCGTGATCCATTCATTCATTTAACTTCACCTCTCTGTCACGAACCGACACATGAACAAATCACTTCCCTAACATTGATATCCAATACCCAACTTATATTCCAACGGAACAGAGCATTTTAATGACAACAAATAAATTAGAATTCAAATGCGCACAGTCCCGTACCACTGTTGTGAACCACCCATTGCCATGGGGACTGGTTACAAACTGATCTCAATAAACTAATAAACTTTCTTCATAAAACCGATACAATGAACTAATTCTTATTCAAACAAAACAGCGAACTTTGAAACCGAAATACAACGATAAAGAATGCGAACACAACACGGTTCCATATTATTGTTAATCCACCTGTATTCAACCGAACATAGATCTTTGAAACCAAAATGTAAACATTAAAGATTTCGAATGCAGCTTAAGTCAATAGCATTGTTTAATCCAATTACATTGGTGTAATCATTCACGACTTCAAGAACAGGGAAATAACAAATGAGACATCGAAGAATAAAAAGATCTTTAACACTAGTTTCAATCGCTTTTTTTATTATCCTGTTCCTGGCTACATTGTCACTCTCTCTTTTCGTTGATTCTCAATATCCTATTCTACTCTACTACTCTCCATTCTCGGGTTCCTTAAAAGATCTTCAAAAAGATGATAACCCGATAACTCCCATAACCGAATTCCATAACAACTAAACTTCTCTATCGGTTTTGTATAACCGATTAGAGGAAGTTCAAAACACATTAAAGAACTAGAGAAGTATCGTGGAGTTGACAATGTCAACTTCACGATGATACATAACATGAAATAAAAACACTTAATTCTACCTAATTAAAACCATTAATAAAATAACCATCTAAAACGAAGACTCAACCCAACCATTACATTATGAAAATAACTATTTAAAAGGCATGTAGAATCCCGACTCATTGAAATAATTGGAGTCCGAGGATGCGCCTGCATCACCTCCCCCTTCCTCTCCCTCTCCCTCTCCCTCTCTCTCTCTCCTACTCCCTCTCCTCTCCCTCCATCTTTCCCCACCATCCCTCTCCCTCTCCCTCTCTCCCTCCCTCTCATCTCCCTCTCCCTCTCCTTCTCCTTCTGCCTCCCCCTCCCCCTGTCTCCCCCTTTCCATCTCCTCTCCCTTCCTCTCCCTCCTACTCCCTCTCCCTTCTACTCCATCTGCATCTCCTCTCCCTATCCTTGTCCCTCCCTGTCCCTGTCCCTCTCTCCCTGTCCCTGTCCCTCTCTCCCTTTTACTCCCTCTTACTCCCTCTCCTCTCCCTCTCCTTCTCCCTCTCCTTCTCCGTCTTCCTCTCTCCCCCTTTCCCTCTCCTCTCCCCCTCCCTCTCCCCCTTCCTCTCCCTCCTCCCAGTCCCTCCTATTCCATCTCCATCTCCTCTCCCTCTGCCTCCCTCCCTCTCCCTCCTACAGATGTGAAATGACCTCAGAAAGACTTGTGTTGTTTCATCGACCCTCTCTCTCCTCTCCCCCTCCTATCCCTCTCTCTCCCTCTCCCTCTCCCCCCACCCATAGTCCCTCTCCTCTCCCTCTCTCCCTCCTGCCCTCTCCTCTCCCTCTCCTTCCTGCTCTATCTCCCTCTCCCTCCCCCACCCTCTCTCTCCCTCCTGCTCCCTCTAATCTCCCTCCTACTCCATCTCTGTCTCCTCTCCCTCTTCCTCTCCCCCACCCTCCCTCTTCCTCTCCCTCTCCCTCCTCCCCCCCTCTCTCTCCCTCTTGCTCCATCTCCCTCTCCTCTCCCTTTCGTCCCACCCACCCTCCCTCTCCCTCTCTCCCTGCCGCCCTTTCCTCTCCCTCTCCTTCCTGCTCCATCTTTTTGTCCCTCCCTCTCCCCCCTCCCTCTCTCTCCATCATGCTCCCTCTCCTCTCCCTCTCCCCCTCCCTCTCCCTCCTACTCCATCTGCATCTCCTCTCCTCTCCTCCTCTCCCTCTCCCTCTCCCTCTCTCCCTTCCTCTCCCTCATACTCCCTCTCACTCCTACTCCATCTGCATCTCCTCTCCCTCTCCCTCTAACTCTCCCTCTCCCTCTCCCTCTCTCCCTCCCTCTCCCTCCTACTCCCTCTCCTCTCCCTCCCTCTTTCCCCACTATCCCTCTCCCTCTCTCACTCCTACTCCCTATCCTCTCCCTCTCCTTCTCACTCTCTCCCCCATTCCCTCTCATCTCCCTCTCCCTCTCGCTCTCTCCCTTCCTCTCCCTCCTACTCCATCTCCATCTCCTTTCCCTCTCCCTCCTACAGATGTGAAATAACCTCAGAAAGACTTGTGTTGTTGTTTCATCCACCCTCTCTCTCCTCTCCCCCTCCTATCCCTCTCTCTCTCCCTCTCCCCCCACCCACCGTCCCTCTCCTCTCCCTCTCCCTCTCCCTCTCTCCCTCCCGCCCTCTCATCTCCCTCTCCTTCCTGCTCTATCTCCCTTTCCCTCTCCCACCCTCTCTCCCTCATGCTCCCTCTCATCTCCCTCCTACTCCATCTCCCTCTCCTCTCCCTCTTCCTCTTCCTCTCCCCCACCCTCCCTCTTCCTCTCCCCCCTCCTCTCTCTCTCTCTCCCTCTTGCTCCATATCCCTCTCCTCCCACCCACCCACCCACCCACCCTCCCCTATCCTATCCCTCTCCCTCTCTCCCTGCCGCCTTTTCCTCTCCCTCTCCTTCCTGCTCCATCTCCCTCTCCTCCCTCTCCCCCCACCCTCTCTCTCCATCATTCTCCCTCTCCTCTCCCTCTCCCCCTCCCTCTCCCTCCTACTCCATTTGCCTCTCCTCTCCTCTCCTTCTCCTTCTCCTCTCCCTCTCCTCTCTCCCTCCCTCTCCCTCCCTCTCCCTCTCCCTCTCCCTCTCCTTCTCTCCCCCTTTCCCTCTCCTCTCCCTCCCTCTCCCCCCACCCTCCCTCTCCCTCTCTCCCTCCTACTCCCTCTCCTCTCCTTCTCCCTCTCCCTCCACCCTCCCTCTCCTCTCCCTCTATCCACCTTCTCTCTCCCTCCCTCCTCCCCTCTCCTCTCCCTCTCTCCCTCTCCTCCCCCTTCCTCTCCCTCTCCCTCTCCCTCTCCCTCTCCCCCTTCCACTCCCTGTCATTGTCCTTGTCTCTATCTCTGTCTCCCCCTTTCCATCTTCCTCTCCTTCTTTCCATCCTTCTCCCTCCTACTCCCTCTCCTCTCCCTCCCTCTTTCCCCACCATCCCTCTCCCTCTCCCTCTCCCTCTCCCTCTCCCCCTTCCTCTCCCTCCTACTCTTTCTCCATCTCCCTCTCTCCCCCTGTCCATCTTCTCTCCCTCTCCCTCTCTCCCTTCCTCTCCCTCCTACTCCATCTCCATCTCCTCTCCCTCTCCCTCTCTCCCCCTCTCCCTCCTACTCCCTCTCCCTCCCTCTTTCCCTCTCCTCCTACCCACCCTCCTTCTCCCTCTCCCTCTCCTCTCACCCACCCTCCCTCTCCCTCTCCCTCTCCCTCCCCCTCTCTCCTTGCCGCCCTCTCCTCTCCCTCTCCTTCCTGCTCCATCTCCTCTCCCCCTCCCTCTCCCTCCTATGCCATCTTCCTCTCCTCTCCACTCCTCTCCCTCCCTCTCCCTCTCTCTCTCTCTCTCCCTTCTACTCCCTCTCCTCTCCTTCTCCCTCTCCCTCCACCCTCCCTCTCCTCTCCCTCTCTCCACCTTCCCTCTCCCTCTCTCCCCCCCTTCCTCCCCCTCTCTCCCTCTCCTCCCCCTTCCTCTCCCTCTCCCTCTCCCCCTTCCACTCCCTATCCATGTCCATGTCCCTCTTTTCCCACCATCCATCTCCATCTCCCTCTCTCCTACTCCCTCTCCTCTCCCTCTCCATCTCCCTCTCTCCCCCTGTCCATCTTCTCTCCCTCTCCCTCTCTCCCTTCCTCTCCCTCCTACTCTCTCTCTCCATCCTACTCCATCTCCATCTCCTCTCCCTCTCCCTCTCTCACCCTCTCCCTCCTGCTCCCTCTCCTCTCTCTCCCTCTTTCCTCTCCCTCTCCCTCTCCCTCTCCCTCTCCCTCTCCCTCTCTCCCCCCTCCTCCTCTCCCTCTCCATCTCCCTCTCTCCCTCTCCCTCCTACTCCATCTCCATCTCCTCTCCCTCTCCCTCTCTCCCCCTCTCCCTCCTACTCCCTTTCCTCTCCCTCTCTCTTTCCCCACCCTCCCTCTCCCTCTCCCTCTCCTTCCTGCTCCATCTCCATCTCCCTCCCTCTCCCTCCACCCTCTCTTTCCATCCTACTCCCTCTCCTCCCCCTCTCCCTCTCCCCCTCCCTCTCCCTCCTACTCCATCTTCCTCTCCTCTCCTCTCCCTCTCCTCCCTCTCCTCCCTCCCTCCCTCCCTCTCCCTCTCCCTCTCTCCCCCTTTTCCCTCTCCTCTCCCTCTCCCTCTCCCTCCTACTCCCTCTCCCTCTCCTCTCCCTCCCTCTTCCCCCACCCTCCCTATCTCTGTCTCTCCCACCTACTCCCTTTCCTCTCCTTCTCCCTCTCCTCTCCCTCCACCCTCCCTCTCCTTCTTCCTCTCCCTCCACCTTCCCTCTCCCTCTCTTATTCCCCCCTCTCTCCCTCTCCTCCCCCTTCCACTCCCTCTCCCTCTCCCTCTCTCCCCCTTTCTCTCTCTCCCTCACCCTCTCCTCCCTCTCTCTCCCTCCTACTCCCTCTCCTCTCCCTCCCTCTTTCCCCACCATCCCCCTCCCTCTCCCTCCCTCTCACTCCTACTCCCTCTCCCTCTCCCCCTCTCCCTCTCCTCCCTACCACCCTTCCTCTCCTCTCCCTCTCCCTCTCTCCCTGCCACCCTCTCCACTCCCTCTCCTTACTGCTCCCTCTCCCTCTCCCTCCTACTCCATCTCTTCTCCCTCTCCGTCCCTCCCTTCCTCTCCCTCTCCTCTCCCTCCCTCTTCCCCCACCCTCCCTCTTTTGCTCTCTCTCTCTCTCTCTCTCTCTCTCTCTCTCTCTCTCTCTCCTACTCCATCTCCTCTCCTCCCTCTCCATCCACCTTCCCTCTCTCTCTCTCTCTCTCTCTCTCATTCCCTCCTCTCTCCCTCCCCCTCGCCCTCCCCCTCTCCCTCCTACTCCCTCTCCTCTCCCTCCCTCTTTCCCCACCCTCCCTCTCCCTCTCCCTCCTACTCCCTCTCCATCTCCCTCCACCTTCCCCCTCCCTCCCTCTCTCCCCTCCCCCTCCCCTTCTCCCTCTCCCTCCCTCTTCCGGTCTCCCTCCCTCCCTCTTTAAATAATTCTAAAGTAAACAAGTCTAAATATGAAGCACAATCTAGTTAAAACACACACATGATCTAAATGTAAGTTAAAATACATACATTATGCATTCAAAAAGTGAATACATTTTTCTAAAGTAAAATTTAATTCTAAAGTAACAAATACTAAATATGAAGCACAATTTGACATATTTATAATATTTAGACATACCAAATTTGAAGTACATTAACATCAAACTAATTTAACATTGTAATGTAAATTCAAATTATAAGTAGGAAATCCAGGTGTACTCACAAATACCTTGTAGAATTTCAGTCACAAGTAGGAAATTTAAACTTCTCTTACCAGTTGCAAAATGAATAACTCTGTAAACTTTGAATTACAAAATAGAATTTTGATTGTCTGCAATTTTAGTTCCTAAGTTGGGGAGAGTCTCTTATTTTATTCTAAATTTTTATGTTTCGCTTTTATGCATATCCCTCATGCGTTGTTTGTGTTTGAATTAACATATCAATGAAGTTTCCTTGGCCTAAAGTTTCCAAATAAAACAATTCCCAGAAAGACGTTAGTTTCCCGTGATTCATTTCTGCAAATTAAGCCCAAAAAGTTTTTTTTAATTTTCTGGCACAATGATGAAGGCCATACCGTCCCCGTTAAAATTTTTGGTGGCTGTGATATTGTCCACAATTAATTATTAATTAACAATTAATTAACAAGCTAGAAATGCTAATTTTCATTATTACATTGTGATTCGATTTTCTACTAAGCAATATGACCATTTTCCCTTCACCACTAATTGGAAACCATTTTCCCTTCACTAAGTGGATAGTTATGAACAAATAGTTATAGAATGGGTGGTTTTGGAATGGGAAATCTAAACGATTAGTCCCAAAATGCGTTGTTTGTGTTTGGATTATCATATCAATGATAATCCAAACAGTTTACAGATTATCATTGATTACCATAAGTTTTTTTAATTTTTTGGCACAATGATGAAGGCCATACCGTTCCCATTAAAATTTCTGATGGCTGTGACATTGTCCACAATTAATTATTAATTAACAAGCTAAGCGAGTTGTAAAATTGACAAGCTAGAAATGCTAATTTTCATTATTACATTGTGATTCGATTTTCTACTGAGCAATATGACCATTTTCCCTTCACTAAGTGGATAGTTATGAACAAACAGTTATAGAATGGGTGGTTTTGGAATGGACGTTTCTGGAAAAGTCTTTTATAACTTACAAAATCTAGAATCTACCAATCTTTCTTGATTTTCTGTCGTTGGTTACTGTCATTTTTCTACTAGCGTTGGTTACTGTCATTTTTCTACTGACCATTTTCCCTTCACTAAGTGGATAGTTATGAACAAATAGTTATAGAATGGGTGGTTTTGGAATTGGAAATCTAAACAATTAGTCCCAAAATGGACATTTCTAGAAAAGTCTTTTATAACTTACAAAGTCTAGAATCTACCAATCTTACTTGAAGAATCTACTGGTTCTAGAATTGATTTTTTATGGATAAGTTTGTAAGTTACTTGAAGTTCTGGAATGGATTTTCTGAACAAATGTAGTTTATGGATAAGTTTGTAAATGAGAAATACCAAAGAGAAATTAAACACAGCAGAATCAGAAGTGAAAATGTAGAGAAGTCAAATTAAACATTATTTCTCAACACAAACAGGCATTCATTTTCATGGGCAAATTAATACGCTGTAAAGAGGAAGATGTTAGATTTAGTTTCAAAAGTGCAAACCAATTTGCTGGTATATGCCTATTTTTTTGTGGACATAAAACATCTATTAATGCAACTATTGTGCAACAAGTTTAAATCATGTTGATAAAATTGAACCTTGAAAGAAAAGTGAAATTGATTTTATATAAATTTGGTTATTACACACTGCTATGTGGATTGCTATTCAATGGCTATATAATTACATTCAAATATTAACATCTTAATCTTATGTTCCAACTTGATGAAAAAAATAATGAATGTAACTCATACCTTTTATTCTACTGTAAATCAATAATTGCTGCAATTGATAGGCTTATTAGAATTACTTGTTGTTTCTAGTGTGTGCATATAATCACCATATATTCCAAGCCAGAGTCCCTGAAACATTCACAAAAGGGTTGACATCAGAAACAAATTGAAGTTATGCATTTCTGCCTCTAATACAGAATTAACATAAGCACCCACATTCTTGAACAATGCCTCAAATATTTTTTTAAAACCATTACTTGAATAGAAAATGTTTTTGCAGTGTTTATTTACGCTATGATGAATAAACTATAGATGTTTTTGCAGTGTTTATTTACGCTATTATGGATAAACACTTCAATTTGCTTAATCCCAAAGCACCTAATATGGAGCAGATCAAAATGCTTAATCCTAAACTATAGATGGTATGCGTTTGTGTACATAAAGAACCCATTAAAATTGATTTGATGTGCACCATACCAAAATGGTACCCGGATTAAATCATATTGAGAAGATCGATAAGACTATTTTTGTGTCTCATCGATGCATTTTGGAGAATTAACACAAAGAAGACGATTTGTTAGTTGATCATTCATTTGAAGGCATTTATGGTGACACTATGGCAACTTAGGATTTGACATTAGTTACTGAGACCAACCAATAAATAATAATTAATATAAATATCATTTATCAATAGTTACTGAGACCAACCAATAAATAATCCTTGGAGGCCGAACCTTGGAAAGTTAGTAGAACCAAATGTATTTGCAAATGTTGAGCTTCTAAAAGTACTTGCAGCCAAATATCATATCTGCAGACATATCTTCTTTCATCCCCATTTTGAAAAACTACATATCTATGGCTTTGCAATTAGATAAAAGTTTGCAATTAGACCACAGACCTAACCTTAGCAACTCCGCAGACCGCTATAACATGTGTACATAAAATACCCATGAAAAATGATACGAGGTGCACATATTATTGTTCTTTCAGATGGCCATTCCTGTAAATTCCCAACATTCAGTAAATGCATGAAAATAACTATAAATTTTTACTCCTACAAACACCATTATTACTTGCATCCTCTGAGTTTGCAATCAGTTTCAGCTCCCTCCTGTGCAATTTTCTATACCTTCGATTTTCTTAATTCTGTTGTTGGCAGTGCTTCAATCTTCTCTAATCAGGCAGACATTTCAGCTCAGGACTTCAAGTCTCTCCAAGGTAAGATAATGATGATCTGCTGATTGGCAGAGCCTGTTTCAAACACTTTTTTGCTGTAAACCATCATACCTGCAAGGCCTAAATAAATCATAAAAGCCCTCTCACTAATATTTACAACATTCCCCTGTTTAGAATCCTTCAATATATAATCAATAGTTGTAAATACCTCCCCTCTTCTCAAATGCTACAGAGCATCCAACCTTTGGGGGCTAAAAATCTCTGTGGTACAGATCTTTCTAAGCAAATGACCTTACAGCTGTATTGATTGTCCTGCTTGAGAAGCTCTGGTCATTGTTCTTTAATACTTCTCTTTCCATGGATGAAGATGACACAACCAGAGTTGCCAATTTGACAGTCATCAGAGGCCCACATTTCATTGCAAGCAGGGAAAGAGATTGATGGGGTTTGTCCCCAAGCTGAAGTAGGTTTCCAATAATGCTAATGAAAAATTCCCCTTACTCTTCTTCTTCTTCAAGAAACTGATAAGTACTAGCAAGAGAATTCCTGCAGCTATAGAGTAAATTGATGGAACGAAAATGATTGAATCCATGACAAACTAGTAGTAAGAAATCGAATGGGTGTGTGAGCAAGAAATCTTTCAATGATAAGGATATCCTCAGCCGCTGAAGATTACTTAGTTGCCTAATTGCTTTTGGTAGAGATTTCAAGATTTCACTTCCAGACAATCCAGCTCGAGACAATCTCTAATCAGGTAGACATTTCAGCTCAGGACAAAGTATAATATAAAGTTTTGCCAATGAAGAATCAAATTTAAAGTCTTAATTTGAATGCCGTTAGGTAGGAGCAGGGTAACGGCTATGCTTTATTCAACTTTTTTTTTTTTTTAATTCTCTATTTTTTTACTTTGTTTTTTTTTAATTCTTTGTTTTTTTCTTACTTAATTTTTTAAAATTCTATGTTTTTTCTACTTTGTTTTTTTTTAATTCTTTGCTTTGCTATTTTTTCTTGCAAAAAATTGAATTTAATTGAAGAAAAAGAAACAACAATATTACCCACCTCTCAATTATAAATATGCATAGATATTTACATTTTTTTTGTCGTCCTCCATCCGCTCCTTTGCAAGTATATTTTTGAATTGTCAAAGTTTAATTTATCATTTGGAAGTTCTTAATCAAGTTGATGATAGAGAAATTCTTTATACATTGTTTATTCTCTTCTTTTAATATTTTTCTAGGAATTATGAATGAGTGTGCATGTCAATATTATAGTAAGTTTTATTCTTTTAGAATATTTTAGTATCTAATGTTGTTAGATGTTATAGATGGTCATCACAGTAGAGATGGTCCTTATTTAAGAAAAGGAAAAGCATGACCACTCACCCATACTTTAGGGCCTTAATCTTAATTTAACCTTCAAACATTGGAATATAGATAAAAAATTTAAGAAGATTTTGATATTATGGTGGAAATATGTTGTCTAGGGTGATGTAGTGTTAGTCTAAGCTGCACATGAATCCACATAATTATTTGAAGAATTCTTAGTGCTATATTCCCAATGAATCATTATTTTCAAAACATATCCTATATTATGACCATGTTCATAAAAAAATCACTCTAATTTCAACATTCATTTAAATTTAGATTATGTGATAAACAAAATAAACTATGGACCTAATTCCTATGAATTGGGTACAAAATTAGAAATACATAATAATGTTATTTATATTCATGAATTGATTGATTGAATATTTAAATCAAATAATATAATACATGTACAAGCCTCTTAGATGAATGAATCAAAATGATAAATATACAAGAGATTGCAAGTTAACTTGTAATTATGATAAGAATTAAATCAATCGAGTGAGAAAGAGGTTTCATCTTCAAAATACCAATTCTTGAAAAATAAGAAGTTTCATGTTGTGGGTTTCTAAGTAAATGGAACATTCGAGAGGTAGGAAATGATCGTGGAGCATTACAGAAGAAAATCATAGGAAATTTAGGCCTTAGGAGTTTTATATTTGCCAATGTAAGATAAAATTATCTAAAAATGAGAGAGTTTTTTAGAGGACTAAACAAGTTGGAGAAAATGAGAGATTAGATTTGAAAACCCTAAAAGTCAAAACAAGACAAATATGGAAACATAAGGGGATAAAAGAGGGAGAGGTTAGCAAGGTCAGGGATGACACAAAAGAGAAGGGAGAAGAAAGTAAGAAGAAGGAAGCAATGCCAACAAACCACATAGTTGGAAAAACATCCATCAAATTTGCGTCCAAGAGTTTCTAGAAGTTCGGACAAGGAAACTTCAACAAAAAGACATAATTGGTAAGTTTTAGAATATATTCATTTCATTAAAAGATTTAGAAAAATGGATGAATGAAAATTGGAATGATTTAGAAGAAGTTGATATTCTAAATTTTGAAAGTGGGTTTTTCATAGCGATATTCAAATCTAAAGATAGTAGAGACAAGATTTTTTTTTTAAATGTTTGGATTTCAAAACATCTGGGTTAGATATGCAAAGCTAGATCCCAAACTTCAATAGAAAATATCATTTCAATAAATTCATTCTTGTCTCAATCCAATTAGACTATCTCTCATTAGGATACGAATCCACATATATCTAGGAGGTCTTTGGAAACAAATTTGGAATATTTCTTAAATCAGCCCTATGTGAGGACACTTGAAGCCCTGGGATCTGTGTTATAATGGGCGCTACGAAAGAATTCCCCAAAGCCCTCAAAATATGGTATCTGAATTCATAGGATCATTGATGATTATATTGATAGGGTTGAGGGCCCTATAATCTCAACAATGGAATTCTTTGGGGAAACCTAAAGGGAAGAAGACCCGTGTAGTATAGAGACTCATAAAATAATTAAGAACTCTAAGTTTGAGGAATACTAGAGATGATTTAAAGGAAACCCTGCCACTTTATTCTTAGAATATCATTAAAGTAAACCTGAAGGCGAAGACAAATACTTATATAATAAAATCATGTTGTTTCTCTGGGCCCTATTTTAGAGATAGACTCACTATTGCACTAGGTTATAGGTAAGAAAACTCTTCGTGCTACTATACATCAAGGGTATGAAGAAAATAAATATCAAATTTCTAAGGAACGTTGGACTAAGAATAAGAAATACATTGAGGGGCCTGGGTATGTGGGCATATCTGAGAGCTTGAGATTGGATCAAATCACCATGATTAAAAATAAAAACAATTTTTAAAGAATGGAATCCCAAGACTGCAGATACTTAAAGAATATAGGAAGAAATGATGTTCTCATGAACTTAGATGTTTCAAGGGGAGAAGGATGGTTCCCAATAGAGAAAATGGATAGATATCAGATGTAGAATGAAATATCAAACATAAGTAATCAATTAAAAACTTAAACAATCGAATCCAGAAACTAATTGCATAAGTAATCAAGAAATGACAAGATTCATACTATAATGATTAGAAGAGATCCATACCAAAATTATAGCAGAAATAGAAAATCAAGTTTTGGAGGAGGGAATGATAGATACAATGAAGAATATTAAAGAAAAGGAGAAACAAAAAGATGTTGATAATGCAAATATGAAGGAGTATGATGAGATATTAGAAGAAAAACTTATAGACATTATCAACTCATCCTCTAATAATAATAAAACTATAGAGGATGCAAAGAAAATTCTTCAAGTGAGATTGGTAGATCTAATCAACAAAGATAGACTTTCCTCAAAAGGAAATTTTATGCCAAAGGGAAAAATTGATAACATTCTTAGAAACCCAAGGAGAGGTAGACCCATAGGGCCCATTTGGTTATTGGAATTGGGTGCACAACTTCTCCTTTTTTTCCAAATCTATCTTTTGGTACACTAAACCGCAATCTAGGTTTTGGAGATCAAAATCCAGTTTAGGCACCAAAATGGGCAGCATTAATTTCCCACCCAATAGGTGGAATTTGAAATGATATTATGGTTTTGGGGTTTTGTGAACCTGATTTAATTTCCCTGTTGGATTTGTGCATGTTCTTGCATTGGGTTTTGGGTTTCACGCAAGCATTTCTATGGATTGAGCTGATCAAAAGTGGTATTTTGTGGTTTAGGGTTCGCACAATACAGTGTCCACACAATATATTGTCCACACTACCGTCGTCCGAAGGTTTGTAGAATCGGGTTTATCTTTTGATGAAAACTATATATTGAGGAGTCTGGTCATGTTCACACAATACAGTTTCCTTCCTTACCTTCTGGGAGCTTTGCGAGGCTGCGCACTTGAAAGAAGGGGAAAGAGAGAATATCTTGGTTCATATTATTATTATTTTGATGGGTTGAATACATTTGTTTAATGGAGTATCGTTTGAAACTGATTTGTTTAAGTTTTCTCTGTTGCCATTTTTAAATGCATCCGTGGTCTAACCAAATGGAGCCTTAAAGTTAAAGTTTATATCGTCTAAACATTTTATTGAAGCTGGTTGTTTCTGGAAATCTCTTCGGTTTGAAATTTTCTTGTAATCAAGTTTTGCATGAGATCTTCCCTTCAGGAATCCCATTGTTCAAATTTTGTCTTTGTGAGTTTTGACTTGATGACTAAGCTTAGCAGTAAGGCCCCGTTTGGTTAGTTTTAGGACATTCAAACCCTAAACAACTCATAACCATTTTTGTGAGTTGTTTAGGGTTTGAATGTCCTAATTGATTTTATTTCATTTCATTTTTTGGAGTTTCTGCGACCACTGGGAGAAACTAGGGTTTTCTGGTGGTATTATCTATTCATGTTTTGTGCTAAAAATAAAATGTCTTTACAATGTCTATTCATGTTTTTTACTAAAAATAAAAAACTATTGAGCACCCTCGAAGCTCTTTTAATATCCCTGAGAACCTTTGATTTATGTTCAATGGCCTTCCAAGAGCTAGAAAATATATCAAGAATTGTGGAAGGGGAGCATGGCTAAATTTGAAGCATTATAGTTTCTTTTGGTAGGGTGGAACTTTTGTTGTTAAATTTAGTCAAGATTCCCTCACTTTTCCAATCTTATTTCTTAGAATTGGTTAGAAAATATATATAAATTCACATATCAATACTAAATGATTATGTGGGAGCTCAACCATAACGAGGGTTGTGATGGAAGACATGATGAGGTGCCCCTAAATATTCTCTCCCCTAGGCCCAAGACCATAACCTTCTCTTTTTTGGCCTTGTGGTCCTTAACCATTTTTATGAGGAGATGTACCTAGTGAGGCCTTTATCTCGTTCTCATCCATCATGTCAAACTCTTACCTCTTAAGCTTAAGGATGCCTTCTGGTTCACTTCAACAATTGATCAATGTGGGTTTGGTAGGGTAGGCTGCAATAGGGTTCCCTTAAAATTACTCTCAACTCTAGGCCCAAGAGCTGGGCCTTATCCTCCTTAGCCTCATGGTCCTTAAGCATATTTATGAGGTGGTATATCTAGTGGGGAATCTTCTGGCATTCTCTCTCCTTGCACTTCCCTCCTTAACTCAACATGATTGATTATTGTATTCATAAATTTAAATTTGGAAAATGCATAGATTATAAGATTCAAGCATTCATTTACTACATAAAATCTGATATGTGTGTGTGTGTGGGTGTGTGTGTGTGTATGTGTTTGTGTGTGTGTGTCACTTTTTATGTATAATCCACATAAATATATATGCATAGCTATTTCTTCATACTACAATAATCTAAGAGATTATAACAGATCACCTTGCTGTAGATATGATTGCATTTTCTCGTCATTCAATTCCCTTCATTGAATGAGTTTTATTTCCTTTTATACTCTTTCATTGGGCTAGAAGGTTGTGAACCTTTGGAATGAGAAGTGTTCTTTCATGAAGTTGCACTCATGGAATAAGGGATTGCACCCCTTCAATTATTTTAATAATTGTTGTTTTATTATGTGAACTGTTGTTAACATAAACTACTTTAGTAATTATTCTTTTTTATAACCAAATGCTTGTTAGCATAATGACCATAGGATTATATGCATTAGATGGTATTTCGTGTTTGTGAGTAATTTGACCAGGATTAGCTTTATTGAAGTTGTTTTTTATTTTTCTTCTATGTTTCTTTTCATTGATGTTTTAGATCATTTTCTAATGAATGTTTCAAGCTACATTATATCTTTATGTTTAGATTATTTAGATGTATGTAATACAGACGTAGCTTCTCAATTTGATTGTGTTAACTCTTTTTACCATCAATGTTTTGGATCCATTGGAAACTACAATTGAAACAATTGTTGTATTGTCATTGATGTCAAACCTTAACTAGTAAGGCAATTGCTATCTAGAATAGTACCATATTTATTGATTGATGAAGAGGATTAGGGAAAGGTGATAACAAGAGATCCTAAGGAAAGGTTGAGTTATTTGATACTTCAATGGGTACTTGATTAGTTAGCATATTGATAAGATAATGTATTGTTTATCTAAGTAAGTAGAAAGACTGAAGAAGTAGGCTCAACCGAGCAAAAGTGAAGAAATATAGTTTAAGCCGAGTGATGTTAGTTTTGACTGAGCACTAGTATATGTCAAGTAAATTTAGTGTTGATCGAACATCAGTTTATGCCAAGCGATAGTAAATTATTGAGTGACAGTATTTTCCAAGGAAGACAGTTTGTAGAGATGATCAAGATATGCAGTGATGATCGAGAAGAACACAATATTGACCGAGTGTCAGTAATTTATATTTGGAGAAATAATTGAGATTCACAGCCAACACGGTTGAATTCTTGGGATATGTAAATCATGTTGAATTTATTAATTTATTGTATGGAGGATTTAATGCATGGTAAATTATTTTATTATGGATTCAAAGAGAAGTTTGAAGATGTTTCTAGAAGGAAGGATGTCAGATATAAATGATGGAAGGATTCGATGAATCTGACCTTAACCTAAATCTACAGAGAAAATTAAGCAGAAAAGATGGATCTACCTAATTGGAGAGGTATAAAGGAAAACCTAAGTGTGAGGTTACAGTATGGGCTGAAGTTGTTGATGTTATTGACTGATAAGTCTAAGCAGAAGGTTGAAGGTGAAATTATGAAGAAGCTGAATAAAGTTGTGATTGCTTGAAGAGAATTGTGAGATTATTAGTGATGGAGATGGAAATGAAGCTCAGTTAGTAAATCAACATATATGTGTGAAGTGGATCTATATTTACAAAGTGAGTTGTATGTTTTTCAAATCAGAAACTTCTGTTACTTTCTAACAATTGTATTAGTCTAAATCCTTTAATCGAGGTTGACCTAACAATCATTGTATAAATCCTTTAATAAAGGTGGCATTCTAATGGAATGTACTTAAATCCTTTAACCAGGTCACCTTTGACATAGTGTTTAAATCTTTTAACAGGGTTACACCTAGCAGTGTGTTTGTAAACCTTTAAAAGGATTGGCTTTTCACGGAGCTCACTTCAGAAGAGTGAAATATCGGTGGCATGTTACAAAGTGGTTTTTCCCAAGTTGGGTTTCCACTATAAATCCTAATGTTATACTTGTGTGAATGTTTTGATGTGAATGTTGTTATATTTTGCAAGTTAATCACTTTTGGATACTAGACTGCATGTTATATGTTTCTCATATATACTTTAGAGACTGAGTTGTGTTGGTGATTAGATCTGAGATTGTTGAAGTACTAGAAAGTTCAATTGGTACATCTCGACCTGAGAACAACTGATTCACCCCCCTCTCTGATGTTCTAAATAATTCTAACAGGATCATGCTCCATGTTTCATGATCTTTCTATAATAGATCATGGAGCATGATTGAAAATGTTGAGGGTAAAAAGTGTTAACAAAGTCAAATTGAAAAAGCTAACAAGACTTCGTTCAAATCATATTATGTTTATTTTTATCATGCTTAAAATCAACCTTAATGATCCTCTTTTTGAAAATTGATGCTTTAGATCACATTTTCTTTTTAATAGACGCTTCATATCACATACTTTTTTTATCAACACTTCAGATTATATTGCATTTTTAAGAGTCTAGTGTGTATGTTTTTTTGATCTAGGTTTCATATTACATTGTGTTTTTTTTAACAATGTTTTTTTGAGTTTGTTGTAGATTTTTTTTGATTGGCATGTTAGATAAAATTATGTTTCTCTAATTGACATTCTGATAGATGCTTCAAATTAAGTTTTTCTGATTGATGGTTTGGAATTTGGATCACATAGTGTGTTTTTGCATGCTTGGGATCAACTTCAATGATCCTCCTCCAAAAGAATGTTTGAGTCTCAAATTTGATGGTATATATGACCATTTTTTCACTTTTGGACCCTAAGCATATTTATGAGGTGGTTTATCTAGTGGAGAATCTTCTAGCATTCTCTCTTCTTAGACTTCCTTCCTTATCTCAACATGATTGATTATTGATGTCATTAAAGAAGCCACATCAATAAAAATAATTAATATCTTCAGCCATTTGCTTATTATCATTGATGTCTTAGTCTAATACATTAATCACTACTTGTTAAATATTTGAAAATTTTGATGTCATATAAATAAGACAATTTTTTGTTCTTTGATGCAAGGTTAATATCCTTTATTAGTCAGCTAGCAAGGTGATAGATATGAGTCGACTACCATGATAATGTAATGCATCCAATCTCTGGCATCCCTTATGTATAACACATGTATTTTTCTTCTACTTGTCTTGAACCCACCTTCAATTTTGTTATTAACATCGTTCCATCTCTTGTTTAATTTGTCCAAACGTAGGATTTCTGATGGTGGCAATATGAATTCTTCTTTTTCAATATGCCTAGCCTCAATTCCGATACTCTTTGACATCTAGACTTGTGTTTAGAGTCTGGAAATTAAGATGCTCTTTCAATAAACCCAAAAATGAAGTTCATTCTTTCATTTTATTTCTTTGGGGAAGGGATTTGTTTGTTGAAGATATTTGGATGTAGCTACTAGCCATTAATTCTACTTTTCCCTTATAACTATTCTTGGTAGGGTGAGACATTGTTCATTTTCTAGTATTTATTCACTTATGGGAGGTGTTCCTCCACTATTTGTTGGACTAACCGCCAACGTCTCCCTTCGGGATTCATGACATGGTTTAACAGCCTCATGTGTTCTATAAGTCTAGTGGTTGTATCGGGCATTAACAGGTCAATCTTTTGGTGCAACGCAACTACTACTTGTAACAAGTGGTATCAGAGCTTGGTCACAGGTTCAAATCCCCTCGGGTGATGCTGAGGGGGCGATTGTTGGACTAACTGCCAATGTCTCCCTTCGGGATTCATGACATGGTTTAACAGCCTCCTATGTTCTATAAGTCTAGTGGTTGTATCGGGCATTAACAGGTCGATCTTTTGGTGCAATGGCAACTACTACTTGTAACATTGTTCACATTTGGTGTGTATGTCAGTCATGTCGTTAGTTTGTGATCCTTCTTTTGTTGAGCTACTATGATGATCTTTGCACACTCTCACAATTTCTATGATAGCCTTGTATTTTTCATTTCCATATCAATATTCCTTGTGATCCATGGCATTGTCCTTTATCTTTTACCAATCCCACTTTGTCATGATACTTGGTAGCATGCCATGATCTAATCTCTCCTTTTGAATATGGTGTCCTCTTTGAAATCGTATTATTTTAAAATTTACTATCATAGACCATGTTTGACACAAGATATTATTCAAACCATAGTTATAATGAATGATATCACCTATCTCATGCTTTGACTTGGTATGGAAATAATGGATGTTCTTATCCAGTGGATGACTCATTTCTATGCACCTTGATGAAAGGAAACCTTATCATCATCTTTTATAGTAGAGAAGCAAGAAGGATGCTTAGAAATGTTCTTGATTCTCTCTAGATTTGGTTAAGTTTAGCTTAATGAAGTTAAGCCATTAACCTCACAATCATAAATGAAGCCAAGATCATATTTATGCAATCACAAATAATGGTAGTAGGCCACCCAACCTGATTCAAGCTTTACCCCAATCAAATTTGATGTAGAGAGGAGGTTTTTTGAACTTGATATTTCTCCCAAACAATCAAGAAGCAATATTTCTAAAATGTTCCAACCTAGCTCAAGCTATAGTCCAATCAATGTTTTTCTTTCTAGTACAATTATGAACAATACAATCATGAATAGTACAACCATGAACAATATTATCCTCACTGAAATCATTGTGTTTTTCCACACTTTAGGCCATTGATGGATCCTATTGAGAATATTGACATTCTATGACATGTAGCTATGGAGACCCCATACACTCGTCTTCTCACAACTCTTCTTTCTTTTCTTGTCGTAGCCAAAGTAGTGTTCAACCGAGAAGGCAGTGCATAAATGGGTAAACAAATAAGAAAAGGAAATTCTTTTTATAGAATGGTTATTCATTCCAATGATGTGGATTGTCATGATCAAATTCACATGAGTAAGGGAGAGTTATTTCATCTAGCTAGTATCCTAAGAATGAAAGGAAGCTTGACAGATACTATACACTTGAAGTTAGAAGAACAACTTGTGATGTTCCTCTACACCCTTGGCCACAATTTGAGGAACCGCAAGATTGACCATAACTTTGGGCACTCAGGAGAGATAGTCATCCACTACTTCCACAAGGTGTTGAGGGCTATCTTAGAACTCCATGAGGATTACTTTATACCACCTAGTCCAAACACTCCTCCTGAAATTAGTGGGAAGGACCATTTCGATCCATTCTTCAAGGTAATTCTTGTGTTACAAATTTCTTGTATAGATTTTTATCCTTATCAAATTATAGGTTGACCGTACAATTGATGATTGTATCATATTGTAGAGGATTGTGTTGGAGCTATCAATGGAACCCATATACCAGTCACCATCAATGTCGACATGCAGGACAAATATTGTGATAGAAAAGGCAATTTATCACAAAATGTTATGGGTGTGTGTTCCTTCGATTATAAGTTTCAGTACTTCCTTACTGGTTGGGAAGGGTCTACTACAGATAGTCATGTTCTAGCTTCAAATCTGTCAAGAGAAGATCCACTTGTTGTTCCCCCCGGTAAGCCAAATCATAGTTTAATATACTCAAGGGTACAATCAATATTTCAAGTTTTAACAATCTACATTATTTATGTAGGAAAATATTTTCTTATGAATGATGGATATCCCAATGCACTTGGATTTATCGCTCCTTATCAGTGTACACGCTACCACCTCAAGGAGTTTTCAAAAGAAAATCTAATAAAATCTCAACAAGAGTTGTTCAACCACCGACACTCCTCTCTTAGAAATGCAACAGAGCATATATTTGGTATTCTCAAGCAACATTTTCCAATCTTGAGACATGCCACATCTTATTCTATCATGACACAAGCCCATATTGTATTAGCATGTTTCGTACTACACAACTTCATTACGATAGAGGATGATATTCCATCATAAATTGGTACCAAAGAGGAAGATGATATAGTGATGGGATAGATGTACCAATGCTTGGGACATATGGGTTGTCTCGGCGTGATAGAGACCAGTGGGAACAATTTTGAGATGATATGGCAAGTAGAATGTGGGAAGACTACATATCCCAAGAATAGTTGTGTTTATGGGTCAATGTATTTTATTTGAGTAAACTGATGTATGAAGATACTTTAATATACATGATGGTTCCCTTTTTCTTTTTTTTTTGTATCTAGAAGTATTTGAATTTTATGGGTCAATGTGTTTTATTTGAGTAAAATGATGTATGAAGATACTTTGATAGACATGATGGTTTCCTTTTTCTTGTGTTTATATCTGGAAGTACTAGACATGTTGGTTTTTTATTTTCTATATTATACCAATGTATGCAGATACAATGATACAATGATATGTCCATAAATATGTTCCATGTGATATGTTTATACCATTAAAAATAATATGTTTATACCATTAATAATAATATGTTTATACCATTAACAAAAATATGTACATTGTGAACAACTGATCTAGACCATGGCATACACAGAACTAAAGATGAGCATGAAAGAAATTGGTAACATGAGCCAGATATCTTCTTCCTCAAAGAAGGTAATGTGGACAAAAGAGATGGAATGCAAGTTTCTAGACTTTCTCCTCGAGCAAGTACAACTTGGAAGAAAAGGTGATGGGGGATTCAAAAAAGAAGCGTGGACCGCCATTGAGAGGAGGTTCAATGTGGATATGCACCTCAATCTAACAAAGGACAATTTCAAAAATAAGTTAAAAACATGGAAGTTTGCATATAGAGTGATGAAAGAGTTGAGAAATACAAGTGGTTTCGCTTGGAATGAGGCAACTCAATTCATGGATGTTGAGGATAGTGTGTGGGATGAGCTTCTGAAGGTAGGGTGGTCTTTCTACTATTTTGATTGAAATAATATTTCCTTCTTATAAAGTTAATAATAAAAGACAAAGAACCTAATCCATTTATTTATGCCAACATGTAGAGAAGAGAAATAAAAAATGCCAAAGTGTATAAGAGGCAACCCTTCCAATACTTAAATGAATTGGCTGTAATTGTGGGTAATGACATTGCTGAAGGTAATGCAGCTATGACAGCCCATGATACTAAAGAAGAGAACCCTATGGAAGAGGCATTCGATGTGCATGATGAAGAGGATATCGGTTTTGGTATAGCTCTTGAAAGTGCTTCTGATTTGGACCAATAACTTAATCATTCCAATCAATCCACTGCAACTGCAAGTGGTAGAGGAACTCCTACATCATCATCATTAAGGATGGGAAAGAGGAGGAAGGCAAGTATGACCACTTCCTTGGATGTCATCTATGAAACAATCAAAAAAATAAAAGATGGCCTCAACAATATTCACCTTCACAAAATAGATAAATCTAATGACAATAATGTTTTGATTACCACATATACCGCTCTCAAATCCATCCCTGAATTGAGTCAAGGTGTTTTCTTGAGGGTATATGACACCTTCGTGGTTCAACGTGAAACAGCCAAAGGGTTCTTGCTGATGAATGTGGAGGAGAGAGTGGAGTGGATTGCAATAACATTTGGTGAATTGTAGTTATTTTCTATCACTTTGAAGACTTCAAATTTGATCATAGTTTGTTCACATATGTTGATACAACTATGTTTTGGTTGATGATTTTTACGCTGATACTTGTTTTTTGTTACTGTACTTTCCTCAGCACCTTGCTAGTTTTTGTTTCTATTCTGTCTATCTAAATTATTAAATACTAATCAAAATACATTTAGTTGCAAATTTGGATCTATGGTAGTAAAGACTGGGGATTATTAATTTTAAGGGGTTTCTTTTTTATATAATTATGTATCCAAATCAAAGTGTTTTGGTTGTAGATTTGGATTTTTGATTGTAGAAATGCAACTTATTATCATTGTCTTTTAGTGGGCAGTTAAGATTTTGATGTGGACTTTGGAATTAAATGGAAATTCATATCTTTGGTTGTAGATTAAGACTAGATAGGGACTTATTACAATGAACATCTGTTTTGTTTGCTAAACATCATTCAACAATGATTAGTGGATGATGACTCCTAGTTGAAATGAAAGTAGCTCCTTGGTCCACATCCCCCCCAATGTTTTTCTTCATTCCTTACATTACCAAGGCCACCATTCATTACCTGCAAAACAATGGGAAGACAACTGTTGTTCTAATTTTTTCCTTCAACAATTAGAGCCCTTGTACTTCACTTCTCTCTTTGAGCCTTCTTCCTTCCACTCCACCCATTCCAGATGTAATTCTGTCCAAAGCATTCTAGATTGATGAAAGTGAGGTGGAGAAAATCATGAAAGAATTTGGTGGTTGACAAGTTTTGGGATTATTTTAGTTCCATTTTAGGTGTCAGTGTTTTACTATTTCTGTCAGTTCTTGTTAGTTACCCGAAACTATATCTCTTGAGATGGTAAATATTTCAGGTGTCAAGTACTTTTATGTGCATCTATAAATTCTTATTAACTACTTAAATAAGACCCAGAATATGATTGATTGTTCTCATTATGTTATTTAAGGATAGGTGCATATTATATGTGATTATGGGAGGGCTAAGCTAGATTGTTACAAACCACAGTTAAGATATCCACTTATAAATTCATGTTAACAATTGCTTTCTTCTACATAGCTGTAAGTTGAACAAAGGACAGTGATAATCATAGCAACCTATTTTTTGGAAGCCCAATGGCATTCATACAAAGTCAAGTCATATTCCAACCCTCATAGGATAGTGTAGTTAAGATTTTTCTTCAATAATCCATTTCTTTTTATTAGCCAGTCATTATGATGTCCATAATCTACTTGAGTTGTAATATAGACTTCAACCTAGTTAGTTATTGAGTTTCTAAGCCAATCTCATATTCTTCTTAATTTATGATATGCAATATGGTTTCTACTTTTGAAAATCAATCGCAATAATACCTTAGTTAATTTATTTCTACTTTGAAGATGATTAAAATTGTTATGTCTGAGATTACAGAAGATGCTTCAGTTTGATATAATTTAATTGTCATTTTTACATCTTGGATAGTTTCGTTCTTTAGACTGAATAATTTACACATGGTTCTTTATAGCTATTTTAATTTGCACTTTTAATTGTGGTTGGTACTCTAATTGATGCATGGAAGAAAATAAGCTCCATGTAACTCCCATTTTTTTGAAATTCACAATCATTGTTGAGTCATTTCATGCCTCATATATTCCATATTGTGAAATAGAGATACTATTTAGACAACTAGAAGAATATGGTTTTTAGCTAAAGATCGAGTTAGATTCTTCAAATTGTATAAAAGAGTTCACTTTTTTGAAGCATTTATGTGGAAACAATATATGTTCTATCAACAATCTGGTAAATAAAAGTGAATAGGACACAACCCTTCTAGATAAATGCTTCAAATTTTCAAATGATATGATTTGATTGCAAATTATCAGTGCTATTAATAAATTATTGTTTAGAACTTCAGAATGCCCTTTACTCCACTGGCATGGAATTACAAATTAAGTTTCAGGATATTTTTGCTGGGATTGTTTTCCTTGTGCATTACTTGATAAAAAAGTTATGTAGATTTTGATTCCACCACAAGTGAGAAGTAATTAACAACCAGACTGTATAGTGGGTACTTTCTATTTGGTATGTGATGTGGTCATTGGCTCACTAAGTTATTGTTAGAAGAATTTATCATGTTTTAACATGGAGGCCTTGATGTGTATACCATTGCTTATACTTTTAAAATTGTACTATTATACATCAAAGATATATCCATGTTAGTCTTGTTGCTTTTAAGAGAGATTATTGTTCTTCTTTCATTTGTTAGTCTTTTTGCTTTTAACATATTTAAGTGGAATACACCAAGGAGTACCACATGATGAAGGCTTAATTTAATGCATTGTCAAGGTGTACTCTCACAACTGTCCATTTCTAGTTCTCGAGAACAGATGGTGATATAAATGTGTTTTGGTAGATGACTGTATTGTTAATGATTTTGTCCCATGTTATATGTATATACCCATTGAATTTGTTATTACTTTTGCATTAGGATATTAAGTGGAATAATTCTACTTTGTTTAATGCTCTATTTCATCTTAAATTTCTTTTGATATTACATTCATTTTTCAAAACCACATGATAGGTAAAGAAACAGAAATGGATAGTTCTGAGACTACACATATGATGATATTGTGAGACTATACATATGTTGATATTAGAAATATTTGAAATAGCTTCTACATTCGATTGTGTAGATATGTTTGGCATCAATGTTTCTGATCACACTTTGTGATCCTTCATCATGATGAAAGAGAGAAAAATGATTGAAAGAAAAGTCCATCATTTTTCTCTATCTCAATCATTTTGCTCTCTTTCATCCTGATGATGGATCACACAGTGATCCAAAATGTTGATGCAAAAAATATGTACGCAATCGAATGCAATGAACTATCTGATAAAAAATCTAATGTACCCAAATGTGTGAGACTCCACATATGCTAATAAAAAAATGAGCTATTTGATGATTTTTTACTATTCATGTTTGTAAATGGTCAATATTTCTGATGGTACTCCTTGGTGTATTCCATTTAAAAATAAACAAGTTTTAGTTTTTTCTATCATGTTTAGTTTGTATATGCAAGATTGACCATCTAACAATAGGGACATAATAGGAACAATGAGTGGGATATGAGACAGTTTCTCACTGAATGTGGGGCATAAGAGCATAGAGCGTGGATTTCCCTGCATTTTCTTATTTAATGATGTGCTTTCACACCACCATTCAATTCATGGATATTGTTCTTCCCCATCTTCTATCTAATGCTATAGATGTTTCATTGTATTTTTTGTATAAATTCGTAATATCAACATAAATAAAACTTTTTCATTTTGTACTGATAGAAAATAGTCATGTTGTTGTATGAATGTTGTTATCTATCTCCAATACTAAATTAGGTTGCTTCAATAGTATGAATGAACAAAAATTTGTTTGATACAATGGTGATGGATATGATAAATGTCCCTATGTGTGATTGTGGTGATGGAGTGCACTGCGTATTGAGGACATCACACATAGACACTAATCCAGAGCATAAATTTTGGAATTGCATAAATAAGAAAAAGGTTATTGATTGCACTATATTTAAATGTTTACAAAGAATAAAAAATTAGTCATTATAGAAATAATAATTTGGATTTATGTTGTAGGATGGCGGTGGATGTGACTACTTTCAGTGGGCCGATGACACCTCATCTCTGTCTACATCATCTACACCATCTACACATATACCTGTTGTGGATGATTAGTGCAAGTCTTTCAAGGCACTCAAGATAGCTATTGCCACCAAGAGTGTGTCAATGGAAAAAGTGGAGGCTACCTATAAAGCCGATATCATGTTTCTATGATATTTCTTTATGCAACAATCACACTACTTTGTTGGGTCATCATGTAGAAATAGTTATATATGTGGACTATAAGACTTATTTATATTTTGATGTGATATCGAGAAATGCAATGATTATTTTCTTGTTATAATATTATTTATGATAATCTATAAAATTATTTAAAAAGTTAAGTTTACTATTCAAAATATAAGTGAAAAAATATTAAATTTCAAAAAATTAATCTTGTTTATGATTTACTATATAAAAATATAAATTAATAAAATAAAATATAAATAAAAAATGGACAAAATAAATAAAACATTAAGGGCCCGTTTGGTAGCGGGAATTAGACTAGAATTGACATTTGTTAGTTCCCATTTCGTCGAATCCTTAGTTTGGGAGTGCAACATAGAAATAGAAGTGGAAGATGTAAATGCTCATTTTGGCTCAAAATGAGCATTTACATCTTCCACTTGAAAAAGTGGAATTGGAATTTGAGGGCCAAATTCCACTTTTTTAACTCCTGTTTTATAATGTCTCGTCTGGTCCATGGGAAAAAATATTGTTGGTTTGGCGTCTGCGTTGTTTTTAGGGCATTTTCTCCACTGTTTCATCCGCCATTTTATTCACACTGCATTTTACTCTGCAAAGCAGATAGCACATTGCATTTTACTCTGCCATTTTATTCACACTGCATTGTTCGGACATTTTGTGACACTCTTCACACTGCATTGTGCGGACATTTGACAACATTGTTCGGACATTTCTTGGCATTCTTTAGACTGCAAGGTATGCATAAGTATTTTTGGCCATTGTTCACACTGAGAATGTAAGTTCATTTTTTGCAAGCAATACTGGTAAAGTGTAAAGAATATCACTTTTTTGAAAACTTTCCCATAAAATTGATGAAGACTATCAAGAAGTTTCTAGCATATTTCACTTACCCTAATTTGACCCTAGAAACTTATTTGACATTTTACTTTGTCAAAATTCTTCTCTCCTTTGCACTGGACCCTAAAACTCTGTGAAGATATTTATGAGGAATGTTAGGATTGAACAAGAGCTTGTCTTCAAATTTTTTCTCTCCTTTGTAAATGTTCAAGTTTAGAATTGTTACCCTAACTTAGGCATTAAGGCTATATAACAATTCTATCATGACAATGGAAACCTCCTCTAACTGTGCGTAGACTATGAATGAGGAGGAATCTCCAGATTCTAGGCCAGTTCCTATTAGGTATGAAATATCACCACCTGATTGAAAATTTGATAAGGAAAGGGATAAAAATAACTTTTAAAACTGAAATGAAAGTGGGGTGATACACCAAAATAAGTTCAGACTTTGCTGGAATGGTAAAACAATAGCTCAAAATCATAGACGAAAAGTTTGACTCTTCAGATCTCTGTTCAACATATAGGCTAACATACTTTACTATTAGGGTTACACCACAAATAGCTAAACAGTTAACAACACACTTTTTCCATACAAGGTTTGAGCATAAACTGATCACCTTAAGAAGGAATAAACAAGCATTCACTTCTTTTTTTATTAAAATTGAAAGCAACACTTGTGCAAAAATAAGAAATCAAGATCTTTGAATCTCACCACAAAAATATATGAGCTAATGAGTATCTACTTTATTTCCCACAAAAACTAATAAACTGGTTACAAAAATGGCATCAAAATAGAATAGGAACAATATGTTCACTATTAGCTTCTCTCCAAAACTCACACCCCCAAAAATGATTATGAAAATCAACCTTATAGTATGCCCTAGCCACAAATCTGAAAATACAAGCCCTTCAAAAATGCCCAATTTTGGCCCGAAAATCATCCCAAAAATTAGCCTATGTTAACTCTCCATGCCTAATGCCTAAAATAATGGCTTATAATAAGGATTAAAAATCCTTTTACAAAAATGCCAAAATCTTACAAAATTGAAAATTGAAATAAAATTTCAATATCCAATAAATATCCTACCCTCCAAAAATGCTAAGTATAAACAAGTGCTAAGTGGGGAATAACAAACTCGACCCACTTGCACAAGTTTTCAAAAATTGAGGAATGAGGTGGCACATGAGCATTTTTCGAAACCTGCAGGAATGTTACATCTATAGTAAAGGCATTCAATACCTTTCAATTGGCAGACTCCAAAAATGTTATGCTCATTTTTCTTTTCGAGACTTGTGTTATCTCAATCTTCACAAAGAAGAATTAGGGAAACCTAAAACCATAATAGAAGGAAAACTTTAGAAAAACTTGCTGATGAAGATCGGCCTCCTGTAGATGAATCTCTCTGCCAAACTCAGCCTTCTTTGCCATGGAATTCAAGCATACTGTTATAACCAGTCGGCTAGCATTTTCTTGTTTATTAGCACATTGTATCTTCATCTTGCTTGGCTATGACTATGTGCTTTAACTGTGAATAATATATGGCCAAAACTGGTAAGTGATCATGTCTATTTTGAAACTTGATTTCTCTCCAATCATGATCTCTCGGTTGTATCTCGTGACTGAAAGTCCCTCTCGGTTTCTCTTTGTCTTTGACAGTGAATGAGTACCATGAAACCGTGAGTATACAAATCATTGCTTGCGAAAAGAGGCTCGGACTCGACATCATTTTTTGTATAGCATAAGTCACGACTTGACTTCTATTTTTGAGCTATTTTGTTCTTGTTCTGAAAACTGTGAGTATACAAATCATTTTGGGATTGTGGGTTATGAATATAAGTCACAGTTGTGACTGGTTCTTACCTTTTAATTTATAGCATCTATAAACTCGGCTCTGCTCATTATTACCCTCCATTTATGGGTCAACCTATGAGTTCAAACTAATCCTATTGTAGCAGTCATGACCTCGTGATTGGTATTCTTTATTCCTTGTTGTCTAAAAAACCATAACTATAACTTTATCATCAAGCTCGGCCTTTGACTGTAGCTGTGATTGAAATCTTTAAATGATGCTTGTTGTCGTAGCACCGAGAATACATCCCTTCCTATCTAACAGTCACGGCTAGTGACTGGTGAACTCCCTTTCAGCTTGGTAACATACACAGCCGTGACTGGTAGATAGAACTTGTGACCCATGAACTTGATTTTGAAACCCAAGTCTCAATTATTTTTCATTAAGCTCTTTGCTCGACACAAATATGAAGCTCTTTTCATTCTCAACTTTAAATTATTTTCCATTCTTACTGACATGGACTTTCTCGTAATGTTGGCAATATATTTGATGAACTCATGAACTTGGTTTTGAAAGAAAAATATGAAATCATTATGACTATGAGCTTGGCAATGATAGACAGTTACATAAAGAAACTGTGATTCCATATGAACATGAACCGGGCTAGCACTCTTCTCTAGTTGCTTTACTAAAGTGGCGACGTTATGACTGAAAGATGATAAAAGATGTATTCAGTTTCATTTAAAAACTATAACATCTTTCAATCATAACCTTTGCAAACTTTAGAAGGTGATTGAAAATATGACTGAAAGATGTTAAAAAATAACCGTCACTTTGTTCAAAACAAATAAGTACATTCCTTCCTATGATATTTCTTTGCTTGACAACTCATGTACATATACATCTCTTCTTTTTACAACACAACATCATTGTAATATTTTGAACACCAGTGCACCAGATTATAAAATACACTATCATCTTTGCTTTGAAAAACATACCATGCACTCTGCCTATGATCATGAACCATGTTGAAAACTCATGCTTTCTATTTATAAAAATACTTCTACAACTTGCATTTTGTTTGATTTGTAACTTTAATATTTCAACTGTAGGTATAATATACTATGCACATTTGTTCGATAGCATAGATTTTCATTTTGAAAGAATTCAAAACACAACTCATTGTATCAAAGCTCCTGCAGCATAACCACAGTCATCAACTCATTTGACTGTATTTGAATTTAATTTTAAAATAGAGAGCATCCTTGAAAACATTGATCCATAATAGCATGCTTGAACAGAGTCCTTTGTTTGTTTTGATGCTGAATCGAAACTTTCAATGTGAGAAATGGGACAAGATAAAAGTGTTTGTTTATTGTTAATGAAGTTCGAGCACGGGCTCATGACACTCACAAACATCAAACTAAACACATTTCATGATTTTATAGCATAATCCTGAAGCATTCTTTCTGTAATCAGAAACAACAATGATATTACTTGAAATTGTACCTTTGAAACAACACAGACATAGTGTACCAGTATTTATGCAGCTGCATTCTTTGACTTGAACTTTGAATATTTGCAACATTGGCACTTCTTGTAGCACTTTATTCTTGAAATTCTAGCTTGATCTGGGTATGTGCACAAAGATGGGGTACCAAAAAGGGGGTTTAAGATGCCACTTTTTTCCTGAAATCAGAAAACTCTGAACTTCAATAACAAATTGAAGATAGTTCGACTCAAAATTTCAAAACACAACAAGAACAAGAGTTGTAGTACTCTGAATCTAGTTTCTAAACTACTAACTTATTTGAAAAACGGTGAAGATTAAGGCCTTCAACTAGGGGGAGCACAAAAAGTGGTAATATTTTTTGTGAAAAAAATAACATAGCGCCTGTTGTGCTCCCCCTAAAATGTTAACTTATTTTTTGAAATTATTTAATCTCTCTAGTGAGAAGTTAGCTAACACCGCGTAGTTTACCCCGGATTTTTCTGCTATTTTTTTATGAATGTATGAATTTCTATGACTTTTTGAACTCAGACATCCCAAAACACATGAAATTTGGGTGTGCTCCCCCTAGAAATCATTCAAAATTAGTCGAAAATCAATTTTTTTTTTTAAAGTGTGTAGAATGGAGTCTAGTTTCTAAAAAACTAAGTTTTTGCAAATTTTGACAAACGAAGCAAAATCTACACCCAAAATACTACATGTTGGTTTTTGACAAAAAATTGACATACATTCAATGGAAATTAATGTTGATAGGCTTAAAATTATCATTTTTGGAAATAAATTATATGTTTAGATAGCTAACTTAGAGACCAATAATCTCACATTGTTTGATTTTTTCGCTATCGAATCACGTGTAAACTAGATGGAGAGCACACACAAAAAGTGAAGGTTTTTTCTAATGTTTCTTTGAATTCACGTCAAACTCATGGCTTATACATCCAAGCCTTTGGGTTGGATCTCCAAAGCAAATCCAAGCCTTAGGCTTGGTAAAATACAAGCCTTCAAATAGGGCACATGCCCTATTTGGCATGCGCCATATTTGAATCTATGCTTGAAATAGGGTGCACGCCAAATAGGGCGTGCGCCCTATGTCAAGCATAAATAGGCTCTAAAGAACCATTAGGACCCATTCTAATGTGTCCTAATGATTCCATAGTGGTTTTAATTGCCTCTAAATGGTCTATTACGACCCATTATTGTCCCTTAGAACACGTTAGAACTCTCATGATCCACTACAAACCCTTAGACAACATTACGGCCTGTTAGGACACATTAGATCCTCAAAGTGTGTCCTAAGAGGTATTAATTGATTGCAATATTTTCTTATGGTTCTTAATAGGTGCTAAAGAGCCATAATAAGATCTAAAAAACATTAGGAACCCTCATTTAATACATTAGAAGCACCTCGAACCATAAAGTGTGTCATCCAAAATCTCTCTTTGTCACCTCTCTCTCTCTCTCTCTCTCTCTCAACTTCACTTCATCCCTCTCCCTCTATCTCTCCCTATCTCTCTATCTTCCTCGCTCTACTTTCTCTCTCTATACTTCTCTTACCCTAGTTATCTATTTCTTACCTTCACTTCATCCCTCTCCCTCTACCTCTCCCTATCTCTCTATCTTCCCTCCCCCTACTCTATCTCTCTCTCTGTCCACGTTCTTACCCTCTCTTTCTTACCTTCTATCTCATCCCTCTCGCTCTGCCTCTCCCTATCTCTCTATCTTCCCACATCTCTCTCTCTCTCTCTCTCTCCCTGCTTCTCTTATCCTATCTCTTTCTTGTCTTGTCTCACAAACTTCTCTCTCTATCTACTTCTCTTAGGTCCTAGATCTCTTTATTACCTTCACTCTCAACCCTCTCCCCTCTCTCTCTCTCTCTCTCTCTCTCTCTCTCTCTCTCTCTCTCTCTCTCTCCTTCTCTCTCTCCCCTTCTCTCTAACCCTCTCTCTCTATCTACTTCTCTTACCTGAGATCTCTTTCTTGTAACCTTCTCTCTCAACCCTCTCTCTCTCTCTCTCTCTCTCTCTCTCTCTACCTTCTCTCTAACCCTCTCTCTCTATCTATCTAGATCTATCTATCTACTTCTCTTACCCTAGACCACTTTCTTACCTTCTCTCTTAACCCTCTCTCTCTCTATCTATCTATCTATCTATCTATCTATCTATTTATCTAACCCTATATCTCTTTCTTACCTTCTCTTGAGAAACCCTCTCCTCCTACCTCTCTCTCTCTCTCCCTCTCTCCTTCTCTCTCCCTCTCTACTTCTCTTACCCTAGATCTCTTTCTTCCCTTCTCTCTCAACCCTCTCCCCTATTTCTCTCTCTCTCACCCCTCCTCTTCCTCTCACTGTCTCTCTATCTCCCCTCTCTCTATCCTTATCTCTATTCTTCTCTTATCCCAACTCCGTCTACCTCTCCCTTGTTACCCCTCTCCTTCTCTCTCTCTATCTACTTCTCTTACCCTTGATCTCTTTCTTACCTTCTCTCAACCCTCTCCCCTGCCTCTCTCTCTCTCTCACCCCTCTCTCCTCTCTAACTCACTCTCTCTCTATCTATCGATCTACTTCTGTTACTCTAGATCTCTCTCTATCCTTATCTCTATTCTTCTCTTATCCCATCTCTCTCTCTCTCTCTCTCTCTCTCTCTCCTTCTCTCTCCCCTTCTCTCTAACCCTATATATCTCTCTTACCTTATCTCTCTGTCTAACCCTATCTCTCTCTCTCTCTCTCCCCTTCTCTCTAACCCTATATCTTTCTCTTACCTTCTCTCTCACCTCTCCCCCTTTGCATTTCTCAAGTTCTCTCTCTCTTTACGTCCCTATATATATATATATATACCTTTCCTTCTCTCTTGAGTCTCCTTTTCATCTCTCTCTCTCTCTCTATCTATCTATCTATCCACTTCTCTTACCCTAGAACTCTTTTTTACCTTCTCTCTTAACCCTCTCTATCTATCTATATATTTATCTTACCCTATATCTCTCTTACCTTCTCTTTCAACCCTCTCTCTCTCTCTCTCTCTCTCTCTCTATCTATCTATCTATCTACTTCTCTTACCCTAGATATATTTCTTACCTTCTCTCTTAACCCCATCTCTCTATCTATCTACTTATCTTACCCTATATCTCTTTCTTACCTTCTCTCTCAACCTTCTCCCCTGCCTCTCTCTCTCTCTCGCTCACTCCTCTCTCTCTATCTACTTCTCTTACCCTAGATCTCTTTCTTACCTTCTCTCTTAACCCTCTCCCTTTCTGTATCTACTTATCTCACCCTATATCTCTTTGAACTTTCCTTCTCTCTCAACCCTCTCCCCTGCCTCTCTCTCTCTCTCTCTCTCTCTCTCCCTCCTTCTCTCTCTCTCTCTATCTCCTTCTATCTACTTCTCTTACCCTAGATCTCTTTCTTACCTTCTCTCTCAACCCTTTCCCTCTACCTCTCTCTCTCACCCCTCCTCTTCCTCTCACTGTCTCTATATCTCGCCTTTCTCTATCCTTATCTCTATTCTTCTCATAACCTATCCCCCTCTACCTCTCCCTCATTACCCCTCTCTATCTATCTATCTATCTATCTATTTCTCTTACCCTATATCTCTTTCTTACCTTTTCTCTTACCTCTCCCCCTTTGCATCTCTCTCTCTCCCTATCTATCTATCTACTTCTCTTACCCTATATCTCTTTCTTACCTTCTCTCTTAACCCTCTCCCTCTCTCTATCTACTTATCTCACCCTATATCTCTTTGAACTTACCTTCTCTCTCAACCCTCTCCCTTGCCTCTCTCTCTCTCTCTCTCTCTCTCTCTCTCTCTCCCCTCTCTCTCTCTCTCTCTCTCTCTCTCTCTCTCTCTCTCTCTCTCTCTCTCTCTCTCTCTCTCTCTCTCTCCTCTCTCTCTCTCTCTCTCTCTCTCTCTCCTCTCTCTCTCTCTCTCTCTCTCTCTCCTAAGAACCACTTTACACCCCTCATGACTCCTTATACCCCTTAGGACCTCTTGAGAACAATAGGATGTATTCCTATCGGTGCTATGGGGTTATAAGGGGTCGTAGGATTGATTATGATCTCTTAACACCTCTTTGATATCCTAGGACATATCAATGAGTCCCAAGATCCCATATGACCCTTAGAACCCCTAAGGGTCACATGGGGTCCTAAGAACCACTTTACACCCCTTACGACTCCTTATGACCCTCTATGACCAATTAGGACCCTTTACGGACCTCTAAGGGTCACAAGGGGTCCTAAGAACCACTTTACACCCCTTACAACTCCTTATGACCCTCTACAACCAATTAGGACCCTTTACAGACACCTAAGGGTCACATGAGGTCCTAAGAACCACTTTACACCCCCTTACGACTCCTTATGACCCTCTACGACCAATTAGGACCCTTTACCGACACCTAAGGGTCACATGGGGTCCTAAGAACCACTTTACACCCCTTATGACTCCTTATGACCCTCTACGACCAATTAGGACCCTTTACGGACACCTAAGGGTCACATGGGGTCCTAAGAACCACTTTACACCCCTTACAACTCCTTATGACCCTCTATGACCAATTAGGACCCTTTACAAACACCTAAGGGTCACATGGGGTCCTAAGAACCACTTTACACCCCTTACAACTCCTTATGACCCTCTACGACCAATTAGGACCCTTTACAGACACCTAAGGGTCACATGGGGTCTTAAGAACCACTTTACACCCCTTACGACTCCTTATGACCCCTCTACGACCAATTAGGACCCTTTATGGACACCTAAGGGTCACATGGGGTCCTAAGAACCACTTTACACCCCTTTCAACTCCTTATGACCCTCTACAACCAATTAGGACCCTTTACAAACACCTAAGGGTCACATGGGGTCCTAAGAACCACTTCACACCCCTTACGACTCCTTATGACCCTCTATGACCAATTAGGACCCTTTACGAACACCTAAGGGTCACATGGGGTCCTAAGAACTGCTTTACACCCCTTACGACTCCTTATAACCATCTATGACCAATTAGGACCCCTAAGGACCACTTAAAACCCCTTATTCATTAACTTTCTCGCACTCTCCTCTCTCTCTCTCTCTCTCTCTCTCTCTCTTAGTCTCTTAGTCACCCCTCTATCTCTCTTTGTCTCTTTATCACGTCTCTCTCTCTCTCTCTCTCCCTTTCTCCCCCCATCTATCTCTATTTTATGCATTTCTAGAAAGGGCGTGCTCCAAATAGGGCGTGCGCCAAAAAGGGTGTATGCCCTATTTGGCACACGTCCTTTGTAGAAAGCCCAAAAATGGCAAAAAAACCCAAGAATCCCGTGAAGGAGGCCCACTTTTACTGTATTCTATCTGGAACACGTAGTTTGCACAACAAATATTCACTTTCATGGTGTTGGAGGTCAAAAAGAAGACTATTTTATCAACTTGGACCACCTTTTGTTGCAAGGTCAACATTGTGGTGCAAAAAACAACCTTTATTTAGCAAATTTGACATATTTCAAGGTAAGTTTTGTTTGTTCTTGCATGCCAAAATGTGAATAAATCCTTTTTATTTTATTTCATATTATATGGACTTGTGGAAAGCATAAATAGACATGTATTGGACTATAGTTGTATTATAATTTGATATATATAAATTGTAATACTTTTATATTATGTTATGACTTATTATAATAGATTGATTAAAAAAACCATAATTGTTGTATTAGATTGATATTTTATAATGTGTAAATTTTAATGAATTTCAATGTATATATAGATCTTATTCATCATGCCGAGAAAATGACCTAAGATTCAAACACCCGAAGAGCATGAAATAGAGAAAGAGAAGAAAAGAGAAAGAATGAGACAACTTCGCGAACAATGACAATTGGAGCCCATACAAGAAGAATTACCTAATAGGAGAGAATTGGAATTGGAAACACAAAGGAACTGAATGAGAAAGTTGCGTGCAATAAGACAATTGAATTATGAAGGGGTGAGTATATCATCTATTGGATTGCAAGTTGAAGGGATGCCATCATCCAATGTTGGAGGTGCACATGAATTATCTAATGTTGAAGACATCGCACACTCTACACCTCAAAGTGTAGCCACACCATCGTATTATGTTGAAGGCACACCATTAGCTACATCTGAAGGAATAGACACATCATTGCATCATTTTGAAGGCACCTCATTTCCAACTTCCGAAGGTGTAGGAATCACACCATTGCATCGTGTTGAAGAAACACCATATTCATCTCAAGTTGGTGAAGGTCCATCTTCCACATCTCAATTTGAAGGCACATCATCTTTGGTCGAAGGTATGCAATTCATCCCTAACATTGTTGACATTCCCAATGTTGAACCTACACAAAAATTGAGAACACCTCCTAGAGTTTTGCATAGAAAGCCTAAATATTTGATTGATATTGACACTAATATTTTGAAACCAATGCCTGACAAGATTCCCAAGCGCACTTGTCAAAGATATACTAACCGAATTTGGAGGATATTTTTTGAGAATTTGAATGTCACAGGAAGATGTCAATTGTTTGTTGAAATGATGAGAAATATGAAATTTAGGCCTATCATGAAGATTCTTGGGTTAAGAACAGATGACACCTCCACTGAAAAAGCTATTGTAAAGAATCTAATGGATGCATATGAGACTGTGGGTTCTACATCATGCACAAAAGATAGTAATGTCACACGATGTGTGATAACATCAACAATGGTAAGAAATCAAATGAAGAAGTCTCGACTCATTAGAAAGACAAGTAAATCATTGAAAATAAGTAGAAGGTCTCTAATGAGAGCTGTGGAAAGGTGTTAAAGAGTGGAAGATTCAAATAGCAATGAACTATGGGCTTTTTCCGGTAGATTGCCACAGAAAGACAAAGACATTGTTGAAGCTTTGAAATCCTTCATTGAAAATTTTTGGAAGAATAATACATGAGTATCTCCTAATCAAAGAGATGTTGTAAGGAGGAGGATTGGTAGTCGATTGCGTGATCCACATCCAAAGCATTTTTTGGATTCAACCCAGACACAATTTTTTGCAAAATTTATAGATGCGTATCCTTAAATTAAAATTAGTCAAAGATTTTTTGAAATGGCTAAACCTTTTTATGTCAAGATAAATCACACCACGCACAACTTGTTGTTGTAGAGTACATATTGAATTTTCTAAACATTATATTGTCTATTAGCATATATGTGTACATTTGCATGCTAACAATGTCTTGCAGGAGTGTAACATAAAGGAGCCACCTAGATCTTCAAGGGAATTGATAGCTACCATTTTATGTCATAGACCGGATGGACAACAATTTCACAAACTATCATGTTTGAATGGTACATGTGTACATTGTGGTGGTTTGCAAGATTTACTTGTTTGTTAGCATATGGAAAGTAGTCATGCAATAGGGAATGAAATAGTAGAATTTGGAAAATATAAGACCATTGCATATGCTCTAAAAGATGGAAAAGAAGAAAAAAGATGTGATTTAGTAATTGACAGGATTCCAGTGTATCAGTTCATGGATATATTTTGCGGGAAAATTGTGTATGAATATGCAATGCATACACATAGAGCACGATGGTTGGATACACAATTCAAGTTATGCAAGGACACTTTTCCGATTGATACAATTGTTTCAGTTGTGGACTTTGCTGAAAACTACACTTTGCAACCACAAAATGAGGTACAATCACAGTATTACAACTCTCAACAGGTTGCTATATTTGTTCATATAGCATACTTGCATGCACCTGATAGTATGGAGGAAAATAGGAAGATATTGAGGGAGTACCATTTTTATATAAGCGATGATCACTCACATTCTATAGAGTTTGTACATGGTTTCTTTAGTTTGTTTTATGGTGATTTGGTAAATAGGAGCATACCATATTGTCAACACATCATATGGTCAGATAATTGTACATCCCAATTCAAGAATTCTCGTATGTTTTATTGGTTGAGCAGGATGCACAAGAACATTGATATTCAATATATGTGGAATTTCATTGAGGTGGGCCATGGAAAGGGAGAGCATGATGGTGCGGGAGCATGTATAAAAAGAGCTTTAGCACGTGAAGAATTAAAGTATGAGGGGGGAGAAAACTTATCAAATGTAAGATGTATTGTCAACTGGTGTAATGCCACAATGCGCCCAGGTAAGGAAGGTGAGTCAATAGTTCATAGATTTTTTTGGTTGATTGATGAAACTAACATTGCACCATATGAGGATTGTTGTACAGTAACAGGATCAAGTGAGCTACACTCTTTTAGAAGTTGTAATGCAGGTTCATGGATGGTATACACATGACATATGGCATGCTTTTGTTCATCTTATGTAGAGGAGAATTGGGATGAGTGCGACTCAAAGGAATGGGTTGATGAATGGTCTATAAGACCTTTGAGCCCACTTGACTCCTACCGTCCGCCAACAACATTGCAACTAGGGGACATGGCAACATCTATTGACTTTGACCGTTTGTCAGATATAGTACAACCAGGTAAATTGTCCATTTATATAGTTTGTCTAAACTATTTTGGTCTGAATATGTCTACATTGTTGTAGGTCATGTTTTTGCAGTTATTGCACCTGAATACAATGACGAAGGGACAAATTATTATTTATGTCGTTGTGTTGAGGCCAAAAAGAAATTGGATGTCGCAGTTGTAGACGACGAAGGATTACAATACCCTATAGGAGCAGTTGTTGTAACAGGAACATGGCTTAGACAATATGGTATGAAGAACTCTAAGTTGTGGTTGTTCAAGGACTGGGAGACACACAAGAAGATTCTACATTATTCAAACCTTGTTGTTGCTTCGAATGTTACTTTGATCAGATATGGGGGCAGGCCAGTGAAAAGAACTCTTTGGAAGGTTCCCGAGTCAGAGCATGAGGCAATACTTAACACACTAAAGGTTAAGGCAGATCCAACTGGTTCAATGGACTAAATCGGGCTGTACTAAAATGTTGTAATATGTGTTCAACTGTACTATTTGTTTCTCTGACAAAGTTAGCTTCTATGGTACATACCCCGTGTATATAGAGGGAAGTTTGTAATTGTAATGATAATGCAATGCTGCATATTTTTTGGGGCAATGCCGGAGGTTTTCTCCACTCAGCTCTTTCCTACCAGTGCCTTTATTGAGCTGAGTTGTAAACATGTTTCATAATATTAATAAAAAAAGAAACATGTTTACAATAATTTCTTAGCATTTTTATGGTGTTTTATCCAATGCAAAACTATGTAATTTTTATGTGACTAATGATGGGACATAAATAAGATTTGTTCTTAGATCAAATCTCCTCAAAACATGTTAGATCAGATATAAAACTTGGTCAAATCTCCTCAAAACATGTTAGATCAGATTTCCTCTTGTTTCCACTATGGATTTATGAGATCCATGCATAGTATGACCTTCTAACCCTAGGGATGGATCCAATAAAATGTATATTGACAACATAACATGAAATAAGGAAGGTACAATGAGTTTTGTTACAAGAAAGTGGAGGAGAGCTGCCCTATGCATGCTTTGGGTGCACTTGGAAGGTGCGAACCATGACACAGACAGGGATTTGGCTTAAGAAGACAATGACCTAAGGATGTTCACAAACTCCTTAAATGGTGTAACACAACCAAAACAAGGGTTTCCTACTCCAACAAACTCCTTTAGAAAGTTTACAAACTCAATCAAACTTTGGTGCCTTTTGGGCTTTAGGGACACTAGGCCTAAATCTAGCCTTTAACTAGAATTCTTCACCAGTGGACTTCCTGACCACTCCCAAGCATTTAGATGGTCCTCATATGACCTAAGGATGCTAAAAAAAACTCTTGGTTTGGTCCCTTTACAACCATACCATAGAAAACTAGACTTGCACCCACTTTTCCTTGTAGCCCTCTCAACATAGATTTTCTATTCTAACTTTTTCACAACTGAGTATCTTGACACAAACAGGGCATTTTCAGACACCCATTTGGAAGTTATGTAAGATCCCAAAGCCTTGTCTTCCAACTCCAATCTAGCACCACCTAACTCTCACCTTGTACACAGACCTAATTGGCCTAATTAGGCTTGGTTTACAAAGGAAGTGTGAGGTATAGGGTTCTTGGAACTGGTAGCTCAAGTAGTGATAAAATCTCTTCAGTGCACATGCACACTGAAAGAAAAAATTTAGATAAAGAAGTAACAAGTGTTGTGGAATTATCCACAGAGCAATGTGAAATGAGGCCTCAAATTGGTTCATTAGCAGGCAAAGAATTTGGTCATGCACTTCATTCTAGCACCACAAATATTTCTATTAGAAATGACTATCTGTCAATGGCCTTGCATTTACGAGACTTGGGCATTATCATTGAAAGGTAAGTTTGTTGCCACCTTTGGCAAGGCAGTCTCACTCCTCATTTTACAACAAAGGGTAGCCATCTATGGTCCAAGGTTTTAATTCAACTGACAAGTGGAGAGCTTCTCAAGGTACTGATCTCTTTCATAGAGAAGTTCCTGTTTCATCTCAAGGTTCTTGTTTAGGTGACCAACTCCTTCGAGGTCCACAAATAGACCCATTAATTGGTAAAAGGGTAGATGCAATTTTGGAAAGAGTATCCCAATTCAAGAGTAATGGAAATTCCAGTGAGCATGAAGTTATTGCAGATACAATGGGTGTTCCTCAGCCGAAACGGTCAACGTTGTGTATCTTTCCAACCTTCGGTTGTAGCATCGAACCATCAGTTCTAACAGCTCTGAATAGCCGGGTAAATGCTAGTGGCAACCTCATTCACCATGCACAGTCGTTCGAACCCCGCCGACGACTCCGTGCTGAAATGTCCCTCAAGGTCCCTTAAGCATGAAATCAGCGATATTTGCGGGGTCATATCTCGGAGCTCATGCAATGTAGAATCGATTCGTCAAGTGCTACGAGACCGTGTTGCCGGGACCTAAAAAATCCTCTCTCAATTTTTAGATATTCAACTTATTTTAAATTCGGCGACACATTCTCGGTCGGTGTCAGAACTCAATGTGTTCCTCAGCTGAAATGGTCAACGTTGCGTATCTTTCCAACCATCGGTCGTAGCATTGAACCGTCAGTTCCAATAGCTCCAAATGGCCGGGTAAATTCTAGTGGCAACCTTGTTCACCACGCACAATCGTTCGAACCCCGCCGACGACTCCGTGCTGAAGTGTCCCTCAAGGTCGCTTAAGCATGAAATCAGCGATCTTTGCAGGGTCATATCTTGGAGCTCGTGCGATGTAGAATTGATTCATCAGGTGCTACAGGACCGTGTTGCTGAGGCCTACAAAAGCCTATCTCAAATTTTAGAGATTCAACTTATTTTAAATTTGGCAACACATTCTCAATTGGTGTCAGAACTCAAAGTGTTCCTCAGCTGAAACGGTCAACCTTGCATATCTTTCCAACCGTCGGTCGTAGCATTGAACTGTCAGTTCCAACAGCTCCGAATGGCTGGGTTAATGCTAGTGGCAACCTCGTTCACCATGCACAGTCGTTCGAACCCCGCCGATGACTCCGTGTTGAAGTGCCCCTCAAGGTCCCTTAAGCATGAAATTAGCGATATTTGTGGGGTCATATCTCGGAGCTCATGCAACATAGAATCAATTCGTCTAGTGCTACGGGACCATGTTGCTGGGGCCTACAAAATCCTCTCTCAATTTTTAGAGATTCAACTTATTTTAAATTCGGCAACACATTCTCAGTCGGTGTCAAAACTCAAAGTGTTCCTCAGCTGAAATGGTCAACGTTGCGTATCTTTCCAACAGTCGGTCGTAGCATCAAACCGTCAGTTCCAACAGCTCCGAATGGCCAGGAAAATGCTAGTGGCAACCTTGTTCACCATGCACAATCGTTCGAACCCCGCCGACGATTCCGTGCTAAAGTGTCCCTCAAGGTCCCTTAAGCATGAAATCAGTGATCTTTGTAGAGTCATATCTAGGAGCTCGTGCGATGTAGAATTTATTCATCAGGTGCTACAAGATCGTGTTGCCGGGGCCTACAAAATCCTCTCTTAGTTTTCAAAGATTCAACTTATTTTAAATTCGGCAACACATTCTCGGTCGGTGTCAGTTGTTAAAGTGTTCCTCAGCTGAAATGGTCAATGTTGCGTATCTTTCCAACCGTCAGTCGTAGCATCAAACAATCAGTTCCAACAGCTCTGAATGGCTGGGTAAATGCTAGTGGCAACCTTGTTTAGCACCCACAATGATTCGATCCCCGCCGATGACTCCGTGCTGAAGTGTCCCTCAAGGTCCCTTAAGCATGAAATCAGTGATCTTTACAGGGTCATATCTTGGAGCTCATGCGACGTAGAATTGATTCGTCAGGTGCTACAGGACCGTGTTGCTGAGGCCTCCAAAAGCCTGTCTCAAATTTCAGAGATTCAACATATTTAAAATTTGGCAACACATTCTCGATCAGTGTCAGAACTCAAAGTGTTCCTCAGCTGAAACGGTCAACGTTGCATATCTTTCCAACCGTCAGTCATAGCATCGAACCGTCAGTTCCAACAGCTCTGAATGGCTGGGTAAATGCTAGTGGTAACCTTGTTCACCACACACAATCATTTGAACCCCGCCGACGACTCCGTGCTGAAGTGTCCCTCAAGGTCCCTTAAGCATGAAATCAGTGATATTTGCGGGGTCATATCTCGGAGCTCGTGCAATGTAGAATTGATTCATCAGGTGCTACAAGACCGTGTTGTCGGGGCCTACAAAATCCTCTCTCAATTTTTAGAGATTCAACATATTTTAAATTCGGCGACACATTCTCAGTCGGTGTCAGAACTCAAAGTGTTCCTCAGCTGAAATGGTCAACGTTGCGTATCTTTCCAACCGTCGGTCGTAGCATCGAACCGTCAGTTCCAATAGCTCTGAATGGCCGGGTAAACACTAGTCACAACCTTGTTCACCACACACAATCGTTAGAACCCCACCGACGACTCCGTGGTGAAGTGTCCCTCAAGGTCCCTTAAGCATGAAATCGGCAATCTTTGCAGGGTCATATTTGGGAGCTTGTGCGATGTAGAATCAATTCGTCAGGTGCTACAAGACCGCGTTACCGAGGCCTACAAAATCCTCTCTCAATTTTCAGAGATTCAACTTATTTTAAATTCCGCAACACATTCTCGGTCGGTGTCAGAACTCAAAGTGTTCCTTAGCTGAAACGGTCAACGTTGCATATCTTTCCAACCGTCGGTCGTAGCATCGAACAATCAGTTCCAACAACTCTGAATGGCTGGGTAAACGCTAGTGGAAACCTCATTCGGCACCCACAATGATTCGATCCCCGCCGACATCTCCGTGCTGAAGTGTCCCTCAAGGTCCCTTAAGCATGAAATTGATGATGTTTGTAGGGTCATATCTTGGAGCTCGTGCGACGTAGAATGGATTTGTTAGGTGCTACGGGACCGTGTTGCCGAGGCCTACAAAAGCCTGTCTCAAATTTTAGAGATTCAACATATTTTAAATTTGGCAACACATTCTCGGTCGGTGTCAGAACTCAAAGTGTTCCTCAGCTGAAACGGTCAACTTTGCGCATCTTTCTAACCATTGGTCGTAGCATCCAACCGTCAGTTCCAACAGCTCCGAATGGCCAGGTAAATGCTAGTGGCAACCTTGTTCACCACGCACAGTCGTTTGAACCCCGCCGACGACTCCATGTTGAAGTGTCCCTCAAGATCCCTTAAGCATGAAATTAGTGATATTTGCGGGGTCATATCTCAGAGCTTGTACAATGTAGAATCAATTCATCAGGTGCTATGAGACCATGTTGCCGGGGCCTAAAAAATCCTCTCTCAATTTTTAGAGATTCAACTTATTTTAAATTCGGCGACACATTGTCGGTCGGTGTCAGAATTCAATGTGTTCCTCAACTGAAACGGTCAACGTTGCATATCTTTCCAACCGTCGATCGTAGCATCGAACCGTTAGTTCCAACAGCTCCGAATGGCCGGGTAAATGCTAGTGGCAACTTCGTTCACCACACACAATCCTTCGAACCCCGCCGATGACTCTGTGCTGAAGTGTCCCTCAAGGTCCGTTAAGCATGAAATCAGCGATCTTTGCAGGGTCATATCTTGGAGCTCGTACGACATAGAATTGATTCGTCAGGTGCTACGAGACCATGTTGCCGGGGCCTACAAAATTCTCTCTCAGTTTTCAAAGATTCAACTTATTTTAAATTCGGCAACACATTCTCGGTCGGTGTCAGAACTCAAAGTGTTCCTCAGCTGAAACGGTCAATGTTTCGTATCTTTCCAACCATCGGTCGTAGCATCAAACAATTAGTTCCAACAACTCCAAATGGCTAGGTAAATGTTAGTGGCAACCTCGTTCGGCACCCACAATGATTCGATCCCCGCCGACGACTCCGGGCTGAAGTGTCCCTCAAGGTCCCTTAGGCATGAAATCAGCGATCTTTGTAGGGTCATATCTTGGAGCTCGTGTGACATAGAATTGATTCATCAAGTGTTACAAGACTGTGTTTCCGAGGCCTACAAAAGCCTATCTCAAATTTTAGAGATTCAACATATTTTAAATTTGGCAACACATTCTTGGTCAGTGTCAGAACTCAAAGTGTTCCTCAGCTGAAACGGTCAACGTTGCGTATCTTTCCAACCGTCGGTCGTAGCATTGAACCATCAGTTCCAACAGCTCCGAATGGCCGAGTAAATGCTAGTGGCAACCTCGTTCACCATGCACAGTCGTTCGAACCCCGCCGACGACTCCGTGCTGAAGTGTCCCTCAAGGTCCCTTAAGCATGAAATCAATGATATTTGCGGGGTCACATCTTGGAGCTCGTGCAACATAGAATCAATTCATCTAGTGCTACAAGACCATGTTGCTGGGGCCTACAAAATCCTCTCTCAATTTTCAGAGATTCAACTTATTTTAAATTCGGCAACACATTCTCGATTGGTGTCAGAACTCAAAGTGTTCCTCAACTGAAACGGTCAACGTTGCGTATCTTTCCAACCCTTGGTCATAGCATCGAACCGTTAGTTCCAAAAGCTCCGAATGGCTGATTAAATGCTAGTGGCAATGTTGTTCACCATGCACAATCGTTTGAACCCCGCTGACGACTCTGTACTGAAGTGTCCCTCAAAGTCCCTTAAGCATGAAATCAGTGATCTTTGTAGGGTCATATCTGGGAGCTCATGCGACATAGAATTGATTCGTCAGGTGCTACGAGACCATGTTGTTAGGGCCTAAAAAATCCTCTCTCAGTTTTCAAAGATTCAACTTATTTTAAATTCGGCAACACATTCTCGGTCGGTGTCAGAACTCAAAGTGTTCCTCGGCTGAAACGGTCAATGTTGAGTATCTTTCCAACCGTCGGTCGTAGCATCAAACAATTAGTTCCAACAGCTCTGAATGGCTAGGTAAACTCTACTGGCAACCTCGTTTGGCACCCACAATGATTCGATCCCCGCCAACGACTCCATGCTGAAGTGTCCCTCAAGGTCCCTTAAGCATGAAATCAGCGATCTTTGTAGGGTCATATCTTGGAGCTCGTGCGACGTAGAATTGATTCATCAGGTGCTACAGGACCGTGTTGCTGAGGCCTACAAAAGCTTGTCTCAAATTTTAGAGATTCAACTTATTTTAAATTTGGCAACACATTCTCGATCGGTGTCAGAACTCAAAGTGTTCCTCAGCTGAAACGGTCAACGTTGCGTATCTTTCCAACTGTTGGTCGTAGCATCAAACCGTCAGTTCCAACAGCTCCGAATGGCTAGGTAAACGCTAGTGGAAACCTCGTTTGGCACCCACAATGATTTGATCCCCACCGATGACTCCATGCTGAAGTGTCCCTCAAGGTCCCTTAAGCATGAAATCGACAATCTTTGCGGGGTCATATCTCAGAGTTTGATCGACGTAGAATTGATTCATCAGGTGCTGCAAGAACATGTTGCTAGGGCCTACAAAAGCTTGTCTCAGTTTTTAGAGATTCAACTTATTTTAAATTCGGCAACACATTCTCGGTCAGTGTCAAATTTCAAAGTGTTCCTCAGCTGAAACGGTCAACGTTGCGTATCTTTCCAACCGTCGGTCGTAGCATCGAACCATCAGTTCCAACAGCTCCAAATGGCTGGGTAAACACTAGTGGAAACCTTTTTCGGCACCCACAGTCATTCAAACCCCGCCGACGACTCCATGCTGAAGTGTCCCTCAAGGTCCCTTAAGCATGAAATCGATAATCTTTGTGGGGTCATATCTCAGAGCTCATGCAATGTAGAATCAATTCGTCAAGTGCTACGGGACCGTGTTGCTGGGGCCTACAAAAGCCTATCTCATTTTTTAGAGATTCAACTTATTTTAAATTCGGAAACACATTCTCGGTCCGTGTCAGAACTCAAAGTGTTCCTCAACTGAAATGGTCAACGTTGCGTATCTTTCCAACCGTCGGTCGTAGCATCGAACTGTCAGTTCCAACAGCTCCGAATGGCCGGGTAAACACTAGTGGAAACTTCGTTCACCAAACATAGTCGTTCAAACCCCATGGACGACTCCATGCTGAAGTGTCCCTCAAGGTCCCTTAAGCATGAAATCAGTGATCTTTGTGGGGTCATATCTTGGAGCTCGTGCAATGTAGAATCGATTCGTCAGGTACTACGAGACCATGTTGTCGGGGCCTACAAAATCCTATCTCAGTTTTCAGAGATTCAACTTATTTTAAATTCGGCAACACATTCTCAGTCGGTGTCAGAACTCAAAGTGTTCCTCAGCTGAAATGGTCAATGTTGCGTATCTTTCGAACTGTCAGTCGTAAGCATCGAACCGTCAGTTCCAACAACTCTGAATGGCCGGGTAAATGCTAGTGGCAACCTCGTTCACCACACACAATCATTCGAACCCCGCCGATGACTTCGTGCTGAAGTGTCCCTCAAGGTCCCTTAAGCATGAGATCGACAATCTTTGCAGGGTCATATCTCGGAGCTCGTGCGACATAGAATTGATTCATCAAGTGCTACAGGACCGTGTCTGAAAATGCCCTGATTTTATCAAGATACTTAGGGGTTCAAAAGTTAGAGTAGAAAACCTCTATTAGGAAGGCTACAAGGAAAAGTGGGTGCAAGACTAGTTCATTATGGTACGGTCTTGATGGGAATGAACCAATTGCTATTTTAGAGGCCTTAGGTCAAATGAGGAGCATTTACATGCTTGGGAGTGGTCAGGAAGTCCATTGGTGAAGAGTTTCAGCAATAAGTCACTTTTAGGCCTAGTTTCCCTAAAGCCAAAAAGACATTGAACTTTGATTAAGTGTCTAACTTTGCAAAGGGAGTTTATTGGGATAGAAACTCACTTAATTGATTGTGTTACACCATCGTAAGAGATTGTGAATACCCTTAAGTCATTACAGGTGATTGGTGAATTGTGGGAGTCAAGTGAAGGGCCCACTACTTTCCAGCTGTCACCTCTGCATTAAATTAGGTCTGTGTCCAAGGTGAGTGTTAGGTGGTGCTGGAGTGGAGTTCAAAAACAAGGCTTTGGGATCTTAAATAACTTCCAAATGGGTGTCTAAAAATATCCTGATTGTGTCAAGATACCAAGTTGTGAAGAAGTTAGAGTGGAAAATTGAGGTTGAGAAGGCTACAAAGAAATTGGCGTGTAGGTCTAGTTTGCTATGGTATGGTTGTAAAGGGATCAAACCAAGAGTTGTTTTAGAGTCTTTAGGTCATATGAGGACCATCTACATGCTTGGGAGTGGTTAGGAAGTCCACTGGTGAAGAGTTCTAACTAAAGGCTAGGTTTAGGCCTAGTGTCCCTAAAGCCAAAAGGGCATTGAAGTTTGATTGAGTGTATAAAATTGCAAAGGGAGTTTTTTGGGATAGAAATCCATTTTATTGGTTGTGTTACACCATTGTAAGAGCTTGGGAACACCTTTAAGCCTTTGTAGTTGGTTGGTGAGTTGTGGGAGCTAAAAGAAGGGAACTCCACTTTCTTGCTGTAACCTCTGCATTAGTTCTCGTTTAGGTGACCAACTCCTTCGAGGTCCACAAATAGACCCATTAATTTCCCAAATTGGTTTGTTAGCAGGAAAAGAATTTATTGAATGTCTTGAAATTTAAATGAAGAATTTTGGTGCAGGAGCACCTCTCCAAACACCTAAGTCCACCTTGGAACCAAATGGAGGTAGTGGATCTAAAGAATTCCTAAAAGTGAATTGGGATATATTAAGGCCAATAATGGCAATATCTAATAAACAATTTAATTTAAATATTATAAGTCCTAGAAGTCCTGGCAAAGGACTTAGTTTTTCCTTGTAAAATCTTATTTTTTTGATGTTTGGTTGATTGTTTTGGGTTTGGAACAGAATTGTGGGTGATATAATAACATCATAACATCATTTTTCATCTGTATTGAATGATTATATAATCTATTTTGCTTCAGACTTGGAAAGTTGTTGTAGGTGGTCATATTGGTGCATTGAAATAACTCCATTTTGGTCTTTTTGATGATATAATGGGCCATTCAATGAATGTAATTGCTGTTTCTCATTGAATGGACCCTATGTAACATATGTATGATGTTACTAACTATTTGAATGTAGGAGAAGTTGTTTTAGTGGGTGTACACCATGAGGAAGAGTGGAAAAAGGGCACAAAATTGATGCCACAAGTGTAGCAGCAAAGGATCCGCCTTAACAAGGGTATAATTTTATTTGAAACAGTAGAACTATATGTCAAATGAAAGGTGAATCCACAAGGAGGAGTTCTGAAAATGAGTTTTGAGTTGTTTTTAAGAAGGTCCTAGTTTTGAAGGCCTAGAGGCAGCAATTTGGGGCTTTTGGGTATAGAAAGCCTATAGGATCCAATTGACTTCAAATTTCTCTAATTGGGACCATATTAACACTCTATGAAAAGTGGCAAGGTTGGGTGTTAAGTCTGTAATAGGGTTCCTTTGTAAAAGTGACCTATTAGGTCTAGGAAGGAAAGTGGAGCAACAGTTTTTGGGGGTTGTGTTCCAAATTAACCCTACCTAATTCTAAGATATGTTTTGTAAAACCATAAAAGGTATCTGAATATACGCAATTTATTCCTAAAAAATTACATCACTGATTAACACAACTATACTGTAATGACCCACATGACCGAGGTACAGAATGCATGCAGTACAAAGAGTAAAGCCATATTTCAATAGTGCTACTACGAAAACATAAAGCATAGATACAATCACGTGCATATGAAAACATAAACATTTTGTAGTCAATTTTGAAATTTGAAATGAATAACCAATTTACTATGAAAGCATGGACAACAATGTAAACACATAAGACATTGTCAATCAAGAATACAATGTACATGCGTACGTAATAACAACATGCCTGATGATATCATATAGGCCAATAAAAGTTTGGTCGAATAATGCAATATAAGTGTACAAAAGATATGTCTGATAATATCATATAGGTGTACAAAATATATGTCCAGCAATGCCATATAGGTGTACAAAATGTGTGTCCAATAATGCCAAGTAGGAGTACAATAAAAGTATCCCTATTCTACTCATTTCCCACTAGGGGAAGAAAATAAGTCTCGAGCTGTTTTTGATTTCTGAGTGGATGGGGATGCAGTGGATGCTGGAGTCTTTCGAACGCGTTCACTTGTCCTCATATCTAGACTATTATGTAAAGAGAGCTGAAAAAATAAAAAGTATAAGTATTAATGAGTAATATGTAAATCAAAATTAAAATGTATAATGACATATGCTAGAATTTTCTCTTACCGCAAATATGTAGTCACTATGTTCATCCATTGCAGAGCTAGGCTGGCAATCAGGAGTGAACAGTCCCTGGATATACAATCAAAATAGTAATTCAATTTCCATATGTGAACATTGTTACAAATTCAATTCGAACTATTAAGATGACAATGATAATTAAATTTAGTTTCATACTGCAGTAAGTGCCTCAGAACTAGCAACAGTAGCAACAACTCCATGATCCAAAGACTCTCGAACGCCAGGAGGAGTTTTCGATGTCATCATCTGAAAATGAATCAAGTAGATTATTATGCATCTATTAAGAATATTTATAATTATTTGCAAAATGACATGCATTAATGGTACCTCCGTGAAAGTGCCACCACGTGCAACTGGATACGGTGTAGATGTGGAAGTTGTCGCAACAGTGGCCTAGAGAACATGCAAGATAATTTAGAAGACAATTATTCATATAAGAATATACTGGTAATGTGTTGGTTATAGTATTTTATTACATATATACCTATGGACTCCACGATGTCATATGAAAGCCAGGAGAAGGAATGTGCTCACTTCCAACAGTGCTTTGAGTCTGGATTTTGATAATAGTTTTTTTCATAAATTATTTGCTCATTCATTTTTTTAATATAATTTGATCAAAGTAAATGTAATTAACAATAAATATAGATACCTCTCCAAATGCACAGTGTCGCCCCTCACTATCTACTACGAATGTAGAAGGTCCAGCAGTGAACTAATACACAGTACAATAACTTATCAGATAAAATCATGTATAATAACTTAATGTATTAATTCAATTATTTTTTTTGATAAATACCTGTGGAGATTTATTAGTGTAGAAAGTGGCAGGGGGGACATGCTTGGTTCCACTAACACTTTGACCCTACATATACATCATATACTAGTTTAGTTATTCATTTGGTTATAAATGGAATATATGACCAAAATAAATATAACTGGAATTGCAAATATTTACCTATGTGTCGATGCCAAATGTTGTGTTCAGGAAGTCACTAGTCATCATACCATCATCATCACTAGCCCTACCATGAGGAGTACCATATGTGCATAAGGACCCACATGACTGGCATAAGTGGCCCCTCGAAGATTGCTCATCCTCCCTCTGGACTAATGGGCTAACAACATCAATGAGAGTTTGGGTGAGGGCATTAATGGTGCCTAGTGTGTCCACCTCCACATGTTCCTTCACTACAGAAGGAACACTAACATGCTCAATATGGGGCTTTCCAAGGGGTGCCCTGGGTGCATTGGGGTCAACATGTGCCCCTGGTCTATTAAATGACGATCCCCCACCTCTACCTTGAGAATCTAAAAAGTCAAAATAATTGGGCACCTCACCAAGGATGAACTCGTAATAGAGTTTCCTCAAAAAATATATGGGAACCTCGTGATTGTTGCAAGGAGGGTTATCAAAGACCATCCACCATCTATCCCAAAAGTTATTTTTAATATCTTCATTAATGCACCAGTGAATTGGGAACCTCCTCAATGTAGTTCTGACAGTTTCATTTTGCCCAGGCTTTTTGAAGAGTTTACAAATGTCATCTTTTGTGATTTTTTTCTTTTTAATGCCCTCATATGACAACTTATCAGCATAATATTGTTTCTATTCTTCTCTTTTATTATGCCAGATATTCAATTGCCCACTAACTGATCCTATGTGGGTAAGAATCGATTCTAAGGAGGAAGCAAGTGTTGCTCTTCCGGGATTTCTATTTACAGATACTTTTAATCTATTGATTAAATTTTCTAATTCCCTTTTCCCATTTTCTATTTTTTCAAACAAAGTTTGTGATGCTCCGGGAAGAGATTTTTCAATTGGTGGAGGTTGTGGTAGTGGGTTTTCAATATTTTCTTCTTCTACATGAGGAGGTGGTTGGTTTTCTTTGTTAATAGGAGGGTTTGAATGAGGGTTTTCTTCGGGTGCATCATTATTGCCTGTAGTTTAAACAAAATTGTTTTTTTTGAATTCTATTTGTAAATAAAATTACAAATAACAATAAAACAAAATGTAAATTGAAAAACAAATAAAAAATGAACATTTACACATAAACAACTCAAGAATCATTAAAAAAAACCTACCTTTTCTGCTTCTTCTTGATCTATGCTGACGAGGAGGCATTGCATACAAATTCGTGGGCAAAAAAATGCCTCTTCTAGACCGCGTGCGCGCTAAAGGGCGACCTTGCTGCTGCTAATGGCATTTTGAAGCTCAAAATTGTGAGCTTCAAATGAGTAGTGAGTGGTTTTATAATAAAACCACACAGGGCACACGCCCTATGGCTTGGATTGCCCAAGCCTTAGGCTAGGGCAATCCAAGCCATAGGGTGTGCACCCTTTTTGGCGCATGCCCTTTTTGGCGTGTGCCCTTTGCGCGCAATGGGGCCAAAAAAATCTTTGGCATCTTTTTGGTACCCCATTTTTGTGCACATACCCATCTGCATCTTTTCCTTATGACTGAATGTGAAAACTAGTCAACTTTTTTCTATAAAATAATCTGTTTAAGCTTTCAAACAACATCATTTAAAAATGGTTAGATTAGTGAACATAATAAACAACTTGTCAATCAATTTTCAGACCATTATGTTCATTAATCTATCAAAACACTACATCATCTAAAAAAGGTTTCTCAGTTTGAACATACTAAGTCCCTTTAATTTAGATACCTGGTTAATAAAAAGGACAACATACACTAGAATGATCATAAATAGTAAAAGGTTTCATGTTTATAGAAACAAGTCCCCTTAATACTACCTTGTAGTGAGTGTTAGTGTACATTTCCTTATTGCATTTAGTTTTCAAGATTGATGTGCAGATTTGAAAACTTGATTGTTACAGTATGTTATTTGCTTCTTATGCATTGCTTAGATCCAACATGATCTAACCATTTTTCTCTCTCTTATGCAAATATGAACCCTAAAGACCTAAATGTAGATGAAGACATGGATTTCGAAGACCTTGGGACCTGAGACCTAGCAGACAACCAGCTAACTCAAACCAACACAAAGGCAATGCATGGGACCCCTATTCCATACTTTAATCTTTTCTTTCAATTCTGCAAATGTACTCTACTTATTGATATGAAATATGAAACATGGAAAGACATTTGTATACTACATTCAATTTGAATGCACAATGTAATGATCATTTATGAACTTTGAAATTTTTGGAATAGTGATCAATACTTAGAGTACAATAATGACATCTAGAATGAATGCAATAACGAAATGTAGACTAACAAAACCTACAAGGCAGTTTTAATTTGATAAACAAATGTGCAACCTTTTCCTATTTATGCTTATTGTGTTGTATGATGTAATTTTGAGTAACAATTTTGGTGACTTATGGTGGATGTCTGCCTACTAGACATGACCTCTAGACTTATCATAGGGAAAAAAAGTTAGGAAAACTGAAACCATGAATGAAACTATTATTGAAATGAAAATGCATCTAAACTAGACTCAATGCAACCTAGAGACCTAGTGCTTGGACAACACTTATTAAACTGAAAACTGAACCTATGCTAACCCTCAAAGCAAAGCTTGAGGTGTATTCCATTAACTAGAATTTGCAGATCTTCTCCTTCAGTTATGGACAACCGAAAAACATTGTTCTCTTTACAAGCCATTATAACAAAAGGGCCTGACCAAAAATTGTCAAATTTATCATGCTGCCCTGGCCTGCTCTTTATTACATCCCACTTGAGTACTAGATCACCTTCTTTGAACTCTCATTACTTAGCTTTTTTGTCAAATGACCTCTTAGTCTATACTTTCTTTAGCTCCATAGTTTCCAATGCCTTCCTCCTTTCGTCTTCAAGCTATAACAAATTAGCATACCTTAACCTAAGAGGATCTTCCTCTTCAAACAACAACATTTGATCAGCCAGGTGTAAGGCTGGAAATTTAGTAGAAACTAGCAATCTGGCCTCTTTACCATAAACAAGGACATAAGAGGAATTACTAATTACCTGTTTAGGTGTAATCCTATCCAACCATAAGGCCGCCTTTAATTTAGAATGCCAATCTCTCTTATTCTCTTGCAAAGTCTTTTTGATAATTCGGATCAAATTTTTATTAGTAGATTCTACAAGACCATTACCTTGAGGATAATAGTTAGAAGAACTATTCAAATAGATCCCTTTTTTCACAGTCCACTCTGTAACAGCTAAACTAATAAAAGCCATAGCATTATCAGAGATAATCAATTGAGGAACCCCAAACCTGGTTACAATGTCTTCATAAAACTTTAGCACAACAGGTCCAGTGGCCTCTTTTAATGCAATAGCTTCAGTCCATCACATAAAATAATCAGTAGTAGTTAAAATCCATTTATGACCTGCACTAGAATTAGGATTTATAGGACCAATAAAGTCTATTCCCCACTTATTAAATGGCTGATCAACCACAATTGGATTTAATGGCAATGCTGCCAGTTTTTGTTTACCTGCAAACATAACACATTTCTAACATCTTTTGGCCCAAGAATATGCATCCTTAAATAAATTAGGCCAATAATAGCCAGCCCTTAGTATTTTCCAAGGTGTAGTTTTTAGACTGAAATGTCCTCCATAAGATCCATCGTGAAATTTAGATAAAATTTTGTCTTGATCTACTGAATCAATACATTTAAGAAACATTCCAGAATAGTCCTTCCTATAAAGTATACCATCAATAAGAATGTAGGGAATAGATTAACCTATAATATCTCCTCTTCAGCTTGTCAAGATTATTTGGGCATTGTCCAGTTTGCAAGAATCTGGTCATATCTGATAACCAAGTTGTAGGCTCATTAAACAATACAACATCACCTTGAAGAGGTTCAGACTCTTTAGTAGTATCAGCTTGTTCTTCCTCTTCTACCATTTGAGCACAAAGACCTTTGCCTCTAAACAGCTTAGTCACATGAATCTGTACATCATACTCCATAACTCTCGTTATCCAACTAGCCCTATTTTCATTAACATCTTTGTTCAACAAAAACACTTTAATACTTCGATGTGCAACCATTAAATGTACTTTATTCTTGCAAATCAAATGCTTAAACTTCTTTAAAGCTTTAATAATAGCTAGCACATGCTTTTCAACAAAACTGTACCTTTTCTCATATTCATCCATCCCTTTGCTAAAAAAAGCAACTGGCTATTCCTATTTTTCTTCATTCTTTTGAACAAACATTACTGAAATAGTATCAGAACCTCCATAAGCATATATAATAAAATCTTTAGTAAAATTAGGATTAACAAGAGTAGGGGCTAAAGACAAAGCCTGTTTTATCAATTCAAAATTCTTCTTTCCCTCATCAGTCCAGTTGCAAGGGACATTCCTTTTAAGCATAGCAGTCAGTGGTTTTAACAGATTTGCAATATCAGGGATAAACACTCTCACAAAATTTATTCTCCCAATGAAACTCTGCAACCCTTTCTTGTGTTTAGGCAAAGAAAGTTCCAGAATTGCATGAATTCTCTCAGGATCTATTGTTGTACCTTCCTTAGACACCTGGTATCCTAAGAGTTTTCCCTCATGAACTGCAAATACAAATTTCTTTGGGTTTAGAGAAATCCCAAATTCTCTACATCTTTGCAAAATCTGTCTCAAATGATTTATGTGCTAGTTTGCAACCTTGCTGTAAATTGTCATATCATCTAGATATACTAAAATAAATTTATACATTAAGTTCTTGAAAGCCATGTCCATTTCTTTCTAAAAAGTGGCCCCAACATTTGATAACCCAAGTGGAATTCTTTTGTAAGCCATTGTACCCCATTTAGTTGTAAAAGCCATTTTAAACTGATTAGATTCTTTGACTAAAATCTAGTTATAACCATAATACTCATCTAGGAGTGAGAATCTCTCAGAGCTAGAAACATATTGTAAAATCTATTCCATGGAAGGAAGAGGGTGTCTATCTTTGAAAGATGCCATATTAAGGTCTCTAAAGTCTACACAAAGTCTTATCTCTCCATTCTTCTTCCTTACTGGAACTAAGTTAGAAACCCAAGATTTGTGCTTAATAAGAAATATAATACCACCATCTAGGAGTTTTCTCAGCTCTTTCAACATTAATGGCTCTAGCTTAGGGTTTATAGGCCTTTGCCTTCATCTAATTGCCCTAGCATTAGGCTCCAATTCTATAGTATGATGGGTTAATTGAGGAGCAAATCCCTTCAGATCAGAATAATCCCATGCAAAAACATCACTATATTCTCTAAAAAGATCAATGAACAATTTTTTTTCTTCAGGAGAATTGATTTTAGCAATCTTTAACTACTTATCTCTTAATATCTCCACTTCCTCATAATGATCTTCTTTGATCAACAGGCTGGTTTTACCCTTCCTAAACTGATCATCAGAGTTGAAAGCTGATTTTAGGCTGACCAAACCTTTTGGATGCTTTTTGGTTTTCAATTGAATAATTTGGTCTTCCATTTGCTGATTGATTTTGTTATTCCTAGATGCTGAAAAACCATCTATTTCTGTTAGAAAACTCAAAATATGCTCATCAGTATTAAAAACTTGCCAATAAGTGTCATTATCTAGAATAGATGGCCTGACAATTATCTTGACATGTGACTGGTCTGAAATCTTTCCTTTATTTTTTGTTATTGAAACATGAGCACCAATGCCAGCCAGCCTATCAGCATGTAGATTTTCCCTTCTAGGAATTGAAATTAGGTTGAAAGCATCAAATTCATCTAGAATGTCAGAAACTCTAGATTTATACATCTTAAGAAGATCATTTTTAACAATATTGATACCTCTCACCTACTTTACTATCATCTCACTATCACCAAATTCCCTCAAACACTTAATACCTCTCAATCTTGCCCATTCTAATCCCTGAATCAAACTCTCATATTCAGCGACATTGTTAGAACAAGGAAAAGATAACTTTAAAATAGCATAAAATCTATCACCATTAGGTGACACCAACATAACCCCTGCACCAACTCCATCCTTATTCCTTGACCCATCAAAATACAAATCCCAAAGCTGGTTAGACAAATTAGATTCATATTCTGGATCTTTAATCAAATTAGGCACTACTGAATCAAATTCTAAAATCAGATAGTCTCCAAAACCAATGTCAAACATATCATCATTTTATTCATTCCTAGTAGCCCATTCATCTAAAACAATGTCTGGATATGCTTCAGTTTGTGTGTTATAAGTTGAGTATTCAAGTATTTCATCCTGATCCATGATTACACAACTTGCATTAATGGGACTCGGATTGTAAGGCTCTATGTGATCTTTGGCCAATAATTATGGGTTTATGGTCACCTTAGTACCATATCTAGTTCTAAAATATAGATGTGACCAATCTGATGAAAAATAACCATCTATCTTGGTTATGAAGTCTCTGGACAGGCACATAGCAAAATATGCTGGCAAATCAATGACATATATATGCTAAGGTATTGAAAAATTTGGGCAGGAGTGTAAAGTCAAACTTTCATTTTTAATAACTCCTAAGGTTTTAACTAAAGTTCCATCAAGCTGGACTACACCCTTCTCAAGAGGTTCATATTTCAAATTTAGCAAATCTGCTATTTTCTTAGGCATGATAGTGCTGGTTGCACCACTGTCTACCATACAATTGTGAACTAATTTATTTCCAATGATCAATGAGACATAAAAAGGAGGAGGCTTATCATTTGTAGGTTTCTTACCTTCCTTTTCTGATGTCTTTTGTACACTTGATGGTTTCTTGTCAAGACTTACTGCTGGTTTTTCCACATTTGCAACCTTCTTGACTTCAGGTATTGCTAGCTTCTACACTTTAGCAAGCTTTTTCTCTTCTTTTGATAACTTCTCTTGAACCTTAGGAGGCTCAGAATTAGTCATAACCACCCTAGGTGGTTGCTGGACTGTCTGCTGTGAATTAACTACTAGCTTAGACAACTCTTCTTTAAAAATCTCAATATGTCCTGGAATAGATAGACTCTCCCATGCAGAGAAAGTTACATTTGTTTTTTTCATAGTATCAACAATATTGAATGGAACAACAAATTGTACCTTGTGTAAAGATCTAGGAGAACTTTGATCATCACTTTTCTGATTTTGATCCTTATTTGATGAAATTGATGGACCCTTTAGAATAGAAACTAGTGAAGAAGGAACATTACCAGCAGATTGATCTATTTCAAGAGCTCTCTTTTTTTCTCTAGTATTTGCAATTGATGAATCTTCATTTAGTCCACAAAACTCTTCTTGCTAGTTCAGGAAAATGGTATTTGTAGCACTTTGATCTAGTTGTTGTTGTACCTCCTCAACAGACACATTCTACTATAAATTCATCACATTTTGGACCATAAGAGCTTGGTTAAGAATTCCATTAGAACATGTGCACTGGTCATGTGGTTCATTACATCGAAAACACCAGTCAGTAGCAACATTATTCTGAGTAGGAACAATATCCCTAACAATATTAAGAGGTGCTGGATTGTACTGTCAATTTGGCCTCACATTCCAGTTCTGCTTGTTCACATTAGCATTACCTTAAAATTACTGCCTATTGGCCTGAAAGTTAGGCTCGTTAGGATATTGAGAAGAATAACCAACAAACTAATTTTGAACAACAGGGTTTGTATGGGCTTGATTCCTCTTAAGGGCGACTAAATCATTTTCAAAAGATTGCAACAAACTTTCTATTTTTTGCTGGCTCTCCTTAATACTCTGTAGTTCATTTAGAGGAGCTACACAAACTATATCTATAGATTTAAATGATGGGAGAGTAGATAGTGGTGGGACAACTAATGGAATATTGGACTGTATGTTAGGAAATAAAGGCATAGGAGGTCTAGGAGCTATCTTCCCTGCTTGGATAAGACTTTTTTCTACCCTAATAGAAGTATCAAAAGCTTGGGGTAAAGACACTCCTCCCAGAGATTGAATCTTTATAGAGATATCACTATTTAAGCTCTTCAAATAATACAAGAAAGCATATTCAACTGAAGGTCTTTCTGTAACAGAAATTCTATTCCAAGTCATCTGAAAACAGAGATTGAAATCACTCACCTCCTCTTGTGGGGCCCTCTTGATAGTAGTTAGTTGCTCCAGCAAGGATAGATTATAAGATTTGTCCTCAAAAAATTTAGATAGCCTTTCTCCTAGGACATCCCAAGTAGAAATAGAGTCCACCGGGAGAGTTTTGAACCAATCAAGGGCTTTACCCTTGAGTGATGCAGCCAGTAGCTTCAAAGCTACATATTCAGCTGTGATAAGATGAACATTGCAAAGAGTTGCAACATCTCGGATATGCTCAATAGTTGTCACATGTGTTTCTCCAGTAAAAGGTGGCAAGCTTTTCAAAGCAGCCAATGGAATATCATTATGATTTGCAGTCCTCAAAGGACTACCTTGGTCAAATGGAACAAAAGGAAGATTTCTTGTCATTGCTTGATGTATAGGAGCTTGTTGTTGAACAAAAAGTGTAACAAAAGGCCAGGTAGGCTGAATTACCTTCCTTTGATGTGTCTTTAGATTATGAGGAGTTGCTGCAGTACCACTTGTAGAAGCTCCAAGAACATAATTATCTATAAATAAATTTTCAACACTTGGAAATTCTGATCTGGAATGATTAGGAACACCTAGATCCTTAGGAAGATTGATTTCTTCAATAATAACCTCAAGATCCTCTGAATTTGTAGCTTGATCTTCAAAAATGGGGTTATCAAATGATGAAAAATTTGAATTCAATAAAGTACCTCTTGGATCTTGTGATATTGTTCCACCTCTGGATAATCTTCCACCTCTGGATAATCTTCCTCCCCTTATTCCTGGCTACAATTCTTGATAAAAAAACCTTCCTTATTTGATCTTGTTGTAGTTCTACTCATTAAAATCAACACTCAGAGCTGCAACTGAATTAGGAATGATCATAGAACTCGTAACTCATAACTAAGAAGTAGTTTGTGTCCCACCGAGCGTGCCAAAAACTGTTCAAGTTTAGAATTATTACCCTAACTCAAGCATTAAGGCTATACAACAATTCTATCTTGACAATGGAAACCTCCTCTAGCTATGGGTAGACTATGAATGAGGAGGAATCTCCAGATTCTAGGCCGGTTCCTATTAGGTATGAAATATCACCACCTGATTGAAAATTTGATAAGGAAAGGGATAAAAAGAACTTTTAAAACTGAAATGAAAGTGGGGTGATACACCAAAATAAGTTCAGACTTTGTTGGAATGGTAAAACAATAGCTCAAAAACATAGACCAAAAGTTTGACCCTTCAGATCTCTGTTCAACATATAGGCTAATAGACTTTACTATTAGGGTTACACCACAAATAGCTAAACAGTTGACAACATACTTTTTCCATACAAGGTTTGAGCATAAAATGATAACTTTAAGAAGGAATAAACAAGCATTCACTTCTTTTTGGATTACAATTGAAAGCAACACTTGTGCAAAAAGAAGAAATATGGATCTTTGAATCTCACCACAAAAACATATGAGCCAATGAGTATCTGCTTTATTTCCCACAAAAAGTGATAAATTGGTTACAAAAATGGCATCAAAATAGAATCGGAACAATATGTTCACTATTAGCTTCTCTCCAAAACTTGCAACCCCCAAAAATGATTATGAAAATCAACCTTATAGTATGCCCTAGCCACAAATCCAAAAATACAAGCCCTTAAAAAATGCCCAATTTTGGCCCGAAAATCATGCCAAAAATTAGCCTATGTTAAATCTCCATACCTAATTCCTAAAATAATGGATTATAATAAGGATTACAAATCCTTTTACAAAAATGCCAAAATCTTACAAAATTGAAAATTGAAATAAAATTTCAATATCCAATAACTATCCTTCCCTCCAAAAATGTGAAGTATAAACAAGTGCTAAGTGGGGAATAACAAACTCGACCCGCTTGCACAAGTTTTTCACTACTACATTTGTGGCCAAATTTTGACAGAAGTTTTCGACAGGTAACTTTTTATTATGAATTTGGTGTTTTTTTTTTGTAATAGGCCCCGATGATGTCAGTATTCCGATTGGTGTTTAATTGACTATCAGAATTTTGACAGATTCGGGGTATACATAAAAAAAAAAGTGAAACGGCCTCATAATTTTTATTTCGATTGGATAGAGAAGGAGTGGGAGAAGAGGAGCGAAAGTTGAGTGCAGGAGAAGGTATGTGATTTCTTCATCTTTCGAGCCTCTGGCATCATATTCAAATGCATTTCATTTTATTTGATCATGAATGCTCTCTGAAATGACCGCATTCTATTGGTGTCGTGCCCTAGCCAGTGCTTTATCTCTATTATTTGATGTTATTGGTGCTTGTGCTCAAGGATATCGATTCACTGTATTCAAATGTTTGGATTCACATTTGTTGATATTACTGGCATATATGTTTACATTCTAGTGGTGTCGTGCCCTGGCCCGTGCTTTAACTCCATTATTTGATGTTATTGGTACTTGTGCTCAAGGATATCCATTTGTTTGAAATGTTGACTGTGGTTATCAAATGAATATCCCGTGAGCTTCTAGCTAGGTGCCATTTGTATTGATAGCTTAGGGCATCAAATATATTATATCATTGATAGTTGAGACTTTGTTAAAAGGAAATAGGACAAAGAATAATTTTTATTTAGTTTCTCTATTTTGATCCTTAAGTGGCTTACAACCATAGAGAAGTATATGTAGATTTACAGATGCAGTTGCAGGATACATAGCAGCCAATAATTCACAAGAAATCCATGCATCCAATTTGAATAGCAATTAATACAAAGAACTAGGGTCCTCCAATGGCCCAATCATCCGGACCTTGACTGTCCCCTCAACCAGTGACCCTTCAAAACTAGGTTATCATGTAATCAGTGAGTGATCCTTCATTCTCCTGCTCTGCCCTGCATCCAAACATATTGGAAATACACAATACAATGATAAAAAGTCTTTCACAATCCCCCTTCCACATAGCATTTCACTATTTTATGAGTGGATTATGTAGGAACAATTAACAAGGAGCAAACTCCTCAATACATGTTGGAAACCATTGAATTCAATAATAAATGAAACCTAACACCAACACTATTCCTTCCATAGTTGCAGGATACATATCAATCGATAATTCACAAGAAATCCATGCATCAAATTTTTATAAGGATATCCTACTAATCAATAAGAATTTTCTTGATATGACCAATGATTATGCATTTTGATGGCAGTGTGCTAGTTCAAAAGGATAATATAAATTTTTTTTCTGATTTTCTCAAACTATAAATGTGGTTAAAGGGAAAATATTATGTGGAAAACCCACAAACCAAGTTAGAAAATGATTGTACATCAAATTATTCCTATATTCATTCAAGTATTGTTATGCTTCAGCTACCTGACCTTTGAGCTTCATCTAGAGGAATGTGTAGCTTTAAGATAGAGTTACTTCTTGGGCCTTACAATAGGGTGGAATATGATCAGGATTTGTTTAGGCTGTATCTTTGTTAGTCCCATTGTTAGGTTCTTATGGTTCATGGTTTGAATCTATTATGGTTGTGTAAGGGATTTGTAGATGCTTTTTCTAACATAATTATTGGACACCATGATTGGAACAACTGGTTGTTGGCTATTGTACACATGAATCATAACTGTCAATGGTTCTTTGTATTCAATAATTTGTTGATCAATCTTTGAGATTTATTGTCCCATCTTTAAAAGAGTGATAAAAGATATAGTGAGTGCTATCTTTTCCAAGTGTTTTGTGGGTGCCATTATCTTCTAGGAGTAATTGCTCGAACCAAATTATGTTCTTTGCCTCTAGTAAATATTGCAGACACAATCATCTTCTTGGTGAAGGGTTGCTTCCATCCCCATGAGGCACTATTGCATGGTTTCCATTCCCTTGTAGTATAGTGAACCTAATTTAATACAAGTGTGCACTATTTTGGGATCCATAATTTATGGCCCCTACACTATGGTTGTTAGCCTAAGATAGGACTACCTTTGCATATAATAAGAGGCCAACATGAAACAAACATCCAGAAGTTAGGGGGTTGTTCCCTATCCATAATTTATTATTTAAGTGCTAAGTGATGATGGGTATATCATGTAATTCATACCTAGTGTGTCTCTTTCTCTCCACATTTCACATTAGGAGTATATGCTATAAAATACCAATGAAATCAACTATTGGTCAAATCTAATCAAAATTATAGTATAAAGATTAAAATAGATCTTGAAGAAATATGGGAACCATTTTTGAAAGAATGCTTGGTGGGGTTATCATGCAATCAGTGAGTGATCCTTCATTCCCCCCTCTTCCAGTGACCCTTCAAAACTGGGTTATCATGCAATGAGTGAGTGATCCTTCATTCTCCTAGTCTGCCCTGCATCTCAACATATTGGAAATACACAATACAATGATAACAAGCCTTTCACAATGCCCCTTCCCTTAAGGAACACTATCAACATCTAGACCTTGACTGTCCCCTCAACCAGTGACCCTTCAAAACTGGGTTATCATGCAATCAGTGAGTGATCCTTCATTCTCCTGGTCTGCCCTGCATCCAAACATATTGGAGATACATAATACAATGATAACAAGTCTTTTACAATCCCCCTTCCCTCAATGAATTACTATCAACATCCGGACCTTGACTATCCCCTCAACCAGTGACCCTTCAAAACTGGGTTATCATGCAATCAGTGAGTGATCCTTCATTCTCCTGGTCTGCCTTGCATCCAAACATATTGGAAATACACAATACAATGATAACACATCTTTCACAATCCCCCTTCACTCAAGGAACACTATCAAAAAGTGATCCTTCTTCTTATCAACCATATCCAATGTTTCATTAAAGTCACAGCCAAGAATGAAGGTCACCTTACCCATACCATTCATGGATTTTGAAATGTTGTTCCAAACTCCTGAAATTTTTTCTATTGCTTCTTGTTGCTTCTTTAAATACTTCTTCTACCACAATGTCCTCCTACCCCATCTTCTTGATCTTCCTGGCTAAAGTGGATGAATCCACACACAATAACCCAAAATGAAGGGTTTTGTATCTTTTAATGAATCTCAATCACTGGTAACACATGGAAAATCAAACCAGAAGTCTCCAAAGCATTCAATAAGTGAATATGAATGTTTGAAAACTTTCCTCTCAACTTCCCCAACCACTAGAGAGATTAGTTGAGTGTTTAGACACTAAAACTTCTTAAACATACTTTATATGATATGATGAATTGTAATATCAACAAACGTGAATCCAAACATACTTTATATGATATGATAATAACATGCTAAATTGAACCAATGGCATGTTCTTCATGTGGTACAAGGAATATTTGGCTATCAAATCTTCCTTCATGCAAGCTGAGCACAAGAGAAGGTATGTAATTTCTTCATCTTTGATTGGTATCCTTGACGGGCAACATCTTTCAAGCCTCTAGCATCATATTCGACCACAAATTTCAAATGCATTTCATTTTATTTGATCATGAATGCTCATTGAAATGACTACATTCTAGTGGTGTCATGCCCTAGCCCGTGCTTTATCTCCATTATTTGGTGTTATTGGTGCTTGTGCTCAAGGATATCGATTCACTATTTTCAAATGTTTGGATTCACGTTTGTTGATATTACAATTCATCATATCAGATAAAGTATGTTTAAGAAGTTTTAGTGTCTAAACACTCAACTAATCCCTCTAACTGATTAGGAGTGGTTGGGGAAGTTGAGAGGAAAGTTTTCAAACATTCATATTCACTTATTGAATGCTTTGGAGACTACTGGTTTGACTGTCCATGCGTTAATGTTTAGAAGAGATCAATAAAGTATTTAAAGACATTCTTACATGTTTGGAGAGGTTTAAGAGGCACTTATCATGACTGTACCCTCACAAACAGAGGCATAGACTAGTTTTACTAAGTTTCCTTTCTCTATTTTGAGGTTTCCTTTCTCTGCCGTAGGGGTACAGTCAGAGGGTTCATTGACAAAATGATCCTTTGAATAGTTACTATGAATATGAATGATTTGATATAGCATATTGCTCATTTTACTTGAAGTTTGGAATAGCTTGTGCAAGGGTGAAAGTAATTTTGATCATTTTGGTCGTGACTGTTCCTCTACACAGTTAGAAAATGTAACCGTTTAATGATTATATGTAATGTCGAATGGATTAAATGCTTTATTCTTGGTAGAAGTGAATGGAAGGAATAGTGTTGGTGTTAGTTTTCATTTATTATTGAATTCAATGGTTTCCAAGATGTGTTGAGGAGTTTGCTCCTTGTTTAATGTTAACTGTTCTTGCACAATCCACTCATACAACAGTGAAATGCTATGTGATTGAAAATTTTATACAACTAGTCCTATTGCGTGTACAATTTTTTTTTCCTATTTTTTTCATTTGATAACCACAGTCAACATTTCAAAATAATGAATAACATCAAATAATGGAGATAAATCATGGGCTAGGGCATGACACCAGTAGATTAAAACTAAACCAATGACATGTTTACAACAAAGAAATAGAATGATAATAATATGCTAAAAATTCTATTATGTTTAATACATGCCAAAGGACCAGTTGTATGAAATTGTCAATCACATAGCATTTCACTGTTGTATGAGTGGATTGTGCAGGAATAGTTAACATTAAACATAGCCAGTGTTCTCTTTACTTTCTCAAATCTCTGCAAGTCAAGAACATTAGAGTTGTATAATACATTGTTAGTATCCTTTTTCCATGGGTCCTAGGTCTTTGGGTCCATGGAAAGGAAATAGATTACAAAATACACTTCAAAACAAAAGAAAAACTTAGCAAATTCAGTCTAACTCACTATAGATGAAGGAACAGTCATGCTAATAGTTCCTCTAAGTCTTCCAAAACATTTATTGAACTCCCCTAAAGTCCCGTTGGATCCCCAAATTGCTTAATCCAATCAACTTACATCAGGATCATGAGAAACTTCAAAGGATTAAAAACATTACTTGGAACAGTCAAATCATTATGCTTTCAAATCAATTACCTATCGACATATCCCTTGCAAGGGAGAAAAGCCAAACACATAAAGAACATGCACATAAACATGGTAGCTGAAAAACTTAAATGGAATACACCAAGAAGTACCAAATGATGAATTCTCAATTGTTGTAATGGCAAAGCATCAGAACCGTCTATTTCTAGGACTTGATTTTATAGTTTAAATAATTTTTGTATAGTTGTAATGATTTTTCTAGAACTTGATTTTCTAGTCTTAATGATTTTTCTATAGTCCTAATGATTTTTCTATAGTACTCTTAATAATTTTTCTAGAACTTGATTTTCTAGTCTTAATGATTTTTCTATGGTCCTAAGGATTTTTCTAGAACTTGATTTTCTAGTCTTAATGATTTTTCTATAGTCCTAATGATTTTTCTATACTCTTAATGATTTTTCTTTCGTCCTAATGTTTGTTGCTCTTGATAAATTAGGCCTTGAATTTGTATTTTTGTTCATTATTTTATTTTAGCTTGATATTTCATTCATTTTTCATATACACAGAGACTACACATGTTGATAAAAAAATGAGCTATTTGATTAAGGTTAACTATTCATGATTGTAAATAGTCAATATTTTTGATGGTACTCCTTGGTGTATTTCATTTTAAAATAATCATGTTTGTATGGCTATGATAAATGTCCCTTTGTGTTGAGAAAATTAGAGTTGAAAAAATGGTTGCAAACAAATCATCCTTCTTCCACCAACATTCTAGTCAATGTAGAAGTAACGAGTCATTCCATTCAAGAAAGACCATGTCTGACAATATCAACGTAGAACAAAATAAGGAGTATGCAAAATTTAGTGATTGTATCTTCCATTAGAGCCACTTCATATGCACAGGTGATGAACATGTATATTTGCTTGAGCGCTATTGGGAGCTTACCCAACAACACATGTACTATTGTGAAAATCACCACAAATCTATTTGTTGTTGGGTATAGCATATACCTTCTATGATCAACTCTTATATATATGCACAAGTGATGAACATTCAAATTTTCCTAAGCAGTACTTTGAGTAGTCCTCCTACACATGTACTATTGTGACAATCATCACAAGTCCATTTGTTGGAGGGCTACTCAAAGTACACATGTTTGGAGGTCTGAAGGAAACAAGAGAATTTGAAGAGTCATGAGTCTTAAGATTGTACTTAATATAGCCAAGCTTCATTCAATGGTACATTCAAACATGAAACAAACCATTCTTAAACCAGATTAAACTAGTAAACCAAAGGACATGCTTTTACTACCAAGTCTCTGTTTGTTGGGCATACTGATTATAAGTACTTGACATATATAAAAAATGTTTCTAATTAAGGTTGGTGGGATGATTATGCCTATCCTGAAAAAAGACTATCAAATCATTATGCTTTCAAATCAATTACCTATCAACGTATCCCTTGCGAGGGAGAGAACCCAAACACATAAAGAACATGCACATAAACACGACAACTGAAAAACTTAAATAGAATACACCAAGAAGTACCAAATGATGAATGCTCAATTGTTGTAATGGCAAAGCAATATCAGAACCGTCCATTTCTAGAACTTGATTTTTCTATAGTCCTAATGATTTTGAAAATTGTTGACAAAGAGTGTTTCTTTTTTTTATTATAGTATAAATGATTTTTCTATAGTCGTAATGATTTTTCTTATTTCTTGTCTTTTGTCCCTTTTTGATTTCCTATGTCTGTGCTTCGTGATAGGATTTTGTCACCTTCTTTTGATGGTATATTTCATTCAGTCTATGTGGAATACTATTTTGTTCACTATTTTATTTCAGCTTCATATTTCTTTCATTTTTCATATACACAGAGACTACACATGCTGATAAAAAAATGAGCTATTTGATTTAGGTTTACTTTTCATTATTGTAAATGGTTAATATTTCTGATGGTACTCGGTGTATTTCATATAAAAATAATAAATGTAGTAATGATGGTGCGGTGCATTATTGATATATAGGCTCGATGACTCTTGTCAATGTGCCAAACTGTCAATGTGGTGGTGGGTAGTGTGTGTTGAAGACTTCACGGACACCGAACAACCCTGGATGATAATTTTGGTGCTACCCAAATAGAAAAAATGTTGCTAATGTGTATATATTTAATGTTTCTAATGTAAATACTATTCATTATAATATAAGAACTAATGTAGACTAGGCATCATAGGGAAATAATGGCTGCGAATACTTTAGTTGGGTCGATGACAACTCATTTGTATCTATCCGCCCATCTCCACTTATCCACGATGAAGGATTTGAGTGCAAAACGTGTCAAGCTAGGGAATATTTTGAAATTATATTTTTACGATGCCTTCTCTATATTGTAATCGCATATCTTTGTTGCGACCATATGCAAAGATGAACTCAGAAATTAGTTAGTTTAGTATTTTCATATTGTAACTAATATTTTAATATGGATATGACGTAACTTCTCTTTGCCTCAAGTGCACATATATATGGTTTATATCTTTTTTTAGAATAATTCTTCATGTTTATGACTCGGGTGAGCCCTAATCTACTATCAATCACATGATTTAACGTATAGTGTTTTCCTAGTCATTCCATTTGTTCCTTGACCTTGGCTATGGATTGGCTATCATTGTCAAGCTTGAGCATGGCTTTGTACCATGCACCATCCGTAGATTTGTATGCAACGCTGATTTACAAACGTAAATAACACATTGAACATAATCTATGAACATTGCATGGTATGAAGTCTTGTTGAAGTTTGAGTGTCCTCCCTTTATTCCAGTGAGGGATTGGAATGAGTTCATTTTGGATGCAAAGAAGAAAGGGGATACTCAAAGAGGAATTACACTAGCAAATGAGAGAAGAAGGTATAAACATATTAATAGATTTTTATTATTAAATAATGAAATTTGCATATACTAGTGTTCTAAGCCTCCTCATTACATGATTTAAGGTCTTAGTCCATGGACAAATTAAATTAGACTTACTATCCAAAACACATAAAAAACATGCACATAAACACGACAACTGAGAAACATAAATGTAGATTTCACAATAGCTGAGAAACATAATTGTAGGCATCATAGTCACAATCTTTTAGAGACAATGTAATTGAGTTGTGTATCCAAGTGATAGAGAGAAACTTTTGCACCCCTGATTCCAAGTTGAATACATCTGTTGGAGGACCTTGTATTCATGAGCAACAGATGTAGTCAACTTGGAATCAAAGGTGCAGGAGTTTCTCTCCATTATCTGTGTATACAACTCAATTATGTTGTCTCCAAAAAATTGTGACCATGATGCCTACAATTATGTTTCTGAGCTGTTGTGTCCCAGGACCCCTTATGACCCTTTACGACCATTTACAATCCCTAAGAATACATCTTAGAGGTCCTAAAATGTTGTAAAGGGTCATAAGAGGCTCCTAGGAGGGGCCAGATGAGCTTCCACCTTCACGTGGTTGGCCCTGTTAAGTAGAGAATGTTAAACTATTCTTGAAACAAATAGAAGCTCAATAATTTAAGGTCTCAGTCCACGGAGATGCTGAAAAAATGACGGGAATGAATGGTGGAGAGTTTTTAGATTATGAGAAGACGTATATGGAGTGGAGGCTAGATTATGTACCAATGTAGAGATGATGATTCAGTAACCTACATCTATAAAACCTTCACAATTATCCCTTCTTTGGCCTCCACTCATTCCTCTTCTAAAAAATGGTTATCCAGAAACTTTAGATATTGTTTCTCATCCATGCACGAAATGTGCTAGTGATTGTATAAAATTACTTTAGGCCTCCAGTATTGATGAGATGTACAAGTGTAAAATGTTTTTGTGAGACTAGGATCAATTTGTGCAGTGTACATAAATGCAAGGTGGTGATTATTCTCGACGATCGATAGGTATAAGTCTTCTAGGCCTTACCCAGTAGCTAGGACTAAAGATAACACAGCTCAAGAGACCATCATAGGTTGTCTCTTTCTTTGGTCTATATTATTGACATAATGTTTTACCTTTCATTAGCTCATCAAATCTGGGGATTTGAAAGAATTTAATAGAATATTTTCATGACAATGTATATTATTTAAGTTGATGTTGCACGAATTTATCTACTTTGCACACTTGTAGACTATTAGGATGGAAATAAAGAAGCATTTGATGTTAAGTTCCAACATAAAGTGAGTAAATTTGTTTTAAGTAAGAAAACAATGATAACATGAATGCGTATGAAATTGAAATGCAGCCTGCCGATTCTTTCTGTACACAACCTATGCATGTTGATGACAATGAGGATGTGCATCATAGTAATACAAGTAAACATCTTAAATTGATTGGTGTAGTAATACAAATTTAATTGCAATTGGTGTTTGGATTAATGTAACAATTTGTATTGCAGTTGTAGAGAGTGTAGAGGCTGTTGTTAATGAGTAGGTTGAGGTTGAGGCCAAGGCCAGACAAACTGACCTCGATGTTGATGATGTGACTAGATTAGGTAAAGAGCTATACGATTATGGCCTGTAAAGTACTGAAATACTTTAAAATGTTTTTAATTATAATAAAATATTTTTAATTTAACCCTTTTATATGTTATTGTAGATGACCCCCCTTTTCATCAACAGAGAACTAGGCATGCATTGAGATCTAATGAGAGGGTAGATGATCATCACAATGATATCGATACTCCTCTTAATGATTACTTCTTAAAAACTAGAAAAAAAAAGAAAAAAAAGAAATGATTGTCATATATGCACCTTAATTGATAATGACTGATTTTTTTATGCCAATAAATTTAATTATGTTGTATTGAATGTTCATAAATTTTATAATGTGTTAATGAATGTTATCATGTGATAATTAATGAATGTCACATTTTATTAATGTGTGAATGAATGTTACATTTTATTAATGGATGAAATAATGAATGGATGTTAGATGTTAATGGGGAATTTAGAGTGATGTTAGGGGGGGGGGGGGTTGGGGCCAAATGAGCTTCCACCTTCAGTGGACCTGTTTAGTACAGAATATAAAACTATTCTCAAAATAAAGTGAAGCTCAATAAGTTTGTTCCTTATATAGGGTCTCAAGTGTAGCCTTTATCCCACTCTCAATATTGGAAGGCTTCAAGTGGTGTCCTAAGATTGGTTTCTCCATCTCCCACTGACATCTTGTCTTTCTCCTAAGAACTCTCACTGAGCTCTGATACATGGATGAGCAGAAGATGTCCCTTATAGGCTACACATATATAATATGGTAGATCTAGGGAACAAATATACTACAACATAGAATGAGTCAACTTAAATCTATAGTTTCTTCATTCACAATGAAAATTCAAATTACAAGCCATATTTTAGATTTAATATTCATATTCATCTTCATCATGATCATAGCCATCACGGTCAGCATTTGGTTCAACTTCATTTGAACCACACTCCATGTCGGGTACCATTATAAGGCATGGAGTGTGGTCATACCCATGTTACCATAATAATGAGTTAGCCTATAAAATTATGAATAAAATACTGCAGGTGCACCTGAGATTGGCCCAGGCACCTAAGTTCCTACCAAAGGAACCCAAGTCGAACCCAGAGGAGAACAAAAGTAGAATCGGAATCCAACCTCAAACAAAGAATCAAATAACTTGGCTTTTTTCTAATTCAAGTTGATTTATGAATTCTTCTCTAATTCCAACCTGATTATTCCATATTTTGTTTTCCAATTTTCCTTCTTCCTCACTCCAAATTATGTTATGTTGTTATTTCCTTTTACTAATTGTGCTATTTCAAGGATCACCACCCATGACTTGGTTAAGATGATGAATGTTGTCAATGCCTTTATTACCAAGGAATCACCGCCTACAATTAATGAATATTCAGATCGGGGTATTCAGAGATGCTAGAAAACAATAGTATGAGCCAACTCTTCAAAGAAAAATAGCTGGACAAGACTGCAAACTTGATCATCAAAATGCACAGAAGAAGAGAAGAATTAGTCAAAAGGTTACAACTAGATTAGATGATTGTCGACTGGTGGGTCCCATAGGCTGCTTGGGCCTTGTGGATGTTATTAAAATCTTTCATTCATTCAATGATCATTGTTTCCTAAGGGTAATCGTTGTTTATGTGTGTTGATCACCCAAGTCTTTGGCTGTGATTTGAATGCTATGAGGTTTGTCAGAAGTGGGGGTATGACATGCTGGTTGGATTATAACATATTGACACTTACACCATGAAGAAGACAAATGATTAAATAGAAAGAGAGGACCAACTGAACCATCTTGTGGTCAATCTATATCACATTGAAAAAAAATGTCAAGACTTGAGAATCAAAACAATCAAAAGTTTCTTCAAGACCATGAATGATCAACAACATTCCATCAGAAAACAAAACACTAATCTTTGTTATCATTAAGCCATAAAATATGTCTTTAAAGTTTAGAACCATCACAAAAACTTTCAAGAAACATAGTACTATCCAAAATATGTCTTTAAAGTTTATTTCTAATGATTATGATTTTGTTGATGTTGATGTATATAATTTATTTCACTTACTGATGCTTGCCTAGATTGAATTTTGAATTGCCAGGCTAGAGAATGCTTTCAAAGTTTAGGGTCTATTCCACATGATACTCTTAGTTACAGCTCAAAGGCAACTCAAAATATTTTTGATGCTAGGCAACCCACTGCAAAAACTCATCCGCAAGTGAAATTTAATGCTGTGAATCTTGGCATTGTTTATGTTATTACTTTTCCTCACGTTTCATATTTGTGAAAATGTTTCTTGGCACTATCTTCTTTTTCAATTCCTATATTTACAGCTTTTTAGATCATTAACTTAAGCATTATATGTCTTTGTTCAAAGTTTATTCTAACACTATATTATATCTTATTCTTATTACAATGTTCTTTGTTGTGGGGCAGGAGGTTAATCTTCATTGTCTTCATTGTGGGGGACAGTCAAGATTTCTCTGACAAATAGCAGGTCTTCTTTAGTATCTTATAATAACATGCTAAACTAATAAAGGTGTTATGGGAATTTAATCTACAATTACTAATAGATTAAGCATATTATTACTATGCTTAATGTTCCATTTACATGCATTTAACACAAAAAAAAAATTTACAAAACTGAACCAATGGTATGTTTACAACAAAGATATGTTGAGGAGTCTGCTACTTGTTTAATGTTAATTGTTCCTGCACAATCCACTCATACAACAGTGAAATGCTATGTGGAAGGGATGGTTGATAGTGTTCCTTGAGGGAAGGGGGATTGTGAAAGACTTTTTATCATTGTATTGTGTATTTCCAATATGTTTGGATGCAGGGCAGACCAGGAGAATGAAGGATCACTCACTAATTGCATGATAACCCAATTTTAAAGGGTCACTAGTTGAGGGGACAGTCAAGGTCTCGATGATTTGGCCATTGGAGGACCCTATTTCTTTGTATTAATTGCTATTCAAATTGGATGCATGGATTTCTTGTGAATTATCAACTGCTATGTATCCTGCAACTGCATCGGTAAATCTGCATATACTTCTCTAGGGTTGTAAGCCACTTAGAGATCAAAATAAAGAAACTAAATAAAAATCATTCTTTGTCCTATTTCCTTTTAACAAAGTATCAACTATCAATGATACAATACATTTGATGCCCTAAGCTATCAATACAAATGTTGCCTAGCTAGAAGCGCACGAGCTGTCCATTTGATAACCACTGTCAACATTTCAAAAAAATGGATATCCTTGAGCACAAGCACCAATAACATCAAATAATGGAGTTAAAGCATGGGCTAGGGAACGACACCAATAGAATGCAGTCATTTTAGTGACAACAATATACAATGGCGTCATTAAACATATATGCCAGTAATATCAACAAATATGAATCCAAACATTTGAAAACCAATGGCATGTTTACAACAAAGGTCTAATAGAACTCCCAACAATTCTTAAACATACTTTATCTGATATGATGAATTCTTAAACAATTAAGGTTGGAGTAGACATAGTTATCACACATTTTTTTTGTGTGGTACAAGGAAGATTTGGCTAGGTCAAATCTTCCTTCATGCTAGTAGTCTATAGAATTAGACCTTTATTAACAATTGATCATATTAGATAACTAGTATGTTTAAGAATTGTTGGGATTGGTCCTTTGGCATGTATTAAACATAATAGAATCTTTAGCATATTATTATTATTCTATTTCTTTGTTGTAAACATGCCATTGGTTCAGTTTTGTAATTTTAATGTTGTATGAGTGGATTGTGCAGGAACAATTAACATTAAACAAGGAGCAAACTCCTCAACACATCTTGGAAACTATTGAATTCAATAATAAATGAAACCTAACACCAACACTATTCCTTCCATTCACTTCTACTAGAATAAAACATTTAATCCATTCAACATTACATATAATCATTAGACAGTTACATTTTCTGACTGTGTAGAGGAATAGTCACGACCAAAATGATCAAAACTACTTTCACCCTTGCACAAGCTATTCCAAACTTCAAGTAAAATGAGCAATATGCTATATCAAATCATTCATATTCATAGTAACCATTCAAAGGATCATTTTGTCAATGAACCCTCTAACTGTACCCCTGCGACAAAGAAAGGAAACCTCAAAATAGAGAAAGGAAACTTAGTAAAACTAGTCTATGCCGCTGTTTGTGAGGGTATAGTCATGATAAGTGCCTCTCAAACCTCTCCAAACATGTAAGATTGTCTTTAAATACTTTATTGATCTCTTCTAAACATTAACCAAATCAAATCTACATTTGAATCCATACACAATAATCCCAAAATGAAGGGTTTTGTATCCTTTAATGAATCTCAGTCACTGGTAACACATGGACAGTCAAACCAGTAGTCTCCAAAGCATTCAATAAGTGACTGGATTATATTTAATACACACCAAAGAACCAGTTGTATGAAATTGTCAATCACATAGCATTTCACTATTGTATGAGTGGATTGTGCAGGAACATTTAACATTAAACGAGGAGCAAACTCCTCAACACATCTTGGAAACCATTGAATTCAATAATAAATGAAACCTAACACCAACACTATTCCTTCCATTCACTTCTACCAAGAATAAAGCATTTAATCCATTCAACATTACATATAATCATTAGACAGTTACATTTCCTGACTGTGTACTAGAGGAACATTCATGACCAAAATGATCTAAACATTTGAAAATAGTGAATCGATATCCTTGAGCACAAGCACCAATAACATCAAATAATGGAGATAAAGCACGAGCTAGGTCATGACACCAGTAGAATGTGGTCATTTCAGAGAGCATTCATGATCAAATAAAATACAATGCATTTGAAATTTGTGGCCGAATATGATGCCAGATGTTCAAAAGATGAAGAAATCACATACGAAGAACATGCCATTAGTTCAATTTTGTAAATTTTTTTTTGTGTAATTAGTAATTGGCAGATTAAATGCAAATAACACCTTTATCAATTTAATTAGCATGTTATTATCATATCAGATAAAGTATGTTTGAGAATTGTTGGTACTGGTCCTTTTGCGTGTATTCAACATAATAGAATTTTCAGCATATTATTATCAATCTATTTCTTTGTTCTAAACATGCCATTGGTTCAATTTTGTAGATTTGTTTTTTGTGTTAAATGCATTTTTCATGAGGAGAGGTCTTGTTTTGAGGAGATTGATGAAGATTGTGCACCTCAAAAATGATTTCATAAGGTACCAATCATGTTTCCTATTCACTTATATTTTTGGATTGGTAAATCTCCTTATAAGTTTCATGTCCTTTCTTTTGATTACTATGGATGAGATATATATCTTACATTTAACATTCAACTTCTTTACATTTTAGAGCATGTAGCGTGTTTTTTGAGGATTTTACCAAATCAACTTTTAACATAAAATGAAAGCACCAAACTGATATCTTGCTCTTTCAACTTGACAAAATATGTGCATTTGACCAATAACTACAAGCAACTGAATGATAAATCCACATACCTGTATCTTTGTAAAATACCTAGAACATCAAAAAGATGGCTAAGTGGCTGCCGCCATGATTTTTATCTACTGAATATGGGAAAAAAAAGCACCAAAAAGAATCAAATAGAAAACATGATTGGTCATTTCAGAGAGCATTCATGATCAAATAAAATGCAATGCCTTCTCTCGTGCTTGATCAACTTTCACTCGCTCGTTTTCTCCCACTCATTTTCTCTACAATTGAAATAAAAATGATTTGGCCATTTCAAAATAGTGAATCGATATCCTTGAGCACAAGCACCAATAACATCAACTATTTTGATCTGTGGGTACCCTAATGTTGGCAAGAGTTCTTTTATTAATAAGCTTACTCTGCAAGCTTGAAGAAGCGGTATATTTTGGCAAATGAAGAGTGGAAAGATGATGATGTTCCTGAGATCATGGATGGACACAATGTTGTAGATAGAATGGGAAGACATATTTCTAGCTTGACCCTGGATCCTTTGACAATTGGGGTAGGATCCAAACCCAGGCTAAAAAGATGTCTTCCTTTTTGTTGTGGAATATAGGCTCTGTTGCTGCAACAATGACAAACTATGATGTAGATATCACAACAGCTGAGAAACAATGGCATACTACGATTTAGGCATCATGGTCACAATTTTTTGGAGACACAACATAATTGAGTGCTATTTCCAGATGATGCAAAGCAACCACTACTTTGCATCATTTGGGAAAACCACTCAATTATGTTGTGTCTCCAAAAAATTGTGACCATGATGCCTATATTTATGTTTCTTAGCTGTTGTGTCCCAGGACCCCTTACGACCCTTTACGATCCCTAAGAATACATCTTAGAGGTCTTAAAATGTCGTAAGGGGTCATAAGAGGCTCCTAGGAGGGGCCAGGTGAGCTTCCACCTTCATGTGGTTGGCCCTGTTAAGTAGAGAATGTTAAACTATTCTTGAAACAAAGAGAAGCTCAATAATTTAAGGTCTCAGTCCACGAAGATGCTGAAAAAATGATGGGAATCAATGATGGAGAGTTTTTAGATTATGAGAAGACATATATGGAGTGGAGGCCAGATTGAGTACCAGTGCAGAGATGATGATTCAGTAACCTACATCTATAAAACCTTCACAATTATCCCTTCTTTGGCCTCCACTCATTCCTCTTCTAAAAAATGGTTATCTAGAAACTTTGGATACTATTTCTCATCCATGCACAAAATGTGCTAGTGATCATATAAAATTACTTTAGGCCTCCACTATTGATGAGATGTACAAGTGCAAAATATTTTGCGAGAATAGGGTCAATTTGTGCAGTGTACATAAATGCAAGGCAATGATTATTCTTGATGATCGATAGGTATAAGTCTCCTAGGCCTTAACCCAGTAGCTAGGACTAAAGATAACACAACTCAAGAGACCATCATAAGTTGTCTCTTTCTTCGGTCTATATTATTGACAGAATGTTTTACCTTTCATTAGCTCATCAAATCTAGGGATTTGAAAGAATTTAATATAATATTTTCATGAAAAAGTATATTATTTAAGTTGACGTTGCATGAATTTAGCTACTTCGTGCACTTGTAGACTATTAGGATGGTGATAAAGAAGCATCTCCTCCCATGGCCATGCTTCTTTATTGCCGTCCTCATAGTCTACAAGTGCACAAAGTAGATAAATTCGTGCAACATCAACTTAAATAATATACATTGTCATGAAAATATTCTATTAAATTCTTTCAAATCCTCGGATTTGATGAGCTAATGAAAGGTAAAATATTTTGTCAATAATATAGTCCAAAGAAAGAGACAACCTATGATGGTCTCTTGAGCTGTGTTATTTTTAATGTGCATATCCATCAATTTTTTGACACTTTATAATTCATTTCGACAGTAGTGTTATATGTTCGACATCATTTCCCATCGGAATATAGGGCAACACATCACCTATCTGATAGATCAAATATCAGAGAAAATACTTTACGACAATTATTGCGATAGTAATGCTATATGTCTGACAGAGAAACCTGTTAGAGATATGTTGCACTATCGTCACTCTTCCGACAGTTAAAATGTCTTACATATGTAATTTTTGACAAAACATTCTGACACTAATGCTACATCACCAACAGGTTTATCTGCCAAAAATGGCTTGCAGATCTATCACTACACCAATAGTTTGAATGTCAGAAAGGATATCTTTTCGACAGTTAGTTCTGATAGAGATTGTGTATTTCTGATAGGTCTTTGTGTCAGAATTCTGATAGATGGACCATAGGAAATGCCATAACAAAGATGTTATCATGTGCAAGTTTCTGACGTAATGGAGTGTCGGTAAACTGACAGATATCTCTTTTGTCACAATTTCCAATGCAAAAACTGTGATAGACACGTGTTGAAATGCCGACAAATGACCATTGCAAATCTGACAAATGGTCATCGGAATTTGAACTCAAATGTACTAGTTTTCAAAAATTGAGGAATGAGGTGGCACATGAGCATTTTTTGAAACCTGCAGGAATGTTACATCTGCAGTAAAGGCATTCAATACCTTTCACTTGGTGGACTCCAAAAATGTTATGCTCATTTTTCTTTTCGAGAGTTGTGTTATCTCAACCTTTGCCAAGAAGAATTAGCAAAAAATGAAACCCTAATAGAAGGAAAACTTTAGAAAAACTTGTTGATCTGAAGCTCCACCTCCTGTAGATGAAGCTCTTTGTCAAACTCGGCCTTCTTTTCCATGGAATTTGAGCTTACTGTTATAACCAGTCGAATGGAATTTGCTTGTTTATTAGCCTACTGTATCATCATCTTGCTCGGCTGTGACTATGTGCTTTAACTATGAATAATATATGGCCAAAAATGGTAACTGATCATGTCTATTTTGAAACTCGAGTTCTCTCCATTCATGATCTCTCAGTTGTACTTGTGACTAAAAGTCCCTCTCAATTTCTCTTTGTCTTTGACAGTGAATGAGTACCATGAAACCATGAGTATACAAATCATTACTTGCGAATAGAGGCTCGGACTCGGTATCATTTTTTGTATAGCATAAGTCACGGCTTCATTTCTATTTTTGAGCTGTTTTGTTCTTGTTCTGAAAACTGTGAGTATACAAATCATTTTGGGACTGTGGGTTATGAATATAAGTCACAGCTGTGACTGGTTCTTACCTTTTAATTTATAGCATCTATAAACTTGGCTCTATTGATTATTACCCTCCATTTATGGGTCAAACTATGAGTTCAAACTAATCCCATTGTAGCAGTCATGACCTCGTGACTGGTATTCTTTATTCCTTGCTATCTACAAAACCATAACTGCAACTTTATCATTGAGCTCAAACTTTGACTGTAGCTGTGACTGAAATCTTTAAATGATGCTTGTTGTCGTAGCACCGTGAATACATCCCTTCCTATCTAACAGTCACGACTAGTGACTGGTGAACTCCCTTTCGGCTTGGTAACATACAAAGCCATGACTGGTAGATAGAACTTGTGACCCATGAACTCAGTTTTGAAACCCGAGTCTCACTTATTTTTTATTAAGCTCTCTGCTCGACACAAATATAAAGCTCTTTTCATTCTCAACTTTAAATTATTTTCTATTCTTATTGACATGGACTTTCTTGTAATGTTGGCAGTATATTTGATGAACTCATGAACTCGGTTTTGAAAGCCAAATATGAAATCATTATAATTATGAGCTTGGCAATGATAGACAGTTACATAAAGAAACTGTGATTCCATGAGAACATGAACCAGGCTAGCACTCTTCTCTAGTTGCTTTACTAAAGTTGTGAGGTTATGACTAAAAGATGATAAAAGATGTATTCAGTTTCATTTTAAAACTATAACATCTTTCAGTCATAACCTTCACAAACTTTAGAAGGTGACTGAAAATATGACTGAAAGATGTTCAAAAATAACCATCACTTTGTTCAAAACAAATAAGTACATTCCTTCCTATGATATTTCTTTTCTTGACAGCTCATGTACATATACATCTCTGCTTTTTACAACACAACATCATTGTAATATTATGAACACTAGTGCACCAAATTATAACATACACTATCATCTTTTCTTTGAAAAACATACCATGCACTCTGCTTGTGATCATGAACCATGTTGAAAACTCATACTTTCTGTTTATAAAAATACTTCTACAGCTTGCATTCTGTTTGATTTGTAACTTTAATATTTCAACTGTAGGTATAATATACTATTCACATTTGTTCAATAGCATAAATTTTCATTTTGAAAGAATTCAAAACACAACTCATTGTATCAAAGCTCCTGCAGCATAACCACTATCATCAACTCATTTGACTATATTTGAATTTAATTTTAAAATACAGAGCATCCTTGAACTCACTGATACATAATAGCATGCTTGAACATAGTCCTTTGTTTGTTTTGATGCTGAATTGAAACTTTCAATATGAGAAATGGAACAAGATAAAAGTGTTTGTTTATTGTAGATGAAGTTTGAGCACGGGCTCGTGACACTCACTAACATCAAACTGAAAATATTTCATGATTTTATAGCATAATCTTGAAGCATTCTTTCTGCAATTAGAAACAACAATGATATTACTTGAAACTGTACCTTTGAAAAAATAAGGACATATTGTACCAGTATTTATGCAACTGCATTCTTTGACTTGAACTTTGAATATTTGCAACATTGGCACTTCCTGTAGCACTTTATTCTTGAAATTATAGCTTCATCTGCATCTTTTCCTTATGAATGAATGTGAAAACCAGTAAACTCTTTTCTGCAAAATAATCTGTTTAAGCTTTCAAACAACATCATTTATAAATGGTTAGATTAGTGATCATAATAAATAACTTGTCAATCAATTTTTAGACCATTATGTTCACTAATCTATCAAAACACTGCATCATCTAAAAAAGGTTTCTCAGTTCGAACATATTAAGTCCTTTTAATTCAGACACCTAGTTAATCAAAAGGACAACATACACTAGAATGATCATAAATAGTAAAAGGTTTCATGTTTATAGAAACAAGTCCCTTTAATACTACCTTGTAGTGAGTGTTAGTGTACATTTCCTTATTGCATTTAGTTTTCAAGATTGATGTGCAGATTTGAAAATTTGATTGTTATAGTATGTTATTTGCTTCTTATGCGTTGCTTAGATCCAACATGATCTAACCATTTTATCTCTCTTATGCAAATATGAACCCTAAAGATCTAAGTGCAGATGAAGACATAGATTTCAAAGACCTTGGGACCTGAGACCTAGCAGACAACCAGCTGACTCAAACCAATACAAAGGTAATGCATAGGACCCCTATTCCATAATTCAATCTTTTATTTCAATTATGCAAATGTACTCTACTTATTGATATGAAATATGAAACATGGAAAGACATTTGTATACTACATTCAGTTTGAATGCACAATATAATGATCATTTATGAACTTTGAAATTTTTGGAATAGTGATCAATACTTAGAGTACAATAATGACATCTAGAATGAATGCAATCATGAAATGTAAATTAACAAAACCTACAAGGAAGTGTTAATTTGATAAACAAATGTGCAACCTTTTCCTATTTATGCTTATTGTCTTGTATGTTGTAATTTTGAGTAACAATTTTGGTGACCTCTGCTGGATGTCTTCCTACTAGACATGACCTGTAGACTTATCATAGGGCAATAGAGTTAGAAAAATTGAAACCATGAATGTAACCATTATTGAAATGAAAATGCATCTAAACTAGACTCAATGCAACCTAGAGTCCTAGTGCTTGGACAACACTTATTAAACTAAAAACCGAACCTATCCTAACCCTCAAAGAAAAGCTTGAGGTGTATTTCATTAACTAGAATTTGTAGATCTTCTCCTTCAGTTGTGGACAAATGAAAATCATTGTTCTCTTTACAGGCTGTTATAACAAAAGGGCCTGACCAAAAATTGTCAAATTTGTCATGTTTCCCTGGCCTGCTCTTTAGTACATCCCACTTGAGTACTAGATCACCTTCTTTGAACTCTCTGTACTTAGATTTTTTGTCAAATGACCTCTTAGTCTATGCTTTCTTTATCTCCATAGTTTCCAATGCCTTCCTCCTTTCTTCCTTGAGCTATAATAAATCAACATACCTTAACCTAAGAGGATCTTCCTCGTCAAACAACAACATCTGATCAGCCAGTTGTAAGGCTGGAAATTCAGTAGAAACTGACAATCTAACCTCTTTACCATAAATCAAGACATAAGGGGAATTCCTAATTACCTGTTTAGGTGTAATCCTATCTAGCCATAAGGTTACCTTTAATTTAGAATGCCAATCTCTCTTATTCTCCTGCAAAGTCTTTTTGATAATTTTGATCATATTTTTATTAGTAGACTTTGCAAGACCATTACCATGAGGATAATAGTTAGAAGAAGTATTTAAAAATATACCATTTTTTACAGCCCACTCTATAACAGCTAAACCAATAAAAGCCATAGCATTATCAGATATAATCGATTGAGGAAACCCAAACCTGGTTACAATGTCTTCATAAAAATTTAGTACACCAGGTCCAGCTGCCTCTTTTAATGCAATAGCTTCAGTCCATCTCATAAAATAATCAGTAGCAGTTAAAATCCATTTATGACCTGCACTAGAATTAGGATTTATAGGACCAATAAAGTCCATTCCCCACTTATTAAATGGCTGATCAACCACAATTGGCTTTAATGGAAATGCTGCCAGCTTTTGTTTACCTGCAAACATAGCACATTTCTAACATCTTCTAGCCCAAGAATATGCATCCTTAAATAAATCAGGTCAATAATAGTCAGCCCTTAGTATTTTCCAAGGTGTAGTTTTAGTACTGAAATGTCCTCCACAAGATCCATCGTGAAATTTAGATAAAATTTTGTCTTGATCTAGTGAATCAATACATTTAAGAAACATTCCAGAATAGTCCTTCCTATAAATTATACCATCAATAAGAATGTAGGGAATAGATTGTAACCTGTAATATATCCTCTTCGCCTTGTCAAGATTATTCAGGCATTGTCTAGTTTGCAAGAATCTGGTCATATCTGATAACCAAGTTGTAGGATCATTAAACAATACAACACCACCTTGAAGAGGTTCAGACTCTTTAGTAGTATCAACTTGTTCTTCCTCTTCTTCCATTTGAGCACAAAGGCCTTTTCCTCTAACCAACTTAGTCACATGAATCTGTACATCATACTTCATAACTCTTGTTATCCAACCAGCCCTCTTTTCATTAACATCTTTGTTCAAAAAAACCTCTTTAATACTTGGATGTGCAACCATTAAATGTACTTTATTCCTAGCAATCAAATGCTTAAACTTCTTTAAAGCTTTAATAACAGCTAGCACATGCTTTTCAAAAAAACTATACCTTTTCTCATATTCATCCATCCCTTTGCTAAAAAAAGCAACTAGCTGTTCCTATTTTTCTCATTCTTTTGAACCAACATTGCTGAAATAGTATTAGAACCTCCATAAGTATATCGAATAAAATCTTTAGTAAAATCAGGATCAACAAGAGTAGGGGCTGAAGACAAGACCTATTTTAGCAATTCAAAATTCTTCTTTCCCTCATCAGTCTAGCTGAAAGGGACATTCTTTTTAAGCATAGCAATCAGTGGTTTTAACAGATTTGCAATATCAAGGATAAACCTTCTCACAAAATTTATTCTCCCAATGAAACTCGGCAACCCTTTCTTGTGTTTAGGCAAAGAAAATTCCAGAATTGCATGAATTCTATTAGGATCTATTGTTGTACCTTCCTTAGACACCTAGTATCCTAAGAGTTTTCCCTTATGAACTACAAATATAGATTTCTTTGGGTTTAAAGAAATCCAAAATTCTCTACATCTCTGCAAAATCTATCTCAAATGATCTATGTGCTGGTTTACAACCTTGATGTAAATTCTCTAATCATCTAGATATACTAAAACAAATTTATACATTAAGTTATTGAAAGCCATGTCCATTGATTTCTGAAAAGTGGCCCCGACATTTGATAACTCAAATGGCATTCTTCTGTAAGCAATTGTATCCCATTTAGCTGTAAAACCTATTTTAAATTTATCAGATTCTTTGACTAAAATCTAGTTATAACCAGAATACCCATCTAGGAGTGAGAATCTCTTAGAACCAAAAACATATTGTAAAATTTGTTCCATGGAAGGAAGAGGGTGTCTATCTTTGAAAGATGCCCTATTAAGGTCTCTAAATTCTACACAAAGTCTTATCTCTCCATTCTTCTTCCTTACTGGAACTAAGTTAGAAACCCAGGATGTGTGCTTAATAGGAAATATAATACCACCATCTAGGATTTTTCTCAGCTCTTTCAACATTAATGACTCTAACTTAAGGTTTATAGGCCTTTGCCTTTGTCTAATTGGCCTAGCATTAGGCTCCAATTCTATAGTATGATGGGTTAATTGAGGATCAAATCCCTTCAGATCAGAATAATCCCATGCAAAAACATCACTATATTCTCTAAAAAGATCAATGAAAAACTCTTTTTCTTCAGGAGAATTGATTTTACCAACCTTTAACCGCTTATCTCTGAATATCTCCACTTCCTCATAATGATCTTCTTTGACCAGCAGGCTGGTTTTACCCTTCCTAAACTGATCATCAGAGTTGAAAGCTGATTCTAGGTTAACCAAACCTTTTGGAAGCTTGTTGGTTTTCAACTGAATAATCTGGTCTTCCATTTGCTGATTGATTTTGTTATTCCTAGATGCTAAAAAACCATCTGTTTCTATTAGAAAACTCAAAATATGTTCATTGGTATTAAAAACTTGCCAATAAGTGTCATTATTTGGAATAAATGGCCTAACAATTATCTTAACATGTGACTAGTCTACAATCTGTCGTTTATTTTATGTTATTGAAACATGAGCACCAATGCCAGCCAGCCTATCAGCATGCAGATTTTCCCTTCTAGGAATTGAAATTAGGTTGAAAGCATCAAATTCATCTAGAATGTCAGAAACTCTAGATTTATACATCTTAAGAAGATCATTTTTAACAGTATTGATACCTCTCACCTGCTTTACTATCAGCTCACTGTCACCAAATGCCCTCAAACACTTAATACCTCTCAATCTTGCCCATTCTAATCCCTAAATCAAACTCTCATATTCAGCCACATTGTTAGAACAACGAAAAGATAACTTTAAAATAGTATAAAATCTATCACCATTAGGTGACACCAACATAACCCCTGCACCAACTCTATCCTTATTCCTTGACCCATCAAAATACAAATCCCAAAGCTGGTTAGACAAATTAGATTCAGATTCTGGATCTTTACTCAAATTCGGCACTACTGAATCAGATTCTAAAATCATATAGTTTCCAAAACTAGCATCAAACATATCATAATTTTATTCATTCCTAGTATCCCATTCAACTAAAATAATTTCTAGATATGCTTCAGTTTGTGTGTTATAAGCTTAGTAATCAGGTATTTCATCCTGATCCATGATTACATAGCTTGCATTAATGGGACTCAAATTGTAAGGCTCTATCTGATCTTTGGCCAATAATTATGACTTTATGGTCACCTTAGTACCATATCAAGTTCTAAAATATATACGTGGCCAATCTGATGAAAACTAGCCATCTATCTTGGCTGTGAAGTCTCTAGATAGGCACATAGCAAAATATGCTGGCAAATCAATGACATATATATCCTAAGGTATTGAAAAATTTGGGCAGGAGTGTAAAGTCAAACTTTCATTTTTAATAACTCCTAAGGTTTTAACTGAAGTTCCATCAAGTTGGACTACACCCTTCTCAAGAGGTTCATATTTCAAATTTAGAAAATCTATTATTTTCTTAGGCATTACAGTGCTGGTTGCACCACTGTCTACCATACAATTGTGAACTAATTTATTTCCAATGATTAATGAGACATAAAAAGGAGGAGGATTATCATTTGTAGGTTTCTTACCTTCCTTTTCTAATGTCTTTTGTACACTTGATGGTTTCTTGTCAAGATTTACTGTTGGTTTTTCCACATTTGCAACCTTCTTGACTTCAGGTATTGCTGGTTGCTGCACTTTAGCAGGCTTTTTCTCTTGTTTTGATAACTTCACTTGAACCTTAGGAGGCTCAGGATTAGTCATAATCACCCTAGGTGGTTGTTGGACTGTCTGTTGTGAATTAACTACCAAATTAGACAACTCTTCTTTTAAAATCTCAATATGTCCTGGAATAGATAGAGTCTCCCATGCAGAAAAAGTTACATTTGTTTTTTCATAGTATCAACAATATTGAATGGAACGGCAAATTGTACCTTGTGTAAAGATCTAGGAGAACTTTGATAAGCACTTTTCTGATTTTGATCCTTATTTGATGAAATTGATGGACGCTTTAGAATAGAAACTGGTGAAGAAGGAACATTACCAGCAGGTTGATCTGTTTCAAGATCTCTCTTTTTTTCTCTAGTATTTGCTGCAATTGAAAAATCTTCATTTAGTCCACAAAACTCTTCTTCTTTCCAGTTTAGGAAATTGGTATCCGTAGCACTCTAATTTGGTTGCTGTTGTACCTCCTCAACATAAACATTCTACTATGAATTCATCGCATTTTGGACCATAAGAGCTTGGTTAAGAATTCCATTAGAACATGTGGACTGGTCATGTGGTTCATTACATGGAAAACACCAGTCAGTAGCAATATTATTCTGAGTAGGAACAATATCCCTAACAATATTAAGAGGTGATGGATTGTACTGTTGATTTGGCCTCACATTCCAGTTCTGCATGTTTACATTAGCATTACCTTGAAATTTCTGCCTATTGGCCTGAAAGTTAGGCTGGTTAAGATATTGAGAAGAAGAACCAACAAACTGATTTTGAAGAGAAAGGTTTGTATGGGCTTGATTCCTCTTAAGGGTGACTAAATCATTTCCAAAAGATTGCAGCAAACTTTCTTTTTATTGCTGGCTATCCTTAATACTCTGTAGTTCATTCAGAGGAGCTGCATAAACTATCTCTGTAGATTTAAATGATGGGACAACAGATAGTGGTGGGACAACTAATGGAATATTGGACTGTATGTTAGGAAAGAAAGGCATAGGAGTTCTAGGAGCTATCTTCCCTGCCTGGATAAGAATGTTTTCTTCCCTAATAGCAGTATGAAAAGTTTGGGGTAAAGAAACTCCTCCCATAGATTGAATCATTATAGAGATATCACTATTTAAGCTCTTCAAATAATACAAGAAAGCTTATTCAGCTTAAGGTCTTACCCTAATAGGAATTATGTTCCAAGTCTTCTGAAAATGAAGATTGAAATCACTCATCTCCTCCTGTGGGGCCTTCTTGATAGTAGTTAGTTGCTCCACCAAGGATAGATTATCAGATTTGTCCTCAAAAAATTTAGATATCCTTTCTCCTAGGACATCCCAACTAGCAGTAGAGTCCACCGGGAGAGTTTTGAACCAATCAAGGGCTTTACCCTTGAGTGATGCAACCAGTAGCTTCAAAGCTACATCTTCAGTTGTGATATGATGAACATTGCAAAGAGTTGCAACATCTCAGATATGCTCAATAGTTGTCACATGTGTTTCTCCTGCAAAAGTTGGCAAGATTTTCAAAGCAGGCAATGGAATATCATTATGATTTGCAATCCTCAAAGGACTACCTTGATCAAATGGAACAAAAGGAAGATTTCTTTCCATTGCTTAATGTATAGGAGCTTGCTGCTAAACAATAGGTGTAATAGAAGGCCGAGTAGGCTAAATTACCTTCCTTTGATATGTCTTTAGATTATGAGTTGTTGTAGTACCTCTTGTAGAAGCTCCAAGAAAAAAATTATCTATAAATAAATTTTCAACACTTGGAAATTCTGATCCAGAATGATTAGGAACACCTAGATCCTCAGGAAGACTAATTTCTTCAATAATAACCTCAAGCTCCTTTGAATTTGCAGCTTGATCCTCAAAAATGGGGTTATCAAATGATGAAATTTTTTAATTCAATAAAGTACCTCTTGGATCTTGTGATATTCTTCCACCTCTTGATAATCTTCCTCCCCTTCTTCTTGGCTGCAATTCTTGATAAACAAAACCTTCCTTGTTTGATCTTGTTGGAGTTCTACTCATTAAAATCAACACTCAGAGCTGCAACTGAATTAGGAATGATCATAGAACTCGTAACTCAGAACTGAGAAGTAGTTTGTGTCCCATTGGGCATGCCAAAAACTGTTCAAGTTTAGAATTGTTACCCTAACTAAGGCATTAAGGCTATACAACAATTCTATCATGACAATGGAAGCCTCCTCTAGCTATGGGTAGACTATGAATGAGGAGGAATCTCCAGATTCTAGGCCGGTTCCTATTAGGTATGAAATATCACCATCTAATTGAAAATTTGATAAGGAAATGGATAAAAAGAACTTTTAAAACTGAAATGAAAGTGGGGTGATACACCAAAATAAGTTCATACTTTTTTGGAATGGTAAAACAATAGCTCAAAATCATAGATTAAAAGTTTGACTCTTCAGATCTCTGTTCAACATATAGGCTAACAGACTTTACTATTAGGGTTACAACACAAATAGCTAAACAGTTAACAACATACTTTTTCTATACAAGGTTTGAGCATAAATTGATCACCTTAAGAAGGAATAAACAAGCATTCACTTCTTTTTGGATTACAATTGAAAGAAACACTTGTGCAGAAAGAAGAAATTTGGATCTTTGAATCTCACCACAAAAATATATGAGCCAATGAGTGTTTGCTTTATTTCCCACAAAAACTAATAAAATGGTTACAAAAATGGCATCAAAATAGAATAGGAACAATATGTTCACTATTAGCTTCTGTCCAAAACTCACAACCCTCAAAAATGATTATGAAAATTAACCTTATAGTATGCCCTAGCCACAAATCCGAAAATACAAGCCCTTAAAAAATGCCCAATTTTGGCCCAAAAATCATTCCAAAAATTAGCCTATGTTAACTCTGCATACCTATTGTGTAAAATAATGGCTTCTAATAAGGATTAAAAATCCTTTTACAAAAATGCCAAAATCTTACAAAATTGAAAATTGAAATAAAATTTCAATATCCAATAAATATCCTACCCTCCAAAAATGCTAAGTATAAACAAGTGCTAAGTGGGGAATAACAAACTCGACCCACTTGCACAAGTTTTCAAAAATTGAGGAATGATGTGGCACATGAGCATTTTTCAAAACCTACAGGAATGTTACATCTGTAGTAAAGGCATTCAATACCTTTCACTTGGTGGACTCCAAAAATGTTATGCTCATTTTGCTTTTTGAGACTTGTGTTATCTCAATCTTCGCAAAGAAGAATTAGGGAAAATTGAAACCCTAAAAGAAGGAAAACTTTAGCAAAACTTACTGATGAAGCTCGACCTCCTGTATATGAAGCTCTTTGTCAAACTCGACCTTCTTTGCCATGGAATTCGAGGTTACTGTTATAACCGGTCGACTGACATTTTCTTGTTTATTAGCACATTGTATCTTCATCTTGCTCGGTTGTGACTATGTGCTTTAACTATGAATAATATATGGCCAAAACTGGTAACTGATCACGTCTATTTTGAAACTCGAGTTCTCTCCATTCATGATCTCTTGGTTGTATCTCGTGACTGAAAGTCCCTCTCGGTTTCTCTTTGTCTTTGACAGTGAATGAGTACCATGAAACCATGAGTATACAAATCATTTCTTGCGAATAGAGGCTCAAACTCAGCATCATTTTTTGTATAGCATAAGTCACAGCTTGACTTCTATTTTTGAGCTGTTTTGTTCTTGTTTTGAAAACTGTGAGTATACAAATCATTTTGGGACTGTGGGTTATGAATATAAGTCATAGTTGTGACTAGTTCTTACCTTTTAATTTATAGCATCTATAAAATCAGCTATGCCGATTATTTCCCTCCATTTATGGGTCAAACTGTGAGTTCAAACTAATCCCATTGTAGCGGTCACGACCTCGTGACTAGTATTCTTTATTCCTTGCTATCTAAAAAACCATAACTGTAACTTTATCATTAAGCTTGGCCTTTGATTGTAGTTGTGACTAAAATATTTAAATGATGCTTGCTGTCACAACACTGTGAATACATCCCTTCCTATCTAACAGTCACGACTAGTGACTGGTGAACTCCCTTTCAGCTTGGTAACATACATAGCCATGACTGGTAGATAGAACTTGTGACCCAACAACTCAGTTTTGAAACCTGAGTCTCACTTATTTTTCATTAAGCTCTCTACTCAACACAAATATGAAGCTCTTTTCATTCTCAACTTTAAATTATTTTCCATTCTTACTGACATGGACTTTCTTGTAATGTCGATAGTATATTTGATGAACTCATGAACTCAGTTTTGAAAGCCAAATGTGAAATCATTATGACTATGAGCGCGGTAATGATAGACAGTTACATAAAGAAACTGTGATTCGATGAGAACATGAACCAGGCTAGCACTCTTCTCTAGTTGCTTTACTAAAGTTGCGAGGTTATGACTGAAAGATGATAAAAGATGTATTTAGTTTCATTTTAAAACTATAACATCTTTCAGTCATAACCTTCGCAAACTTTATAAGGTGACTGAAAATATGACTGAAAGATGTTCAAAAATAACCATCACTTTGTTCAAAATAGATAAGTACATTCCTTCCTATGATATTTCTTTTCTTGACAACTCATGTACATATACATCTCTGCTTTTTACAACACAACATCATTGTAATATTATGAACACTAGTGCACCAGATTATAAAATACACTATCATCTTTGCTTTGAAAAACATACCATGCACTCTGCTTGTGATCATGAACCATGTTGAAAACTCATGCTTTCTATTTATAAAAATACTTCTACAACTTGCATTCTTTTTGATTTGTAACTTTAATATTTCAACTGTAGGTATAATATACTATGCACATTTGTTCAATAGCATAAATTGTCATTTTGAAAGAATTCAAGACACAGCTCATTGTATCAAAGCTCCTGTAGCATAACCACTATCATCAACTCATTTGACTGTATTTGAATTCAATGTTAAAATACAGAGCATCCTTGAACTCACTGATACATAATAGCATGCTTGAACATAGTTCTTTGTTTTTTTTGATGTTGAATCTGAACTTTCAATGTGAGAAATGGAACAAGATAAAACTGTTTGTTTATTGTTAATGAAGTTTGAGCATGGGCTCGTGACACTCACTAACATCAAACTAAAAACATTTCATGATTTTATAGTATGATCCTGAAGCATTCTTTCTGTAATCAGCAACAACAATGATATTACTTGAAACTGTACCTTTGAAACAACAAGGACATATTGTACCAGTATTTATGCAGCTACATTCTTTGACTTGAACTTTGAATATTTGCAACATTGGCACTTCCTGTAGCACTTTATTCTTGAAATTCTAGCTTGATCTGCATCTTTTCCTTATGACTGAATGTAAAAACTAGTCAACTCTTTTCTGCAAATAATCTGTTTAAGCTTTCAAACAACATCATTTAAAAATGATTAGATTAGTGAACATAATAAACAACTTGTCAATCAATTTTCAGACCATTATGTTCACTAATCTATCAAAACACTGCATCATCTGAAAAAGGTTTCTCAGTTCGAACATACTAAGTCCCTTTAATTCAGATACTTGGTTAATCAAAATGACAACATACACTAGAATGAACATAAATAGTAAAAGGTTTCATGTTTACAGAAACAAGTCCCTTTAATACTACCTTATAGTGAGTGTTAGTGTACATTTCCTTATTGCATTTAGTTTTCTAGATTGATGTGCAAATTGGAAAACTTGATTGTTACAATATGTTATTTTCTTCTTATGCATTGCTTAGATCCAACAGGATCTAACCATTTTTCTCTCTCTTATGTAGATATGAACCCTAAAGACCTAAATACAAATGAAGACATGGATTTCAAAGACCTTGGGACCTAAGACCTAGCAGACAACCAGCTGACTCAAACCAACACAAAGGCAATGCATGGGACCCCTATTCCATACTTTAATCTTTTCTTTCAATTCTCCAAATGTACTCTACTTATTGATATGAAATATGACACATGGAAAGACATTTGTATACTACATTCAATTTGAATGCACAATGTAATGATCATTTATAAACTTTGAAATTTTTGGAACAGTGATCAATTCTTAGAGTACAATAATGACATCTAGAATGAATGCAATAACAAAATGTAAACTAACAAAAGCTACAAGGCAGTGCTAATTTGACAAACAAATGTGCAACCTTTTTCTATTTATGCTTATTGTGTTGTATGCTGTAATTTTGAGTAACAGTAAATTTGGCAAATATGGTGAGATTTTACGCACTTTCCCTATCATTTTTTCTCAAATCTGGAATTTTTATGTTAGGTTTCTTGTAGAACTTTAAAATGAATGAAGAATTTCTTTTATTTTCTTCTCTTTTGGCCATGGCCATTCTTTGATGTTGGTTGCATTTGACAATTTTTCTGTTTGAAGTAAATATTTTGAAATTTTTTGTAACATTCTGTGAGAAATATTCCTCTAGGTTATATGACAGTTTCACCTATTACTACTTACGACTTACTTTTCCTTTTACATCCCTTTGCCACTTGGAGTTCATTTGTAGAGTTTTTTGACACAAAACCCTTGCGGGTTTTCCTATAAATTTTTTTCCATTTTTGAGAAAGAAATCTACAGGCATTATCTGATATTTGAAGGATTCCTTGTGTTTGAATACATTTCTCTAGTAGGGGTTTCTTGTTGTAAACATTTCTCTATTCTTCGTGTTTTTTTGTAGATACTTGGGTTCTACACTGTTGAAAAAATACAAACCCTCACAGGTTTTATTTGTATTTTGATGTTGAAAAATTATAGAATTTTCCTCTATCTATGAAAGGCCATGGCTGCAACCCTTGGTTTGAATTTTTGAAGTTTTACCTATTAATACACCTCCCAATTTTCACACATATAGCTACTTAATGAGCTTGCACTGTACTTGCTAAAAAACTTCATTTGTTTGTGTTTGATATTTATATCCATTATGATATTTTGTTTGTGTTTGCCTTCTTATTTGTCAATTAAGTTCATTCTTGAGGTTGTTGATGTTTTGATGATATATTTTTAGTATTTGTCACCTAAAACTAGCCGAATTACTGTTATTCAAGTTTAATCTTGAGGTTTTTGACATCTCCCTGTAATTGTTTTAGTATTTTCCTTATTTGTAATTGAATATTAGTTAAGCTAGGCTGAATTTCAAGTGTTATTTCGTAGTGTTGGACCTCCTATTATAGCTGAATTACTCTTAAGAGAATTAAATGATAAGCATTATGATGTTTCATGTCATTTAAAAATATTTATATTATTATTTTAGTTTAATTACTGTAGTCTTAAGATAATTGTTGAACTTTTTGAAGTTCACTTTCCAAAATTTTAGTACTCGTCATTTCCTACCCCACTTTAGGTGAATTACTATTATCTATTCTCTTGTTGTGATTTTTGATGTATTCCTCTCTTTTAATATATTTTATGCTAAACTGAGCTCAATATAGGTTATTCATGACTACCTTATTATTTTGTGTACTTAATACTGCTCTACTGCATTATGCAGTCTATAAGATAAAATTAGTTACTTTGGATGTGGGCTCTGTGCAAACAAAAAATATAGTTTCATAATATAATTGCTTTACTGTCGTTTCAGCTTAAGAAACATCTCTCTTTTTTTGGGTTGGCCTTGGGGCACATTTTAATATTTGAAATTGATTGGTTCCACAGGCTTTGAAATTTTTACCTATTGCCAACTACAATCAATTTTCTTGATTGGTCTACAGTTAGACAGAATACCGAAAGTTTGGATCCTGGGCAATATTTATTTTATGAGACTTTCCAGCTATCTGCTACTCCTACTATTTTACAAAGTATGTTTTTTATGTCAAGAAAACTAGACTGGATTCAGACTTAGGCAAATAAATAATGTAAAGGCTGAATGCTTGTCTACAGGAGATGACCCCATGGATGGAGTATCAATGAGATCATAGTCTAAGTTAACCTTTGGCAGTTAGTTGGTGAATCTGGGTGGTTTTTTGGTTGAAAGCGATTGCCAACCTTACCTCCTATTTATTATTTTGTATATTTGTTTTTTTAAGAGGGCTAATAGACTATAGGTATCCTTTGTGTACATTCATTTTCGAAACAATAAATCTTTTTCCCTCCATACCATGAGTCAAGCTTTGGTTCACCCTATGTCAACATACACTGACTTCATTTTGCACTTTTATACCAATTCAGAACAACATCAAAATCAATTCTGATTACATTTATAGTTGCAATGGATACAATCAACTAAGCATTCTTATAATCAAGAGAGAAACAGGTGGCCAATTTAATAATTTAATTTAAATTGGGACTGTGGCTACTTAGCCTCACAACTAAATAGGAGTATGATTCTGAGACCAAGGCTAACGATTTGACTCAACACAATGTTCTAAGTTAAAAAAGGCTTGAGAATGGACAAAACCTTGTTGAGTCCACAACAAATCATATCCACCATTTGGTTCAAATTTTTAAAAATTTAAGGTAAATCTTAGGTCATTCTGCTAAGTTTAAATGGGGATGGGCTTCAATAAGTAAAATCAAAGTGTGTTTTCGACTGCTTACCCACTACCTCCCTCTATGTTCATTTCTAAGCTTGACCCATTTGAAAGTTTTTTTGAGACATTGGGGCTTGTTTGCAGTCAAGGTTATGGGTTTGTGTGAAACATGTGGCCTGGTTTAAGGCCAACGTGTGGCTTTTTTGAAAGTTCTGGCATTGTTGCATGTTGTGGATGATCATTTAAGATGATCATTTTGGTCTCTCCAATTACTAAAAATGGCTAGTTTTCTCTCAATGCAACCTATATGTGGATTCATCCTCTTCACTGTCCATATCTTTGCACTACCTTATCTACTTGCTGTTGGAATTTTTACTTACCTTATCTCATTTCAATATGTGGACATTTGAGTAGTTTTCAGAGGCACACATCATTTGGTTTTGGATTTCCTATTCATCCAACTTATGGGAATCACTTCTCTAATCACTAGTGAATTTGTTTCTTCCTAAGGGGAGAAATGTTTTTCGTAGACAATGAATTGTGTTCTATTTTTAGCTACCTATATTAGCATATTGGCATAATGCATCAAATGGTGCCATGAAAATGTGATTCAATTAATCTACATCCATCTAAATTATATACATGATGCAATTAATCAAGGCTGGCCATGAAACTATATTCCTTGTAATCTAAAGTTCATTTCAATGATCTTTTTGTAAAACATGATTAATAATATTGCATACTTATATAAATGTATATGCGCCTATATAAGAACCATATATATGCACATATACATGTATATAATAATATTATTAATCATGTTTTACAAAAAACATCTTCTATGTTTTTCCCTCATTAAGATTTCTTTCCTAATGCAACAATGCTAACAAATTGAACACCTATAGATAATAACCAGCTAGGAATAAATTTACAAATAGTTGTGTTAGTAAGTACACACATTTCTTGGCTTCTCCTCTTGTTGCCTATGACTGTCGATTTTGCATCTCAAACCTTCTTCGCCATGTACTTTTCAGGGATGGATCTTACCAACAATATAAACAATTAAAGGACACATTTGTAGGAAGACCAAAAAATCTCGTATTCACGCACTTATTCTTGTTGTCCTTGGAGTAGCGAAAGCGGTGCCTGTGCTTCAAGGTAGGCAAACAAAGTGTAACGAAAGAAGTGATGGAAGTGGTTTTTATAAACACATTATTCATTTGAATGAGGTGCATTGTCATGACCAAATTCACATGAGTGCAACAACCTTCTTTCGGCTAGCAAATCTTGTAAGGCAAAAAGGAAGTCTATCAGATACGATGAGCATAACGTTAGAAGAACAATTAGTCATATTCCTCCACACCGTTGGCCATAATATGAGGAATCGTAAGATTTCCCACAACTTTGGTCACTCCAGAGAGACAGTAAGCCGATACTTCCACAAAGCCTTGACAGCTATCTTAGCACTCCATGTGGATTATTTCCTACCACTTGGTCCAAACACTCCTCCTGAAATAAGTGGGAAGGACCGTTTCGATCCTTACTTCAAGGTAAACCCCCTAGTGCTACAAGTTTCTTTTCCTTTAGTGATAATCTTATTATTGCATTTTTCTTGACTGCAATTTTTCTTTCTATAGGATTGTGTTGGAGCAATTGATGGTGTAATACCCAAAATAATTGAACAAAAACACAACTACAATTTTTTTTTGTTTGAAACAAGCTATAACATACATCTAGGTCAGCAAGGTTAAACAAAAACCCTTCGATGCGAAGCCCAAAAATGTAAGCTCGCTTGGGTAGGTCACCGTAACACTTAAGGCCCATGAGGCAGGCGTTGGCATGCCATTGATTCCTATACGGCGGGAGTCAATAGGCAACGAAAAAGATTAAAGTTGCTTCCAAGGGAATTATCTTATCTTTAGGTTTTCATGAGATACTAGGTTAAGACGGTCTGCCCCTAAGAAATTTCCAAGTTAGGATTCAATTTGCTAAGGATAGATTAATTCAGCTTTTAACATAGCAAATATTAATCTAGCAATTTCACAAATAAACTAAGGTTACTACCCTAACGAATAACTCCTAAGGTTTACAATTCCATTAGCTAGTTTGATCATTTAATTGATATAACTTTTCCAAATCTTATTGGTATACATTTGTGTATAAAATAAAATTAAGATTTCTATGATTATAAATTAAATAAAAACAAAATAAATAAAATAAAAGAAATATGATTAAAGAACGATTCAAGACTTTCCTCTACTTTCAATTTCATTGAATTAGTTTTATCAAGAAATAATCCATAACTTAATTTTAATTATCAACAACAGAATAAACATACGATAAAACCTAATGAAGGATAAATTACCAAATTAATCAAATTCAATTTACTACTAATATAATACGACTAACCATAAACTAAAATATTCCTTATAAAATCAAGTCACTATCTAATGACAACTTTTTAACTCATAACAAATTTAATTTTCAAGTGAAATTACGAACACCACTTATTCAATTTGTAAATAACTCAATAGGAAAATAATTACTTAAAACAATAATTTAAAGTTCTAATATATATAAATTTTTTTATATCTTTCATAACATTTATATTGAACAAAAAGATTATTAATTCATCTTTACTTCAACCTAGAATTAGTAACCATAAAACTTATCTTAACATTAAAAATTGCTACCATAACTATTAATACGATTACATGGGCTTGATAAGATAATTAATAAAATATTACATTGACTTGGGAAGATGGGTAATAAAATATTATATTGACTCCCAAACCCTAATTCAAAATTAGGGTTGGGAGTCTCTTAAAAAACACAACTGAAAACCCTAATCTCCATTTGTTCCTTCTTTTCTCTCTCTAAACTCTCTTGTTAGAGGATTGAGCTTAACAGCAATACATGTTACTGTCGCTCCAGATCTGATACGCAGTTCAAATAGGTTACTGTCGCTTTCATTTGGCTAAAGTTATGGAGCTCTGCTAGAATAATGGCATTGCTACAGTAACTGGTCTTTATTTCTGTATTATTATGTTGGTTTTAGTTTTATTTTCTTTGGTGTTCGTTGAAAGGGAAGTAGATACGTTGGGCAGATTTTGGAAGGGTTGAAAACCCTAATGATAGTAGAACCGCTCCAGATGTTTACCTTATTATTATTCTGTAATATATTTTTTATGATAATGCTAGGTTAGAGGGCAAGATGGGCTATTCTCTATGCCCATCCTTGCTTGAAAATACATGGCCAGCCATGTTTGGACCACTACCGTGGCTCTAAGCCACGACAGAGCTTCGGCTCTGCCGTGACTTAGAGTTCACAGTAGCAGCCAAAGTGGATTTCTACCGTGGCTCTAAGCCACGACAGTGCTTCGGCACTGCCGTGACTTAGAGTCACGGCAGCGCCGTTGTGCGATCACGGTGCCAAAGAAATTGCAGGGTTTTCAAAACCCTAAACGGATATGAATCCATTTCGACATAAGGTTTAAGTTATTATTATTATTATTTATTTATTTACAGCATAATAATAATAATATATAATATATAATATTAATCATTGTTTGATCGCTATTTCTATGAACAAATATAAGGTTTAAAACAACATGATAAAATATTTAATGTTATATATATTATATGCTATTATAGCATATAATATATATAATATTAGGCATTAATTATTTATTGGTTATAAGGTAGGGTTAAATTTCCACAACATGTATTAGATTTTATGAAGTTCTGTTCCATTTGATGATCATGCTGGTTAATAACATAATGTGAATATACTAAGTATTTTTTATTCATGCTAGGATAAACCTACAACAAAACATGTTTAAATCAACCCATTTAGTATGACAGGTTGCTAACAGTTAATAGATACTTTATATCTTCCTTTCGATGTTACAGATCTATTAACAGTTCAAGGCTTGATAGATAAATACACTCCCTGTTTGAAAAAGAGGTAAGGTATATCGTTATGCAGGTTTTGGTACACATTTTTTTTTTGAAGATGTAACATGAATATGAATTGTACACAATTACTACCAACATGGTAATTACTAAATTGTATACAGTTCTGGTTTCATTTTGTATATTGTCAACATCTGTACATGAAGATTAGAATTTAATATAAATCTAGTTTTGGTTTCTCTCTCCTTGAATTAACTGCTTCAGTTTGCTAGTTTACTTATGTATTTAGGCAAGAAATACAAATCTTTAGCTTTTGAAATTAATAATGCTTATTTTAATTCAACTAGTTATATGAATTACAGGGTTATCTTTTGATTTTACAGAAATTAATGAACATACTGAATAACCAAAATTTCCAAACTATATTTAACATGCATTTTGCAATAATCAAATTGTTAATTTAGAATATAGAACCTTTAAAATAACAGAATAAGACAAGTTGGATACACAATTTTTAATATCAATTTTTTTTACTACAGGAATTACATTATTTTCTGGTAATCATTGTAATGCTAAAATAAAAAAAACACAAAATATTAACTAATTCACTGTTACAGGAACTTAGAAACTTATTTCTGCTACAGGAACCTAATAACATTTTCTGCTACAAAAACTTAACAACATTTTCTGCTACAGGAACTTAACATTTCCTGTATAACTATTAAAATGAACACTTCCAATTTTACAACTAAATCACTCTACCATACATCAGAATTTAAAACTTCTGATAATGAATACAGATTTAGGACTATTTTAAAAGAATAATAATTTGACTCAATACAGGAAAATCATAAATCAAACAGTCTAAAGTTCTGCTTAAATAACATTACAGAATCTTTATGTAGTAATTACACAATTATAAAGAACATGCCCTTTTCAATCAGAAACATCTTAAGACCATCTTTAAAAACTTTCAACTTAGTCTTTAATCTTCAGTCCTGGTCTATTCCTTAAGCCATGAACCAAGACCTGCAAAAACATAAGACTTTCTTCACATGGCCATGGAGCTCACCTCCCAGCCTAGGCCATTACATGGCCACCCCCGAGCTTGGGGAAATAAGGATAGGATAGGGTACACTCAAACAACACAAACATAGACATTAAGCATAAATATGGTACATAGATTTTCACAATAAAACTCCCATCCCAGGCTTAAACAAAGGATTCAAACATAGAACCCATATAATGGGTGAAGGTGGAATTTCCAATTGGAGTCACCAAGCTTATGATAAAACAAAAAATAAACAAGTATACCAGCCTTCACAAGGCCCTTCCAACCCCAAACAGCTCAATTCCATGAGCAAAATAACAAGTCCTTATGGCCCCCAATCACCTTATGACTGCCAAACAGCATAAGATGGTTATCATGGTTGCCCATACAACCATGCACTCATACAAACAGAAATCCCAACTCAGGCCCTTCACCCCAAGTTCTCCTACTTTCCTCCCAAGGATGAGGACTGAACTTGCACACCCATAACATGAACAATTACAAGAAAAATAGCAAGACTGAAATCAAAAGCTCAAATGAAAACAACAACAATAAAAAGGTTTACTCATAGTAAAAACAGATTACAATTTCTTTCACAAAACACATTCTTTTCAAGCATAATTCAAATAAACAACAAGATTTTGAAAACCACCAACCTCCTTCAAGGACAAGGCTGAATTGAGAGTTAAAGATGAGCTTTCTTTGGCACACAGCTTGCTATCACAAATCTCCTAGACAAAGGCTCTCAAGAATTCCTCTAATTTTCTCTCCCAACTGCCTTAGGCAAGAATGAACTAGTCCCCCTATTTTTCAAGTCTTTCTTCCAAAAACATTCTTCTCTCTACACCCTTCCCAAGCTGTTAGGTTTTCTAGATCTGAACAAAAAAGACACTTGCCCCTCTCTAGAGTTTTGGGATGAATTTCAACATATGAAAATAAGAGAAAACTTAGGGAACATTTCCATTTTCGTGCATATCAAGAATGACCTAATTGGAGAGACATATAAGTGGCCTAGGAAGATGAAAATAGAAGAATTGACACCCCAACCCAAGTCCTAACCTTGGGGCACTAAAATTCACATTAAACTTCATCCTAGGGCTCCTCAAAACCTCTTAAAATAACCAATTAATAATGCATCCGAAAATGGAGTTTGTTTTCAACAATTCTTGGTCCTCTAACCCACCTACCAAGCTTGGGAATGCTCAAGGCTAACTAAGGAGAAGGTGAGGCCCAAAATCCACTCAACATGCCACTACATCACTAAGGTGTCAAGTGACACATCACAAATAATACACATCACAACACATGTGGCATGCCTTGTGTGCAAAGACATTTAAACATTTTGACAAAGATAAAAATTACTTACAAACATATATATCAAACATTATCAACCATATACACACAGTCATCACATTTACGAAAGAAACACAATACAACGAGGTCATACTCTTCTAGAGTCGACCTTGGCTTTTTTTGACTAATTGCACTTTGATCCTATCTTGTTTCCCTGACTTATAACCATGACCATGTTCCTGCACACTCAATTTCAATGTCAGTACATTATAAAATATTGCATTAATAATCATCTCAAAAGTAAAATAGTAACAGTTAAACTGGACAGTACATATATATCTGCATTCATAAACATTACATAATCCACATAAGCATGTAATCCTGACCTAATCATTGAACCATGATGCCATCACTTTTACCATTCTGTAAGATAACGTGACAAGTGCAAAATCAACTTTAACCTTAAATTTTCTATCACACAGGGTACATTCTTTTACTCTTTATAATCCTTCATCATAATTTTATCATCACTTTATTCATTACTTTCAAATGAACATATGTAATTTGAATCTGAGAACATAATCTCATTAACTCATATGTCCCACTAATCGTTCTAGATCTATATAAATCATGATGCAGTTTTATCCAATTACAAAGCATTAATTTTGTCAATTAAAAATCAATTATATGGCATAAAATCAAGTAGCCAATTCATCAAGCAATTCTCGTAATCATGTCCTAAAATTCATCAATATATTTCATCACCTAACCTTTCACCTTCATAAAATTTCACATTGCAACAATAATTCAAATTGTGATTAATCATTTTCCTAAACAACTCACATCAGCCTATATTTATTTGAATTGTGACAACTTAATATTTGGCTAAAGAAATCATCAAAAAGACAGTCATATTGTAGCGTAGGGTTGACATTGTGAGTATAGAAAGCATCACAAAATGTATTCACAACTACTGTAATCGAACCTTTGTCAAAAGGGTAAAATCTTCTTAATTAATCATAACTTAAGCCAAATACTAAGTCTACCATAACGATAATGGCAAAGCTATGAGGGGTCTAGGGTGAGGCCTCACAGATAGAACCCATATACCAGTCATTGTTGATGTTGACTTACATGGTAAATATCAGGATAGAAAAGGGAACTTGTCATAAAATGTTATGGCTGTCTCTTCTTTTGATTATAAGTTTCAATACATTCTTGCTGGTTGGGAAGGGTCTACTGCAGATAGTCTTGTTCTAGCTTCAGCTCTCAGTAGAGCAGATCCACTTGTAGTTCCCCCTAGTATGCCATTTCACACTATATGTTTACTGAAGAAAATGATAAATGTTTCACAATTTAACAATATATGTTTTACTAAAGAAAACTATGAAAACCTTGAACACGAAGCTGGAGAAGCTGGAGAACAAGATTCTGGATAAGGTAAGCAATAAAAATTGGAAGGAGGAGATAACTACTGAAATCAACAAAATCATTGACAACAAGGTTAAAGAAATTAAGGTCAAAGTTAGCAACAATGGGAAAATGATTAATGAAGTCTTGAGCCACAGCAATGAAGGACTCAACACGGCTATCATCAACCTGAACATGCTTCACAACTACCTAGAGAAAAAATAGCTGGAAAATATGACCATCACTATTGAAGACGATGCTGGGAATGTAGGTCTAGGTACTAGAACTAGAGGATGTACTCAGAGGAAGATCCCTAAGAAGCCAAAGGAGCTGAAGGACCTAAAAAAAGAAATCCAGAAGATGGAGGAGTTGAAGATGAAGGAAGACAAAATGATAAGCAATTAGTTTTGTCCGGTTGGTTGCTGGGTGTTGTTGGTAGTGTTGCTAGATCTATTTTTCTTTGCTTTAGTTATTGTTTATAGTGTTGTTTTGGGTCCTTCTCTATTCTTTCTAGCAGGCGTCTCATTTTGGAAAACTTTCATGCTTTATCTTTTTGCTATGATGTAAATGGTTTCGGGTTTCATTCAAAACCTATTTTTACCTTATTAAAAAATAATATATGTTATATTGTAGAAAAATATTATTTAGTCGATGCTGGATATCCAAATGTATCAGGATTTCTTGCACCTTATCACTGTACACGTTACCACCTAAAGGAGTTTTCAAGAGAAAACCCTATAAACAGCCCACAAGAGTTGTTTAACCACCGACGCCCCTCTCTTAGAAATGAAATAGAGTGTACATTTGGCATTTTGAAGTAGTGTTTTCCTATCCTGAGGCATGCAACATCCTATCCAATCATGACATAAGCACATATTGTTTTGGCATGTGGCATACTGCACAACTTCATTACTATAGAGGACGGTGTTCCATCCAAAGTGGATATTGAAGAGGACGATGATCGTGATGGGATAAATGTACCAATACTTGAGACATATGGGTTGAGTCAATGTGATAGGGATGATTGGGGGAAGTTTAGAGATGATATGGCAAGTAGGATGTGGGAAGACTACAGATGTAGAGAATATTTGTAGTTTTAATGCAGATAGAGAGATATGCATGATGGTTTCATTGACCTTTTATTTGTCTCTTCATTCCTAGTTGGTTATTGTCTATGCCTCTTGAATTTGTAAGCCTTGTTGCATTAGGAAATATAAATGGAATACACTAAGGAGTACCACATGATGAAGATCAATTATACTATTGTAACTCTGATTTATCTTTGATTAACATTCATGCTTACTATTCTTTGATTTTGGTCTCTTCGAAATGTGTGTATCTTGTTTGACATTTGTGTATCTTGTTTGACACTTTGTCTTTTAAACGGGGATTGAGACAATGGTAATTTAACCCTCAAATTCCAATTCCACCTTTTCATGTGGAAGATGTAGCAGAGCATATATACTAGAGCATATATAGTACAACTGTACGAACATAGTAAACCATATATACATGCATACTTAGCTACATGCAAATGAGAATGAACAATAAAGACATATAATACATATTGTTGGATACATGCAAGTGAGAATGGATAATAAAGACATATTTTTACATATTGCTGGATATCATGCATAAATGCAATATTTTGGATTATATGCCACTGTTGTATGACTCTTTCCTTAATATCCAATCTCATTTGCATGTAGCTAATAATTGCATATAAACTGTATGAACATAGTAGACCATATATACATGCATACTTAGCTACAAGCAAATGAGAATGGATAATAAAGACATATATTACATATTGCTGGATATCATGCATAAATGCAATATTTTGGATTATATGCCACTGTTGTATGACTCTTTCTTTAATATCCATTCTCATTTTCATGTAGCTAATAATTGCATATAAACTATCTGAACATAGTAGACCATATACATGCATACTTAGCTACATGCAAATGAGTATGGATAATAAAGACATATATCACATATTGATGGATATCATCCATAAAAGCAATATTTTGGATTATATGCCACTGTTGTATGACTCTTTCTTTAATATCCATTCTCATTTGCATGTAGCTAGCGATTGCATATAATAGGTGGTGTAGGTGATGTCCTTCATAGAACTCATGATGAGCATTGAGGATGAGGTTCAAGTAAGCCAGTCAACTTCTTCCTCCAAGAAGGTTATGTGGACAAGAGAGATGGAACAAAAGTTCCTAAACTTGCTCCATGATCAAGTTCACCTAGGAAGGAAAGGCGAACGGGGCTTCAAAAAAGGAGCTTGGATAACCATTGAGAGGAAGTTCAATGCTGAGATGAACCTTAATCTGTCAAAGGAAAATTCTAAAAATAAGCTTAAAGGATGGAAGCAAGGTTTTAGAGTCATGAGAGAGTTGAATAATATGAGTGGTTTTGCATGGAATGAAGCTACTCAATGTGTGGATGCTGATGACGTGGTGTGGGACGAGCTTCTAAAGGTAACATGTTTTTTTTAATATGTTGGTCTAAGCAATATTTCCTTCTTATTAAGTTAGATACAAGACATAGATCTAATTCATTCATCATGAAAACATGCAAAGAAAAGAATTCAAAAGTGCCAAAGTGTATAAGAGACAACCCTTCTAGTACTACAATGACCTAGCCTTCATTGTAGGTAATGACATAGCTAAAGGTACCGCAGCTACTATTGCACAAGAGATAGAAGAAGGGTTCAATATGGATGGGGCCGCCTATGTGGATTGTGATGAGGATGTCCCTATGAGTACACCTCTTAACACTACAACTGATTTGGATGATGAATTATATCATTCCAATCAATCGAGTGCAAGTGGTCATCCAAATCCTTCAACATTGTCAACAAGGAGGGGAAAGAGGAAGAAGGCAACCATGGCTGGTTCATTGGATGTGCTTTGTCAAACTATGAAAAGAATAGAAGAGGACTTTTGTTTGCCTCTTCTAATCAAACTAGACAATTCTGAATCAGATTTTGTCTTAGATAGTGTCTATGAGGCTCTCAAAGGCATCCTTGATTTGATTCAAGCCACTATGCTAAAAGCATATGACACCTTCATGGTTGAAACTGAAAGAGCCAAAGGGTTCTTGAACACAAATAAAGATGAGAGGGTGCAGTATATTGCCATGAAGTTTGCAGACCTCTAGCTACTTTTTTTTTTCATTTTAAAGTATTGTTACTTAAACATTGGCAAGGCTAGCCAAGATAATTTTTAAGTTAGCAAGGTTAGCCAAGATACTTGTCTTATTAATATCATACATTGTTTTTGTTTATCAGCTTCTATACTATATATGCTCTAGTATATTTTTCTGCTATTTCAGCCATGATGATATTGTTTTTACTGTAATTTCATGCATTATGATATTTTTCTGCTATTTCAGCCATGATGATATTGTTTTTACTATTATTTCATGATTATAAATGGAATACACCAAGGAGTAACACATGATGAAGATCAATTATAGCAATAATGTTATTTCAACCATGATGATATTGTTTTTACTGTTATTCCATGATTATAAATGGAATACACCAAGGAGTAACACATGATGAAGATCAATTATAGCGATAATGCTATTTCAGCCATGATGATAATGTTTTTACTATTATTTCATGCTATTTTAGCCATGATGATATTGTTTTTACTGTTTATATCAGATTTTTGGTTTATGTATGAAGCCCATGTTGGTAAATTATTGTTTTTAGGTGTTTATCAAATTAAGTTAATTGTGAAAGCAAATCAAAACCAAAACTAGTGCACCAACAATTTGCTACTTTGCCATAACACGAGCAATTCCTGTAATGACAAAAAAAAAATTATGCTCCTAGATACATAGCTAACCTATACAAGAAATCTTTAAAACAATTTAAATACTCTAATATGATACAAGTATCTAAAACAAAGATAGCTTGTGTCAATACTCACCTTCAGAAACTGCTTTAAAAAGCTTGAAGTTTTAAAGAATACATAATTGTAGCTCTGTAGCTTCATATTGTTCTTAGAACATGTTCAGATCAGCTAAATCATCCATTGGTACAACAAGCCCCATATAATCACTGACAGCATCTGGAAAGCAATCATCATCAAAGTTCAACAAAGAATCAAAGTCTTCCAAATTAGGGAATTGCAACTATGACAAATCTATGGGGATATTATCATGGGAAGGATCAACATTAGCATTAGAGTTATGTGATGAGGGCATTTCATCTTTCACTTTCACCATTCTATCGCTAGGTTCTTCCCAATGATTTGATGTCAATGGTGGTTTTTGAGCTTTAGCTGGCTTTCCAAGAAGGTCAGTTGCTGCAAAAGATAATTGAGTACTCATTTGCCTTAGTTTAAGTTTAATTTTCATCTCACCCTTGACATTGTCCAGATCTTTTGGACCACTGCTAGAGGAGCCACATCTGGTTATGATCTCTTTGACCTGCACTTTTCCCTCTCTGCCTCTTTTGGTTCTCTTTCTTTTAGCACCCCTAGATAGAGTAGTCTCAAAAATAGTTGCACCCCTTTGAATGCCAATGCTATTAACTTCATGTAGAAGTTCTCTTTTTTTTACATGTGTTAACCATACATCATCTTTCACTTTCACCATTCTATTACTAGGTTCTTTCCAATGATTTGATGTCAATGATAGTTTTTGAACTTTAGGTGGCTTTCCAAGAAGGTCAGTTGTTGTAGAAGACAACTGAGTAGTCTTTTTCCTTAGTTTAAGTTTAATTTTTAGATCATCCTTGACATTGTCTAGATCTAGTCGACTACTGCTAGAAGAGCCACATTTGGTTATGATCTATTTGGCCTTCTCTTTTCCCTCTCTGTTACTTTTGGTGCGCTTTCTTTTAGCACCCCAAGGTAGAGTAGTCCCAAGAGCAGCTGCACCCCTTAGAATGTCACTGCTATTAACTTCTTCAATGAGATATTTTCTCTTTTTTACATGTGTTGACCATACATCACTAGTCGACCATACATCACTGGTCATCTGATTCTTATAGGTGGTGCCTTGCAATCCCTATAAAACAAATAATTGTCTCAAATGAAACACTACTAATGAACATGGACAATCATTTTTCTATAGTAATTTACTCTAACTATTTACCAAAAGTAGAGGAGTCACATTGACATTCTACAAGGCTTCCTTCTAAATATCTCTATAACTGTTTCTCCCTCTGGAACTTATGGGGGCCACCAATAATGTTTTATCTATTCTTTAATGTTTTATCAGAAACTTCAAATCTGATTGAAGGTTACTTTCACAGGCTGGCAAGGAAAACTTGTGAATGTTATTTTGACTGAAAAAGTAATTACAATTTGTTTCAACTAAAGTGAAAATTACTCCCGAACTGGTTAGCTCTTCCTCTTAAAACATCTTATACAAATCCTCATGGCAATCTGACCATATCAATCTTTACAAACTTAGCCTCTAAAGCCCATAAGAAAGAACTGAAGCAAAATTGACTAAAACTGCAATTGGAATCACAATTTCTATGGAAATAAAACATAGAATCAAGCACCTAAACACAACGTTCATTATTTTGAACAATCAACCTTCCATAGAAAAAAGCATAGCTCCCCAACAATTTCACATCTTTTGGATTAATGAAGGCACCAAATTGACATTAAAATTATAGTCAATATCAAGTTTGTACTTGTTATAAGGATCTATGTTTGTTTGTTATCATGGTTTGTTTCTAGTGAGATTAGAATACATGGTTTGTTGTTAGAGTACATATATGTTGTTCATGATTTCAACTTACAATCTATATTTCTGATGACTACACATATTTCTGATGTTACTCCTTGGTGTATTACATTTATTATGGGAACTTTGCATGGTGTGTCTTCACACCACCATTTCGTTATTGGATTTTATTCTTCCCCATCTCCTATGTATGAGTATAGATGTCTTATTAGATCCTTTCACTTTCAAATAGAAAGTCTCTTTAATCAACCATGGATTGTTAGAGTAGATTTGATTATGTGGAGTTTCTAAAAATTTATGAAGTGTATTTGAATGAACTCTCATTACTTCTTCACCACTCATATGTTGTTCATGATTTCAACTTACAATCTATATTTCTGATGACTACACATATTTCTAATGTTACTCCTTGGTGTATTACATTTATTACGGGAACTTTGCATGGTGTGTCTTCACACCACCATTTCATTGTTGGATTTTGATCATCCCCATCTTTTATGTACGAGTATAGATGTCTTATTAGATCCTTTCAGTTTCAAATAGAAAGTCTCTTTAATCAACCGTGGATTGTTAGAGTAGATTTGATTATGTGAAGTTTCTAAAATTTTATGAAGTGTATTTGAATGAACTCTCATTACTTCTTCACCACTTCAAACTATTTGTAGTACCCAGGTAAGATGATTGTACTGTACTATACCCTTTTTCAGGCCTAGAAATATAGCGGTGAGTGATCAACGGCTTCGATGTCCCTCAATTCAAGTCGAGTCAACATATAACAAGGATAAAGCATGCAGGGCAATGAAGATAGTAGATAAGAAATTAGTTGCATAGGAAGTGGCCACGACCAAGAAGCACAGTAGTTACAGATGATCATGCAAGTAGTACTTTATTCAAGAGAAATCGAAGCCATGGATCACAAAACCACTATCCTCCCAGACCCAGAAAGGGTATAGGCCTACACCATTTCATCTTTCTTGAGAACTCCCAATTGTTTTAAGCAGAGAAGAAGTTATGAGAGGAATTGTAAAAATGAAAATAAAAGTAGCAGGCTCGTTGAACATTAGTATGTTTCTTTTTATTACAATTATAATTAGTTCCTTGGTTCCTTAGTAATTGATTTTTATTGCATCATTGTCTTTGGTTTGTCATTTTGTTTTGAGTGTCCAGTTATTTAAACCAAAGACTTCGACTTAGCCAAAAAATGTGCAAGTCTACATTAGTATGTTGCTTTTTATTGTAATTATAATTAGTATGAATGAACAAAGATAATGTTAATGCAATATTTGTTGTTATAGCGTCAATGACTTTGGTGAATGTGCCTATGTGTCAATGCGGTGTTGCGCCATGCATGTTGAGGATGTCACACACAACAAGAAATCCTGAGCATCAATTTTGGTGTTGCCCAAATAGGAAAAAGGTCTGGATATGTTATTATATTTTATGTTTATAAATAATGTGACAACTAATCATTTTAGGAAGAGCTGATGTAGATTTGGTATTGCAGGGAAATAGTGGATGTCAATACTTCCGGTGTGTCAATGAAACCACATTTACGTCTACCCCATCTACATCTGTACCTGATGTAGGAAATGACTGCAACTTGTGCAAGGTTAGAGAGGCAAATAGTGCCGCCAAGATTTCTTTAATGGCGAAAGCAGAAATCATGTTTTTGTGATGCCTTCTTTGTGTAGTTTGCGCACTACTTTATTGGGACCATATGCGTAAATGTGGTTAACAAAGGGCTATTGTAGATACATGAAGTTTTTTATAATTTCAAGTAGATACGTTGGACATATTTTGATAAACTCTTGAACTTTTTTGTTGTTTATGACTTCGTTAATATTTTGAATATAAAATTAAACAAAATTAAATATTAACCTTATTAAAAAAAATTGAAAAATATTTATGATTTTCTATATAAAATAAAATAAAATAAAAAAATAAATATTTATGATTTTTTCTATAAACTTAAATAAAATAAAAAAATAAATGAAAAAATAAATTATTATATTAAAACAATTCAAAAAATACAATAAAAATCATACTCAAATTCCAATTCCAGTTTCAAAAAGTGGAACCAAACGAAGGAAATACATCTTCTCGCTCATATTCTGGGTCAACAAAACGGTCCAAACTATAATCTGGAAATGAAAAACTAGATTATCAAATCCATAACTTGACCATTTCCAGCATTTGATCAAATGCAACATTTCCTAATTCTCGCTACCAAACGGACCCTAAATTAAACATTATATAATAATTTAAAAAACTTCAGTTTTTTCTTGTCAAATTCCAATTCAAATTCAAAATGTAGAACCAAACATAGAAATGGTTAATGTAATTCCAATTGCAATTTGAAATTGTAGAACCAAACATAGAAATAGGAATTTCAAAGTTCTAATTCTAATTTTTAAAATTGCAACCAAATGCAAAAGATAGATTGTCTTAGTCATCTTCCGAGTCAACCAAACAGTCCAAACTATCTTCTGAATACACAAAAGCGGAATTTCAAAACCTTATTTTGAGATAATTAGGTTTTGAGTGAAATTCTAATTCCTCAACCAAACAAGATCAAGATAAATCTCCAATAATTTCAATGGTTGTAGAAATATTTACAAAAAAGAGTTCAAATGTCTGCAATAATAATTAGAGGAAAGAGTTCCAATGGTCATAGGAACAGTCACCAAATAAAGCTCCAATGGTTGTGGGAATAGTCATAGAATATAGTTCCAATGGTTGCAACAATAGTTAGCTACTAAAACTAATTACTGAATAGAAAATAAAATACTTAACCAAATGAGAAAAATTCTCACCAAGTGGGCCCCCTTAGACAAGTCTTCCACAATCTTAACTCAAATATAGACAACTAAAGTATCATTATATTCATCAAAATGTTGTTACAACATGATAGTAATATAATAACTTTAGCGTGCACAAGATAATAGTATATCCATAACTACTTTAGAATAATATTCATTTCATCACATCCAAGAGTAATATAGATAGATCACATAGAAGATTGATATCAAAACAAAGATATACATAGATAGGTTCATGCATGTAGCTAAATAATTTTAAGAAAGAATTATGAAAAGTATCATCAACTAGGTGTTGAACCTCGTAATAATGGCAATAGATATGTAAGAAATCTTATGAAAAATTAGCCATTATTTGGGCTTATCACTCCCTCCAACCTAATGGATTGTTGGTCCTATAGAAAGTGCAAGTATAACTTATGAAAGGTATATTCTCTTGTAGCTAGGATCTAATATTTGTATTTAGGTTTGTAGATAACTCTATGCCAAGTATAGAAAATGTATGCAAGTTCACATGATTCTTCCCTTAAAGAGAAAGGGGCATGGATCTCCCTATCTCTATGTGCTATGACTTATTTCTCCCAACTATTTTCATTTTGGATCCAATAAATTAGTGCCATTAAATGTATATATTTGATATGTAATAATGGATTCCACTCATGATCATTAAGAACAACATAGTTGTGCAAATATAATTCACAAAGTAAGTTTTTAGTTTCTATTGGGGAAGACTGGTAATATTGTAAGAAGTCTCGTGGAGTCTCTATAGAAGGCTTTAAACTAGGGACTACTCTTGACAATTGAAATGAAATACTAAGCTCCTTGAAATGCAATGCATATATCCTTGAGGGAGTTCTACACTCTAAAATTTATGGCACTAAGGTCATCACATTGTTTACCTAATCTATTAATGCAATAATTTATGCATTCTTCCCCTCAATCTCCCTATATTTCTTTGTAATAACTTCCTATAGGTTGTTCTTCTCTTTATTCCATTCTTCTTCCTTATTGTTCATATCTTTACATAAATCTATGGCTATTTATTCCCATAAGAAAGTAGTAGGTCGGTGAATACCTGCTAGGAATCACCTGTATTATACTTCTTCACCCACAACTTGCTCAATTGCAACAGTAAGCCTTGCTAATCCTAAATTATTTTTTTCCAAGTTTCCTTCCATCAACAACCCCAGTTATTCCTAGGGAAGTTCCCTTTCTTGAGATACTTGTTCAACCCCCTCCTCAGATTCTTGTGTAGGCATCATTGCCATATCTTGTTGCTTAGATGACGAGAAAAATTTGGGGATTCCCCTAGGAGGCCTGTTATGGATTATCCTTTCTTCTTCAAAAAGAGTGGTATGAACAAAGTCTAAGGATTCAATTTGAATATTCACTATAGGTGCAGTAAATTTTATCTCTTTACTAGGTTTACCCCCGAGCCTACGACTCTTCCTCTAGGCTGTTTTCTCCATAATTTTTTTGTCTTAGAATTTTTAGTAGGATTTTTTTTTATTCTCACTGGTTGCAAGAGGTTCATCTTCCCTAGTTTTCCATTTTCTATAGAAAGGGTTTTCCTTTACAATTTTCTGCATTTTAGCCATTCCCTTTTCAACCTTAGTCTTTTTCCTTTTTGCATTTCTACTGTTGTCCTAGTAAAAACTATTGATTTAGGGAAAAATCCTCACTAGAGTCTGAAGATGAACTACTTGGATTTCTGTGAAAAGATTTAGATAAACTATTTTTTGATGTAGGAGGGTTTGTGCTAGAAACTAGCCTAGAATTTGAATCCTCGGGGGTGCATTTTATCGCTGTTGCCTCCCCACTAACCCTACGGGTCAAGGGTTGACCTCTAAGACCGACATTCACTGTTCTTAACTTTTTAATTTTCCAAAACTCATCCCGTGAAATCCAAGACACATCTTGTACAAAGACCTTAATTAAACAGTGATGGGAAACAAAATTTTCCCTTCCTTTCTTTGTCTCAATAGCCATGATTTCCAATAAATTATATAGAACATTGGGGACATTCATTCTCCTTCCATGTTGCATGTAGCATAGAATCTTGAAGTCTATAGAATGTAGACATGACTATAGAACCTCATAGGAAATGTATCTGATGATATAAACAACAACATTTTTCTATGTTCCTGGTAAAGAAGCCTCATTATTTTATGTTTATCTATTTCAAGTGGAGAATCCCAAGGTCTAGTAAAATTTTCTCTAGCTATTCTAGTGTCTTTATGTGGTGAATAAATTAATGCACCTCCCTAGAGGCCGGTTAAAAAGTCAAGGGATGCACAACTTTCTTGTGCCACCTCATGTTGCTAGATAGGAGTGCTAGGGAGATCTGACACAAGATGAAGGAAGCTACTTGGTTACCTTGATGCGATTTTATTTTGATAAAATATGATTGTCTAGATGCTTGGAGGTGAATTAGATTGATGAAAAGTCAATTAAACATGTATGTGTAGGTGTCCAAATGCAACTAAACTAATCATATGCAAATAACTTAGATAGATGAATTGATTAAAGTGTTTCAATTATGGAAAGTGAAAGTTATAACTAAAAGAATTAAACATTAAGCTCTATAAGCTCACTACCTCTGATAGACATGCAACCCAAGGACAACAATATAACTAATGGATGTCATCATGCTGTGCTAACATCTCATATGGGAAAAGTAAAAACTTAGTAGGAATGAAATAGAAGGACATAAAAGATAGAACTATTATATGAAAATGCAAATAAGGTAAATAAATAGAACAAAAATAGATGAAGTAAAGTATAAAAAATAAGAGGAAATGATAATGGAAATAAAAAATTATGATTCTATGACAAAATCAACTTAGTAGTGTGGACGATTCAACTATTTATAAATATTTTATGAGAAAATGAAATGAGGAGAGGAGTCGAGATGATAGAACCTAATTCGATGGTTGATAATGTGTTATGATCATATCTTTCAAACCCATCAAATCTCTATAGAAACCTACACACAAGTGAAAAGGAAAATATTTGTGGCCATAAAGAGGCTCGTCCTAGTCAAACCCCCCACTTTGGTGTTTTCACCTCCATGGAAAGTTGTTAGATATGATAATTCGGTGATACATAACTAAGTAGAAAATAAATGAATGAATATAATATAAGCTAGAAATGAGATAAGAAAGATAAATATGGTCATGGAATGAAGAGGATACGAGAGAAAACTCCCCCAAGTGAAGGCAGAGAGCTCAAATTTGTGATGCAAGACCAAGTATGAAGTTTGGAGTTTCTTGATAATGCAGAAAAACCTACAAATATGTGGTGTGTAGGGCCAAAAATGGTGGATAATGGAGGATATGAGCAACCAAGTGAGTGAATAATTAGGCCAAGAATCTATTAGCAGTTTGGATAAGCATGCAAGAAGACCAAATGAGAGTTGCAAAAGGGTATTTGGTGGAACCAAATATATTTTGCATAGATGAGCCATCATTTCAAAGTGTTACAATTCAAGGTTGAAAATTCATAATGCTCCAATGACTACATGCATGTCTACAGATTTGCAAATGAGAGTATGTCGGACAAACATCTCTACTATGCACATGTGCCCAAAACTGTTAAGGGCTTCATTGAGGGGATTTCAAGCAAGATGATGAGTTGGCTGACGACAAGGATAAAGTGGGTGATGGTATTTTGTGGCTTAGGTTAAAGAAGAAAAAATTAAAAAATGACATCCTACATGGGGGTGTAAAATTTATACCATTACACTTTACTTTCAGGGTAGGGTTCTTCTAAAACATGTAACCCTAAAACTTCAAAAATCCTCTCCTCTATGGTAATAAATTTCAAACCCTTCAGATTACCTCACCATTGTTAAATGTCTGACAAAATTCCATAGAAAAATCATAACTAAACCCATTAAACTTCAAAAAGTAGTCTAACCAACCACAATTCCCAAATTCTACATGAAATCTGGCTCACAAACTATGTCCTACAGGATTACTTGATGAACTATTGGTTAACTTCTCATCGGTGGACCTCACATTTTTCTATTCACACCTTTTGAAATACCTTTTCTCTACAATTATTTAGCTGCAAACTCACATAATTCCTCTCTCAATGTCGTATACCCTTCTCGTAGTCATAAAACCAATGTCGTATAACCTTCTATTTACCCCCCTTTCAGTGATATTTATGACAACTTAAACAAGAAGGAAGGCATTAAAGAGGGATTCCATATTTTAAAAATTTGGCATCTTGGCATAGAATACATGTATGCATAATGACATATCTATGACATGTGAGCAAAGACTCCCCCGACCTATACAGAAGCATGTGTCTACACACCCCTAGTTACAAAGAAACTAGAATGCACCCACATATAGTGTTATTTTTTAAGTCTATTTTATTTTAATTATACTGTGATGCATTATGGTTGTACTATAGCTGGTGTCATGTCCACATAGGGCATTGGAAAAATATATTTCATGTGATGAAGAAAGAGGGAAGGTAATGATTAGATGGTTACTGTGACACCTACTTGATATTGTAGAGCTCAAGTAATCAATGTGCCAAAAATCATTTGTTTTGTCATTAAATTTTTTTGAGTATCCTAGTGGATATGTTGTTACCAAGAAGAAAACCAATGATGGAGATCTCAATGTTTCTTAATTGAGTACTTGGCATCAAAAGAGAGATGTTTCCTAATCTATTTTATGTAGACTATCTTGTTGACACAAGTATATGAGGAAAATTCTACAAGTTCATTAAAAGGTTGTTTCTATTCAATATTTTGAAGAATGTGAACTATATTTCTAAGGCGGTAAGACTATAAATGATGCTTCTTGGTTCTAATATTTTCAATAGGTTTGTTTTCCTTTAATTAAGAAGGTTGAGGATGAAGTCCTTAGATAATCTAAGTTTTTTCTGGTATAGGATGAAATGGTTTAACAAAATTCAATTATAGGAAGCATGCAAAGATTAAAAAATGGAGCAGTATGATGCTAACATTGTACCTATAGGGATATCAAAAGGGTTTTTGGTTCCTACAGGGATACTAGAATGCTTCAGTGTAGTTATAGAATTTTTTTATAGTTTTAAAATTTTTCCAATCCTTGGGGATACCACTTTTATTATCTTGAATCATAGTGATACATATTGGAGAGAGTTGAATTTCTTTGTACAGATAATAATGATGTAACTTAGTGTATAAAATAGATTTTTCAAGTAGAAATTTATAATAACATGAGTGGGCTTGTTAATGTTAAGCATTAATATATTCAAAACCCACTAGTTAAGTTTCATATATTCATAGGATCTTTTTAATGGCTTTACTTTCACTCAGTAGCATGAGATTGGGCACTGGACTATTGAGAGACCTAGAGGGTTTTTTAATTTAAAATCAAATTAATCAAAGCTATTGTTCCTTTATGTTCTTTTCTTTTCTGTTTAATTTATCTATTTCTATATCTTCACGTTCCTTAAAAAAATGTGGAGGATGCATTTAAAAGTGTCTGCATAACACTCCTCCATGATTTTGATAAGGAGATATATAATTTATGTGTTCTCAATATTTATTAAATAAAATGGGATTACTTGTTTAAGTGATGAAATAAAGGCCCATCTACATAAAATCTGAGAATTCTCTTGGTATTGCAACTACCAATGCAAGATGAAATGCATGGTGCAGTAGAAGAAGTTTGTATCCCAAGAGTGGCTGGGATATTGGAATAATTTGTTCCCTGTTCCACATTCTTAGAGTTTACTATTATTGAATTATTCTTAGATCTTATATTCGATCCAAGAGTGGTTGTGGAATCAATTGATTCCCTTTGAGATGGTTGATTTGGTTACATTTTTGGGGGGTCTTTACTAGATCATTTTTCCATGTATCTAGAAAGCATTGTCAAGTCCATACAATCCAATTTGTTCACTACCTCTTCCCCTAATATGGAAGCCAACGCCTCTTTTTCATTGTCAATCTCATGTCCCTTTATATGTATATGCTTATGCATATGCATATGCATATGCATATGTATATGTATATGTATATGTATATGTATATGTATATGTATGTATATGTATATGTATATGTATATGTATTTGTATATGTATTTTGAAGCAACCTAGGGAAAATTATTTTCATCCAGTCTATGGAGGCAAATGAAGTACACATTGCCAGGAATGAGAGTTTTGTTTGTGGTATGAAAAAAATTCACCAATCAACAAAATTAATAAAAATGGGTGATTAATGAGCAAGCTTTGCCTTGATTGACTCTCTTTCTAGATTTAATTCCCTATGAGATATCTCATGGGATTTAAAACCCTATGATGGAATGAATAATTGAAAAATAAGACCACCAAATTACCCAAATCAATGGAAGCCCAACCATTATCATCTAGGTGTCATCCCTTTTGTAAAAAAATATTAATAAAAATTCTATCTAAATATCTTTAAATGGATTCAAATTGAACCTAAAGGAAAAACTTACTTGGTTTTCACATTTAATGAGAAATCAAGGGTTTAATTTATATCTATCTATCATTTACTCTCTATCTTGCAAAAATTCAAGTCAACTGACTAAACACTATAAACCCTGTCTATCATATGCTTTGTATCTAGCAATAAAATAAAAGGGGGCGACCAAAATATAAACTAAAAGATTAGAAAGAAAAAACTAACAAATAAAAAAAATTGAAATATAAAATAAGAGCGACCTGTGGTGGTAATTTTAACGTAGACGAGAATTTTTAATTTTCTCTTTTCAATTCATTAGTCAATGCTATAGTGAATGTTGTCCCGCAAATATAATTCATTTATATGGCATTTGAAAAATTGGAAATGTTCAATGTCTTTGTGTTTAATGTTGCAATGGTATTATATGTAACCTATTCACACTGCCAAAGGCAGCGTATAGGGCCTAATTCTAATTTTTTAGTACTAATTTATTAAACAATTGACCTAGACCACCATCGCACCATCACTGATCATTAACATTTAAACATTTAAATAACTTTCACCATTTTCTAGGTCAAAAAAGTTAACTGAAATGTACCCTTGCAAAATGACGACAAATCATTCCTTCTCTTAACCACCACCTTGCTTGATTCAATAAAATTAAAACATGTGGCCATTGGGCCCACCTTCCTCTATTCGTTTCACTTAAAACTTCTATCGTTATTTTGCAGTCAATGGAATTTGACCGAAATGACATTTTGTAAAACAACGAAGAGAACTGTGTCTTTGAAGAGTTGTGGACCCCACCACTTGATTGCCTTCACCATTTAATGGCTATTTGATTCTAATGAAAAAAGACTCCTTCTAAATCTTTGAAGACAATTAAGAAGCTAGGAAAAGATAATGGGTCAATTGTTTTGATGATAAAGGTGACATTAATAGGTCACTTAAGTGATTTGTGACCTAGTATAGGAAGTCAATTGTAGAACATAGGAAAAATAAAACAACATCTAAAAACAAGCCATAAAATAACATGATATACAATCATTATGAGCAATATAATTCTAGTTTAAGAATAAACCGGAAATCACATTGATCAATCATTCATTAACAATTTAAATAGACCTAAACCTTTATTCATTCATTAGTATAGAAAACATCTAGTAATCAATTGTATAAATCACACATTTGTATTTACATCAAATAATAATTTGAGAGGTTCATGCAAACCTAGTTAATGCAACACTCAAATAAAATTCAGTCCAAACATACAAGTTTAATACCATACCTCTAGGTTCATAAATAATAGTCTTAAATACAAAAGAGTCATATGTCTAAGTTTGGTTTTAAGTTTTGATAGTTTAGAAATCTAATGGGCACACATCTTCCCAGAGTTCCTAGTGTAGAAACTCAAGCTCTAATACCAAGTGTAATGCCCCACCAAGGAACCCATGAGAATTTAACCTAAACATGTAATCCATCATCTTAGAATAACCATAACATTTATAAAATCAAACTATGGGATGGGCATTACACCTGTTTGGAGAGGGACATTTTGTCAAGAGAAATCAATGAAATATTTTTCTCCCCAATCATGTTATTATTCCAAAGGAAGGAGCAAATAATTTTTTTAATTTGATTAATGATAGATCTAGGAGCATGCATAACTAAAATATAGTAATTAGGTATAGCATATAAAACTATTTTGACTAAAAGATTCTGACCTAAAAGAGACAACCATCTAGTTTTCCAAGCAGAAATACGAGACTTTAATCTTTTAATGATAGAATTCCAAAAAGAAGGTTTGGAAGATCCCAAAAACAAAGGAATCCCCACGTATGTTAAAGGAAGAGAATCAACAAGGAATCCTAAGAGATTGACAATTCTATCAGCCACCACCTAAGGAGTGTTAAAAATGAAGATTCTAGAATTATGAGGGCTAATTTGTTGACCTAAACCAATAGTGTAAGTATCCAAAATGAACTTGATATATTTGGCCTCTTGAAAAGTATAATACCCAAATAGAAATTCATCATTAACAAACAAATTATGAGTAACAGAGATATCTGAATTAGGAATTGAAACCCCTTACCAGAAACCCAATTCCCTTTGCTTTAAAATCAATTGACTGAAAGCTTATGCCAAGATAATAAATGAGAAGGGAGATAAAGGGTCTCCTTGCCTTACACCCTGAGAAGAGGAAAAGAAACCAGAAGGGGCCCCATTAATTATAACAAAAAAAGAAGCCGAAGAGATATAATTCTTAATCCATTTGCACCGGGAAATATAAAAGCCAAATTTTTGCAGGACTTTAAATAAAAATCCCAACAAACTTTATCATAAGCCTTCATCATGTCAACCTTAATGACAAAAGATGGAATAAATTGGATGAATTAATGGAATGTAAAGTCTTGTGAGCAACAATTGTACCCTCATGGGTTTCTCTACCCGAGATAAAAAGCCCTTGTTGGGGAGAAATAATACAAGGGAGAAGTAGCTTCAACCTTAAATAAATAGCCTTAGTGAAGATTTTATAAATAGAATTGCACAAGGAAATGGGTAGACTAAAATAAACAAAGGTCTGAGGGTTCTAAGACTTTGAAATCAGAGTAATATAGGTGACATTAAAGTTTTTAAGAGCATACCCACCCCTTTTGGATTCTTCCAAAGCCATTAATAAATCAAATACAATGAAATCCCAACACTTCTAAAAAAAAGAGAATGGTAAACCATATTTTTATTATTTAATTAACTCATCTTTAATCCTATATAATTAAATAATTTATTATTTATTTTACTCACTAGACTATTGTAGTTGTGTTGGTAAAGAAATTTAGTCTTTCCAAACTAATATATTACATCTCAATCAATAAAAATTCAAACACAATATGATTGCCTTCACTGAAAGAATTGAAAGTCTTTCAAAGATTATTAGAAATTGTGAGGTAAATGAATAAAAGCTATACTATTCAACAATCTCAATCTTTTAATGTATTCCACTACTATTATTATCTTCCCACTAGCATCAGACGCCCTTATCCTTTCTCCATTATTTTTCTATTAGGCCACCGCTTCCCTACTCATTTAATGTCTTTATTTTTAATTTCACTAACTGTTACACATTAATCTTTTAAACTTGTGTAAAAATGTATTAGACATAGCTAATGTGGGATGAGATAAGTTACTTTAAGTTATAATATTTACATGTATAAGGTTATGTAGCCAAATAAGGAAAAATATAAAGAACTAAGCCCATTCAATTGGCAACAATTGGGGTGTTGAGGAATGCCCATTTAAATAAAAAATGAACACTTTAGCTTTAAGTCATTTTTTTAGGGCGATTTCAAAGGCTACTTGGCCTATTTTGGTCACAAGATAGAAGTAACACGGATCAAATATTCTTGGAAACTAGCTTCACTTTTCTACCCTAGATGCATGTTTTTCTTTCATAGAAAATCAAAGGTCATGTTGTCTTAGAACAAAAAAAATTAGGTTGGTCTCACAAAGAGATTTGACATGATCATGATACAATGAATTTATGTTGCCTCAATTTGAGAAAGTGAAATTAAAATTTTTGATCTTATTAGTTCTACAGTTTCAAGGTTCCACATTGTTCAAGTGTTCATGGGTTTTGAATTGATATATGTGAAGGTTTGAATCCCTTTCCATTTGAGATTTCTAATAGTTAAATTGATATTTAAATCATTTGAAATATTTAAAGAATGATATATGTAATTTGGTACATATGGAAATATCGTGAGCTCCATATATTTTATTTGACCCTTGATGAATGAAGGTAAGATTGAAAAACAATAAATCATTATAAAAAATGGATGATTTGAATACATTGATGTTAATTAAAGAATTGAAATTTTAGTGTAATCATTACTGTGAGACACATTGTCTAAAAACATGGCAAGGATTTTATTTGGGATTTTATCACAGAGTGCCCAAGATACAATGACATTTGTTCCAATTAAGTGGATATCTTAGAATTGGGAAATTTATGTACCCTATTTGAAGAAGCACAACTAATCAGAACAACAAACCTTTTGATCAAAATACATTGTTTAAGAAGAGATCTAAAGAAGAGGTTACAAAGTGATTAAGACCTTGGTGCCTTATTCTAAGGGTGTGTGTTGTTTAGGGGGTTCCATAGGATGCTTTGGCCTTGTCAACGTTATTAAAATCATTCACTCATTCATTATTAAATCTATGAAGCCTTTATCTACTTCACTGATGGTAAAAGTTTCATGAATGGAAAAAGAGGTTGCCACATCAACATTTGTGAAATATAGAAACAACCTCCAAGCATGCGACTTGAAATGTGAGGTTGAGTCTCTAAAGAAGACCAAAGTCCTTACAATCAAGGTGTACCTAAACTAATATTTTTTAGGGAAAAGGGAGAAGGATATGCATAAAGGGAAAAGGGGTGATACACTAAGATTGAATATTTAATCTCTTTCTACTTATGATTTCCCTTAAACCTTAAAGAAACTACCAAAACCACACTACTTCTTGAATTTGATCAAATCCTAGAACATTATGAAAGTCAGGACTCAAAAAGACTTTGCAAGGAACCTAAAGATCCACAAGCCTAATGAATCAAGAAAATTAACACAATCATATAACAGAGAAGATGATGAAATGCATCCAAATAAGAAGGTAAAGATTACACAAGATATTTGGACTTGAAATAGGTAAATAATAACAATTTACTAAAGCAAGAGAAGGCTAGTTACAATTACAGAAGAGAATTCTACAAAAGAAACAAGAGGTTGTAGATCTCTAATTTTTTCATAGTGACTCTGATGAACTACAACTGATTGAATATCTGAATGACTTGAAGATCAGTGATTAGAGATCATCGAGTTACTGAATTGATATGTAAGATGATTAAATCAGTAATATGTTGTCATTGATGTCAACAAGTTTTGACAGTACTTATCATGTAAGTTATAAACATCTAAACATCTATAGAAGGGAAAAAGAGATGAAGAATTGAAATATCTACATGAGGAAGATGGATATGACAGATGAGGATAAGGAATAATTTGGGTAACTTATTGATGATTCTATGAACTTATGTTATTGACTTGATTATGTTGCATTTATCTATGATGAAGAAGAAACCAAAACTATACAAAGCAGTGTGGTCGGTAAATGAAGCACTTCAGTATACACCGAGCTAGTGTAGTGTATACCGAGGGACAATATCAACCGAGCTTGTTTACATTGATGCATTTATGTGTTAACTGAGTATGGATGAAAGAATTAAATGCTTAGTTTAGTTGACAGAAATTGATGAGCTGGAATGTGTATGATTTTGAGGTTGAAGATAAAGTTTTTTTATGAGATCCACAACTAAAAAAAATTTGAAGAAGATCTAAAGTATGGAATTGAAACATGTTATTGACACATCTACTGAGGAAGGTTTAAGCAGCAAAGTCAATGATTGAGTGGAAAAATCTAATGGATGAAAAGAAAATAGTTTACTTGTCTATATAAGAGATATTGGTTTCATTATTGAAACTATGCCAGAAGAAAAAAGACTACAGAGATTTCGCATGAACACAACTTCATACATGCCTGATCAGACTAGTTGAAGGAGAACTGAACTGTAGAGTTAACCTAGCGTTAGAGAGCTATTGCTGAGTGACAGTAAGTTATTGAATATTGAAGAACTAAATTGAAATATTGATCAGAGGATTTGTATGGGCTTAGAGTAGATCTGAACATCTACAAAATCAAGTTGTATTGTAATCAGATCAACTATTGTTTCAGTCTAATCATTGTTACAGATAAAATCTCTTACTGAGTGGACTTAACCATCTTATGTTATGCCCTATGTCATTCATTGAATGTACATTGTTATCCTATCAACCCCATAGTGAATGCTGGTTGGATGATAACTGTTAGTCTTAAATCCTCTAACAAGGTCACACCTTACAGTGTGTTTTGTAACCTTTAATAGGGTTGGCTCTTCACGAAGCTCACTTCAAAAGAGTGAAAATTATTTTGGGTTACCAGTCCCAGGTGGTTTTTCCCTTAACAGGGTTTTCACATTAAATCATTGTGTTATGTGTTTCTGTGATGAATGTCTTGTTATCATACTTTTCATATTGCATATTTGGTTTGGTCAATAATCACAGTAAGTTATTTGACTGGTAATCAGTAAAGACACAGACAGTATAGTATTTTATGTTACCGGGCTGCATAATTATTTGGAATTGTTTTAAGAGTTGCATAATTATGATTGGGACTGTAGGATAACTGATCTAACTAATTCACCCCCCCCCCCCCCTCTCAATTATTCTAACAGACTCCATGTCCAATGGATTTACAGACTACTAATATTGTATACTTAGCATAAAATAATATGAAGAAATTGCCAAAAATATTGACTTTATGTCACCATCAACCCTCTGGGTTAAATTTCCATCACAAGCTTCAATATGTACATAGTGTTAGGGATTAAAATAAAGGGAAAAAGGCTTAGAAACCCTTAAAAAATCTCCTAAGTCCTAAAATCCTAATAAAACCCAAATTTCCCTGTAGGCGTTAACTTTTCCTATGTTCTACAATTGACTTCCTATACTAGGTCACAAATCACTTAAGTGACCTATTAATGTCACCTTTATCGTCAAAACAATTGACCCATTATCTTTTCCTAGCTTCTTAACTGTCTTCAAAGATTTAGAAGGAGACTTTTTTCATTAGAATCAAACAACCATGAAATGGTGAAGGCAATCAAGTGGTGGTGCCCACAACTCTTCAAAGACACAGTTCTCTTCATTGTTTTGCAGAATGTAGTTTTGGTCAAATTCCATTGACTACAAAATAATGATAGAAGTTTTAAGTGAAATGACTAGAGGAAGGTGGGCCCAGTGGCCACGTGTTTTAATTTTATTGAATCGGGCAAGGTGGTGGTTAAGAGAAGGAATGATTTGTCATCATTTTGCAAGGGTGCATTTCTGTCAACTTTTTTGACCTAGAAAATGGTAAAAGTTATTTAAATGTTTAAATGTTAATGATCAGTGATGGTGTGATGGTGGTCTAGGTCAATTGTTTAATAAATTAGTGCTAAAAAATCAGAATTAGGCACTATACACTACCTTTGGAAGTGTGAATAGATTACATATAATTCTAAAAAATGGTGCTAAATTAGGTATACTTAATCCTAGTTTAGCATCCTAAACAAATTACAATCATGGGTCAAATTCAATGCTAAATTCAGCATTAACCATTGCAACATTAAACACAAAAAATCACTACAACATTAAATACAAAGACATTGAACATTTCCAATTTTTCAAATGCCATATAAATGAATTAGATTTGTGGGACAACATTCACTATAGCACAAACTAATGAATCGAAAAGAGAAAATTAAAAATTCTCATCTACGTTAAAATTACCGCCACAGGTCACTCTTATTTTATATTTCAATTATTATTTTTTTGGTCAGTAAAGGGCTGAAGCTGGATTTATATTAATACGTTTAATATATAATCAACATAAAGAGTTTTAAGATCAAAAGTGATGCAGGAGCATCCTGGGTGTAAGAGCAATCTTGCATCACCCAAAAATATTTATGTTTTTGTATTCAATAAGGGCTATCTTGTGCAGAGTTGTTATTTATGGAAACTTGCTATTGTTAGTAAGTTGGTCTTACGATCTCAGAATGTTCTAATTTTACATATGGAGGTTCATCTCAGTCATATCAGCCTGCCAGCAAAGTTTCATGGCCAGATCAGGTCTAGTTTTGAAGATATTGAAGATTTTCGGTATTGGCAGCAAGGTACAGAAACTTCAAACTCAGTTTTGAAGGCTTTAGAGGCCCCGGATGAGGTTGAAAATTTGGGTGACAGGTGCTTTGCATGGGTCAAGCCTGTAGAGCGCTTTGTGGTGTTTCCAGAATGGGGTTATAATAGCCAATCGGGTCAACGGGTGATGACTTATGGTCTTCGAAAGTTGGGTCACCTGAAATGGCAGAAAATAATTTTCTTCAAAATTTTTGTTTGGGTTTCAAAACTCATTTTGAGCTGACTTTGATGTAATAAATTGTAAAATAAAATAATTCTAAGTTTGGTCGGCCCTAAGGGCTAAATTTCTAGAACCTTCTCGGGCGGTGGAAATTACCTATATAAAGAAGGCCCGTAGTGTTGTCTAGGGCAGTTCTGGGTAGTAGATCTGGGTATTGATTCAAGGCTTTGTCCTACAGAATATGGTAAGGGAATGCCCATGTGGCTTTGCATATTGTAATTCAGAAAGTTTGTAATTTCACATTTGTGGAGATAATAAGAAGCCAATTTTCTGTTCTTGCATATTATTGTTGATGTTTCTCTATTTTTGTTATGTGTTTGTGGTATTAAGGGGAGCACCCTTCATCAAGTGGTATCAGAGTAGGAGTTCTTGAGTGTATAAATAGATTGCCGACTGTGAGGTAGTTTGCACCAGGACCGTGGCTAGGGTTTTAGCGTGCATCACGAAAATGCCTCCATGAAGAGAACGTGGCAGAAGAGCTGTTCCTGTGACACCTGAGGTTAGAGAGCTGCAGAGACAAGTGCGAGCATTGCAAGAAGAGATTCACAGAGGAATAAATCTTAATGTCAAAGACGAAAGCGAGGATGAAGCCAAAGAAGAATATCAAGAAGGAGAAGCTGAAATTGTGAACCAGGAAGAAGAAAGACTTTTTCGGGCGATTTCCAAGATTGGGAAAAGACCTAAGATTGAGGTTCCTACATTTTCTAGAAATCTTAACCCAGAGGAATTGATCAATTGGATCAATGAATGTGAGGAATATTTTGAGTATGAAGATGTTGAGGATCCTGATAGGGTCAAATTTGCGAAGGCCAGATTGAAAGGTCATGCGAAGATCTGGTGGCAAGAAATTCAATTGGAGTGAAATAGAAGAGAGAAAGATAAAATCACAAGATGGGATCGGATGGTGGACAAATTGAAGTGACAATTCATTCCTGTTGATTATGAGCTTGACCTACTAAAGAAAATGCAAAGTTTGAAGCAAGCAGGAAGATTTGTTCAGGAGTATACAGATGAGTTCTATCGACTCCTCATTAGAACAGGCCATGCAGAAGCTGATAAGGAGAAAGTTGCCCAATACCTTAATGGGTTAAGGCCAAGCATTCAGGAGGAGTTGAATCTAGTTCGAATGAATAGTATTGAGGAGGCATACCAGTTTGCCCTAAAAGTAGAGGAAAAGTTGAACAAGAAGTTTGAGAGCGGACAAAATAGAAGAGGTCGTGGTGGAAGATCTAGTGGATGGTCATATGGTGGCCAAAATGAAGATCTGAAAAAGAAGGATGAGGCCAGTAGCATCCAGAATTAGAGAGGAAACAATTCCAATAGTTTCCAAGATCAGAATAATCGAGATCAGAGAGGAAGAGGAAGAGGACAAGGATCTGGAAGAGGAGGCTTCTATGGAACATGTTTTCACTGTGGAGAAGAAGGTCATAGGGCATTTGAATGTCCTCAGTGCCAAGGCAGAATAGAGAGGAGAAATGAAGGCCAGGCAGAGTTGCACATGTAAATGAAGATGCTAGATCCTCAAATTTTGAAGATGCTGAAAGAGGAGAAATGCTAATTAACAGAAGAGTCTTGCTGAGTGGTGAGAATGAACCTAAACAAAGGAGGAGCCTATTTCGCACTAGATGCAAGTGTGAGGGTAAATGTTGTGATGTGATTATCGATAGTGGAAGCACTGACAATTTAGTGTCAGAAGAGATGGTGGCAAAGTTGAAGCTCAAGAGACAGAAACACCCACATCCATATCAGATTGCCTAGGTGCAGAATGACCACAAGGTCATGGTCAGTGAACAGTGCTTGGTAAAGTTCAAGATTGGTGGCTACCAAGATGAGGTACTATGTGATATCATCTCTATGGATGCATGTCATATGTTGTTGGGTAGACCATGGCAGTTTGATAGATGTGTTGTACACGATGGTCGTTCGAATACCTATTCCCTGACAAAGGATGGAGTGCGACATAAGCTAAAGCCATTGAAGGAGACCAAAGAAAAGTTATGTGGTAATGCAAGAATAACATTTGTTGATGGAAGAAAATTCCTAGATGGTATGAGGCATGAGCATGTGTGTTTTGCTTTAATTCCAAAAGTTGGTAAAAAAGAAGTAGAGGATGTACCTGTAGAGGTTGCAGATTTGTTGAATGAGTTTCAGGATATTGTATCTGATAATGTACCTGATGGATTACCACCGATAAGGAAGATCAGTCATTAGATAGATTTGATTCCAGGGGCTAGTTTGCTAAACAAGGCAGCACACAGAATGACACCAGCAAAAAGTGAAGAGTTGAACAGACAAGTACATGAGTTATTGCAGAAGGGGTTGATTTGAGAGAGTCTGAGTCCTTGTGCTGTACCAGCAGTATTAGCACCAAAGAAGAATGGAGAGTGGAGGATGTGTATAGATTCCAGAGCAATAAACAAGATCACAATCAAGTATAGGTTTCTATTGCCACGAATGGATGATATTATGGATTTTTTGAGTGGAGTAGTGTATTTCTCAAAGATAGATCTGAAGAGTGGATATCACCAGATTTGGATCAGAGAAGGAGATGAATGAAAGACTACCTTCAAGACAAAGGAAGGACTGTATGAGTGGTTAGTCATGCCTTTTGGGCTAACTAATGCACCGAGCACTTTCATGCAGCTCATGAATGAGGTTGTAAAAGAATTTCTAGGTAAGTTTGTCATTGTTTACCTAGATGATATTTTGATTTTTAGCAAGACATTGGAAGAACATATGATGCATGGGGGATAGAAAAGAGTTTAAGTGGACTAATGGGGCAGAAAAGAGTTTTCAATTGTTGAAACAAAAAGTTACAGAACAACCTATTTTAGCACTTCTAGATTTTAATAAGGTGTTTCAAGTAGATTGTGATGCTAGTGGTACTACAATAGGAGTTGTTATGAGCCAAGAAGGTAAACCTGTTGTTTATTTCAGTGAGAAGTTAAATGATGCCAAGAGAAAATATTCTATTTATGATCAGGAATTTTATGCTATAGTTTAGGCATTGAAAAAGTGGAGGCACTATCTGCTTCCTAAGGATTTTGTTTTGTATACTGATCATCAAGCTTTGCAATATTTGAATAGTCAAGGAAAGTTGAATCAGAGGCATTTGAAATGGGTTGAGTTTTTGCAAAGTTATACATTTATTTTGAAACACAAGAGTGGAAAGTCTAATAGGTTGCGGATGCTCTTAGCAGAAGGCAACTATTGCTGACAGAAATGCAGATTGAAGTGGTTGGGTTCAAGGAACTCAAGAATTTGTATCCAGAGGATCCTGATTTTGGTGAAGCTTGGAAAGCTTGTACAGAACCTGTTACTCTAGACAGGACAAAATGGCTGGATTTTATCATCCAAGATGATATTCTATTCAGAGGGAGTCAATTGTGCATTCCACAAAGTTCTATGAGGGAGAATCTCATCAAGGAGAAGCATAGTGGAGGATTGGCTGGACATTTTGGTCGTGATAAAACCCTTGCTTTGGTTGGTGAGAATTATTATTGGCCACAATTGTAGCAAGATGTGAAGAAGTTTGTACAGAGTTGCAGAGTATGTTAGATGGCGAAAGGAGTGAAGCAGAATATAGGGTTGTATCAGCCATTACCTATACCAGAGAAGCCTTGGGAGGATATCAGTATGGACTTTGTTCTTGGTTTACCGAGGACACAGCGGGGACATGATTCAATTTTTCTAGTAGTTGACAGATTTTCAAAGATGGCACATCTCATTCCCTGCAAGAAGACTAATGATGTTGTTCATGTAGCAGAATTGTTTTTCAGAGAAGTGGTGAGACTACATGGTTTACCAAAGACCATAGTTTCAGATCGAGATACTAAGTTTGTTGGATATTTCTGGCGGACATTGTGGAAGAAGTTGAAGACAGATTTGAAGTTCAGTTCATCACATCATCCATAGACTGATGGATAGACAGAGGTGGTGAATAGAAGTTTGAGAAATTTGCTGAGATGTTTGGTTGGGGATAAGCCAATAGGATGGGATTTGATTTTACCATAGGCAGAATTTGCATACAATAATTCTATCAATAGGAGCATTGGTAAATCACCATTCCAAATTGTATATGGAAGTAGTCCAAGAAATGCATCTGAATTGAGAAAGATAGATAAAGGAGAAATAAGTAGTGTTGAGGCTGAGGATTTTGTAGAATATTTGAAGAACATCCATGAGGAGGTGAGGAAGCATATTACCAAGATGAATGCACAGTATAAGGCTAAGGCAGATGAGAAAATGAGGCATAAGGAATTTTAGGTTGGGGATGAAGTCATGGTTCATTTGCGGAAGGAGCGATTTTTGGTTGGTACATATAACAAGCTGAAAATGAAGAAGTTTGGACCATGTAAGATATTGAAGAAGCATGATTCAGGAAATGCATATGAGGTAGAATTGCCTAGTGATTTGAATATTTCACCAGTGTTTAACATTTTAGATTTGACAGAGTATCATGAAGGAGGTGTCGAAGATGAGGTTGCAGCAGCACAGTAGAGTATTCCAGCAACTAGTTCAGATATCAAGGAGATTGAAGACATACTGGACAGTCATGTTGGTAGAAGCACAAGGAACAGGACATATGAAGAGTATTTGGTCAAACAGAAAGGATGACCTATTGAAGATTCATCATGGCTAACAAAGGAGGAGGTTAACCATCTTGGTTTTCCTCTGCACACCTGAGTCATGACAGGGTCACTTCTCAAATTACCCTGGGTGTTTGATGCAGGAGCATCCTGGGTGTAAGAGCAATCTTGCATCACCCAAAAATATTTATGTTTTTGTATTCAATAAGGGCTATCTTGTGCAGAGTTGTTATTTATGGAAACTTGCTATTTTTAGTAAGTTGGTCTTACGATCTCGAAATGTTCTAATTTTACATATGGAGGTTCATCTCAGTCATATCAGCCTACCAGCAAAGTTTCATGGCCAGATCAGGTCTAGTTTTGAAGATATTGAAGATTTTTTATATTGGCAGCAGGGTACAGAAACTTCAAACTTAGTTTTGAAGGCTTTAGAGGCCTCAGATGAGGTTGAAAATTTGGGTGATGGGTGCTTTGCATGGGTCAAGCCTGTAGAGTGCTTTGTGGCATTTCTAGAATGGGGTTATAATAGCCAATCGGGTCAACGGGTGATGACTTATGGTCTTCGGAAGTTGGGTCACCTGAAATGGCAAAAAATAATTTTCTTCAAAATTTTTGTTTGGGTTTCAAAACTCATTTTGAGCCAAATTTGATGTAATAAATTGTAAAATAAAATAATTCTAAGTTTGGTCGGCCCTAAGGGCTAAATTTCTAGAACCTTCTCAGGCGGTGGAAATTGCCTATATAAAGAAGGCCCGTAGTGTTGTCTAGGGCAATTTTGGGTAGTAAATCTGGGTATTGATTCAAGGCTTTGTCCTACAGAATATGGTAAGGGAATGCCCATGTGGATTTGCATATTGTAATTCAGAAAGTTTGTAATTTCACATTTGTGGAGATAATAAGAAGCCAATTTTCTGTTCTTGCATATTATTGTTGATGTTTCTCTATTTCTGTTATGTGTTTGTGGTATTAAGGGGAGCACCCTTCATCAAAAAGTAGTATGAGTATGATCTTAGAAGTTGAAGGTGCAACAAATATGGAGCAACAATGCTCAACACCATTTCAAAATCCTTTCAAAACTTCACCAGTCTAGTTTAAACCAGAGCCAGATGGTGCTATTAACCATAGATATCTATATTAATGAAAAAATTATGAGTTCCTGAGAGGAAAATTGCACCAGAACTAGTCCGATGGTGAAGTGGAGACTTGTTCTAAGCTCTTGATTGAGGATTCACGGGCATCATCACCCTCCTCCTGGGAAAAGGTCACATTTCCTTGATCCATTCTAATCACTGCATCTTCATGCTCATCTCATCATCGGCCTCACCCCCTGTGGAAGCCTCATCCTTGTCTGCTTCAAAATCTTCCTCTGCAACTACCCCTAAAGCAACCACATATTCATTTTCCTCCTCGTCAACATCTAAGGAAACTGGGCTACCAAGGATGACCATCCTTTCATCGTATCTGTATTTATAAACCCATTACACAGTGGCATCCAGGACGTCACCATGAGTAGAGTCCATGCCTTCTCAAATTCCTAAAAATCTTGAGAGAAACTTCAGGGCTTTCTTCATCCCAACCAGCCTCACCTCCTTGGGTTTTATGCCAATAAAGAAGCTGGGGACCATTTGTAGGGAAACAGTGATGAACTGAGTTAAGAGAGGATGGGCTGGTCATCAGATGTGATTGATTTGATGTATGTACCACTAGCTGCTAAACTTGCTAATTCATCCACTTTGGAATTTCCCTCACAGAAAATGTGTTTAGCCATTATGGATTCAAATTTGCTAATTAGATTTAAAATAATTTCCAAAGACGCTTGTAATATCCAATTAGATATTGCCCCTGATTTGACTACATTTATCACAATCATTGAGTCTCCCTCAATTTCTACTCTATTCAAACCTAATTCTTTAGCCAGAGCTAACCCATGAAGAAGTGATTTGAGTTCAACCATATTATTAGTGTCTGGTTCTAGAGGAATAGCCAATTTTGCTAAAATCTTCCCTTTTAAAGAATGAATGGTGCAACCCGCACCTGAAAGACCTAGATTTCCTTTTGAGGCACCATCAAAATTAAGCTTGAACCAACTTGGGGAAGGAGACTTGCAAACACAAGACACTCTTTGAAAGTGGTTAGTTTTGCAACCTCTGCCAATGATTGCCAGAGTTTTGAGGCCATGCCAGCATTTGATCATCTGATCATCCCAACTAGTATAGAACTTATGTCTGGATGACTGAGATTGAATCCAAGAATTCATGATCTCGACTCTTGCTACCTTGATTTTATTAAGAATAGACTCAATTTCCATAGCTTTGTCCTGGAAAAGCCTCCTATTTCTCTCTTTCCAGATTTCCCATATTAATATGGAAGGAGAGATGATCCAAAGACTACCACATAAGCTTTCTTCATAAAGTGTGGGCCATGAAGGAAAATGAGACTGGATTTCTTGGGAAAGAGTAGAGGACCAATTTAATTTCAAACACAACCAATTCTAGCATTTGTTGGCAAAGGGAAATATTAACAACAAATGATTTTAATCCTCTTCGTTATTGAGGCAAAGAGAACATCTAGATGGACCCAAATATCTCATTTTCAAAAACCTATATGTTGTCAAGATCATACCCTGAGATGCTTCCCACATGAAAACTCCTACTTTCGAGAGACAAACCTTGTTCCAAAATAATTGTGTCAGGATTGTGACTGATTTCTGAAGAGAACCTGACATGATTTTGTATCCATCTTTCACATTGTAAATTCTATTTTTAGACCCATTCCATATGATTTCGTCCCTCCCATGTTTGAGAAAGAAAGATCTACCCTTCAGAATTTCTTTTAAAGAGCTTAGTTCTTGAGGGTCAACCCCTAAGCCTGAGAAATATTTCCAATTCCAAGAGTCATCTACTATAAAGGAAGAAGAGGGGATGATGTAGTCTTTGACTAATGGGCCCCAAGCCGATAGACACATCTGACTAATATGATTCAAACTTGATATTGAATGAATAATTGGATAGCGTCCCCATGAATCTTCCCAAAACCAAGCTAAATTACCTTCTCTGATGTTCCAAGTTATGTTGTTGTCCACTATGTGTCTTGATTTGGAGATAAAATTCCATATTCTAGAGCCTCTAGGAAAGTCTTTGATGCAAAAAACCTCTAAAAACAAACCATTATTTCAATTATTTTTTATTTTCTAATTTTTTCTTTCTAATCTTTTAGTTTTGTAATGCCCAAAATAATCGGACAAAAACACATCAACAATTTTATTTTTTAAAAACAACTATAACCTACACCTAGGTCAACTAGGTTACACAAAAGCCTTTCGACACGAAGCTTTTGGGATCGTAAGCTCACTTGGGTGAGTCACCCAATGACACATAAGGGATCATAAGGCATGCGCTAGCGTGCCTCCATCCCATACATAGCGGAAGTCATTAGGCGATAAGGGAAATAGGAAAATCTTTAAGGGGGAAATAAACTTTCCCCTTCTTTTCAAGTTTTGTTAAAGATAGTACAGTCTATCCTTAAGTATTCTTAAGGAGTGATCTTAATCCACTAAGGAAAAGTATTAAGAAATAAACAAACAAATATTATCCTAAGCTAAAAACACTAATAAACTAAATTTTCTTCTCCTGATTGTTCATCTTTAAGAATAACTATTTTATTAATACTAAGGTTTATAATGTTAATTATTTCGTTGAAATAACATTTCTTTAATTTATTCATATAAAATTTGTGTAAAAAAAAATGAGATTAGATTACTATGAGAATTTAACCAAAAATAAAAAAAATAAATCAATTAAAGATCAATTATGAACTTTTTCTACTTACAATTCTTTGATTCAAAAATTACTAAGAAATAAATCCATAACTTAACTTAATTAACGACAATGATAAAACATAACAATGGAAAAAAAAAACTATAATTATTAAACTTTAATTACTACTAACATATTAAAATTTACTAATCTTCTAAAAAATATCTCTCTTAATTTACCACTAACTTAAAAAAACAAAATATCGTTTCACCAATTAAATTTTTGTTCAATAAAATAAAAATGGCCTAGACCATGTTAATAATAAAATTCATAAGGTAAAACATAAATCACTAGAATACATAATGATTAAATAAAAAGGGCCCTCCAAACCCTAATTCAAAATTAGGGTTTGGGGCCATATTATAAACTTCTACAAACCCTAAAAGCTCTCATTGTTCATCTCCCTATTTTTTTCTGTGTGCAAGTCTTTGGAAGGAGGAAGAAATAATGTTTATACTATGTAACCCACAAATGTGAGGGGGCATAGCACAGCAAGAGACCTTTTGTGTCATAAGAGGATCTCTCTCTTTCAATACGTAGATCAACCATGCTGGTACGAATCTGGATAGTATTCATTTTCAATTTTGGATGAAAGCAAACCATATCTATTCACAGATCGGTTCCAACTTCTCTTGTATTAAAACAACCATTTCTAATATGGCATATGTTATTTGAGATTTAGTTTGAATTTAACGGTGTACCTGAATATTTCTTGTATACAGCTTAGCCATTTTAGTTTTATACAGCATATTATAATATCTGTGAAACGCCATTTAATATCATTTTTTTTTCATGCATTGGAAGGGTTTGAAACCCTAAATGAGGCACGGTTAAGTGCCATGGCTGTGACTATAGTCACTACCATGACTGTAGTCATGACAGCAATGGTCGTAGATGATGTGACTTCAGCCACAATAATGACTGTGGTCTCTGTCGCAACCTAAGTCATGGTAGTGACACAGTCACTGCCGTGACTTAGTCACGGCAGTTCCTAACCCGCGGTCGATGAGAAGGAAAAGGGCAGGGGGAAAGTTTTGACCTCGATTTTTTTTGCCATACTTTTTTTCTTTACAAACATCAAATGCAATTTTTATATAATATTTTATTAATATTTCATTTATTTAAGCTGCAGTACAATTTTAAATAATATATTATTATTTATTATATACTATATAATCTTCATTGTATAGTATATAATATATAATATTATATTATATATTGTACATATTCATATGTATAATATATAATATATAATATTACATCATGGATATTATAGGATTTTTATCAGTTATGTGTTAATGATTATTCAAGCTCCCTATTTAGAAGGGTAATGAACACGGTTATATATGTTATATTATACATATTTTTATGTATAATATAATATATGTACTATAAGTATTTTTACCAAAATGGTAATGCCAGATTTGTTTTCATAGAAAAAGGAATTGAAGACACAAGTCTCTGTTATTTAAGTAATTTGCTGTCTTAAATTTCAATGTCTGTTAGCATCCTGCTCTATATACATTCATTTCTATATCAGTTAACTCTTAGGAATTTATTTTGATTGTTCCAAATGTAAATCAGATTTAGATAAAGAACAGATTTAGTTCCTAATCAATCTATAGTAAATAGACCAGCTTTGTACACTTATGCAACTAACTTTCTTACTTAAATTTAAGTTTCAATTTGACATATCTCATACATATTATAAATTCATAATCAACTCTCTAGCTTTAATATTAATTTTTTCTATTGCATTCAACTTTGGCATTTGAACTTACAGGTTCTTTATTTCATTTTTTTGATAGAAGAATATGAACATACTGTTTAAACATAAAATCCAATCTACATAAACATATTGTTCTGTTGTAAAGAAAATATATAATAACTCCTTTTTCTACTTTCAAATGTATCTTTTAATAGCTTCTAGATACTTAACATAGATACAGAAAATTTTAACTATTAAAAAGGCTATTAAATAACACAGATCTAGTTTTAACCTTCCTATACATAACAACTTTCTTAATACATATATATGCTGGAGATCTTATTTTAATAAGTAATTTACAGTCTAGAAAATATCAATCTCTTTTGGAAAATAAAATTAAACTAACATTTCCAGTCCATGTCTAATCTAAATAACATTTATGCAGAGATCTAATTTTAAAATTCTGATAATAGTTACAGATTCTAGGACTATAAGAAGGGCAAATACATTGTCTTAATTCCAAAAAATCTACTAGACAAAATAGTCTAATTTCCAGCTCATAAATATTACAATTTCTTTGTATAGGAAAAACAAATGTAAAGAACAAGTTCTCTCAACCAGAGACACCCTAGAACAATCTTTGAAGTTTCCAACTTTATCTTTTAACCTTCAAACTTGGACTGCTTCTTCAAGCCAAGAACCAAACCTACAAACATAATACTTCTTTCACATGGCCATGGAGGCTCACCTCCCAGCCTAGGCCATTACATGGCCACCCCCGAGCTTGGGGAAACAAGACAAGGATGGGATACACTCACACAACACAAACATAAATATTCAAACACAAAATTGGAACATAGATTTTCACATTTATTCCCTTCCCAAGCTTACACAAGGACTCTAAATCTAGAATCCATAAAATGGGTGAAGGTGGAATTCTTCTCTTATGGAGACACCTAACTTATAACAAAAATAACATTTCAACATGTATTACTAGCCTTCACAAGGCCCTTCCAACCAGCTCAATCCATGAGCATCAACAATACCCTTATGGCCCTCAAACAACATAAGAAGGTTCTCATGGTGCCCATACACCATGCTCTCATACATAAGGAAATCCCAACTTAGGCCTTTCACCCCAAGTTCTCTTCAAATCCTCTCAAGGATGAGGAGTGAACTTGCACACCCATAAACAAGAAACAATTCAAGAAAACAAACCAGTTTGAAAGCAAATTACAAAAGAAAACAAATAATACAAGATTCACACAAGGAATTACAAATTACATAACTTTCACATAGTACAATTCTTGCAAAGCATATTCAAAGTAATCACAAGATAGTAACCACCAACCTCCTCCTAAGTCAAGGCTAAATGAAGAATTGTAGATGAGCTCCTCTTGACTCCAAGCTTGCTATCCTCCTCAAATCTACTTAGTCCAAAACTCTCTAGTTCTCCTCTCACTCTCTCCAAATCTAACATAGACAAGAATGAACAAGTTTATCCTTCCTAAGTCTCTCTCCCCTAAAGTCATTCAAACATTCTTCTCTCACCTCACTTTCCAAGGCAATTAGGTTTCTAGATCTTAGACAAAATGGCACTTGCCCTTACCTAAGGTTTGGAATGAATTTCAACACATGAATATGAGAGACATCCTAGATAGCATTTCCATTTTCATACATATAAAAAATGGCCCATTTGGAGAGGTAAAAAGGTGGCCTAAGAAAGTGATAATAGAAGAAATAAGCTCCCTAACCCATGTACTAACCTTGGGGCACCAAAATTCAACCTAAACCACACCCTAGGACTCCACAAAACCTCTCAAAAACCCCAATTAATCATGCATCCGAAAATGGAGTATTGGTTTCATCAAATCTTGGTTCCTTAAACCACCTACCTAGCTTAGGAATGCTCAAGACAAACTAAGGAGAGGGTGGGATCCATATTCCACTCAACATGCCACTTCATCACAAAGGTGTCAAGTGACACATCACAATAATACACATCACAAACATACTTGGCATGCTTAGTGGAAAATTGCAATTTTATTTTCACAAGAGAAACTTACTTACAAACATACATTTACAAACATTGTCAGCGACATAAATACATGCAAACACGTTTACGAAAGAAATCATGTTACAAAAAGGTCATACTCTTCTTAGAGTTGACCTTGGTTTCAAACTGATTGCACTTAGATCCTTTCTTGTTTCTCTGACTTACAACCATGACCATGTTCCTGCACTCAATTTCGATGTCAGTACACCATAAAATCTTTGCATTAATAATCATTTCAAAAAATGAAGTAATAACATCTAAACTTGACAAATATATATAACTGCATTTCTTGAAACATTACATAATTCGTAAGCATGCAATCCTAAACTAATCATAGAACCATGATTTCACCAATATTCATTATACTGAAAGATAACATAACATATGCAGAATGTAGAACTCATATATCATAGCTAATCATGGAACCAAAATAAGCATATATAAAATTACAACTAACGTGATCATCATAAAAAACTATAACAAACATCTCATAAGATCCAATGATAGCATATGTAATCCAAAATAGGTCAAATGTCTATACTCAAAGTATCATCCTGATGAATCAAATGTCAAAATGAATGTCGAGCTAGGATGGGTCAGGATAGGACCTCAGAAGTTTTCATTTTGGTCACCCCCTATTATTTTATTGCTAGATACAAAGCATATGATAGACATGGTTTATAGTGTTTAGTCAGCCGACTTGAATTTTTGTGAGATAGAGAGTAAATGATAGATAGATATAAATTAAACCCTTGATTTCTCACTAAATGTGAAAACCAAGTAAGTTTTTCCTTTTGGTTCAATTTGAATCCATTTAAAGATATTTAGATAGAATTTTTATTAATAATTTTTTACAAAAGGGATGACACCTAGATGATAATGGTCGGGCTTCCATTGATTTGGGTAATTTGGTGGTCTTATTTTTCAATTATTCATTCCATCATAGGGTTTGAACTCCCATGAGATATCTCATAGGGAATTAAATCTAGAAAGAGAGTCAATCAAGGTAAAGCTTGCTCATTAATCACCCATTTTTATTAATTTTGTTGATTGGTGAATTTTTTTCATACCACAAACAAAACTCTCATGCCTGGCAATGTGTACTTCATTTTCCTCCATAGACGGGATGAAAATAATTTCCCCTAGGCCGCTTCAAAATACATATACATATACATATGCATATGCATACACATTGTATTATCTTAAAATGGAATCACTTACATCTTGATAGGTTTAGCACCCTCTTTTAGTACATTTATCAGGATAGACTTGCATTTAGGATGCATTCTACACTTGATTTCTTCATTCTAGGTGAAATTAGGGTTAGGATCCCGAGGATTCTCCTTAATTTCCCTCTTCCATGACTCTATTTTCTAGGTAGGATTTAGAAATAGGTCCTCCTAGCCTTCATCATGATCATCATAAGATTTTGTGCCTCTCCTTGGTATTCTGTCCCATTCTGACATCATTTCTAGGTCTCCGGACATCCCCGGGACCTCCTGTTCTGATTCTGGCAGGACTTGGACCCCTGGTTCAAGGATGAGGTCATCCTTGACCTAGGTCAGGGCCAAGATCATCTTTGACCTCCTTCATAATTTGGTTCCCCTTTTCAAATTTGGTCCTGGCGGACCTCGAAATCAATGTTGGACCCTCAGATCCAAGTGCGGAAAGGTTTTAATTTAAAATTCATTTAATTATTCTCCCTCCTTAGTTGGTTATTGTGATTGGACCGTAATTCAAAGAAAATTTGAATTATGGGTCCTCACATTACTCTAGGAGCCTCGCCTTGAAACCTCTATATAAAGACTCTCATTTGTATTCATTTTCACCAAGCGATTTCATGATCAAGCAACTTCATGAATAAATTGATGTAAGAAATCAATTGATAGTGACATGGAGATGCAAGATTGTAAGAGGATGATATAGAAGATCAAGTCATTATTGATATCGAGCATCTTTATGAGCACACCATTGTGACCACCTATTTGGAGCAAGAGAGATCCTTTCTTCCTTGATCCACCATTGTCAACATTCAAGCATTCAAAGACACAATCATGGGGTAGCAATTACAGATTATGAGTTTGGTGAGAGTACTTTAACCTTGGGGGCTTGGTATGCTTTCTTATCTTATTCAAATCTATGTATTGTTTCCTCATACATATTCATGCTAGGGTTTTAATGTAGAGGATTAGATCTTGGCATTAGACTTTCAATACACACACACACATTCTATTTCAATTGGCTATTCGTGGAGGTGGAGATCACCAAAATGAGGGTTTGACTAAGGAAAAACCCTATATAGCTACCCCGAAAACCCCATTTTTCAAATATCTATAGTCATTGTTTTGAGAATTGGAGGATAGATCTGAGTACCCTTTTCGGTGAACTTTCAAGATCCATGAACAAAGTCAAGGTCAACCTTCAAAATCTCGAGGTAGTCTTTGACCTTTTGTCAGGATCAAAGACTACCTGCTGCCAGAAAGACAAAAGATTTTTGGGTTTTCTCTATTTTAGTTTTCTGGTCAAGGATTTGGTTGTAGAATCTTTTGAAACTGTGCACAGGCTTCAGAAAATAGGTATTTCTAAATCCATCCCACTATGAGGTATGTATCTTATTTTAATTGATTTCAAGCATTTCCAGATTTACATTACTTATGCAATTCCAATTCAAAACAATAACAAATGAATAATAGGTGAATGATAGATGCATTGCTAAAGCTCCATTTTACCATTATTCATTTTGGTGAACCCGTTTATGACAACTCTTTCTTTTTTGGTGTTAGATTTAAATCTTACATGCTTATAAGATTAGATTTCTTGCGTTTATATTTCAAAAATAAAAAAAATTTGCAAAATCTCTTTAAAATATAAAAATATTTACATTTTCATGATTTTAGAATTTCTTTGTATTCAACATGTATGATTCTTGTTTTGAGTACTTTGATGAGGCTTTTATTGTACAAGAGGATAGATTTCAGCCTAATGAGGTACATGGTAGTGAGGATGGACATGGTTTGGATAAGATCTCTACGTATCCTATTCCTATTTCACTCTCCTCCAAAACCTCTCCAATTGACCTTTACCATAGGGTGTGTGCATGGTTACCTTCATGTACCACTATTTGTAACATTGATAAACCTAAAATGATATATCCTACACCTTTGATGATGGTAAAAGGATGTCCTCGCATAAAAATTAAAGGTAAACTTAGAGATCCTTTGGATTTCTTTGATAACGTTGATTTTGTTTCACATGCTAATCACATACGAAATAACCCTCAACCTATTGTTCTGGTTTCTTTACCTCCTTCTCAACCTATGCTTCCTTAAGCACCTAAGTTTCCATCTACTTTCAAGGAGTATAACTTAGTTGACCAATTACGTGCTACTCCTGCTAAGATATCTTTATGGGAATTACTTCAAACTTCCCCAACATATCATGAGGCATTGCAAAAAGCTTTATCTACTCTTCTTTCTTTGCCTCCTGATCAAGAGAACATTCATTCTATTTTAGATTGCATGCATGCTATACCTTCTATACCTCCTATTGTGTTTTATGATAATGATTTACCTTCCTTAGAGGTGCAGAATCAATATGATGCTCTTATGGTTGCTATCTCTATTAATCAGAGTATCATTCAAAGAACTTTAATCGATAACAGATCTGGGCTTAATGTTTGTAGTATGGATATGCTTAAGGCAATTAAGACCGATCTCATCACTATTCAACTTGATAATGTTCCTATACATGGATTTGAAAAATATTGGGAAGAGAACTTTGGACATTATTACCTTACCTGTTAAAGTTGGTCTAGTTATTCTAAATACTCCTATTCATGTTATGCCTGGACCTCTCAATTATAACCTTCTTTTAGGAAGACCATGGTTACATACTATGCATGTCATTCCTTCTACTCTTCATTGCAAGGTTAGGTTCATCTATAATAACTTAATGTGTACATTACATGTAGATGATGCGTTGAATCCTTGCCTAAATGCAAAATATGCTAAGCTCTCTGAGCCTCTTCAACCTAGTAAAGAGATTGAAAAACAACTGGAGATACAACAATCTGAGATAAAACAACCTAAGATTCAACAACAGGAAGCTCCATATTCTTCTTTGACTGAGAATGATTGGGGGACACTAGATTTTAATCCTACTTTTATTGGAGAGTATAAGGTCTCTGATTTGGAATTCATGAAGCAACAAAATGAGTTTGAGAAAAAAGTCTTTACTCCTTCCCCATTTTCTGAGGAACTAAAAAGTAATTTTGTTGCTGCTTCAATTAATGAAATGATTGAAACTATAAATCATGATCATTATGATATTGTGACATATGCTGCTCCTTGGAATTCTTTTGATATGACTGATTGATATGGTCCTGTTATCATTTGCTTAAGAAATTGGGATTTAATGGAAAAGGATGTGGTAAATATGAACAAGGTATACAAGTACCTTTGGATAATAAAGTTTATGATCATACATATGGATTAGGATTCAATCCTTAGAGACAACCATCAGCTTTTCCTCTTAATGTTAATCATATTTGCGGTGGACAGTTGAAGTTAGTTAACCCACTGATTATTGACATTAATCAAGAACCTTCTTTGGATATTTTTCCTGAAGATGAAGCCTTAATGGAATTTTTAGGGGTTTATGAAGACTTACCTAAGTTTCATCACAAATGATGAAAACCTTATTGTTTAAGTACCGATGCTTATTTTGGAGAGCATGATAAACATGATACTCTCCCTTTATTGAAGGATCCTCCGATATGAAGTGATTTGTTAATAACTAAAACTATTGATATTCAAATGGATGAAAACAACTCTGAAAGGAGGATAAAGATTGGGAAATGTTTGAATTAGGATGAATGTGATCAGTTGGTTTCCCTTTTTCTTGAATTTAATGAAATCTTTTCTTGGACATATTCAGTTATGATGGGTATAGATTCTAAGATTGTTACTCATAACATTGTTTTAAAACTGAATATGAAACCTATGAAACAAAAAATTTGAAAGATGAATCCACGAATTGCTTTGTTAGTCAAAGGTGAAATTGAAAAATTATTGAATTTTGGATTTATCTGTTCTATTGATTACTCAAATTGGATTTCAAACATTGTACCTATTTCAAAAGGAGAAAATAAGATAAGGATGTGTACTGATTTCAGAGATTTAAATAAGGCATCCTTAAAAGATGATTCCCCATTACCTAACATCGATATGATTGTGGATTCAACAATGGGTCATGCCTTGTTATATTTTATGGATGGTTTTTTGGGATATAATCAAATTTTTATCCCTCCTGAAGATCAATTTAAGATTGCATTTATAACACCTTGGGGAACCTTTTGTTGGGTCATGATGCCTTTTGGATTAAAAAATGCAGAAGCAACTTATCAACGAGCTATGACTTTGATTTTTCATGATTACATTCATAAGATCCTTGAAGATTATGTTGATGATATCTTAGCAAAATATATACAATGAAAATATCATGTTTCTATTTTATGAAAAATATTTCAAAGGATTAGAAGTTACAACATGAGATTGAATCCTAAGAAATGTGTCTTTGGATTTGATTCTGGTAAATTATTAGGATGTATAATCTCTAATGAGGCATAGAAGTAGATACTGAAAAGATTGAAGCTATTGTTAATATGCCTCCTTTTAAGAATATTTCTCAATTATGGAGTTTATAAGGAAAAATACAAGCTATTCGTCACTTTATTTCTAATTTAGCGGATTGAACTATCCCTTTTACTTCCTTGCTTAGAAAGGATACCACTTTCTCTTGGAATGATGAGTGTAAAAAAGCTTTTGAGAAATTTAAGGAGTGTCTTGCAAATCCTCCTATCTTGCATCCAACAAAATTTGATAAACCATTCCATTTATATACTTCAGTGACTCCGAAGGCTGTGAGTGCGTTGTTAGCTCAAAATGATAATGATGATAAGGAAAAACCTATGTATTACATTAGTCATACTTTACTTGATTACGAAACACAATATACAGATTTGGAAAGAAAATGTCTAGCTGTAGTTTATGCATGTCAGAAACTCAGGCATTATCTTATAAATACTAAATTTAATGTGATTGTTAAATTTGATCCCTTGAAACATCTTTTCTCACAAACTGATCTCTTTGGCCGGTTAGTAAAGTGGGTGATGTTGCTTATAGAATTTGATCTTAATTTCATTTCTCAAAAGTCTATTAAGGGACAAGTTTTAACGGATTATTTAGCTGAAGCTCCTTGTCCTCATCCAGATACATGTTCTACTTCAATGGAATTCACTGATGATAATATTCTAGCTATTCAATAGGATGATATTTGGGAATTATATTTTGATGGGTCTAAATGTAAGACAGGTTCTAGTGTGGATATTATCTTGATTCCCCCTACGAAAAAACCCATTCCTTTATCATACAAATTAATCTTTCCTTGTACTAATAACATTGCAGAGTATGAAGCTCTTATAGATGGCCTACGAGCAGCTTCATCCCTTAATATCAAACATTTATAGATATATGGAGATTCACAATTGATTGTTGAACAAATTAAAGGAGGATATCAAACTAAGAATGATAAAATGACACAATACAGAGATTTAGCTCTTAATGTGCTTTCACAATTCTCCTCTTATATGATTTAGACTTTACCTAGGAAGGATAATTGACATGCAGATGCCATGGCAAGCACAACTTCTTTGGTTTGTCTTGAGAATAATGCTAAAAAATTTCAATTTGCTATACAAACTCTTAAAAGCCTTGCAATTTCTAAAAATATTACCTCTAATTGTTTTAATTTGCATTCAGACGAATGGTATTCACATATTTTTTATTTTTTGAAGGATGGTACTTTTCCTAAATCAACAACAAGGAACACATGTAATTGTATTAGGAAGCTCGCAATGTGTTACATCATTTTAGGAGATATGCTTTACAAATTCTCTTATGAAGGATTATTATTAAGATGTCTCAATAGAACTGAAATCCTTGTAGCTTTAGTAGAAGCTCATTCTGGTTCTTGTGGGGGACATTTTGGTGTAAAATCCATGGTTAATAAATTCCTTAGAATGGGATATTATTGGCAAACAATGGAACAAGATTCTTTCATGTTTGTTAAGAAATGTCCTCAATGTCAACAACACAGTAATTTGATTCATGCTCCTGCTTGTGAGCTTCATAATCAAGTTTCTCCATGGCCTTTTAGTGTTTGGGGTTTTGACCTTATTAGAAAAATCTCACCAGCTTCTTCTCAAGGACATACTTACATTGTGACTAGTATAGATTACTTTATGAAGTGGGTCGAAGATGTCCCTCTTTGTTCAACAATGGCAGATGTTATTTGTGATTTCATCCTTAATAATATCATAACTAGATTTGGTATTCCTTCGACGATAATTTTAGATAACAGTACCTCTTTTAAAAACAAAGAAGACATAAAATTCTTGGAGAAGTATAGAATTCAACATAGATTTTGAACTCCTTATTATCCTCAATCTAATGGACAAGTTGAAGCATCAAATAAAATTATTGAACAAATTTTGAGAAAAATAGTTAGTAAACATGCGAAAGATTGGCATACTCAACTGACCTATGCTTTATGGGCTTATAGGACAAGTGTTCGTACTGCCATGGGTACTTCTCCTTACAACCTTGTCTATGGTACTGATGATATTATGCCTTTGGAATTAGAGATACCTTCTCTATGTATTTCATTTCATGGGATAATTGATAAGGATACTTTTCATGAACAACACTTACAAGAGCTAGATATGTTGGATGAACAATGAATACATGCATTAGAACATATAAAAGCTTATCATAAATCTCTTCTGAAATAATACAATCATAAGGTAATTTAATGAACATTTACAGTTGGTGATTTAGTCCTTTATGAGAATCAACAAAATGTGAATGCTTTACTGAGCAAAAAAGGAAAATTTAGCCCTAATTGTCTTGGACCTTTTGTTGTTATTGAAGACTTTGGTTCAGGTGCTTATAAAATTGCTGATATGGATGGTGTTTCTTTTAAGGAACCCATTAATATCATGCATCTCAAATGTTATTATCCTTAATTTCATTCATTCTTTCCTTGTGCATTTATGTATTCCTTATAAAGTTTGTTTTATAGGTTATGTAGTTCTATAAAAATTACATATTGAATATATTCATGCACTTTCTTTCTTTCTATTAAGTTTTATATTGATGAAAACATAGTAATCAAACATAGAACTAATTAGTAGAGAAATTTTTTCATTCATCAAAAAGAGTTTTTCAAGTTCTGATACATATGTGGCCAATGGCCCTATCTATCACTACACTTTGATGGCCGATAGCTCCCAGATCTCTTTGGCCTATGATAGGAAGATAAAGATTTGTGTGTCTGTGTGTGGCTCCTCGATATGCTCATACCCTATGGACACTCTTGGGCACTCTGTAGCTCAGCTATCTGTTAGAGTAGTCTTATGTTAGCTAATAATTAAATCTTTTAATTATTAGTTTATCATACTCTAGGCTTAAGTTTCTCTTAGGCGCTTTATAATTCTTTAGGGTTTTAGCCTTTAGGGTTTCGTGTTTCCTTTTATAAGGATTCACTTCTTTCATTTCAATAAGGAGATTGTATTATTTTCATCATTGTTAATAGAAGATTATTTTCTTGCAACATGGTTTTGCAGTCTCTGGCCTTTTGGCCGCCATAGCTTTCTGTCTTTTTGCTTCTTCTTTGTGACAGTCTTGCATGCAGGTGTTCTTGGGATGATTTACGTTTGTCAAATCTAACATGGTATCAGAGCTCTCCTGTTGTTCGCTGTTCGAGTTTTATTGAAGCACAGAGGGTTTCAGAAGTTTTTTTGTGGATCTGGGGGGGAGCCAAAATTTGGCTCACCTTGGGCAAAAACGGACACCACCATTGTGTCCGGAAGGCCCAAGAACCCCTAAATCCATATAAAACTTGTCCATTTTGGACACAGTGGCATCTGAGGCAAAAAATTTTTGCATACCAGGGCCGTACGGCCCTGGCACGCACTCCGAGGTGGGTACACGATGATTTTTTTAAAAAATATATATATATTTTGGGGCCGCCGCCCAGCGGCCACCCTCGCGCCGCCCTGCAGCCACCGCAGCCGCGGCCACCGCCCGAGCGGCCACCGCAGCCGCGGCCCCCGCCACTGCAGCAGCCCCGGCTCCCGCCACCGCGCCACCCGCGGCCCGCCCAGCTGCCGCCCACCCCCGGCTCCGCCACTGCTCCGCCGCCCTCTGCGGCCTCCGCCGCCCTCGGCCCCGCCGCCCGCGCCCTCTGCTCCGCCGGCCCGGCCCACCGCCGCTCCGCTGGCCCCCGCCGCCGGCGCCCAGCCGGTTTCAGCCCCCGCGGGCTGCCATTCACAGCAGCACGGTCATATGACCGACCAGGGGCTGCGGCCCAGCCCCCGGAGCACGCCATGCGCCCGGGGGCCTATTTTTTTTAGCCCCTGGGGCTCTTTTTTGGCCTTTTTGGGGGTACCTGGGCCTTTTTCGCTCTACAGGGAGCATACGGGGGTCTTTTTCTGACTTCCATATATCGTCGGAAAGCTCTTTCCGAGCACTTTTCGATGGTGGAGGTTAGGGTTTTTGGTTCCACCGTTTCAACAATGTTTTTTGCTGTTGAAGTCTGATGTCTTTTTTTGCCTTCCGGGAGTCATATCTGGCTCATCCGGACTCCTTTTTTGGCAAACGAGATATCGTCGGAAAGCTGGTTCAGTGTGCTATTCAGTGGCAGAGGTTATTTTTCCAGATTCTGCTCTAGGTTTTCACTCCTCCGAGTTATGCAGTTTATGCCCTCTGGTGGTGTGCTTGGTTCTACAGGTCCGGGGATCTCTTCTTCTGAGTTCATAGCTCACTCTTCTTTCTGACTTCTGAGCTTGCATGCTCTTTCTGATGTATCTTTGTTCTGTAAACGCACTGAGATAAAGTGCCCTCTTCTGCATTTCTGGGATCTTTTTCACCTGGTTCAGTTTTAGTATTCGCACTCAGTTATAAAGTGCCATGGGGGGATTCTGATGCATTTGCCACTATAGGCGCATCCACTCTTGTCAAGTGAGCATACCTTCCACGACATTAGCCCATGTAGACTGTGTCTATGACACCGCCCTTTATCCTGTGTGTGTGCTTCTGTTGCACTGTTGGTGTTCCTGGTTCTTCTTCTGCAGCTGTTTCTGGCATCGCATTTCAGTGTTCCTGTCACCTCTCCCAGTTCAGCATTATGGGGGGGTTCACCTGTTGGTTCTATTGCTTCCTGGTTCGATTGATCAGCTCTTCAGACACTTGTCTTCTCTACCTGGTCATGCACTTCAGTGGGGGTTCCAGCAGTATCTTCTGACAGAGTTTTCAGACATGCTTCGGAGGAGCTTCTTGCTCTCTTCTTGTTCCTTTCTCTGGGACATCTTTTGCTTTATGTTTGGGTACCTGATCAGGCCTAGTTGCCGGGACCCATCTTTCCTGCTTTCTGCAGTAGTTTAGCTTTTTTTGCTTTTCCCTAAGTTACACTTAAGGGGGGGTGTTAGAGTAGTCTTATGTTAGCTAATAATTAAATCTTTTAATTATTAGTTTATCATACTCTAGGCTTAAGTTTCTCTTAGGCGCTTTATAATTCTTTAGGGTTTTAGCCTTTAGGGTTTCGTGTTTCCTTTTATAAGGATTCACTTCTTTCATTTCAATAAGGAGATTGTATTATTTTCATCATTGTTAATAGAAGATTATTTTCTTGCAACATGGTTTTGCAGTCTCTGGCCTTTTGGCCGCCATAGCTTTCTGTCTTTTTGCTTCTTCTTTGTGACAGTCTTGCATGCAGGTGTTCTTGGGATGATTTGCGTTTGTCAAATCTAACACTATCAGCCTATCCTCCCTTTCTTTGCACATCCTCAACTCTCACTAGATACATGCAAAGATGTCAGCATGCCTACCGGGATCTCTGTGACCAATGGAAGAATCTCACTTGTTGGCTAGTAGTTGATAGGATATAATTGTATCCTTGAGAATCTTGGATACAAAGCTCCTCTAGTTCACTACGCTAGCTGTAGAATGAAAATTACATTTATCAGTCTAGTGTCTTTCTATCTCAAATCAAATCACTTTTTAAAATCAAATTTCATACCTAGGTCTCCCTCTTGGACGTCACTAAAGTGTCTAGATGGTGGGGGCATGGAGTGACTACTCTCTCCACACTCGCCATATCTAGGTCTCGATGGTGGTGTCTTTGTGTGGGGCCGTGGGGGCCGTCATGATCTGAGTGGTGATGCATGAGTAGTGTGTATATCTGCACCAGTATCACCAGCTGGGGGCATGTCCTCTGCTCTCTCCTCCACTCTATCCTCTACTCTCTCTATTCTCTTCTCCTCCATGGGATCTCCCTCAGAGATGTGCTCCTCCTCATCTCTAACATCCTCATCCTCATCTATTGTACCACTATCCTGGTGTGTCCTCTCTGTAAAATCTAGATCACCTATAGGATAATCCTCAGGGAAGATGGGGTGGGTCCCCTGCAGACTCTAGTACCTAATGTAATCCTAGCTCATGCCTGAATAGGTCACATCTGATGGTACCTCTATGTCCTCTATCTCATCTACATCATTGCCCTCTATATATGCTATCAATGGTTAGTGCATGGTGTCGGGTCTCTGATGGTACCTCATCAGATGTACATAGTGTGTGCTATAAATGTGTCACACTTCTATGGATCATTACATGCAAGGAAACTCAAGAATGAGCCCTCACAAATCGATCCATAGCTCCCTAGGCATGGAGTGCAAGGGTTTTAAGAATGCTCTCAGCTAGAGCTATTTAGCCTATAACCTTGCTAGTAAACCATGCAATGAGAGATTCAATAAAGACAAGGGCAAGAATGCCAATATCCTTAAGAATCGAGAATGAAAATGTAATGCAATGCTATGCTAGAAATGGAAATGCAAGCTAAGCTATGAAAGGAAATATGCAAGTGTTACAACCCAAGCTAATTAATCTATGTGAGCTAATCTAGAGCATAGAAATGAAGCTAATCTAAGAAAGCATAAATATGAAGCTAAGCTAAGAATGCAAGAATGAGATGTAGAATGCAAGAATGAAATGTAGATGCTAAGAATGCTCCAAATCTTCAAAAGCTCCAAAGTGACCTAGAAAACCTGCAACATAAAGTTAGCATAAAAAGTTGGGGATCTAGAATGAAGAAGAGAGCTCTTCTTTTATAGGAAATGAGAAGGAATGGACCATGGAGATTAAGAGGAAAAATATTTAATCAACGATGGAGCTTGAAGAGGGATCAATCCATGTGCACAAATATCCTCCAATGAGAAAATAAGAGTTGACTTTTGTGTCCATATCAGACAAAAAGTGCTTTTTCTCTTTTTATAAATAAGAATAATGCTTTATTTGTGCAACTTAGGATAAGAGGAAAAGTGGGAGCTTTTTATTTATTAAAAGGGGAGGAAATATTCCTTTTAAATAAATAAAGACTTAGGATAAGATGGTTAGCCCACAGAAAATAATTGAATAAATGATAGAGCTAGGATTTGATCAAGAATAAGCAATTGATGATTTAGCAAAAGGGGCTAATAGTCTAGGTGACCATTTTTAGGTGTATACACATAGCAAGGTACTACTCTAGGGATTCCCTATAATAGGCTGAACTGCCTCACCACCCAATCATAATAATATGACATCACTATATGATTTTGATGACCCTCCAATAGCTTCTACCACTATGAATGTCTCATCTAGAATCATGTATCAGGACACTCTATCATCTGGTAGTAGGGTCTCCATATAACATCAGTGCTTAGAATGTGGTCTAGATGTACCCTCCAATAGAGGATATCTCCAAACTACCAAGCATCTCTCAGGGGATAGGAAAAGACTCTCAGTGTACTCACATCTGCCATCACTAGAACTCCCTGTGGATGTGTACATGCAAAATGCTCAAACAACCAAATTTGCAAGAGTGTGCATATCGATGGACTCTCCCTCTGATACCTCACTAGCTGACCTAGCTCATGGTATAGCTAGGCTAACATGCTTCGACCCCATGAGAATATGGTCCTCTCCCTCTCCATCCTCTGTATAAGATGTGTAAGAGGTGTACAAAATATGGTACCCTTTGAGTTGGGTAACACAATCAAGGATACTATGCAAAGCATCACACTCCACACTAAAGGTGTAGGGCCTAATAGTATGGATGATAATAAGACCTGATTTGACTGGGTTTGCATCTATGGGACCCATCCTATACAATACTCTGCATTTTCATGAATCTCCTCACAAGCATGATGTGCTCTAGGTCTGATGGTCTCACCTTGGACTGGAAGCTGCATGATCATGTAGACATCCTCTAATGTCACTGTGATCTCTCCAAAGGGAAGATGGAAGGAGCATGTATCCTCATCCCACCTCTCTATCAAAGATGATAGCATGGATCGGTGTAGTCTGATCTATGGAAGGATTGATACCTAGTATAGTCCCACATCTCTTAGTAACTACATCTCCTCATCATCAAGCTCAGACAATCTCTCTTTGACCATGACTAGCAACTCTCCAAAGGGATGCTCTCGAAGATGGACCAAGTCTTGCAAGCACAAACAGAAATCATATCAGCCATCTACATCGTCAAATCTACAAATCTAACTAGACTAGGTCAAAGTTGACCTCAGTTAGGTCAAGGATTACCTTACTAGGTCAAAGTTGACTTTCCTAGGTCAGGGACAACCTTGTGGGGTCAAGGTCGACCTCATCCCAGAATAGGTAAAAACCTTCCAGTCAATGTCAACTTTGTTGGGTCAAAGTTGATATAGATGGGTTAGGATTGACCTAGAAGGGATAAAGTCGACCTTGCCTATGAAAAACAAGAATTTGGAAAGTACAGAAGTACACAACAACAAACACACCTCAGGAAGTGACCATTTGGTAGCCAGGTTGTGCCTCAAAAGATCCATGTGCGTCGCTCAAAGTTCCTCTCTCTTCAACATCTTTCTTCCTCTTTTCAAATCTACAAATGGTAAGAATAAGTAAGTATCTCTCCCTTTTCTTTATTTATAGTTCAAATTAGGGTTTTATTAGGGTTTCTTTTAGGGTTTTCTCATGGTAAACTCATATTTCCCTTATGCATTTAGATAGACATCCACTCTTTTCATCATAACTTGATTTCGGTAAATTTGTTTTTAGTGTCGTCAGTGGTGTTGAAATCATGATTCAGATAACTAACTCCTTGAACTAGTTTAGAAAGATTAAGAATCCTTATGATTGGTTTAGGAAATGACTTTTCAACAAACTGCATATCCAGTGAATAGAGTTATCCTTATCACCCTGTTTAACCCTTCGGAAGTATAAATCCGAAACAAGGGGGACATAAGGTGATTTATGCACTTCTCAATTGTCATATAGTAAGCTCTAGCTAATTTATGGATTTTCATTAACCTTGTGTGTTGCAGGTTCTAACAATTTTTTGCAGAATCTTCACATTGAGGACTTGGCTATTGTTTAGGTTTAGAATTGTCACCCTAACTTAAGCATTAGGGCTACACAAAAATTCTATCCTAACAATGGAAACCTCCTTGAGCTTTGGATAGACTATGAATAAGGAGGAATCTCTAGATTCTAGGCCAGTTCCTATCAAATATAGAATATCACCTCCTGATCTATAATTTGTTGGGAAAAGGGAAAAGTAGACTTCAAACTAAAAATAGATTAGGGTGATACGCCAAGAATTGATTCAAACTTTGCAGAAAGATAAATCGTTAATTCTAATTCATATATGAAGATCTTGACACTTCAAATCCCTGCTCAACATATAGGTTAACGAATTTCACTATCAGGGTTAGACCACAAATAGCTCAAATAGTCAACAAACATACATTTTTGATACAAGGCTTTTAAATAATTGATCACCTAAGAAGGAACATAAATTATTCACTTCTCTTGGACAATAACAAAATTAGCACTTGTAAGAAAAGATGAAAATAGGATCATATACCAAAAGAACTCCACAAATATGAGCCAAAAACCTCTGGTTTATTTTCTCCAAAATCTGATAAAAGTGATTACAAAAATGGCTTCAAAAACACCTAAGAACAATAAGTTCTCTATATGCTCTCTCTCCAAAATCTAAAACCCCTAAAATTGATCATAAAAATCAATCTTATAGCCTACCCTAAGCTTCAATCCGAAAATCTAAGCCCTTTACAAATTGCCCTAAAATTGGACAAAAACATGCCAATAATTAAGCCTATAAAACTCGACTATAAGTTCCCCTTAAACATTGGCTTACATTAAGAATTCAATCCTTTTACAATTTTTTTCCAATATTTAAATTTACTTAAAATTAGATAAAATCCAATATCAAATAAACTAACTATTCAACTCCTAACCTAGAAAAAGATCTCTAAGTATGAAACATGCAAAGTGGAGAAAGTCGACATGACTATTCAATCCACTTGCAATATGATGCCAAAATCGAGGAGATGAAAGTATGAGGTGGCACTATAAATAGTTTTCAAAGCTTTGCAAGAATGTGACATCTGCATTGATGGCATTGAATGTTGCTTATCTTGTGGACTCCAAATTTATTATGTTCATTTTGGTTTTTTAGACTTGTGCTTATCTCATTCTTCGTAGAGAAAAATTAGGGAAGATGAAACCCTAACTGAAGGAAAGCTTTCAAAATTTTCTAATGAATCTTGGCTTCCTATGAATGAAGCTCTCTATCAAACTCGAGCTTACTGCTAAACTCGAGCCCACTGCTACTCCTTACTGATGTGCACTCTCAAACAAAGAAATCAGCATTTATAAGGCTCGTGTTCACTGAGTATAAATTGGAATCTTCATCTGGTTTGGCTGTGTATGGATGAAACTTGGTAAGTGACTATGTTTATCTTCAAACTTGAACTCTCCATAATAACTTGATCCCCTTTTTGTATCACGTGACTGATACTTTCCTTGGTTCCCCTTTTGTCTGCAGCTTTGAATGCACATACTATGATCCATGACCTTGTTGTTTTTTCCCTTCATTTATGGGTTTAGAGCCATGAGCTTGAACCTCTTCTTACTAACAATCATGACTTTGTGACTGAAGCTTGACTTTACTTGCAACCGAGGTGTGACTAAATGTTTACTTGATGAACTTGGCTTCTACTGAGAGCTGGGGAAACTTAAGATAAGTCACTTACCTTCTGTTACTCTTTGCCAAATTTGTACATAATTTCAAAAGAAGGAATTTAGTCTTCTTTTCAATGCGTAAACCTAGGGCTTTCTTTGAGTTCTAGCTTTGTTGAAACTGCTTGCTTGTATCTCAACCCAGTTGCTTTGTTTTGGGTGCATGATTTGATTATGTGGATCATTTCTAACTCACGGCTATGAGTAGATCTCATTATTTGACTTGAATCTTGTCATTGTTCCTTTATGTGACCAAGAGTGAACTCGACTTTGACTCACTGTTATTGCATGTATTGAAAATTGACTATTTGAAATCTTGAACTTGTCTTGACATTGCTCAAGCCTTTGGCTGGTAAATGTTTTAAACCTTCTATTGATTTGACATGAAGCTTGTGTTTAAACATTCTGTTCACACATTCCACACTTATTAACATGGACATTTGAAATTTACTGTCAACAGTGGACTTGCTAAATTCGACCTCTTTCTGTGACAAAACATAGTGAAACCTGAGTTTATAACCACTATGACTGTGAGTTTGGGAATGACAGACAATTGCTCTTATTTGATTAGCTTGCTCATTGATAAACAACTAAAAACAAGCTATATAAAATAGACAGTTACTAGAACTCAGTTTTAATATGTTTTTTTACAGTTTGTACATAAACTGTGACTATAGCATATAGCATCAAAACTATCTCATTCCGCTGACATGAATAAATTTGTGTAATATCGGTAGTGAATTTGATGAACTGGTGAACTCATTTTTGAAACCCAAATACAAAATCATTATGTTTATGAGCTCAGCAATGATAGATAGTTGCTCAAGTAAACTGTGATTTCATGAACCAGACCAACACTCTTCTCTAATTGTTTTACTAAAGTTGCAAGGTTGTGATTGAAAAATGTTAAAATATATATTCAGTTTTATTTAAAAACTATAACATCTTTCAGTCTTAACCTTTGCAAACTTTAGAAGGAGACTAAAAAAAAATGACTGAAAGGTGTTCAAGAATAACAGACATTTATTCAAAATAGATAAGTACTTTCCTTCTTATGATATTTCTCTGTTAGCTGTACATTTTCTCTTCCAGCTTATGCGTATCTTGTACTTTTTGTCATTGATCATGAACCATGATGAAAATTCATATTTTCTGCTTATAAAATACCTCCACAGCTTGCATCTTGTTTGATTTTGTAACTTTGATATTTCAGCTGTAGGAATAATAAATTATGTACTTTTGTTCAATAGCATAAGTTTTCATTTTGTAAAAACTCACAACATAGCTCAATCTATCCAAGCTCTTGTAGCATTTCCATTGTCATCAACTCTCTTTGATGTTGAATCTACAATTTAAGTATGAGAAGTACAACAAGATAAAAATGTTTGTTTATTGTTAATGAAGTTCGAGCACAGACTCGTGACACTCAAAAACACCAGAATGCTACTTAGTGAGGTTCAAACATGGGTTCGTGACACTCACTAAAAACAAACTGAAAACATTTTATAACTTTTTGGCTCAATCTTGAAGCACTCTTTCTGTAATCAACAATAACAATGGTATTACTTAAAACTGTACCTTTGAAATAGCAACTGACATATTATACTAGTATTTATGCAGCTGCATTTTGTAACTTGAACTTTGAATATTGGTAACATTAGCACTTCCTGTAGCACTTTATCTTGGAAATTCAGCTTGATCTGCATCTTCTCTATGACTAAATGTGAAAACTAGTCGACTCTTTTCTGCACAATTTAATTTGTTAAGCTCTCAAACAACATCATTTTGAAATGGTTAGATTAGTGAACATAATAAACAACTTGCAAATTTACTTTCAAACCATTATGTTAATTAATCTAGCCATGAACTGCACTATCTGAAAAAGGTTTCTTAGTTTGGAACATACTAAGTCCCTTTAATTCAAACACCTGGTTAATAAAAAGGACAACATACACCACAATGGTCATAAATAGTAAAAGGTTTCATGTAAAAAACAAGTCCCTTTAATACTACCTTGCAGTGAGTGTTAGTGTACATTTCCTTATTGCATTTAGTTTTCCAGATTGATATGCAGTATTGAAAATTTGATTGTTACAATATGCTATTTTTTTCTTATGCATTGCTTAGATCCAATAGGATCTAACCACATTTTCTCTCTTATGTAGATATGAACCCTAAAGACCTAAATGCAGATGAAGACCTAGACTTTGAAGACCTTGGAACTTGAGACCAAGAAGATAACCAGCTGACAACAAACCAACACAAAGGCAATGCATGGGACCCCTATTCCATAATTCAATCTTTTCTTTCAATTCTGCAAATGTACTCTACTTATTGATATGAAATATGGAACAAGAAAGGACATCTGTATACTACATTCAGTTTGAATGCACAATGTAATGATCATTTATGAATTTTTGAAATCTAAGGAATAGTGATCAATACTTAGAGTACAATGATGAAATCTAGAATGAATGCAATAATGACATGTAGACTAACAAAACCTGCAAGGTAGTGTTAATTAGACAAAAAAATGCAACCTTTTCCTATTTATGCTTATTGTATTGTATGCTGTAATTTTGAGTAACAGCTATATCCTTTTTATTTACTATGATGTTTTCTTACTTTAGCTTGCATATTTATGTAGTGTCACATCTAAGCTAAAGTGGAGGCTAAATGTATCTTCTTAAAATGGAATCACTTCCATCTTGATAGGTTTAGCACCCTCTTTTAGTACATTTATCATGATAGACTTGCATTTAGGATGCATTCTACACTTGATTTCTTCATTCTAGGTGAAATTAGGGTTAGGATATCGAGGATTCTCCTTAATTTACCTCTTCCATGACTCTATTTTCTAGGTAGGATTTATAAATAGGTCCTCCTAGCCTTCATCATTCTCATCATAGGATTTTGTGCCTCTCCCTGGTACTTTGTCCCATTCTGACATCATTTCTAGGTCTCTAGGTATCCCCAGGACCTCCTATTTTGATTCTGGTAGGACCTGGACCCCTGGGTCAAGGATGAGGTCATCCCTGACCTACGTCAGGGTCAAGGCCATCCCTAACCTAGGTCAGGGCTAAGGTCATCATTTACCTCCTTCAAGATTTTGTTCCCCTTTCAAATTTGGTCCCGGCGGGCCCCAAAATCAATGTCAGACCCTTAGATCCGAGTGTGGAAAGGTTTTAATTCAAAATTCATTTAACTCTTTTCAATCATTTTCACCAAGCGATTTCATGATCAAGCAACTTCATGAATAAATTGATGCAAGAAAGCAATTGATGGTGAAGTGGAGATGCAAGATTGTAAGAGGATGATATAGAAGATCAAGCCATTATTGATATCAAGCATCTTTATGAGCACACCATTGTGAACACCTATTTGGAGCAAGAGAGATCCTTTCTTCCATGATCCACTATTGTCAACATTTAATCATTCAAAGACACAATCATGGGGTATCAATTACGGATTATGAGTTTGGTGAGATTACTTTAGCCATGGGGGCTTGGTATGCTTTCTTATCTTATTCAAATCTATGCATTGTTTCCTCATACATATTCATGCAAGGGTTTTAATCTAGAGGATTAGATCTTGGCATTAAACTTTCAATACACACACACATTCTATTTCAATCAGCTATTTGTGGAGGTGTAGATCACCAAAATGGGGGTTTGACTAAGACAAAACCCTATATAGACACCTAGAAAACCCCACTTTTTAGATATCTACAGTCGTTGTTTTGAGAATTGGAGGATAGATCTGAGTACCCTTTTTGGCAAACTTCCAAGATTTACGAACACATTCAAGGTCAACCTTCAAAATCCCAAGGTAGTCTTTAACATTTTATTAGGGTCAAAGACTACCTGCTGTGAGAAAGACAAAATATTTTTGTGTTTTCTCTGTTTTAGTTTTCTGGTCCAGGATTTGGTTGTAGAATCTTTCAAAATTGTGCACAGGCTTCAAAAAATAGGTATTTCTAAATCTGTCCCACTATGAGGTATGTATCTTATTTTATTTGATTTCAAGCATTTCCAAATTTACATTACTTATGCAATTCCAATTCAAAACAATAACAAATGAATAATAGGTGAATGATAGATGCATTGCTAAAGCTCCATTTTACCATTATTAATACATATAAAGGGACATGATACTAACAACAAAAAAGAGGCGTTGGCTTCCATATTAGGGGAAGAGGTAGTGAACAAATTGGATTGTATGGACTTGACAATGCTTTCTAGATACATGGAAAAATGATCTAGTAAAGACCCTAAAACAATGTAACCAAGTCAACCATCTCAAAGGGAATCAATTGATTCCCCAACTACTCTTGGATCAAATATAAGATCTAAGAATAATTCAATAATAGTAAACTCCAAGAATGTGGAATAGGGAACAAATTATTCCAATATCCCAGCCACTCTTGGGACACAAACTTCTTCTACCACACCATGCATTTCATCTTGCATTGGTATCTGCAATACCAAGACAATTCTCAAATTTTATGTACATGGGGCTTTTATTTCATCACTTGAACAAGTAATCCCATTTTCTTTAATAAACATTGAGAACACATAAATTATATCTCTCCTTATCAAAATCATGGAGGAGTGTTATGCAAACACTTTTAAATGCATCCTCCACATTTTTGTAAGGAACGTGAAGATATAGAAACAGATAAATTAAAAAGAAAAGAAAAGAACATAAAGGAAAAATAGCTTTAATTAATTTGATTTTAAATTAAAAAACCCTCTAGGTCTCTCAACAGTCCAGTGCCCAATCTCATGCTACTGAGTGAAAGTAAAGCCATTAAAAAGATCCTATGAAAAGATGAAACTTAACTAGTGTGTTTTGAATATATTAATGCTTAACATTAACAAGCCCACTCATGTTATTATAAAGTTCTACTTCAAGAATCCATTTTATACACTAAGTTACATCATTATTATCTGTATAAAGAAATCCAACTCTCTCCAATATGTATCACTATGATTCAAGATAATAAAAGTGGTAGCTCCAGGGATTGGAATAATTTTAAAACTATAAAAAAATTCTATAACTACACTGAAGCATTCTAGTATCCCTATAGGAACCAAAAACCCTTTTGATATCCCTATAGGTACAATGTTAGCATCATACTGCTCCATTTTTTTATCTTTGCATGCTTCCTATAATTGAATTTTGTTAAACCATTCCATCCTATACCAGAAAAAACTTATATTATCTAAGAACTGCATCCTCAACCTTATTAATTAAAAGAAAACCAACCTATTACAATTATTAGAACCAAGAAGCTCTATTTATAGTCTTGCCGCCTTAGAAATATAGTTCACATTCCTCAAACTATTGAATAGAAACAACCTTTTAATGAACTTGTAGAATTTTCCTCAGATACTTGTGTCAACAAGATAGTCTACATAAAATAGATTAGGAAACATCTCTCTTCTGATGCCAAGTACTCAATTAAGAAACACTGAGATCTCCATCATTGGTTTTCTTCTTGGTAACAACAAATCCACTAGGATACTCAAATTTTTTTGATGACAAAACAAATGATTTTTGGTCACATTGATTAATTAAGCTCTACAATATCAGGTAGTGTCACAGTAACCATCTAATCATTACCTTCCCTCTTTCTTCATCACATGAAATATATTTTTCAAATGCCCTGTGTGGACACGACACTAGCTATGGTGCAACCAGAATGCACCATGGTATAGTGAAAATAAAATAGATTTAAAAATTAACACTATATGTGGATGCATTCTAGTTGCTTTGTAACTAGGGGTGTGTAGACACATGCTTCTGTATAGGTCAGGGGAGTCTGTGCTCACATGTCATAGATATGTCATTATGCATACATGTATTCTATGCCAAGATGCCAAATTTTTAAAATATGGAATCCCTCTTTAATTCCTTCCTTATTGTTTAAGTTGTTGTCATAAATATCACTGAAAGGGGGGTAAATAGAAGGTTATACGACATTGGTTTTATGACTACGAGAAGGGTATATGACATTGAGAGAGGAATTATGTGAGTTTGTAGCTAAATAATTATAGAGCAAAGGTATTTCAAAAGGTGTGAATAGAAAAATGTGAGGTCCACCAATGAGAAGTGAACCAATAGTTCATCAAGTAATCATGCAGGACACAGTTTGTGAGCCAGATTTCATGCAGAATTTGGGAATTGTGGTTGGTTAGACTACTTTTTGAAGTTTAATGGGTTTAGTTATGAATTTTCTATGGAATTTTGTCAGACATTTAACAATTGTGAGGTAATGTGAAGGGTTTGAAATTTATTACCACAGAGGAGAGGATTTTTTAAGTTTTAGGGTTACCTGTTTTAGAGGAACCCTGCCCTGAAAGTAAAGTGTAATGGCATAAATTTTACACCCCCATGTAGGATGTCATTTTAAAAAAAAATCTTCTTTATCCTAAGCCACAAAATACCATCACCCACTTTATCCTTGTCATCAACCAACTCATCATCTTGCTTGAAATCCCCACAATGAAGACCTTAACATTTTTGGACACATGTGCATAGTAGAGACGTCTGTGTAACATACTCTCATTTGCAAATTTGTAGACATGCATGTAGTCATTGGAGCATTATGAATTTTCAACCTTGAATTGTAACACTTTGAAATGATGGCTCATCTATGTGAAATATATTTGCTTCCACCAAATACCCTTTTGCAACTCTCATTTGGTCTTCTTGCATGCTTATCCAAACTACTAATAGATTCTTGGACTAATTATTCACTCACTTGGTTGCTCATATCCTCCATTACCCACCATTTTTGGTCCTACACACCACATATTTGTAGGTTTTTCTGCATTATCAAGAAACTCCAAACTTCATACTTGGTCTTGCATCACAAATTTGAGCTCTCTGCCTTCACTTGGGGGAGTTTTCTCTTGTATCCTCTCCATTCCATGACCATATTTATCTTTCTTATCTCATTTCTAGCTTATATTATCTTCATTTATTTATTTTCTACTTAGTTAACTATCACTAAAATTGTCATATCTAACGACTTTCCATGGAGGTGAAAACACCAAAGTGGGGGGTTTGACTAGGACGAGCCTCTTTATGGCCACAAATAATTTCCTTCTTCACTTGAGTGTAGGTTTCTATAGAGAGTTTATGGGTTTAAAAGCTATGATCAAAACACATTATCAACCATCAAATTAGGTTCTATCATCTCGACTCTTCTCCTCATTTCATTTGCTCATAAAATATTTATAAATAGTTGAATCTTCCACACTACTAAGTTGATTTTGTTGTAGAATCATAATTTTCTATTTCCATTATCATTTCCTCTTATTTTGTATACTTTACTTCATCTATTTTTGTTCTATTTATTTACCTTATTTGTATTTTCATATAATAGTTCTATCTTTTATGTCCTATTTCATTCCTACTAATTTTTTACTTTTTCCATATGAGATGTTAGTGCAGCATGATGGCATCCATCAGCTATGTTGTTTTCCTTGGGTTACGTGGTTGTCAAAGGTAGTGAGCTTACAGAGCTCAATGTTTAATTCTTTTAGTTATCTCTTTCACTTTCCGTAATTGAAACACTTTAATCAATTCATCTATCTAAGTTATTTGCATCTGATTAGTTTAGTTGCATTTGGATACTTACACATAAATGTTTAATTGAATTTTCATCAATCTAATAAACCTCCAAGCATCTAAAAAGTCATATTTTATCAAAATAAAATCTCATCAAGGTAACCAAGCAACTTCCTTCATCTTGTGTCTATTCTCCCTAGCACTCCTATCTAGCAACATGAGGTGGCACAAGAAAGTTGTGCATCCCTTGAATTTTTAACCAGACTCTAGGGAGGTGCATTAATTTATTCACCACATAAAGACACTAGAATAGTTAGAGAAAAGTTTACTACACCTTAGGATTCTCCACTTGAAGTTGATAAACATGAAACAATCAGGCTTCTTTACCAGGAACATAGAAAAATGTTGTTGTTTATATCATCAGATACATTTCCTATGAGGTTCCATAGACGTGTCTACATTCTATACACTTCAAGCTTCTATTCTACATGCAACATGGAAGGAGAATGAATGTCCCCAATGTGCTATATAATTTATTGGAAATCATGGCTATTTAGACAAAGAAAGGAAGGGAAAATTTTGTTTCCCATCACTGTTTAATTAAGGTCTTTGTACAAGATGTGTCTTGGATTTCATGGGATGAGTTTTGGAAAATTAAAAAGTTAAGAGTAGTGAATGTGGGTCTCAGAGGTCAACCCTTGACCCATAGGGTTAGTGGGGAGGCAATAGATACAAAATGCACCCCCAGGGATTCAAAATCTAGGTTGGTTTCTAGCACAAACCCTCCTGCATAAAAAAAAGAAAGTTTATCTAAATCTTTTCACGGAAATGTAAGTAGTTCATCTTCAGACTCTAGTGAGGATTTTTCCCCTATATCAACAGTTTGTACTAGGACAATAGTAGAAATTCAAAAAGGAAATAGACTAAGGATGAAAAGGGAATGGGTAAAATGTAGAAAATTGTAAAGGAAAACCCTAGCTATAAAAAATAGAAAACTAGGGATGAAGAACCTCCTGCAGCCAGCGAGAATAAAAAAAATCCTACTAAAAATTCTAAGACAAAAAAATTATGGAGAAAACACCCTAGAGGAAGAGTCGTACACTCGGGGGTAAACCTAGTAAAGAGACAAAATTTACTGCACCTATAGTGACTATTCAAATTGAATCCTTAGACTTTGTTCATACCACTCCTTTTGAAGAAGAAAGGATAATCCATAATAGGCCTCCTAGGGGAAGCCCCAAATTTTCCTCATCATCTAAGCAATAGGATATGGCAATGATGCCTACACAAGAATCTGAGGAGGGGGTTGAACAAGTATCTCAAGAAAGGGAACTTCCCTAGGAATAACTGGGGTTGTTGATGGAAGGAAACTTGGAAAAAGATAATTTATAATTAGCAAGGCTCATTGTTGCAGTTGAGCAAGTGGCAGGTGAAGAAGTATAATATAGGTGATTCCTAGTAGGTATTCACTGACCTAATACTTTCTTATGGGAATCAATAGCCATATATTTATGCAAAGATATGAGCAATAAGGAATAAGAATGGAATAAAGAGAAGAACAACCTATAGGAAGTTATTACAAAGAAATATAGGGAGATTGAGGGGAAGAATGCATAAATTGTTGCATTAATAGATTAGGTAAACAATGTGACAACTTTAGTGCCATAAATTTTAGAGCGTAGAACTCCCTCAAGGATATATGTATTGCATTTCAAGGACCAATAATCCATTAGGTTAGAGGGAGTGATAAGCCTAAATAATGGCTCATTTTTCATAAAATTTCTTACATATCTATTGCCATTATTATGAGGTTCAACACCTAGTTGATGATACTTTTCATAATTCTTTCTTAAAATTATTTAGCTACATGCATGAACCTATCTATGTATATCTTTGTTTTGATATCAATCTTCTATGTGATCTATCTATATTACTCTAGATGTGATGAAATGAATATTATTCTAAAGTAGTTATGGATATACTATTATCTTGTGCACGCTAAAGTTATTATATCACTATCATGTTGTAACAACATTTTGATGAATATAATTATACTTTAGTTGTCTATATTTGACTTAAGATTTTGGAAGACTTGTCCAAGGGGGCCCACTTGGTGAGAATTTTTCTCATTTGGTTAAGTATTTTATTTTCTATTCATTAATTAGTTTTAGCAGCTAACTATTGTTGCAACCATTGGAACTATATTCTATGACTATTCCCACAACCATTGGAGCTTTATTTTGTGACTGTTCCTACGACCATTGGAACTCTTTCCTCTAATTATTATTGCAGCCATTGGCACTCTTTTTTGTAAATATTTCTACAACCATTGAAATTATTGGAGATTTATCTTGCAGGACAACAAAACACCAACTCGACAAGGCTTGAACAAATTTCTTCACTTCAATCATGACAAAATCAGGAGGGTATTCCTATGAAAAAAGTCTACATATTGAATAAACCTTCAATACATAACATTATGTAGAAACACAAAGTAGATACTTCTCAAAATTAAGGTAATGGAGACCATTATGGTAACAAAGTAATAGAACAAGGAAAAACAAAGTAACTTCCTATTTGTTTTCTAAGAACTACATTTATGTAATTTCTTTTAGTCTAGTTTAGTTGTTGATTCATGTAATATGATTATGATTTCATTTCATATGTTGTAATATTAGATATATAATAGAAAAACATTTTATTGAATAAATAAATAATAACTTTTCATTAAAACATTTTTTGTAGAACTCGACTCTTCTAGAGGATGAAGATGATCCTCATGATACAGATCCAAAATGTGTTGGTTATTCTCCAAATCACATGGTAGAGGATGATGATGATGTAGATATAGAAGACATCGATGTTGATGAACATGATGATGACGACGATGATTATCATGCCGATAATGACTATGTTGATGGTGATGATGACGAGGCACTTACTTGTAGTAGTAAATAGTGATATTCATGGTCATATAGACTGCATCATGGATAACTACTAATATATTGTTATGATGCCTCTTTCCATGGTTATTGTATCTTTTCATGATATGTAGTACCACATTATTGAGTTGATACATTTTTACATGTATCATTTTCACTTATATCATTTAGACATGTACTATCTTCACTTGTATCACTTTCAATTACATAATTTATCATTTTTTCCTATATCATTTGTACATGTATCATTTTGAATTATGTGAACTATTGGACATGTATCATTTTGACATATTTTTTTATCAATTGGAATATTGGACTTTCACTTGTTTTAGTTATATATGATGATGATCTTATCGGTATTGACTTGTCAATTTATATATATTGAAAGTGGTTAATGGTTTTTGGATGGATATTTATTATGAAAGATGATTTTAATTTACTTCTTTGGATGGATGTTGTCAAATTCAAATAAATTATAGATATGTTACTCGCTTATTTTAAATTATAGATGGTGATCATGTTATAATAATTATCTTGTTAATTCATTTTCTTTCTTAGGAAAAAGTTGATTAATTTTTCTAATTTTAAAATATCTCACATATATAGGGAGCAAAATGCAATGACAGATTCTCTCTCCAAGTTGGTGAATGAAATGACTCCTCAAATAGGATGAAGTGGTGAAAGTTGAGTAAAGTGGAGGTTGGTGACTGAAATAATGGAGGCAATTGGTGGTCAATAATATCAAAGCTATTAGAGGCAATTGGCTATGAACCCTAAAAATTATTTAGTAAATTTGAATAGAAACTCACTATCCTTATTTTTTAATTTTTGTTTGATCATCTATAATGCCACCATTTCCATCATTGACCTTATGAGTTCTATTAACAATTCTCCTTTGTTTTGTACTGTTGTGGAAAAAAATTTCCTCCAAAAGATTTCTTCTTTAGCCAAAATGTCCTCATATTCCTTTAATAACTCATTTTCCTAATATAATATTTTCTTGTCCATTCCTTGAAGAGTGACTTGTTCATTCAGTTCCTTCATGCGTTGTTCAATTGATCTCTTTATTTCAAAACCATTTTAAAAGTGGTTCTTGTTCCTCTCTTGCAATTTTCTATTGATTTCTTTGGTTTGGATATAAAGAAATATAATTTGGATCCTTCAAACTAAGATTATTTCCACCATTCATCTATCAACCCTAAGAATTTTTTATATTTCATCCACATGTTTTCAAATTTGAAGGGATAGAACATTGGTTTATCTTCTCTTAATATGCCCAACTATTTGGGAAAATGGCCTGATTCTGATATGGGAGAAATGGATGCCTTCAAATAAAAAAGGAAAGAAGTTAAGTCAACTTTATAGAAGAATCTATCTAATTTTCAGCTATATGACTAAAGTGAAGTCTTCTTTTGTTCCATGTGAACATTCCATTCTCCAAGTCAACCTCCATGATATTTTCCTTTGTCACCTAGTTTTTGAAGTCAATCTGTGGCTGAAATTATTTTTGTATACCACTTTTCTTATGATAGATGGAGGATGGCATTGAAGTCTCCACCAATGATGAAATTATTTTCTATCTAGGATCTAAAAATACTACTTATCTCTGCCCATACTTCCATGTTCTTCTTTGTCATTATCAGACCATAAACATTAATTAAAGAGAACTTCAGATTTCTATACACATTATGCACTAATCCTCCTAGCCAATTGAATCTACCATCCAACTTTTGAGAGAGAACTGTGCTTGGGTTCCATAGGATTTCCAATCCCCTCGAGGCACTTGTGGATTTTATTAATTCTGATCCCACTTGTCCATCGATCTTTTGAATTTTTCTATTTGGTCTGCATTTAACTTTGTCTCTTGAGGCATGATTACACTTTCTTTGAATGAAAAATTATAACATTTGATTAAATGCTACTTTTTAGGAGCATTCATGCCTCTAACACTCAATAAAATAATTTTATTTTCTCCTTGGGAAGGAACTTCCCCATCCCTATATGAAAATAAGTTGTGATTTTATTTTTGTATGACTCCTCCCCTTCTTCACTTCTCAATTAAGAAAGGGATTTTCTCCCCTTTCCTTTCTTCATTTTCTTCCTGCAAAAATCTGGAGTTAATTTGGCTAGAAACTTTCTTTGTATTCCTAGTTTTGGGATTCTTACTTCTGTCATTCCCAATGGCTCTTTAGATTCCTCCACTTCTTCTATTTGAATTTCACAATTGTCTTTGTCATCAAATTGGGCTAAATCGAAGGAATCTACCTCTATCTCTTCATGTTATGTAATCTCTATCTCAAAAATATCTTTCCTCTCATAGAATAAAGCCCTTTCATCTGGAAAACCCAAATCCAACATCCTACCAACAACTTCATATTTTATTCTTTCTATACTCTCATCTCTAGAATCCACTGGACCTTTCTCATCTATTCCAAAGAGTTCATATACTGCTTGGAGTCTTCATGATATATTTTAATTTTGACTAATTTCCCCTAAGTTGGATTATCCTTTATACTCTCTTCCTTCCAAATCATTGCCTTATTTTTTTAAGGTTTGTAAGTGGTATTAGACCACCTTTGATTTATACTTTGTTTATCTTCCCAAGAGGTGAGCATCCTTCACTCATCTCTACAATCTAAGATGTAACTTTATTCAATGCAGTAATCTTATCCTTATTCTAGCTTATGTTCCTATTCTCTCGTAGAGGATTCTCATCTAATGCCAAATCTATAACTCTTTCTTTCTTCAAGGAGCTATCTGCATCTACAAACCTCTTATCCTTATCTAATGCCAAACAATTAAAATTTATCCTCCTAGAATAAAAATCTCTATCTTCCAATCTTCTATCCCTATTATTTTTGTTCAATGGAACTGATTTTGACCTTGATATATTATCCTTTCCCATCAATCTCAAAGATTTTTTGTTTCCTATTTTTAAGATTCTTGGTTCTAATGAGTTAATATTTGATTCCCACATCCTACTTACTTCCTACTTGTTGGATTTCCCTATTGTCCCGTTTGGTTGAGGAATTAGAATTTCACTCAAAACCTAATTATCTCAAAATAAGGTTTTGAAATTCTGGTTTTGTGTATTTGGAAGATAGTTTGGACTATTTGGTTGACTCAGAAGATGACTAAGACAATCTATCTTCTGTGTTTGGTTGCAATTTTCAAAATAAGAATTAGAACTTTGAAATTCCTATTTATATGTTTGGTTCTACAATTTCAAATTGGAACTGGAATTACATTAACCATTTCTATGTTTGGTTCTACATTTTGAATTAGAATTGGAATTTGACAAGAAAAAACTAAAGTTTTTTTAATTATTATATAATGTTTTATTTATTTTGTCCATTTTTTATTTATATTTTATTTTATTGATTTATATTTTTATATAGTAAATCATAAACAAGATTAATTTTTTGAAATTTAATATTTTTTTCACTTATATTCTGAATAGTAAACTTAACTTTTTAAATAATTTTATAGATTATCATAAACAATATTATAACAAGAAAATAATCATTGCATTGCTCGATATCACATCAAAATATAAATAAGTCTTATAGTCCACATATATAACTATTTCTACATACTGAACCAACAAAGTAGTGTGATTGTTTCACAAATAAAATATCATAGAAACATGATATCGGCTTTATAGGTAGCCTCCGCTTTTTCCATTGACGCACTCTGGGTGGCAATAGTTGTCTTGAGCGCCTTGAAAGACTTGCACTAATCATCCACAATAGGTATATGTGTAGATGGTGTAGATGATGTAGACAGAGATGGGGCATCATCGGCCTACCGAAAGTAGTCACATCCACCGCCATCCTACAATATAAATCCAAGTTATTATTGCTATAATGACTAAGTTTTTTATTCTTTGTAAACATTTAAATATAGTGCAATTAATAACCTTTTTCTAATTTATGTAAGTCCAAAATTTATGCTCTGGATTAGTGTCTGTGTGTGACGTCCTCAACACCCAGTGCACTCCATCACCGTAGTCACACATAGGGACATTTATCATATCCATCACCACTATATCAAACAAAATTTTGTTCATTCATACTATTGAAGCAACCAAACTTAGTATTGGAGATAGATAACGACAACATGACTATTTTCTATCAATACAAAATGAAAAAGTTTCATTTATGTTGATATTACGAATTTATACAAAAAATACAATGAAACATCTATAGCATCAGATAGAAGATGGGGAAGAACAATATCCATGAACTCAATGGTGGTATGAAAGCACACTATTAAATAAGAAAAGGTAGGGAAATCCATGCTCTACGCTCTTATGCCCCACATTCAGTGAGAAACCGTCTCATATCCTGCTCATTCTTCCTATTACTATCCCTATTGTTAGATGGTCAATCCTGCATATACAAACTAAACATGATATAAATACTAAAACTTGTTCATTTTTAAATGGAATACACCAAGGAGTACCATCAGAAATATTGACCGTTTACAAACATGAATAGTAAACAATCATCAGATAGCTCATTTTTTTATCAACATATGTGGAGTCTCGCACATTTGGGTGCATTATATTTTTTATCAGATAGTTCATTGCATTCGATTGCGTACATATTTTTTGCATCAACTTTTTGGATCACTATGTGATCCATCATCAGGATGAAAGAGAGCAAAATGATTGAGATAGAGAAAAATGGACTTTTCTTTCAATCATTTTTCTCTCTTTCATAATGGTGAAGGATCACAAAGTGTGATAAAAAACATTGATGCGAAACATATCTACACAATCAAATCTAGAAGCTATTTCAAATATTTTTAATATCAACATATGTATAGTCTCACAATATCATCATATGTGTAGTCTCAGAACTATCCATTTCTTTACCTATCATGTGGTTTTAAAAAATGAATGTAATATCAAAAGAAAGTCAAGATGAAATAGAGCATTAAACAAAGTAGAATTATTCCACTTAATATCCTAATGTAAAAGTAATAACAAATTCAATGGGTATATACATATAACATGGGACAAAATCATTAACAATAGAGTCATCTACCAAAACACATGTATATCACCATCTATTCTGGAGAACTAGAAATGGACAGTTGTGAGAGTACACCTTGACAATGCATTAAATTAAGCATTCATCATGTGGTACTCCTTGGTGTATTCCACTTAAATATGTTAAAAGCAACAAGACTAACAAATGCAAGAAGAACAATAATCTCTCTTAAAAGCAACAAGACTAACACGGATATATCTTTGATGTATAATAGTACAATTTTAAAAGTATAAGCAATGGTATACACATCAAGGCCTTCATGTTAAAACATGATAAATTCATCTAACAACAACTTAGTGAGCCCATGACCACATCATGTACCAAATAGAAAGTGCCCACTATACAGTCTGGTTGTTAATTACTTCTCACTTGTGGTGGAATCAAACTCTACATAACCTTTTTTATCAAGTAATACACAAGGCAAAAATTCCCAGCAAAAACATCCTGAAACTTAATTTGTAATTACATGCCAGTGGAGTAAAGGGAATTCTGAAGTTCTAAACAATAATTTATTAATAGCACTAATAATTTGCAATCAAATCATATCGTTTGAAAAGTTGAAGCATTTATCTAAAAGGGTTGTGTCCTATTCACTTTTATTTACCAGATTGTTGATAGAACATATATTGTTTCCACATAAATGCTTCAAAAAAGTGAACTCTTTTATATAATTTGAATAATCTAACTCGATCTTTAGCTAAAGACCATATTCTTCCAGTTGCCTAAATAGTATCTCTATTTCACAATATGGAATATATGAGGCATGAAATGACTCAACAATGATTGTGAATTTCAGGAAAATGGGAGTTACATGGAGCTTATTTTCTTCCATGCATCAATTAGAGTACCAACCACAATTAAAAGGTCAAATTAAAGCAGCTGTAAAGAACCATGTGTAAATTATTCAGTCTAAAGAACGAAACTATCCAAGATGTAAAAATGACAATTAAATTATATCAAACTGAAGTATCTTCAGTAATCTCAGACATGACAATGTTAATCGTCTTCAAAGTAGAAATAAATTAACTAAGGTATTATTGCGATTGATTTTCAAAAGTAGAAACCATATTGCATATCAAAAATTAAGAAGAATCTGAGATTGACTTAGAAACTCAATATGACTTGACTTTGTATGAATGCCATTGAGCTTCCAGAAAATAGGCTATTGTGATTATCACTGTCCTTTGTTCAACTTCGAGCTATGTAGAAGAAAGCAATTGTTAACATGAGTTTATAGGTGGATATCTTAACTGTGGTTTGTAACAATCCAGCTTAGCCCTCCCATAATCACATATAATATGCACCTATCCTTACATAACATAGTGAGAATAATCAATCATATTTTGGGTCTTATTTAAGTAGCTAATAAGAATTTACAGATGCACATAAAAGTACTTGACACCTAAAAGATTTCCCATCTCAAGAGATGTAGTTTTCAGGTAACTAACAAGAATTGACAGAAATAATAAAACACTGACACCTAAAATGGAACTAAAATAATCCCAGAGCTTGTCAACCACCAAATTCTTTCATGATTTTCTCCACCTCACTTTCATCAATCTAGAATGCTTTGGACAGAATTACATTTGGAATGGGTGGAGTGGAAGGAAGAAGGCTCAAAGAGAGAAGTGAAGTACAAGGGCTCTAATTGTTGAAGGAAACAATCAGAACAACGGTTGTCTTCCCATTGTTTTGCAGGTAATGAATGGTGGCCATGGTAATGTAAGGAATGAAGAAAAACATTGGGGGGGATGTGGACCAATTTAGGAGAAGCACAAATAAAGAAATAATCGTTTAATTTATGAGACATTATCAGCTGAGTCCATTACAAATTAAATATTCAGTTTTTCTTATTAGCACACATCATTGACCCATATTATCCTTCAATGGTGTTTGAAGAGCATCAATAATTTCCTTATTTTCACTATCATCGAGATCATATCAAAAAGATCTAGAAATTGGTATCTAATAGTTAAAAGGATAGAACTATTGATGCAATTGATAATTGAATGGACACATAAATATACATCATGAAGGAGGAGTCTCCACTATTTATTATCTATCAATAAAGATATCAACGTACTTTGGTACTAGAGAGTTTATCAAGTCTTTTCAAAATTAGAATCTTCAGTTGGACAAGCACAAAGCAAAGTGACATTCCAATGATATCTATCATCCTACCATGAAATCGATTCTCTCTCTCTCTCTCTCTCTCTCTCTCTCTCTCTCTCTCTATCTATCTATCTATCTATATATTGCACCAACGAGCTACTTTCATTTCAACTAGGAGTCATCATCCACTAATCATTGTTGAATGATGTTTAGCAAACAAAATAGATGTTCATTGTAATAAGTCCCTATCTAGTCTTAATCTACAGCCAAAGATATGAATTTCCATTTAATTCCAAAGTCCACATCAAAAAATTAACTGCCCACTAAAAGACAATCATAATAAGTTGCATTTCTACAATTAGAAATCCAAATCTACAACCAAAGCACTTTGATTTGGATACATAATTATATAAAAAAGAAACCCCTTAAAATTAATAATCCCCAGCCTTTACTACCATAGATCGAAATTTGCAACTAAATGTATTTTGATTAGTATTCAATAATTTAGATAGACATAATAGAAACAAAAACTAGCAAGGTGCTGAGGAAAGTGCAGTAACAAAAAACAAGTATCAGCGTAAAAACCATCAACCAAAACATAGTTGTATGAACATATGTGAACAAACTATGATCAAATTTGAAGTCTTCAAAGTGATAGAAAATAACTACAATCCACCAAATGTTATTGCAATCCACTCCACTCTCTCCTCCCCATTCATCAACAAGAACCTTTGGCTCTTTCATGTTGAACCAAAAAGGTGTCGTATACCCTCAGGAAAACTCCTTGACTCAATTCAAGGATGGATTTGAGAGTGGTATATGCACTAATCAAAACATTATCGTCATTAGATTTATCTATTTTATGAAGATGAACATTGTTGAGGCCATCTTTTATTTTATTTTTTATTTCATAGATGACATCCAAGGAAGTGGTCATACTTGCCTTCCTCCTCTTTCTCATCCTTGATGATGATGATGTAGGAGTTCCTCTACCACTTGCAGTTGCAGTGGATTGATTGGAATGATTAAGGTTTTGGTCCAAAACAGCAGCACTATCAAGATGTATACCGAAACCAATATCCTCTTCATCATGCACATCAAATGCCTCTTCCATTGGGTTCCCTTCTTCAGTATCATGGGCCATTGTAGCTACATTACTTTCATCAATGTCATTACCCACAATTACAGCCAATTCATTGAAGTATTGGAAGGGTTGCCTCTTATACACTTTGGCATTTTTGAATTCTCTTCTCTACATGTTGGCATAAATAAATGGATTAGATTCTTTGTCTTTCATTATTAACTTTATAAGAAGGCAATATTATTTCAATCAAAATAGTAGAAAGACCACCCTGCCTTCAGAAGCTCATCCCACACACTATCCTCAGCATCTATGCATTGAGTTGCCTCATTCCAAGCAAAACCACTTGTATTTCTTAACTCTTTCATCACTCTATATGCAAGCTTCCATGTTTTCAGCTTGTTTTTTAAATTGTCCTTTGTTAGATTGAGGTGCATATCCACATTGAACCTCCTCTCAATGGCCGTCCATGCTTCTTTTTTGAATCCCCCATCACCTTTTCTTCCAAGCTATACTTGATCGAGGAGAAAGTATAGAAACTTGCATTCCATCTCTTTTGTCCACATTACCTTCTTTGAAGAAGAAGATATTTGGCTCATGTTACCAATTTCTTCCATGCTCATCATTAGTTCTATGTATGCCATGGTCTAGATTAGTTGTTCACAATGTACATATTTTTGTTAATGGTATAAACATATTGTTGTTAATGGTATAAACATTTTATTGGTAATGGTATAAATATATCAAATGCAACATATTTATGGACATATCATTGTATCATTGTATCTGCATACATTGGTATAATATAGAAAATAAAAAACCAACATGTCCAATACTTCCAGATACATACAAAAGAAAAAGGAAACCATCATGTCTATCAAAGTATCTTCATACATCAGTTTACTCAAATAAAACACATTGACCCATAAAATTCCAATACTTCTAGATACAAAAAAGAAAAAGAAAAAGGGAACCATCATGTATATCAAAGTATCTGCATACATCAATTTACTCAAATAAAACACAATGACCCATAAACACAACTATTCTTGGGATCTGTAGTCTTCCCACATTCTACTTGCCATATCATCTCAAAATTGTGCCCATTGGTCTCTATCATGCTGAGACAACCCATATGTCCCAAGCATTGGTACATCTATCCCATCACTATATCATCTTCCTCATCGGTACCAATTTCTGATGGAATTTCATCCTCTATCATAATGAAGTTGTGTAGTATGCAACATGCTAATACACTATGGGCTTGTGTCATGATAGAATAAGATATGGTGTGTCTCAAGATTGGAAAATGCTTCTTGAGAATACCAAATCCACATCATTGGAATGAATAACCATTCTATAAAAAGAATTTCCTTTTCTTATTTGTTTACCCATTTATGCACCGCCTTCTCGGTCGAACACTGCTTTGGCTACGACAAGCAAAGCAAGAAGAGTTCTGAGAAGATGAGTGTATGTGGTCTCCATAGCTACATGTCATAGAATGTCAATATTATCAATAGGATCCATCAATGGCCTGAAGTGTGGAAAAACACAATGATTTTAGTGAGGATAATATTGTTCATGATTGTACTATTCATGATTGTACTATTCATAATTATACTAGCAAGAAAAACATTGACTAGACTACAGCTTGAGCTAGGTCGAAACATTTTAGAAATATTGCTTCTTGATTATTTGGGAGAAATATCAAGTTCAAAAAACCTCCTCTCTACATCAAATTTGATTGGGGTAAAGTTTGAATCAGGTTGGGTGGCCTACTACCATTATTCGTGATTGCATAAATAGGATCTTGGCTTCATTTATGATTGTGAGGTTAATGGCATAACTTCATTAAGATGAACTTAACCAAATCTAGAGACAATCAAGAACATTTCTAAGCATCCTTCCTGCTTGTCTACTATAAAAGATGATGATAAGGTTTCCTTTCATCAAGGTGCATAGAAATGAGTCATCCTCTGGATAAGAAAATTCATTATTTCCATACCAAGTCAAAGCCTGAGATAGGTGATATCATTCATTATAACTATGGTTTGAATAATATCTTGTGTCAAACATGGTCTGTGATAGTGAATTTTAAAATAATATGATTTCGAAGAGGACACCATATTCAAAAGGAGAGATCAGATCATGGCATGCGACCAAGTATCATGACAAAGTGGGATTGGTAAAAGATAAAGGAAAATGTCATGGATCACAAGGAATATTGAAATGGAAATGAAAAATACAATGCTATCATCAAAATCGTGACAGTGTGCAGAGATCATCATAGTAGCTCAACAAAAGAAGGATCACAAACTAACGACATGACTAACATACACACCAAATGCAAACAGTTGGAGGAACACCTCCCATAAGTGAATAAATACAAGAAAATGAATAATGTCTCACCCTACCTATTGGTTCTTCAAAAGATTTTACACTTCATGAGACACTAATATACCTAAGACTGATATTAAGGAGGGGTTAGTTCCAAATGTGAGAAATCTTTAGGTAATTGGACCAACTATAGGGACAAGATTTCCCTCTTCATTTCTAGCTCTGCAAAACCATATACCTGATCCAATAGATACAATCCTACTCTTAACTTAATATTGGATCTTACAATAGATAGCAGTGAGAAAGTACTAAATAACAACCTATTATTCATGGACTCTCCATCACTAGGTAGAACAACTGTTTAATGTAAGTAAAAAATGTAAAAATGACTGGTGTTGATTATATGTTTCTAATTACTATGATTTCAATCATTTCCCATAAAGCAAAGATAGGCTGATACAGGCCAGTGCCTTATCCATTGGGCAAACAATACCAGAAAATAGAGTCAATACAAAGATCCTTGAAATAACTGGTCTTTAAGCATAAATACAAATACTCCAACCCTTTCCTACTTGCCGATAATCCTTATGCAAATGAAATGAACATATATCCCACTTTGAGCAATTTTAATCCAACCATAGATAAGAACTCAAAGCAAAAAAACATACATACAAGTCCCTGAGAGACTTAGAAAATTCACAGAAAGAACATAAAGGAGAGACAAAGACTTGAGATTTGTATTAAATATAACCTTTGATCATTTGTACACAATATATTCTGAATAGCAAGCTTGCAAGATAATAGTAGCAACATGTACTTCTTCTCTATTACTTGATAAGAAATGATACAAAACATTACAATCCTCGACTGAGGGTTAGGGTTTCAAAATTTCTATCTTCTCAACACCTAAACTCTCAATGCCTAATATGATCGTGGAAAATACTTTATATACAAGGAAATAAAACAAGCTACTGATCATATTACGGTTTACAAAAACTTTGCCCTAAAACTTTCAAACAACCCCACTGGGTTTACAATAAATGCCTTGATCAGATTTGGAGAGATATTTTGTAGATGAGCCACCTTAATTTATGTCTTCGATTCTTTCCTCGGTTTCCTCAAGAAAATTTGATCGCCATTCCTTCGTAGTTGCTCCTGTAATAAATACATTTTACATCTCAACCACCTTTAAGACTCAAAAATTTGTAATCCTTTTTTGGCTCAAGAAGTAGGTGGAGTATCTATTTTTTCTGCACAGGGGATGTACTGGTACTTCCACCTATTATACACCTCTTCACTTGGGAATTCAAAACTTGTAAACTCGGCCATAAAAGAATAAGTGTCATTTAAAACACCAGTTACTCTCTCTGACAAAAGTGCATCCATCTCCTCTCTCCACTCATATAATTATTTTAATTCTCCTTGTGCTGTGAAAACACTTGGTAACATTTCACAACTTGAATACATTAATTCCCTTCTCAACATATTTGATTTCCTTATGAAACTATCCAAAAATATACTATTCTCAACAATTTTCTTCATAGACTGGTGTACTGGCTTAATTAGTGGATCAAGATCAGTTTGGGCCTTTGAAAACTAATGGAATAACTTCACACTTGAAGATCTTTCAATCCATTTATTCAAAATTGGTGCTAACTCAGTCTTATCCTTATTCAAAGCTACAAAAAAAACTTGTAACCTACTGACATGATTGAACAAAATTGAGGGCTTTAAATCATGTGCAAACTGTATTATTGCCTCTATCATCTTCTCCTCATACTTCTAATTTACTAACGATGTAGCCTTTACATGTTCATCCTTCTCCTTCTCTAGCTGCACCCTTATTTCCATTAATTTATTGGTTTCCTCAGTCAATTGCTGCTTCTCCCAACCGATTCTTGCATCTATATTTGTTTTTGGGAGTGGTGATGGTGGAAACTCAATGATAGGACTTGATGAAGAAGCCACTGTTGGCCTATCAGCAATCATCAACTGGGGTGACCTGTGATCCTGTGGTCCTGAAAATTGTGCAATCAACTTATCTTTCTGGATCAAGTCCATTTTAAGCTCATTGTAAGACTTAAGGATAGTTTCAAACTTAATCCTTAGTTCTTCTTTTTCTTGTGCATCTTTTTCTGCCACTTTCACATTAAACTTAGCTATCTCCAGAATAATGTTTGAGGCTTCAACGCTAGAAGTATCACCTACTCTTTGTACCAGCAAATTTTTGGCATACCCTGAAGAGAGAGCCTCTCCTTTTCCTTTATTTTCCTCCCTCTTTAGGGACCACATAACCAGGGCTGCATGATCATCAAAAAAGGTAATACTCCTAGCAGCTTGTTGTGCTTGCTCTGCAGTAGTGAGGGTCTTCACTCTACTTTTTCTAATCTAATAAAAAACTAGTGCATCTGCAATATCCCATTCAAGAAGAATTATCACTCCTATAGTATGGATCATGGCCCTTCCCTCCTCAGGGGTGATCTTTTCTAATTGTTTCATCGTTTCCCCTTTCATTTCATTTTCAATCTCAATTATATCCCTATACAGGGAATTCTTTTCTCCTTTTCTCACAAATCTCTTTAAACTGGTTTATTTTCATTCTCCACAAAAACTGCAAAAATGCCCTTGTCTTCACAAATTTATCATCAGCAGTAAAAGAATCACTAGCCTGTTTCAAAATTGGGTCAATTTGCTTACCCTCAAACTCTACAATAGTAAGATCCATTTCTATCTCTTTGGGTGCCTTTGGCACTCCTTGTAATTAATCACTGGAAACAAAAATATTTCCCTCATTTCTCATCTACACCAACTGATCAGCAACCCCATGTTCATCTAATTGTAAGGGAGATTGAGAGGGAGAATACATACCATGTTTTGGTCTTGAATCCTCTTGCCTCTGCCTCTTTGGAGAAGGCCCCTATGTTATTGGTTCACCCATAGGTTTTTTCCCCTTGGAAGTAGATGGAACATTCTCATCTCTTTGTTGAACTAGGAGAAGAACACTATAGCCCTTTCTCTGTTGCACAGTGTAAGTTCCTCTTGGGGTCAATTTTATGTACCTGGGCTGGCTCAAAATCCTCCTGGCTCTCTCAGGATTTGTCTTGCTTACCACAACCCTCTTCTCATTTATTGCCTGCATGATTCCTTCAAAATGATCCATGAGAGCATCTACCTTCCTAGCCCACGACTCAAAATTCTTCAATGGGTCATAACTTTTATCAAAATTCCTTATAAAATCTATAGTCTTCTTATAAATTACCCATTTTTCTTTCTTAATCTCTTGAGTTTGGAGATCAAACTCAATCCTTATTATGTCCTTAGGAAAATTGAATTGGTGCTCCATAAGAGCACACCTTATCTTTTCTCTAAACATCCCTGACAAGAAACCTTCATTATCTGCACATCTGACCACAACTGTAGCCATCTTGTAGGGCTGCAAGACTTGATTCAAATGCACCCATCCCTTCTTGACAATAACATATTGGATGTTTAATTGTGATAACTGGGAACAAAGTTCCCCTTCCTTTACCAGTGAGGGTTGTTTCTTACAGATCACCAATCTGCCTCATAATTTCTGCATACCCTATTTTTAGTGGAACTTGGTAAGGCAAAATGTATGGTGCCTTCTTGCAATCATATACTCTAAAGACTGTAAAAATTGGATATAATATTATGTGACCAAAATTGTGTATTATGGTGATGTCCTGACAATACTCCTTAGGTCTAATCAACCTCAACAATTCTCTTGGGATCCTAGGATTTTCAAAATATAACAGTGTCCTAAGCCTTGAAGAAAAATTTCTATCAAAGACAAGGAAGCTAGCCTCAGTCCTATGTTAGCTTGTGGTGACTAATCAGGAAAGTACTATCCAGGAAAGTACTGTACACTTTTCCTCCCGACCTCACCGGGGTTCGGGGCCGGGCCGGGCCCCGAGCGGGGGTTTGGGGGCGGCAGCCCCCAAGAGCAGGGGTTCGGGGGCGCAGCCCCCGAGGAAAATTTTTTTGAGGCCGACTACTTTTTTTCGGTTATTTGGGCCGACTACTTATAACTCATTCTAACCCTAAAGCGGGAAAATATTGTATAATATGGCTTAGGGTTAGGGATTTTTACGATGTATGATTTTAGTACTTGCGGCAGAGTTGGGCTGTAAGGGATTACGGATTGTAATCAGGTTGTAATCACTGGATAATAATAATATTGGACTTGCTGTTGGTGGACGTAGCCCAGGGATTGGGTGAACCACGTTAAATCTGTGTGTCATTGTGTTCTATTCTGTGTGGTTTATTATTTTCTGATATTAGTTATATTTGCACATAATTGTTATTTCTGCCTTGTTAATCCTAACAAGTGGTATCAGAGCGAGGTTATTTCATTCGTTCTTTCATCTATTCTCTGAAGCAGGTCTCACGAGTTAGTGGGAGAGTCTCTCGGTTAAGTGGGAGAAATGGCAGAAGAGGGTAGGGTGAAGGTTGATAAGTTTAATGGGAAGAACTTCCAGTTATGGAAGATGCAAATGGAGGATTATCTCTATCAGAAGGATCTATGGCGGCCATTAGAGGGAGTAGCCAAGAAAGAGCAATCAATGTCTCAGGAGGATTGGGATATTTTGGATAGGAAGGCACTGGGGAGTATTCGTCTATGCCTGGCACAATCGGTGGCATTCAATATTACTGAAGCAAAGACAGCTAAAGATCTGATGGAAACCCTAGCGAAGTTGTATGAAAAGCCTTCAGCTTCAAACAAGGTATTTCTTATGAAGCATTTATTTAATATGAAAATGGTAGAAGGTGGATCAGTTACTGATCATTTGAATGAGTTTAATACAGTTACAAGTCAATTAACCTCAGTTAAAATTACTTTTGATGAAGAGGTTAGGGCTCTCTTGATTTTGTGTTCTTTGCCAGAAAGCTGGAATGGCTTGGTAATGGCTATTAGTAATTCTGTTTCTGGTTCTAATACCCTAAAGTATGATGATGTTATTGGTGTTATATTGAGTGAGGAAATTCGTAGGAAAAGCTCAGGGGCATCCACATCGGGTAGTGTATTGAACACAGAAAGCAGAGGCAGAACAAGAGATAGAGGAAACAACTCTGGAAATCGTGGGAAATCAAGAGGAAAATCAAAGGGAAAGAGGTCTGAATCTAAAGGGCCAAATGATTGCTAGTACTGTGGAAAACCAGGTCATAAGAAGAAAGATTGTTGGTCTCGGAAGAAAGATCAAGGAGACAAAAATGATGGAAACAAGGAGGCAAATGTGGTAAGTAACAAATCTGAGGAGGATGCTTTGCTCTTGTCCTTAGAAAGTATTGATGATTCATGGGTTTTAGATTCTGGGGCTTCATTTCATGCTACACCCCATAGAAGTTATTTTGTTGATTATGTCCAAGGGGATTTTGGGCTAGTTTATTTGGGAGATAATGAACCCTGTCAGATTGTTGGAAAGGGAAAAATTAAGATTAAGTTGCAGAATGGGAATCATTGGCTACTACAAGAGGTAAGACATGTTCCAAGGCTGAGTAGGAATTTAATTTCAGCAGGGCAACTGGGTGATGAGGGTTGCACAGTTACTTTTAATGATAAAAATTGGAAGGTTTCAAAAGGTTCCTTAGTAGTAGCAAAAGGTGTGAAAGTAGGCACCTTATATCTTTGTACAGGTCATACTGTTCCTTCTACTTTAATTGTTTCAGAAGATAATGAATGCTCAGGAACAGTGGCTGCAGTTGAGCAGGAAGAACATCAAACTGTTGCTGTAGATTTTGACACAGTACTGTGGCACAACAGACTCGGGCACATGAGTGAAAAAGGTATGAAATTACTTCATTCAAAGAAAGTTTTACCTGGTCTGAAATGTGTCAATATGGATTTCTGTGAAAGTTGTGTTTATGGAAAACAAAAGAGAGTTAGTTTTGTGAAGAGTGGGAAGGAAAAGAAAAATGAGAGATTAGAGCTTGTGCATACAGATGTATGGGGACCAGCTCAGGTATCTTCCCTTGGTGGCTCTCTGTATTATGTTACATTTATAGATGATGCAACAAGAAAAGTATGGATTTATTTCCTTAGACAGAAATCTGATGTATTTCAAACTTTTAAGAAATGGAAATGCTTGGTTGAGACTGAGACTGGTAAAAAGTTAAAATGTCTCAGATCTGATAATGGTGGTGAGTATTGTAGCACAGAATTTGAAGAATATTGTTCCTCTAATGGTATTCGTAGGAAGAAAACTGTACCAAGGACTCCACAAGAAAATGGAGTGGCTGAACGCATGAACAGGACAATAATGGAGCGTGCAAGGAGTATGAGGTTGCATGCTAGGCTGCCCAAAAATATGTGGGCAGAGGCAGTGAACACTGCTGTTTATTTAATCAATAGAGGCCCCTCTACTCCTTTGGACTGTGGTATTCCAGAGGAAGCATGGAGTGGTAAGAAGGTGAGTTATTCTTTTCTCAAAACCTTTGGTTGTGAAGCTTTTGCACTTATAGATTCTGAAAATAGAACCAAGCTGGAAGCTAAGTCAAAGAAATGTGTATTTGTTGGGTATGGCATTGATGAATTTGGTTATAGGCTTTGGGATTTTGAAAATCATAAAATTGTAAGAAGCAGGGATGTCATATTCAATGAGAAAGTATTGTACAAAGATCTGTTGCTGCAGCATGAGAAGAAAGAAAATGACTATGTAGTACTGGATGATACTCCACAAGTTCATGTTCCAGTAGTTCCTTATGCTCCGCAACAACAGCAACAACAAATACCACACACCCCAGTGAGTGTTAGACGGTCAACAAGGCTAAGTAGACCTCCAGAAAGATTTTCTCCATCTTTGTATTCTATTCTGTTAACGGATGCTGGTGAACCTGAATGTTATAATGAAGCTGTGCAGGTGGATACAAAGCTTCAGTGGGAGTCTGCAATGACAGATGAAATGGACTCTTTTCTGAAAAATCAGACATGGGATTTATGTAAGTTACCTGCAGGTAAAAGGGCTTTACAGAATAAATGGGTTTATAGGATCAAAGAAGAGGATGGAGGTACGAAAAGATTTAAAGCCAGATTAGTTGTAAAAGGATTTGCACAGAAACATGGTATTGATTTTGATGAGATTTTTTCTCCAGTTGTTAAAATGACTTCTATTCGTACTGTTTTAAGTATTGTGGCTACTGAAGATTTGCATTTAGAGCAGCTTGATGTTAAAACAGCCTTTCTTCATGGTGATTTGGATGAAGAAATATATATGGTTCAGCCACAAGGATTTGAGGTCAAGGGTAAGGAGAATTTGGTGTGCAGATTGCAGAAAAGTTTATATGGCTTGAAGCAAGCACCTCGGCAATGGTATATTAAATTTGACACTTTTATGAATGGGCATGGATATAGTCGGTGTCATTCTGACCATTGTGTTTATTTTAAGAGGTTGGATGATGACAGCTACATTATTTTATGTTTATATGTTGATGATATGCTTGTAGCTGGGTCTAACATGGATCACATTAAGGGGTTGAAACAACAGTTAGCAAAATCTTTTGCTATGAAGGATTTGGGGGCAGCAAAACAAATCCTTGGTATGAAAATTTGTAGAGATAGAAAAAATAGGAAATTGTCTCTATCTCAGGCTGATTATATTGAGAAGGTGTTGCAACGTTTCTGTATGCAAAATGCCAAAGCTGTCAGCACACCTTTGCCTGGTCATTTGAAATTGACTAAGGATATGTGTCCCAAGACACCAGAAGAAGAGACTAAAATGTCTAAGGTACCTTATGCTTCAGCTGTAGGGAGCTTAATGTATGCTATGGTATGTACTAGGCCAGATATTGCACACGCAGTGGGAGTCGTTAGCCGTTATATGAGTAACCCTGGTATTGAGCATTGGAATGCAGTCAAATGGATTCTCAGATATTTGAGAGGCACATCTAGTAAGTGTTTACACTTTGGGGGTACTACTACTGTACAAGGCTATGTTGACTCAGATTTGGCAGGAGATATAGATAGCAGGCGGAGTACTACAGGTTATATATTTACTGTTGGTGGGACAGCAGTGAGTTGGATTTCTTGACTACAAAAGGTGGTTGCTTTATCCACTACAGAGGCAGAGTATGTTGCTACTACAGAGGCAGCCAAGGAGATGATATGGCTTCAATTCTTCATGGAAGAATTGGGACATCCACAAAAGGATAATTTTCTACATACAGATAGCCAAAGTGCCATTCATCTTGCAAAGAATTCTGCTTTGCACTCAAAGACAAAACACATACAGTTGTGGTACCATTTCATTCGATCAGTTTTGGATGATGGACAGTTAAGGCTGGAAAAGATTCATACTGATGATAATCCAGCAGATATGTTTACCAAGGTAGTAACAAGGGAGAAGTTGAACTCATGTTCAGCTTCAGTTGGTCTTTTAGACTGAACAAAATAAAGGAACAACTGAGTCCAAGGTGGTTCAATCCAGTGGGAGCCTCATGTGGGTAGCGGTATTGCTACAGGATCAGTCTCCAAGTGGGAGGTTTTTTAGTATAGTGTGGATACTGATCAGTCACCAAGTGGGAGATTGTTAGCTTGTGGTGACTAATCAGGAAAGTACTATCCAGGAAAGTACTGTACACTTTTCCTCCCGACCTCGCCAAGGTTCGGGGCCGGGCCGGGCCCCGAGCGGGGGTTTGGGGGCGGCAGCCCCCAAGAGCAGGGGTTCAGGGGCGCAGCCCCCGAGGAAAATTTTTTTGAGGCCGACTACTTTTTTTCAGTTATTTGGGCCGACTACTTATAACTCATTCTAACCCTAAAGCGGGAAAATATTGTATAATATGGCTTAGGGTTAGGGATTTTTACGATGTATGATTTTAGTACTTGCGGCAGAGTTGGGCTGTAAGGGAGTACGGATTGTAATCAGGTTGTAATCACTGGATAATAATAATATTGGACTTGCTGTTGGTGGACGTAGCCCAGGGATTGGGTGAACCACGTTAAATCTGTGTGCCATTGTGTTCTATTCTGTGTGGTTTATTATTTTTTGATATTAGTTATATTTGCACATAATTGTTATTTCTGCCTTGTTAATCCTAACATCCTATCCCAAGACAAATCTGTTGTCCACAACTGAACTAGCAATGTTTCTCCATTCTTCTCCTTGACAATATTAATTGTTGAACTGAAAAATTGTTCACCCTTGTATAAGAACATATGCATTAGCATAGAGTACCACCCAAAAGGCCTGCTTATCTTCATGTTTTGTATCCCTATTAATCCATCATGGATTAAATCAGCAAGGTGAGAGGCAAAGTCAAAAATTAGTGCCAATTGTGGCTATAAAGACTGTACCATCATAAACATATATGGAATTGGCATATGGTTTGCCTCATCATGTCCCAAAATCAAAGTTAAAGACTTGTAAAAACCATGTGCACGTAGACTAAATAAATCCAACCTGAAAGGCTTAGGTGTACTCGGGCTAATCACACACATTGATCCAATCTGGTCAAGGAAATCCCTTAAGGGCCCTGGCCTCAAATAATCTCTTTGTGCTTCATATATTTCAGTGAACTCTTTAAAATCAATCTTTTCTAACCTAACAGAAGGGTCATTCAATGAGAATACCCCTCTAATCTCATCTTCTGTAATACTTATTAATTCATTTCCATTTATGTCCTTGACACATCTAGTCACAGGACCATAACACTTAGCAATCTAAATTAATAAATCTACATCCATAAATACCCTAGGGACAACTAATTTTCCAATATCAAACTGCCATATGTTACTGAGGGGAGCGCATGAATTCCTTTGAGAGTACGCTACCCTAAACAATATCAAACCATTATGATCTTTCCCTACTCTAGCATCTCTCATCCAAAGCCCTCTATCATAGAGTCTGTCATTTACAGAGTCCCTAGGGTTTCTTGGGACCAATTCCTTCACTCTAGATGCCCCATTGTCTGAATGTGGGAGCAACTGCATCAAGTATTAAAAAACACCCCTATCTTTATACTCTGTCTTTCCTGACAACTCCCTCTTAGGCGGCATCTTAACTAGGGTTTTGAAATAATGCACAAATACCATAGAAAACCTCAAATATTACCAAATATCAATAACCAAGAAAAATAATCTCTTCACACTACTTTTTCCTTAAAAGTTCATGCAATTCTCAAGTTAGAAATTTGGCCTACCAGACGCTTTGAAAAACTCTGCTTGATATAGCTCCAGAGAGAAAAATAGTCTCGCTCACCAAGATACTTTGAAAGAGGTAAAAATTTCAATGATTAGATTAGGGTATATAATGTTTTGCCAACTGTTTACAATTCATCTACATGAAACTCATTAAGTTCGCCATTACTGAAAAGTGGTGGCTTCAACGTTCACAGGACATGAACAATGTCACTGAACAAAAATTCAAAATTGAACCATCGATCTTCTTTACTTTTCAATGCATCGGACGGCTAACAAAATTGGCAACGTAACCTTTTAATACTTTTCCCTAGACTAGTTCTCGACCAATGAGAACAGTCCAAATTATGCATGTGCAGAAAGTCATAACTTAACTTAAGCTTTGATTGGACTAGACATGTGTCAACCTGTCGCTAAAGTGCAAGCATAAGATTTGAGCACCTTTCCTCGGTGGTATAACGACCACCATAGATCTTTTCTCAACTTAACAAGCCTTTATCATTTTCTAAAAATGGTGACCCCGCTGTAATAAAGTCCACATGGAGACATCTGAATGCTTTCGAATGCTGACAACTGACAAAGCAAGAGACAAGTGTCAACCAGTCGCTAAAGTGCTAATTAGAAAAATGTCAAGATTGTCAGGTTAAGATATAACGATAACTGTCGATGCACCTTAATCGAACGATCATCACAATCTACAAACTTTGGCCCCACTTTCCACTGCATGAACCTTTCATCAAATTAGAAACTACCACATTGCACAAACCATCAAGCAGATCTTTCCCTTTTCTTTTCGCAATACCACACATACTGACAATTGCCACATCAGTGTTTACTTCAACCAATGAAAAACAAACATATCAGCATGACATGGCAATTAAGCACCCACTCCTCAGCTCGCATCCTATATGTGAAATCAGATGGTTGTTGCTATACTGCAAACCTTAAACATCACGCATCTTATTTCAGTGGTATAACGACAACCACAAGATTTATTTGAGCTTTAACCCTCTGAGAAATCTGACCCCACTTTACTACGCCACCCAGGACAAGTGTCAACCAGAGAAAACTGCCATAGAAAAAGAACTGTCAGAACACTGCCATGTTAGAAAAGGCTTTAATCAGATGCTTGTCGCTAAAGCGTGTTGGTTAAAAGGAAGTCAACTTGACCCAATGGTATAATAACAACCATTGATGCATCCCACTATTTAATCGTAAGCATATTTTTAAAGACAGGCCCACTTAGGTAGGTGTCAACCTGTCGCCATTTCGCATGTCAAAAACTCTGACAACCGAGAGCTTTAAGCTTTAGCGATAGCCACTAGTTTCAAAAAGGGTATTTAGTTAAAAGAAATAATAGGAATACTAATGTTTTGAAAGAATTAATTAAATATGACCCCGCTTGACAACTTAGTGGTATAACACATGAAGTGGGCATTTTATAAAGGTTAAATATCACACATGCTTAATTAGGAATGTTAATGAGCAAAAAGTAACACTCAAACATAATGAAGCTTAGGTTAACCTAGGGTTTTTAGCCACAATGCTTACTGTTAGGCTTCAAAACCCAAATTTCTCAAAAATTTTAAGTATGAGGATCAAAAAATTTTAAAATATTACTAACAGTGGCTCATACTCGGGGACATGTATCTCCTGGAAGAGCAGACCAACTCAAAATTTTGACTAAAAACAAGGAACTGTACATAAAATCCTAAACTAAAACCTCTGGAGGTTAGGAAAACCCTAGGAGAAATAAAATTTTAGGAATTGCCCATCAACTGGTAATTCCATGAGTTCTCCTGTCAGATTCTTCAACAGATATGAACCTGTTCCCCATTTTTCTTCAATGATGTAAGGGCCCAACTAGATGGGGTCAAAATTTCCATGTTTTCCCTTACTTTCCAATCTTGTATTCCACATCAGGACCAAATCACCATTTTCAAAACTTCTCTGAGTAGTCCTTTTGTCATATAGAACCTTACACTGAGCCTGAATTCTCTCATTTCTGGCATGTGCATCACTTCTTACTTCATTCAACTAGATCAGATCATTAATTCTGATAGTCATTTCATCTTCTAGATCGTCATCATATGCCTGGATAAATTGATACATTTCTAACAAGTTATTTTGGTGCAATCTTGCATTAATTCCATAGACTAGGTCAAAAGGGGCACACCCTATTGCTTTTTTTATTGTAACCCTGTCAACCCATAAGGCTTGTAACAACTTAGAATCCCAGGCTCTTTTATTTTTATCCAATACTCTTTTTAGTATCTTAATCAAACTCTTGTTATTGGATTTAGCTTGACCATTGCCTTGTGGGTGGTAGGGAGATGAGTATGAAATTTTAATACCATTCTTCTGACAAAAGTCAACAAACTCCTCTGATTTGAAACACATAGCATTATCAACCACCATGGTTTCTGGACAACCAAACCTAGTAAGAATATTTTGCATCACAAAATCTATTACCACCTTACTAGTTTCTCTTTTTTAGGGAATTGCTTCAACCCACTTGGTGAAATAATTAGTTTCTATCAAGATATAAGAGTGTCCACCATTGGACTTATTAGGGATCTCTCCAATAAAATCCATACCCCACTTTTGGAAAGGGGCTTGAACTATAACAGGCTTGAGCGGTAGATTCCCACTGAATTTAAGCTTCCCAGCAAACATTTGACAAGGGTCACATTTCTTTACAAAATGGTGAGTATCTTTAAAAAAATTTGGCCACCAAACACCTGATTTGATGATCTTGTGAGCTGTAATCTTTTCCATATAGTGTCCTCCACAAACCCCATTGTGCATTTCATTCAGCAAGAGTCTGGCTTTATCCTGATCTACACATCTAAGCAAGACACCTTCATTACTCCTCCACCATAACTCACCTCTTATAATTGCATACCTTATGGAATGAAGCTTAATAGTTCTTTTCTTGTTATCATCCAACTCAGGGGGTAAGATCATCTTTTGCAAGTATTTGACAATATCCTTGTACCATTCACAACAATCCATATTGCAAACAAAAGGTCTTTGATCTTCTTCCAACACATTTATTTGATTTACAGCCAAGTTGCTTTGGGCCATTAGCTTTGCAAGGCCCAACCCTCTTACCAACTTTGTAATATGAATGTCAATATTAAACTCCTAAATTCTATTGATCCATTTGCATCTTCTTCCTGAAACTTCTTGTTGGACCAATATATCTTTGACTGCAGCACTTGGGACATAAGCAACCACTATGGCTCCAACTAAGTAACACCTAAATGCTTTGATAGCCTTGACCAAAGCATAGGCTTGCTTTTCAACAATGTCATAATTTAATTATGCTGCTTGTAGGGTTTTACTAAAGAAGGAAATAGGTTGCTCAAACCCATCTGCATTTTTCTGTAATAATACTACTGCAACAGTGTGGGCAGATGCAAAGGAAAAAATCTGCAAAGGTTTACTGTAGTTTGGTGTTTTTAAAACTAGGGCATGTTTGATAGCCCTTTTAATGTCATTGAAGGCTTGGATTGCCTCAGCATTCCATTCAACTTTGGCTCCTTTCTTCAGCATTCTTGATATAGGGCTACTGATTTCTACAAAATTTGTGATAAATCTTCTCAAGAAATTCACTTGTCCTAAAAAGGATTGAATTCCTTTGACATTCTTCGGTTGGGACAATTTATCAATAGCTTCCACCCTCTCAAGGTCTATTTTCACCCCATCCTTTGAAAGAATATTCCCTAGAAGCTTTCCTTCCACCACACCAAAGGCACATTTCTTTGGGTTCAAGGAAACTCCATACTCTAATGCTCTGATGAAAATCTTTTCCAGATGTTGGCAATGTTGTTCCTCTTTGGCTGAAAATGTTGTAAGGTCATCCTGATATACCACCATAAATCTATCAATGAAGTCTGCAAAAGCTACATCCATAGCTCTTTAGAAAGTGGCCCCAACATTGGTCAATCCAAAGGGCATCCTTACATAGACATATGTCCCCCATGGGGTTGTAAATGCAGTCTTGAATTGTTCTAATTCTTTAACCATAACTTGATTGTACCCAGAGAAACCATCCATCATGGACATCAACTCTGAACTAGTCACCTTTTGCAACATATTTTCCATGTTAGGTAACCCATAGTTGTCCTTTAAAGAATTTATGTTGAGGTTCCTGAAGTCAACACAAAGTTTGATATCACCATTATTCTTCCTGACAGGAACCAAGTTTGAGACCGAAGTGGAATGCCTAATAGGTTTAATTATTCCAGCATCTATCATCTTCTTGAGTTCTCCTTGCATCTTGGGTGCCAAGGTAGGGTTAACGGGTCTCAATTTCTGTCTAAATCATTTTGTATCCTCCTTCAGTGGAATCTCATGTTGAAATAGGTCCTCTCTATAATCCTTGAGGTCTTCATAGGACCAAGCAAAAACATGCCTAAACTTCCTAATAAGATCAATCAGATTTTTTCTAGTTTTGGGAGATAAACTTTTGCCTATATAAACCCTTTTAGGCACCAACCTTGTTCCCAAATTTATTTCCTCAAGATCATTTGTTTTATTAGTGTTGGGAGAAAAAACTTTGTCTTTGTTATCAAATTCTCTTTCAAGAGCAACTAATCCCTTGGGAACTCTATTTGATTTCAACTGCAACACTTCCTTTCCAAAAAAAACCTCTTTACCATTCAATGTATCAACATAACTATTGAAATCCATTTCTCTGTCACCAAAATGAGACTCACATTGCAGAAATCTTAATATGTCTTGATCATCAAAAAAAACTTGCCAATTTTCTACATTATCAGGGATGGAAGGCCTGGCCTGAACTTCTATGTTTGATATATCTACAAATGTAATGTCCTCTGGTCTAAGAGCCACATTAGCTAACAAGTCTACCATTCTATTTTGACTTCTTTCCATCCAACAAATATTAAAGGCATTGAAGCTCTCAATTTCATCCCACACTGCATTTCTATATTGCTTCAATTTTTTATTTTTTGATGCATACTTTGATCTAACTCGGGAGATTACTAATTTAGAATAACCCACCACTTTCAAACATCTTATACCATGTCTTATGCTAACCTCAGGCCTATCAATAAAGTCTCATATTCTGCAACATTATTTGTACATAAAAATAGCAAAGTGAAAGAAAATTTGAAAGTTTTACCATTTGGAGATATGAGCAAAATTCTAGCTCCTGACCCTTCTTTTGAGTTTGCTCCATCAAAATACATGGTTCATAAACTATCAAGATCAATCCATTCTTCTTGGCCATCTGATATAAAGGAAAATTCAACACCTTCCTCCATTTCCTTATTTTGAAGTCTGAAAGCATCGATGTCAGTGTCAAGAAAATAATTCATGGTGTCTTCCTCTTCTTCTTCAATCATACGTGGAGTTTTGGGTTCCCTGGAGACCTTGATATTTTGTCCTTCAAAATTGAAAGTAGAAAATGACAAATCACATTGTATGCTGCCTCCCATAGAAGTACTCCACTTTCTTGATAATAACATCCCATACTGAGAAGGAATATCAACCACTAAAACACTCATGGTCAATTGTTTACCAGGGTATGCTGACAATCTATAAGGTAAAGCCTTGATAGTACCCACAACTGGTACTTCTCTTGAATCCATTGCTTGACACCTCCCATGGGGAGTATCCACCTTTAACCCTAATTATTTCATAACCCCAGTGGGCATGATAGTGTTTGATGCCCCTGAATCAATCATACAAATTTTTAGCAATTTTCCATTTATCAACAAGGTTAAGAAGAAAGGATCAACTTCTCCTGCTGTGGTATTAACAACATTTGTGTCCAAATAAATTTGGGGAATTTTAGAAACAATTTCCTCATTATGACTTTCATTTTCATCATTCACAGTTGCTACTTGTTTCTCAATCCTTTCTATTTTTTGGGAGTCTGTGGACACTACACCATTTACCCAATTCAGGGCCTTTTCCTTATGCTCTTCTATTCTCATCATTTCTAGCAAAGGGACTTTGATAGTAATTTGTGACAACAACTTGCTCATGTCAATTGGAACATATTTTGAATCAAACACATCATGCTTCATGTTTGCAGCTTCTTTATCAACTTTCTGAATGGATGTATTTGTGGGTTCTTCAATCTGAATTTTAACTTCTTTCTGCAAAGTTGGAATAACCTCACCTGAAGGTTTAGACTTTACCTTATAAACAATGTTAGGTTTAGCATTTTTCTTTATCTTGACTTTATTAGTAACATCAGCATCCTTTAGCTTTCTTTGGGATGTTTTTACATCTTTTTATGTCTTCTTGATGAAAATACTAGCAGTTTTCTGATTTGGCTTACCAACTATCTTATTCCTTAAGTTGTAATTTGTTTTAGCCTGAGTGACCATATCTACTATTATCAAGGCAATCTCCTCATCAAATGGCCTTCTCAAAATAACTGTCTCTTCATCCTCCAGAGCATTGCATTGGACAGAGTCTATGTTATCATCTTCATCATCTGAGAAAACTTGTTGATGATATGATTCATTTCTAGTTTGGGCATTTAAAATATCTTGATTTTCATCTTCTTCAGCTGAGTCAATCTCATCCCAAACATGGGAGGAAGTCATTCCACATCCTTGGTCATCATAAGGCTGTTCCTCATTACACTCATGTCCTTCTTGTGCAGAGACACTCTGGGATATAACACAATAATTAGGATCATGTGGTGATTGACATACAATACACCATGGGACATCTTCAACCACATTCATTGAGTTTCTTTGTAATGGATCAAGGGTCCTATCATTTTGTTTATCTTTTCTCTCTAGGAGAATAGGTCTCCCATCCTTCCATTGAGTATTGTATGGATAGTTTGGCATTCTTGGCAACTTGTTGAAATTGTTAAAGGCAAGCTTATCATTTCCTGCAACTTTGTTATTTCTGCTTTCACCAGGTTTCAAATCCTTTATTGCTTTCAAAATCTGCTTTAAACTATCATCATCTTTTGGTTTTATATTCATAGGTTTTCCTGGTTCTTTTCTGTTCAACATTTGGGACTTGTTATCTTCCCTTCTTCCCAATTTCCCTAAAATCCTACGGTTACTCTCTATGTTTACAGCTAACTTATAAGCTTCTACAAGATTTCTTGGATTCTTGTCCCTCAAAAGGTAACCCATTTTAGAATCAAAGGCATTTAAATAAGTGACAAGATAGACTCTATCATCCAATCTGATGACCTGCAGGAGTTTGTGCACAGCCTTCTGAAATCTGACATTAAACTCTATGACATCCTCGATGAAATTTTTCTTGATGTTGTTAAACTCATTCAATACAAAGCCCTCATGTGTCTTATCACCATATTGTTCCTTGAAACAATGTCTAAGTTGATCCCATGATCCTATGCTACCATGTGGTAAAGCCCTAAACCAATCTCTTGAATCTTCAGTCAGGGATTGCACAAACAGTTTCATTATAACATCATCTGGCACAATGTTGTAATCATCTATCACATCAATGAATTTTTTCAAGTTTTCCTCATAGGTGACAACATTACTTCCAGTAAACTTGGGAAGTTTCATTCTAATCTCCTCAAGGATGGGGTTGGGATATCCTGGAATGCCTACAAAGACCAACTGTTTACAACTTTCATGAATAGGCCCTTGATTAGATAAATCAGTACCATGGGATGTTGAGGCATGATTATTTGACATAGCATAAATTTTGAGTCCACCTGGTGGGGGAACACCTTTTGTTTAATTAACATTGTTTGCAAAATTTCCTCCTTGTGTTAAAATAGAATTAGCAACATTAGTGGGTCCTACACACCGTTTGAGAAAATCTATCTTTTTTCTCATCTCTAGTACTGAAGTGTCCAATTCTTCTTTTTCCAATTCTCTGGCTAGCAATTCCTACTCCCTTTTAGCTTTCTCAAGGTCTACTTCCAACCTTAAAGCCTAGTCTATGGGAATCTTAGGGCATACAGGCTCATTAATTGAAATTCCTATAGCTTTCTGCTTTCCTCTATCCTTGGGGTTCCTTACCTCAAAAACTTCTTGGATAATGGGTTGTTCCTTTGTTTGTTAAGGCATGGGGACATGGTTTATAGCTTCTAAATTAAGTAGTTGTCTTTTCAACTGGTCGGCCCTTATCAAAGCATGTCTAATTTTTTCTTCTCTTTCCTTTTCTCTCTTCTGGCTAATAGCTGCTTGTTCATGAATCCTTCTTTCTAATCATAAACCTCCTCAAAAATTTCCTCGAAGTCTGGTAAAGTTTTTATAAATTCAACCTAATGTGCTTGAAGCTCTTCTTGTTGATCCTGAGATTCATGGAGACCTTGGGGTAATGAAGAGCCAAGGGTAAAAGGAGGGACAAAATCTTGTCTACTTTTACTCTTACTTCTAGACCTCCTCTCCACTCCATACCATTTGTTTGGGGCTATTTTCTTATTATAAGGAAACCTTTCACCACCTCTTTCTGAAGGAGAATAATAGTCCTCGTATTGGTTCAGACCTAGATCAACAACCTCCTCATATTCTGAGGCATTTCCCTCCTGACTAGGAGGAGAAATACTTTCTTTCGTTGAGTTTCCCTTCTGCTTCCATGTGAGGGACATATCATTAGTACTCTTTTCTCTTTTGATTTGACCTCATCTAGATGTGGTCGAAATCCCACCCTCCAAGGTTTCCTCTGGATGCTCTTTTCTCCAAGACCTTGTGTTCTTGAAACTCATTGCAACAAAAAAAAACATTATTTATCACTGGTTATAGAGATATCTTAGAGTCGCCACCCAAGAAAAATGGGATTTTTCTATGATTTCAAACAAATAGAAAGGGTAGGCAAGTTTTAGAAAAGGAAATAACTCTGTGTGTTCAATGGTTACCGAATGGCTTAGAAATAAATAGGCCAGGAGTCTAGCTCAACTTGTACCTATGTTATCTTACACAAATTTTACAAAATCCCTAGCAGAGTCACCATTTTGTTGGTTCTTCAAAAGATTTTACACTCCATGAGACACCAATATACCTAAGACTGATATTAAGGAGGTGTTAGTTCCAAATGTGAGAAATCATTAGGTAACTGGACCAACTATAGGGGCAAGACTGCCCTCTTCACTTCTGGCTCTACAAAACCAAGGTGGGTATACCTGATCCAATAGATACAATCCTTCTCTTAACTTAATATTGGATCTTACAATAGATAGCAGTGAGAAAGTACTAAATAACAACCTATTCTTCATTGAATCTCCATCACTGGGTAGAACAACTATTTAATGTAAGTAAAAAATGTAAAAATGACTGGTGTTGATTATATGTTTCTGATTACAATGATTTCAATCATTTCCCATAAAGTAAAGATAGGTTGATATAGGCTAGTGGCTTATCCATTGGGCAAACAATACTAGAAAATTGAGTGAATACAAATATCCTTGAAATAACTGGTCTTTAAGCATAAATACAAATACTCCAACCCTTTCCTACTTGCCGATAATCCTTATGCAAATCAAATGAACATATATCCCACTTTGAGCAATTTTAATCCAACCATAGATAAGAACTCAAAGCAAAAACACATACATACAAGTCCCTAAGGGACTTAGAAAATTCACAGAAAGAACACATAAGAGAGATAAAGACTTGAGATTTGTATTAAATATAACCTTTGATCATTTGTACACAATATATTCTGAATAGCAAGCTTGCAAGATAATAGTAGCAACCTGTACTTCTCTATTACTTGATAAGAAATGATACAAAATATTACAATCGTCGACTGAGGGTTAGGGTTTCAAAATTTCTATCTTCTCAACACCTAAACTCTCAATGCCTAATATGATCGTGGAAAATCATTTATATACAAGGAAATGCAACAAGATACCGATCATATTAGGGTTTACAAAAATTTTACCCTAAAACTTTACAACAACCCCACTAGGTTTACAATAAATGCCTTGATCAGATTTGGAGAGATATTTTGCAGATGAGCTGCCTTACTTTATGTCTTCAATTCTTTCCTCAGTTTCCTCAAGCAAACCTAATCACCATTCCTCCATAGTTGCTCCTGTAATAAATACATTTTACATCTCAACCACCTTTAAGACTCAAAAAGTTGTAATCTAGGTTGTTTGGCTCAAGAAGTAGGTGGAGTATCTACTTTTCCTTCATGGGGGATGTACTAGTACTTCCACCTATTATACACCTCTTCACTTGGGAATTCAAAATTTGCAAACTTATCCATCTTGCTAGATAGTTGTTCCCATTATCTCTCCATTTGATTGACCTCCTGCTAAATAAAATCAAACATTGATTTTGCGGTCATTAATAACTTGATGGTGCTGATAAAAGAATAAGTGTCATTTAAAACACCAGTTACTCTCTCCGACAAAAGAGCATCCATCTCCTCTCTCCACTCATATAATTATTTTAATTCTCCTTGTGCTATGAAAACACTTGGTACCATTTCACAACTTGAATACATTAATTCCCTTTTCAACATATTTGATTTCCTTCTAAAACTATCCAAAAATATACTATACTCAACAATTTTCTTCATAGATTGGTGTACTAGCTTAATTAGTGGATCGGGATTAGTTTGGGCCTTTGACAACCAATGGAATGACTTCACACTTGAAGATCTTTCAATCCATTTATTCAAAATTGGTGCTAACTCAGTCTTATCCTTATTCAAAGTTGCAAAAAAAACTTGTAACCTACTGACATGATTGAACAAAATTGAGGGCTTTAAATCATGTGCAAATTGAATTATTGCCTTTGTCATATTCTCCTCGTACTTCTGATTTACTAAGGATGTAGCCTTTACATGTTCATCCTTCTCCTTCTCTAGCTGCACCCTTATTTCCCTTAATTTATTGGTTTCCTCAATCAATTGCTGCTTGTCCCAACTGATTCTTGCATCTATATTTGTTTTTGGGAGTGGTGATGGTAGAAACTCAATGATAGGGCTTGATGAAGAAGCCACTGCTGGCCTGTCAGCAATCATCAATTGGGGTGACCTATGATCCTATGGTCCTAACAACTGTGCAGTCAACTTATCTTTCTGGATCAAGTCCATTTTAAGCTCATTGTAAGACTTAAGGATAGTTTCAAACTTAAACCTTAGTTCTTCTTTTTCTTGTGCATCTTTTTCAACCACTTTCACATTAAACTTGGTTGTCTCTAGAATAATGTTTGAGGCTTCAATGCCAGAAGTCTCACCTACTCTTTGTACCAATAAATTTTTGGCATACCTTGAAGAGAGAGCCTCTCCTTTTCCTTTATTTTCCTCCCTCTTTAGGGACCACATAACAAGGGCTACATGATCATCAAAAAAGGTAATACCCCTAGCAACTTGTTGTACTTTCTCTATAGTAGTGAGGGTCTTCACTCTACTTTTTCTAATCTAATTAAAAACTATTGCATCTGCAATATCCCATTCAAGAAGAATTATCACTCCTACAGTATGGATCATGGCCCTTCCCTCCTCACGGGTGATCTTTTCAAATTGTTTCATCATTTCCCCTTTGGTTTCATTTTCAATCTCAATTATATCCATATCAAGGAATTTTTCTCTCCTTTTCTCACAAATCTCTTTAAACTGGTTTATTTTGATTCTCCAAAAAAATTGAAAAAATGCCCTAGTCTTCACAAATTTATCATCAGCAATAAAAGAATCACTAGCCTGTTTCAAAATTGGGTCAATTTGCTTACCCTCAAACTCTGCAATATTAAGATCCATTTCTATCTCTTTGGGTGCCTCTAGCACTCCTTCTTGTAATTCATCACTGGAAACAAAAATATTTCCCTCATTTATCATCTGCACCAACTGATCAGCAACCCCATGTTCATCTAATTGTAAGGGGGATTGAGAGGGAAAATACATATCCTATTCTAGTTTTGATTCCTCTTGCCTCTGCCTCTTTGGAGAAGCCCCCTATGTTATTGGGTCACCCATAGGTTTTTTCCCTTGGAAGTAGATGGAACATTCTCATCTCTTTGTTGAACTAGGAGAAGAACACTATAGCCCTTTCTCTGTTTCACAGTGTAGGTTCCTCTTGGGGTCAATTTTATGTACCCGGGTTGGCTCAAAATCCACCTATCTCTCTCAGGATCTATCTTGCTTACCACAACCCTCTTCTCGTTTACTTCCTGTATGATTTCTTTAAAATGCTCCATGAGAGCATCTACCTTCCTAGCCCACGGCTCAAAATTCTTCAATGGGTCATAACTTTTATCAAAATTCCTTATAAAATCTATAGTCTTCTTGTAGATTACCCATTTTTCTTTCTTAATCTCTTGAGTTTGGAGATCAAACTTGTTCCTTATTATGTCCTCAGGAAAATGAAATTGGTGCTCCATAAGAGCACACCTTATCTTTTCTCTAAACATCCATGACAAGAAACCTTCATTGTCTGCACATCTGGCAACAACTGTAGCCATCATGTAGGGCTACAAGACTTGATTCAAATGCACCCATCCCTTCTTGACAATAACATATAGGTGTGCAATTGTGATATCTGGGAACATAGTTCCCCTTCTTTTAGCAGTGAGGGTTGTTTCTTGTAGATCACCAATCTACCTCAGAATTTTTGCATACCCTATTTTCAGTGGAACTTGGTAAGGAAAAATGTATGGTGCCTTCTTGCAACCATATACTCTAAAGATTGTAGAAACTGGATATAATATTATGTGAGCAAAATTGTGTATTATGGTGATGTCCTGACAATACTCCTTAGGTCTAATCAACCTCGACAATTCTCTTGGGATACTAGGATTTTCAAAACATAATAGTGTCCTAAGCCTTGAAGAAAAATTTCTATCAAAGACAAGGAAGTTGGCCTCAGTCCTATCCCAAGACAAATCTGTTGTCCACAACTGAACTGGCAATGTTTCTCCATTCTTCTCCTTGACAATATTAATTGTTGAACTAAAAAATTATTCACCCTTGTATAAGAACATATGCATTAGCATAGAGTACCACCCAAAAGGCCGGCTTATCTTCATGTTTTTTATCCCTAATAATCCATCATGGACTAAATTAGCTAGGTGAGAAGCAAAGTAAAAAATTAGTGCCAAATGTGGCTGTAAATAATGTACCAACATAAACATATATGGAATTGGCATATGGGTTGCCTCATCATGTCCCAAAATCAAAGTTAAAGACTTGTAAAAACCCTATGCACGTAGACTAAATAAATCCAACCTGAAAGGCTCAGGTGTACTTGAGCTAATCACACACATTGATCCAATCTGGTCAAGGAAATCCCTTAAGGGCCCTGCCCTCAAATAATCTCTCGGTGCTTCATATATTTCAATGAACTCTTTAAAATCAATCTTTTCTAACCCAACAGAAGGGTCATTCAATGAGAATACCTCTCTAATCTCATCTTCTGTAATACTTATTAAGTCATTTCCATTTATGTCTTTGACACATCTAGTCACAGGATCATAACACTTAGAAATCTGAATTAATAAATCTGCATCCATAAATACCCCAGGGACAACTAATTTACCTATATCAAACTGCCATATGTTACTGAGGGGAGCACATGAATTCCTTTGAGAGTACGCTACCCTAAACAATATCAAACCATTATGATATTTCCCTACCCTAGCATCTCTCATCCAAAGCCCTCTATCATAGAGTCCATCATTTATAGAGTCCCTAGGGTTTCTTGGGACCAATTCCTTCACTCTAGATGCCCCATTGTCTGAATGTGGGAGCAACTACATCAAGTCTTCAAAAACACCCTTATCTTTATAATCTGTCTTTCCTGACAACTCCCTCTTGGGTGGCATCTTAACTAGGGTTTTGAAATAATGCACAAATACCAGAGAAAACCCCAAATATTACTAGATATCAATAACCAAGAAAAAGAATTTCTTCACACTCCTTTTTCCTTAAAATTTCATGTAATTCTCAAGTTAGAAATTTGGCCTACCAAACACTTTGAAAAACTCTGCTTGATATCACTCCGGAGAGAAAAAAAAGTCTCGCTTGCCAAAATACTTTAAAAGAGGTAAAAATTTGAATGATCAAATTAGGGTATATAATGTTTTGCCAACCGTTTACAATTCATCCATATGAAACTCATTAAGTTCGCCATTACTGAAAAATGGCAGCTTCAATGTTCATAGGATGCGAATAATGTCATTGAACAAAAATTCAAAATTGAATCGTCGATCTTCTTTACGTTTTGGTGCATTGGACAGCTAATAAAATTGGCAACGTAACCTTTTAATACTTTTCCCTAGACTAGTTCTTGACCAATGAGAACAGTCCAAATTATGCATGTGCAGAAAGTCATAACTTAACTTAAGCTTTGATTGGACTGGACAGGTGTCAACCTGTCGCTAAAGCGCAAGCATAAGATTCGAGCACCTTTCCTCGGTGGTATAATGACCGTCGTAGATCTTTTCTCAACTTAACAAGCCTTTATCATTTTCTAAAAATGGTGACCCCACTGCAATAAAGTCCACATGGAGACGTCTAAATGCTGACAACTGAAAAAGAAAGAGAAAGGTGTCAACCAGTCACTAAAGCGCTAATCATAAAAATGTCAGGATTGTCAGGTTAAGATATAATGATAACCGTCGATGCACCTTAATCAAACGATCATCACAATCTGCAAACTTTGGCCCCACTTTCCACTGCATGAACCTTTCATTAAATCAGAAACTGCCACGTTGCACAAACCGGTAGGTGGACGTTTCCCTTTTCCTTTCTCAATACTGCACATACTGACAACTACCACATCAATTTTTACTTCGACCAATGAAAAACAAACATATCAGTGTGACATGGCAATTTAGGGCCCACTCCTCAACTCACATCCTATATGTGAAATCTGACAGTCGTCGCTATACCGCAAGCCTTAAACATCATGCATCTTATCTCAGTGGTATAACAACAACCACAAGATTTATTCAAGCTTTAACCCTCTGAGAAATCTGACCCCACTTTACTATGTCACCCAGGACAAGTGTCAACTAGAGAAAATTGCCACGGAAAAAGAACTGTCAAAACACTGCCATGTCAGAAAAGGTTTTAATCGAACGCTTGTCGCTAAAGCTCGTTGGTTAAAAGGAAGTCAACTTGACCCAATAGTATAATGATAACTCTCAATGCATCCCACTATTTAATCGACAACATATTTTTGAAGATGGGCCCGCTTAGGTAGGTGTCAACCTGTCGCCATTCCGCAATTCAGAAACTCTAACAACCCAAAGCTTTAAGATTTAGTGACAACCACTAATTTCAAAAGGGGCAGTCAGTTAAAAGAAATAAAGGGAATACTAATGTTTTGAAAGAATTAATTAAATAGGACCCCGCTCGACAACCTAGTGGTATAACACATGAAGTGGGCATTTTATAAAGGTTAAATATCACACATGCTTAATTAGGAATGTTAATGAGCAAAAAGTAATGCTCAAACATAACGAAGCTTAGGTTGACCTAGGGTTTTTAGCGACAATGCTTATTGTTAGGCTTCAAAACCCAAATTTCTCAAAAATTTTAGTATGAGGATCAATTTTTTTTAAATAGTACTAACACTACCAAGAATAGTTATAAGGGAAAAGTCGAATTAATGGATCATAGCTACATCTGAATATCTTCAACAGACTAATCCCTTCCCCAAAGAAATAAAATGAAAGAATGAACTTCATTTTTGGGTTTATTGAAAGAGCATCTTAATTTCCAGACTCTAAACATAAGTCTAGATGTCAAAGAGTATCGGAATTGAGGTTAGGCATATTGAAAAAGAAGAATTCATATTGCCACCATTAGAAATCCTACGTGTGGACAAATTAAACAAGAGATGGAATGATGTTAATAACAAAATTGAAGGCAAGTTCAAGACAAGTAGAAGAAAAATACATGTGTTATACACAAGGGATGCCAGAGATTGGATGCATTACATTATCATGGTAGTCGACTCATATCTATCACCTTGATGGCTGACTAATAAAGGATATTAACCTTGCATAAAAGAACACAAAATTGTCTTATTTATATGACATCAAAATTTTCAAATATTTAACAAGTAGTGATTGATGTATTAGACTAAGACATCAATGACAATAAGCAAATGGCTGAAGATATTAATTATTTTTATTGATGTGGCTTCTGTAATGACATCAATAATCAATCATGTTGAGTTAAGGAAGGAAGTGTAAGAAGAGAGAATGCCAGAAAATTCCCCGCTAGATATACCACCTCATAAAATGGTTAAGGACCATGAGGCTAAGGAGGATAAGGTCCAGCTCTTGGGCCTAGGGTTGAGAGTCATTTTAAGGGAACCCTATTGCAGCCTCCCCTACCAAACCCACATTGATCAATTATTGAATTCAGCCAGAAGGCATCCTCAATCTTAAGAGGTAAGAGGTTGACATGATGGATGAGAACGACATAAAGACCTCACTAGGTACATCATCTCATAAAAATGGTTAAGGACCACAAGCCAAAACAAGAGAAAATATAGCATGTCAATTTCTATAGTCTAATTTATTTTTAAAGTTATCTTTTAGGGTCCAAAAGTGAAAAAATGGTCATATATACCATCAAATTTGAGACTCAAACATTCTTTTGGAGGAGGATCATTGAAGTTGATCCCAAGCATGCAAAAACACACTATGTGATCCAAATTCTGAACCATCAATCAAAAAAACTTAATTTGAAGCATCTATCAGAACGTCAATTAGAGAAACATAATTTTATCTAACATGTCAATCAAAAAATATCTACAACAAACTCAAAAAAAAACATTATTAAAAAAAACACAATGTAATATGAAGCCTAGATCAAAAAAACATACACACTAGACTCTTAAAAATGCAATATAATCTGAAGTGTTGATAAAAAAAGTATGTGATATGAAGCATCTATTAAAAAAAATAATGCGATCTGAAGCATCGATTTTCAAAAAGAGGATCATTGAGGTTGATTTGAAGCATGATAAAAACAAACATAATATGATTTGAATGAAGTCTTGTTAGCTTTTTCAATTTGACTATTTTAACACTTTTTACCCTCAACATTTTGAATCATGCTCCACGATCTATTATATAAAGATCATGAAACATGGAGCATGATCCTATTAGAATTATTTAGAACATCAAAGAGGGGGTGAATCAGTTGTTCTCAGGTCAATATGTACCAATTGAACTTTCTAGTACTTCAACAATCTCAGATCTAATCATCAACACAACTTAGTCTCTGAAGTATATATGAGAAACATATAACATGCAGTCCACTATCCAAAAGTAATTAACTTGCAGAATATAACAACATTCACATCAAAACATTCCCACAAGTATAACACCAAGATTTATAGTGGAAACCCAACTTGGGAAAAACCACTTTGTAACATGCTACTGATATTTCACTCTTCTGAAGTGAGCTCCGTGAAAAGCCAACCCTGTTAAAGGTTTACAAATACATTGCTAGGTGTAACCCTGTTAAAGGATTTAAACACTCTGTCAAAGGTGACCTGGTTAAAGGATTTAAGTACATTCCATTAGAATGCCACCTTTATTAAAGGATTTATACAATGACTGTTAGGTCAACCTCGATTAAAGGATTTAGACTAATACAATGGTTAGAAAGTAACAATAGTTTCTGATCTGAAAAACGTAAAAATCACTTTGTAAATATAGATCCACTTCACACATATATGTTGATTTACTATCTGAGCTTCATTTCCATCTACATCACTAATATGCTCACAATTCACTTCAAGAAATCACAACTTTGTTCAGCTTCTTCACAATTTCACCTTCAGCCTTCTGCTTAGACTTATCAGTCAATAACATCAACAACTTCAGCCCATGCTGTAACCTCACACTTAGATTTTCCTTTATACTTCTTCAATTATGTAGATCCATCTTTTCTGCTTAATTTCCTCTGTAGATCTTAGGTTTAGGTCAGATTCATCTAATCCTTCCATCATTTATATTCTTCATCCTTCCTTCTAGACACATTTTCAAACTTCTCTTTGAATCCATAATAAAATGATTTACCATGCATTAAATCCTCTATACAATAAATTAATAAATTCAACACAATTTACATATCCCAACAATTCAACCATGTTGGCTGTGAATCTCAATTATTTCTCCAAATGTAAATTACTGACACTCGGTCAATACTATGTTCTTCTTATCGATCATCACTACATATCTCATTCATCTCTACAAACTGTCTTCCTCGAAAAATATTGTCACTCAGTAATTTCCTGTTGCTTGACATAAACTGATGCTTGATCAACACTAAATTTACTCGGCATATACTAGTGCTCAGTCAAAACTAATATCACTTGGCTTAAAATAGATTTCTTAACTTTTGCTCAGTTGAGCCTACTTCTTCAGTCTTTCTACTTAGATAAAAAATAAATTATCTTATCAATATGCCAACTACTCAAGTACCCATTGAAGTATCAAATAACTCAACCTTTCCTTAGGATCTCTTGTTATCACCTTTCCCTAATCCTCTTCATCAATCAATAGATATGGTACTATTCTAGATAGCAATTGTCTTGATAGTTAAGGTTTGACATCAATGACAATACAACAATTGTTTCAATTGCAGTTTCTAACAGATCCAAAACATTGATGGTAAAAAGTGTTAACACAATCAAATCGAGAAGCTATGTATGTAAAAATTACATACATCTAAATAATCTGAACATAAAAATATAATGTACCTTGAAACATTCATCAGAAAAGGATCTAAAACGTCAATCAAAAGAAACATAGAAGCAAACTCAAAAACAACTTCAATAAAGCTAATCCTAGTCAAATTACTCAGAAAAACAAAATACCATTTAATGCATATAATCCTATGGGCATTATGCTAACAAGCAGTTGGTTATAACAAAGAACAATTACTGAAGCAGTGTATGTTAACAATAGTTCACATAATAAAACAACAATTATTAAAATAATTGAAGGGGTACAATCCCTTATTCCAAAGGTTCACAACCTTCCAGCCCAATGAAAGAGTATAAAAGGAAATAACACTCATTCAATGAAGGGAATTGAATGACCAAAAAATGCAATCATATCTACAACAAGACAATCTGTTATAATCTCTTAGATTATTGTAGTATGAAGAAATAGCTATGCATATATATTTATAAGGATTATACATAAAAGTGAACACGCACACACAAACACATACACACACACGCGCATGCACACACACACACACACACACATCAGATTTTATGTAGTAAATGAATGCTTGAATCTTATCATCTATGAATTTTCCAAATTTAAATTTGTGAATACAATAATCAATCATGTTGAGTTAAGGATGGAAGTGAAAGGAGAGAGAATTCCAGAAGATTCCCCACTAGATATACCAACTCATAAATATGCTTAAGGACCATGAGGCTAAGGAGGGTAAGGTCCAACTCTTGGGCCTAGGGTTGAGAGTAATCTTAAGGGAACCCTATTGTAGCCTCCCCTACCAAACCCACATTCATCAATTGTTGAAGTGAACCAGAAGGCATCCTCAATCTTAAGAGGTAAGAGTTTGACATGATGGATGAGAACAACGTAACGACTTCACTAGGTACATCACCTCATAAAAATGGTTAAGGACCACAAGGCCAAAAAATAGAAGGTTATGTTGTTGGGCCTAGGGTAGAGAATATTTATGGGCACCTCATCATATCTTCCATCACAACCCTCGTTATGGTTGAGCTCCCACATAATCATTTAGATTTTATATGTGAATTTATATATTTTCTAACCAATTCTAAGAAAGAAGATTGGCAAAGTGAAGGAATCTTGACTAAATTTAACAACAAAAGTTCTACCCTACCAAAAGAAACTATAATGCTTCAAATTTAGCCATCCTCCCCTTCCACAATTCTCGATATATTTTCTAGCTCTTGGAAAGATCTATCGAAATTCCCTGAAACATGCATAAAATTATGTTGATGCTTTGAAATCGGATTGACCATTTTTTTATTTTGCAGATGAAAATCAAATTTTTATCTTCATCTAAGTATCAAGAAAATATATGAATGGGTGTGGTGAAATGGTGATCGGGGACATTAAAATGACACCAACTCATGTTTCACTCCGCAACAAAGTAGTTCATAACCAATTACTCATTTTTGAACAAAGCATGAAAGAATTTTTAAAAGCTCGTGCAAAAAGAATCAGAATCACTGCAAGTATCATGTTAGATAAGTCAATGAGGCATAAATGCATTAAGAGAAGGATTTCTTACTTATTTGAGAAGACATCATGGTGAAGGCCATTGAACATAAATTGAAGGTGCTCAAGGATATCAAAAGAGCTTCAAGGGTGCGGGTGCTTAATAGTTTTTTAATATTTAGTACAAAACATGAATAGACATTGCAAAGATATTTTATTTTTAGCACAAAACGTGAATAGATAATACCACCAGAAAACCCTAGTTTCTCCTAGTGGTCACAAAGACTCCAAAAAATGAAATGAAATAAAATCAATTAGGACATTGAAACCCTAAACAACTCACAAAAATGGTTGTGAGTTGTTTAGGGTTTGAATGTCCTAAAAGTAACCAAACATGGCCTTACTGCTAAGTGTAGTCATCAAGTCAAAACTCACAAAGACAAAATTTGAACAATGGGATTCCAGAAGGGCGGATCTCTTGTAAAACATGATTACAAGAAAATTTCAAACCGAAGAGATTTCCAAAAACAACCAACTTCAATAAAATGTTTAGAGGATATAAAATTTAAGGCCTCATTTGGTTAGACCACAAATGCATTTAAAAATTACACCAGAGAAAACTTAAACAAATTAGTTTCAAATGATACTCCGTTAAAAAATCGTATTCAACCCATAAAAATAATAATAATTTACGAACCAAGATATTCTCTCTTTCCCCTTCTTTCAAGTGCGCAGCCTCACAAAGCTCCAAGAGGGTAAGGAAGGAAACTATATTGTGCGAACACGACCAGACTCCTCAATATATAATTTTCATCAAAAGATAAACCCAACTCTATGAACCTTCAGAAAATTGTAGTGTGGACACTGTCTTGTGCAAACCCTAAACGACAAAATACCACTTTTGAGCGGCTCAATCCACAAAAATGCTTGCGTGAAACCCAAAACCCAATGCAAGAAGATGCATAGATCCGACAGGGCAATTAAATTGGGTTCACAAAACCCCAAAACTAGAATATCATTTCAAATTCCACCTATTGGGTGGGAAGATAATGCCACCCATTTTGGTGCCTAAACTGCATTTTGATCTCCAAAACCTAAATTGCGGTTTAGCGTACCAAATGATAAATTTGGCAAAAAAGGAGAAGTTGTGCACCCAATTTTGCCCCAATTCCACTAACCAAATGGGCTCTATGGGTCTACCTCTCCTTGGGTTTCTAAGAATGTTATCAATTTTTCCCTTTGGCATAAAATTTCCTTTTGAGGAAAGTCTGTCTTTGTTGATTAGATCTACCAATCTCACTTGAAGAATTTTCTTTGCATCCTCTATAGTTTTATTATTATTAGAGGATGAGTTGATAATGTCTATAAGTTTTTCTTCTAATATCTCATCATACTCCTTCATATTTGCATTGTCAACATCTTTTTGTTTCTCCTTTTCTCTAATATTCTTCATTGTATCTATCATTCCCTCCTCCAAAACTTGATTTTCTATTTCCACTATAATTTTGGTATGGATCTCTTCCAGTCATTATAGTATGAATCTTGTCATTTCTTGATTACTTATGTTTGATATTTCATTCTACATCTGATATCTATCCATTTTCTCTATTGGGAACCATCCTTCTCCCCTTGAAACATCTAAGTTCATGAGAACATCCTTTCTTCCTATATTCTTTAAGTATCTGCAGTCTTGGAATTTCGTTCTTTAAAAAATGTGTTTCTTTTTAATCATGGTGATTTGATCCAATCTCAAGCTCTCAAATATGCCCACATACCCAAGCCCCTCAATGTATTTCTTATTCTTAATTCAACGTTCCTTAGAAATTTGATATTTATTTTCTTCATACCCTTGATGTATAGTAGCACGAAGAGTTTTCTTACCTGTAACCTAGTGCAATAGTGAGTTTATCTCTCAAATAGGGCCTAGACAAACAACTTGATTTTATCATATTTAAGTATTTGTCTTCCCCTTCAGGTTTACTTTAATGATATTCTGAGAATAAAGTGGCGGGGTTTCCTTGAAATCATCTCTAGTATTCCTCAAACTTAGAGTTCTTAATTATTTTATGAGTCTCTATAATGCACGGGTCTTCTTCCCTTTAGGTTTCCCCAAAGAATTCCATTGTTGAGATTGTAGGACCCTCAATGCTATCAATATAATCATAAGCGATCCTATGAATTCAGATACCATATTTTGAGGGTTTTGGGGATTTCGTAGTACCCATTATAACACAGATCCCAGGGCTTCAAGTGTCCTTGCATAGGGTTGATTTAAGAAATATTCCTAGTTTGTTTCCAAAGACCTCCTAGATATATGTGTATTTGTATCCTAATGAGAGATAGTCTAATTGGATCGAGACAAGAATGAATTTATTGCAATGATATTTTCTATTGAAGTTTGGGATCTAGCTTTGCATATCTAACCCAAATGTTTTGAAATCCAAACATTTAAAAAAAAAGACTTGTCTCTACTATCTTTAGATTTGAATATCACTATGAAAAACTCACTTTCAAAATCTAGAATATCAACTTCTTCTAAATCATTCCAATTTTCATTCATCCATTTTTCTAACTCTTTTATTGAAATGGAGATATTCTAAAACTTACCAATTATGCCTTTTTGTTGAAGCTTCCTTGTCTGAACTTCTAAAAACTCCTGGACGCAAATTTGATGGATGCTTTTCCAACTGCGTGGTTTGTTGGCATTGCTTCCTTCTTCTTACTTTCTTCTCCCTTCTCTTTTGTGCCATCCCTAACCTTGCTAACCTCTCCCTCTTTCATCCCCTTATGTTTCCATATTTGTCTTGTTTTGACTTTTAGGGTTTTCAAACCTAATCTCTCATTTGCTCCAACTTGTTTAGTCATCTAAAAAACTCTCTCATTTTTAGATAATTTTATCCTGCATTGGCTTCCAAAGATGAAAATTCTTGTCTTACCTTACTTCTTTCATTACCCCTTAGAGAAATCCATCTCCTTCTCTTTGACGCCATATCATTCTGCCTCCTCTTAGTTTTGAATAACATCCCTCTTTTCCTAAAGATGTCCCAATGGTGATTCAACCAAGCTTTCTTTGGGAGAGGAGGATTGAAGGGCCTACCATTTATGAATGTTGGAAAGATTGGAATGATGTTTGGGTTTATTTCAAATCTCCTTTCAAACCTCTTCTCCCCTCAAATTTTGTTTCTATGCTGATCTTTCACTAGGGTTAGAGTTATGAGATTTCTCCTAGCATTTCTATAGCTAATCCCCTATTTTTTGCCGAATACATCTCCAACTCCCTTATGATCCCCTCCCATAGATCCTCTTGGAAAATATAAAACTCTTAAGGCCTAATTTTCTGATGATTTTCTTCTGTAATGCTCCATGATCATTTCCTACCTCTCAAATGTTCCATTTACTTAGAAACCCACAAGATGAAACTTCTTATTTTTCAAGAATTGGTATTTTGAAGATTATGACATTAGGATAATTTATTTCTCACCAAGGTAGCTAGTAATTATATCTATAAGCCTTGATCTCATTTGTTCAACTCTCAATATTTCCTCATTAGATCTTAATCAATAAAATTTGGCACCACCTCCTTCTAATCAATAGACACCTCTTTCTCGCTTGATTGATTTAATTCTTATCATAACTAGAAGTTAACTTGCAATCTCTTGTATATTTATCATTTTGATTCACTCATATAAGAGGCTTGTACATGTATTCTATTATTTGATTTCAATATTCAATCAATCAATTCATGAATATAAATAACATTATTATGTATTTGTTATTTTGTACCCAATTCATAGGAATTAGGTCCATAGTTTATTTTGTTTATCACATAATCTAAATTTAAATGAATGTTGAAATTAGAGTAATTTTTTTATGAACATGGTCATAATATAGGGTATGTTTTGAAAATAATGATTCATTGGGAATATAGCACTAAGAATTCTTCAAATAATTCTGTGGATTCATGTGCAGCTTAGACTAACACTACATCACCCTAGACAACATATTTCCACCACAATATCAAAATCTTCTTAGTAATTTTATCTATATTCCAATGTTTGAAGGTTAAATTAAGATTAAGGCCCTAAAGTATGGGTGAGTGGTCATGCTTTTTCTTTTCTTAAATAAGGACCATCTCTATTGTGATGACCATCTATAACATCTAACAACATTAGATACGAAAATATTATAGTGAGTTTAGAATAAAACTTACTATAATATTGACATGCACACTCATTCATAATTCCTAGAAGAATATTAAAATAAAAGAATAAACAATGTATCAAGAATTTTCCTATCATCAACTTGATTAAGAACTTTCAAATGATAAATTAAATTTTGACAATTCGAAATTATACTTGTAAAGGAACGGATGGAGGGCGACAAAAAGAAAATGTAAATATATGTGCATATTTATAATTGAGAGGTGGGTAATATAATTGTTTCTTCTTCTTCAATTAAATTCAATTTTTTGCAAGAAAAAAAAGCAAAGCAAAGCCATGCCATCAAAAATATCTTTGATGTTGTTTCATCCACTATATTCAAAATTATTTCATTATATAAACAACAACAATAAAGATAATTTAAAAAAATAAAATAGAAGAAAATATAGAATTATAAGAAACAAAGTAGAAAAAACAAAAAATTTAAAAAAATAAAATAGGAAAAATAGAAAATTTAAATTAAACAAAGTAGAAAAAATAAAAATAAAATTAAAAAAACAAAGTAGAAAAAACATAAAATTTTAAAAAATTAAGTAAACAGAGAATTTTAAAAAAACAAAGTTGAATAAAGCATAGTCGTTACCCCGCTCCTACCTAACGGCATTCAAATTAAGACTTTATATTACACTTTTTCCTGAGCTGATTAGAGAAATCTGGAAGTGAGATTTCTGGAAGTAATCTTCAGAGGCTGTGGATATCGTTATCATTGAAATATTTCTTGCTCACACACCCATTCGATTTCTTACTACTAGTTTGTCATGGATTCAATCAATTTCGTTCCATCAATTTCTTCTGTAGCTGCAGGAATTCTACTGCTGGTACTTATCAATTTCTTGAAGAAGAAGAAGAGCAAAGGGAATTTGTCATTAGCATTACCACCAGGTCCTCCTGGATGGCCCATTATTGGAAACCTACTTCAGCTTGGGGACAAACCCCACCAGTCTCTTTCCCTGCTTGCAAAGAAATATGGGCCTCTGATGACTGTCAAATTGGGCAGACAGACAACTCTGGTTGTGTCATCTTCATCCATGGCAAGAGAAGTACTAAAGAACAATGACCAGAGCTTCTCAAGCGGGACAATCAATACAGCTGTAAGGGCGTTTGCTTAGAAAGATCTGAACCACAGAGATTTTTAGCCCCCAAAGGCTGGATGCTCTGCAGCATTTGAGAAGAGAGGAGGTATTTAAACAGGGGAATATTGTAAATATTAGTGAGAGGGCTTTTATGATTTCTCTAGGCCTTGTAGGTAAGATGGTTTACAGCAAAGTGTTTGAAACAGGCTCTGCCAATCAGCGGCTCATCATTATCTTACCTTGGAGAGACTTGATGTCCTGAGCTGAAATGTCTACCTGATTAGAGAAGATTGAAGCACTGCCAAGAACAGAATTGAGAAAATCGAAGGTATAGAAAATTGCACAGGAGGGAGCTGAAACTCAGAGCAAACTCAGAGGATGCAGGTAATAATGGTGTTTGTAAGAGTAAAAATTTATAGTTATTTTCATCTGTTTGCGCATTTACTGAATGTTGGGAATTCATAGGAATGGCCATCTGAAACAACAATAATATGTGCAGCTTACAATAACTTCAAGCAGCTTATCCCCACACACATTGGCTTATAACTGTCTTACAATAACTGTCTTATACAATAATTATTTTGTGGCATTTTTCTACAATTCATTTCTTCTATTCCTGGTGACTTTAGATAGTACCATTTTGGTCTCCTACACCTCATATCATTTTTCATGGGTATTTTATGTACACGTCATAGTGGTCTGCGGAGTTGCTGAGGTTAGGTCTGTGGTCTAATTGCGAACTTTTATCTAATTGCAAAGCCATAGATATGTAGTTTTTCAAAATGGGGATGAAAGAAGATATGTCTGCAAAGATGATATTTGGCTGCAAGTACTTTTAGAAGTTCAACATTTACAAATACATTTGGTTCTACTAACTTTCCAAGGTTCAGCCTCCAGGGATTATTTAATATTTTATGGCATTTTTCTATAATTCATTTTTTCTAATCCGGGTACCATTTTGGTATGCTGCACGTCAGATCAATTTTAATGGGTTTTTTATACACAAACGCATAACATCTATAGTTTAGGATTAAGCATTTTGATCTGCTCCATATTAGGTGCTTTGGGATTAAGCAAATTGAAGTGTTTATTCATGATAGCGTAAATAAACACTGCAAAAACATTTATAGTTTAGGATTAAGCATTTTGATCTACTCCATATTAGGTGCTTTAGGATTAAGTAAATTGAAGTGTTTATTCATCATAGCGTAAATAAACACTGCAAAAACATTTTCTATTCAAGTAATGGTTTTAAAAAAATATTTGAGGCATTGTTCAAGAAATGTGGGTGCTTATGTTAATTCTGTATTAGAGGCAGAAATGCATAACTTCAATTTGTTGCTGATGTCAACCCTTTTGTGGATGTTTCAGGGACTCTAGCTTGGAATATCTGGTGATTATATGCACACACTAGAAACAACAAGTAAGTAATTCTAATAAGCCTATCAATTGCAGCAATTATTGATTTATAGTAGAATAAAAGGTACGAGTTACATTCATTATTTTTTTCATCAATTTGGTACATAAGATTGAGATGTTACTATTTGAATGTAAATTATATAGCCATTGACTAGCAATGCCACGTAGCAGCCTGTAATAAATCAAATTTATATAAAATCAATTTCACTTTTCTTTCAAGGTTCAAGTTTATCAACATGATTTAAACCTGTTGCATAGTAGCTGCATTAATAGATATTTTATGTCCACATAAAAATAAGCATATACCAGCAAATAGGTTTGCACTTTTGAAACTAAATCTAACATCTTCCTCTTTACAGTGTATTAATTTGCCCATGAAAATGAATTCTGTTTGTGTTGAGAAATAATGTTTAATTTCACTTCTCTGCATTTTCACTTCTGATTCTGCTGTGTTTAATTTCTATTTGGTATTTCTCATTTCTTTTCCGTCTTCAGCTTCAGTACAAACTTATCATTAAACTACCCATTCTAGAACCATTTGCTCAGAAAATCCATTTTGGGACTAATTGTTTAGATTTCCAATTCCAAAACCACCCATTCTATAACTATTTGTTCATAACTATCCACTTAGTGAAGGTAAAATGGTTTCCAATTAGTGGTGAAGGGAAAATGGTCATATTGCTCAGTAGAAAAATGACAGTAACCAACAATAGAGAGAAAATCGAAGAAGCTCACACCCAAACCAAGACTAAAAAAATAAAACAGTGGAAAAATGACAGTAACCAACAATAAAGAGAAAATCGAATCAGAATGTAACAATGCAAATTAGCATTTCTAACCTATTAAGAAATGTTCGGCAATCAGTCTCTACCTAGAAAAGTAGGTTAGCTTGTCAATTTTACAACTCGCTTAGCTTGTTAATTAGTTGTTAATTAATAATTAATTGTGGACAATATCACAGCCATCAGAAATTTTAACGGGGATGGTATGGCCTTCATCATTGTGCCAAAAAATTAAAAAAACTTTTTGGCCTTGATTTGCAGAAATGAATCAGGGGAAACTAACATCTTTCTTGGAATTCTTTTATTTGGAAACTAACATATGATAATCCAAACACAAACAACGCATGAGGGATGTGCATAAAAGCGAAACATAAAAATTTAGAATAAAATAAGAGACTCTCCCCAACTTAGTAACTAAAATTGCAGACAATCAAAATTCTATTTTGTAATTCAAAGTTTACTGAGCATATTTATTTTGCAATTGGTAAGAGAAGTTTAAAGAGAAACTACAATTTCCTACTTGTGACTGAAATTCTACAAGGCATAAGAAATAGAGCAGTCGATAGAATTGAGGATTTTGTTGATTTTGTTTTTTTTCCGTCTTCCTCTAACTTATCCATTAACTACCCATTCTAAATAGAGCACACCTGGATTTTGGCAGTCGACAGAATTGAGAATTCCAGACTTTTCAACAAAACAAAATAGTTTTCAACAACAGAGACACTAGTCATTAAAATGTTTAGATAGTTTTCAACTGCAGGATATGTCTGGACTATATCCTCAAAGGGGTGAAAGAGTTCTCGGTGGAGAACCTTTCATGAGATATGGTCATCAAGAGGAGACAATTCTTTGATCTGGACCTCTGTTGTCTCTTGTTGGGTGACCTGTTGAATTGGTTGCTAAGGAAAATGTTCAGCAATTTACCAATACACACAAACTCCTCTTTGGAATCCAACATAAACATCAACCTTTCAATAGAGAAGCCAAATGTTAGTTTTGATCCAAACTAGAATCATAATATTCACTAAATATAATTCACATTCTAATATGAATAATAATATATAATATTAAAAAATCACAAGACAATCCACTCTTTATATTAAAAAAATCTTGAACTATTTTTGTATGGATTATTTTTTTTAAATTATATGCATTTCAAAATTTTCTTTACATATGTATTTGAACTTTTGCATACTTATAATTTGAATTTACATTACAATGTTAAATTAGTTTGATGTTAATGTACTTCAAATTTGGTATGTCTAAATATTATAAATATGTCAAATTGTGCTTCATATTTAGTATTTGTTACTTTAGAATTAAATTTTAACTAGATTGTGCTAATTGTGCTTCATATTTAGACGTTTTTACTTCAGAACTATTTGAAGAGGGAGGGAGGGAGTCAGGAAGAGGGAGCAAGAGGGAGGGGGAGGGGGGGGAGGGGGTACGGGGTGAGGGGGGGGAAGGTGGAGGGAGAGGGAGAGGAGAGGGAGGGTGGAAGAGGAAGAGGGAGAGGGGGAGAGGAGGGAGAGAGGGGGGAATGAGAGAAGGAGAGGGAGGGTGGAGGGAGAGGGAGAGGAGAGGGAGGGAGGGAGAGAGGGAGAGGAAGAGGGAGGGTAGGGGAAGAAGTAGAGAGAGGAGACGGAGGGAGACGGAGGGAGATGGAGAGGAAGGGGGAGGGAGAGAGGGACAGGGGGAGAGGGGGGAGAGGGAGAGGGAGAGGGAGATGGAGGGTGTGGGAAGAGGGAGATGGAGTAGGAGGGAGAGGGAGTAGGAGGGAGGGAGAGGGTGGGAGGGAGAGAGGGACGGAGGGAGGGGGGGAGAGGGAGAGGGAGATGGAGGGTGTGGGAAGAGGGAGATGGAGTAGGAGGGAGGGAGAGGGAGAGGAGAGGGAAAGGTGGAGAGAGAGAGAGGGAGAGGAAGAGGGAGAGGGAGAGGGAGAGGAGGGGAGAAGGAGATGGAGTAGGAGGGAGACAAAGGGGGAGAGGGAGAGGCAATGGAGGGGGAGAGGGAGAGGGAGAGGGAGAGGGAGATGGAGTAGGAAGGAGAGGGAGAGGAGAGGGTGGGTGGGTGAGGGGAGAGGGAGAAGAGAGGGAGATGGAGAGGAGAGGGAGGGTGGAGGGAGAGGGAGAGGAGAGGGAGAAGGAGAGGAGAGGGAGAGAGGGAGAGGGAGAGGGAGAGGGAGAGGGAGAGGGAGAGGGGGAGGGGGAGGGAAGAGGGAGGGAGAGGAGAGGGAGGAAGAGGGAGAGGAGATGAAGATGGAGTAGGAGAGGGAGTAGGAGGGAGAGGAAGGGAGAGAGGGAGAGGGAGAGGGAGAGGGAGAGGAGATGGAGATGGAGTAGGAGGGAGAGGAAGGGAGAGAGGGAGAGGGAGAGGAGAGGGACAAGGGGAGAGAGGGATAGGGAGAGGAGATGGAGATGAAGTAGGAGGGAGAGGAAGGGAGAGAGGGAGAGGGAAAGGAGAGGGACAGGGGGAGAGAGGGAGAGGGAGAGGAGAGGGAGGGAGAGAGGGAGTGATGGTGGGGAAAGAGGGAGGGAGAGGAGAGGGAGTAGGAGGGAGAGGGAGGGAGAGAGGGAGAGGGAAATGGGGAGAGAGGGAGTGGGAGAGGGAGAGGAAGGGGGAGGAGAGGGAGAGAGGGGGGAATGAGAGAGGGAGAGGGATGGAGGGAGAGGGGGAGGAGAGGGAGGGTGGAGGGAGAAGGAGAGGAGAGGGAGTAGGAGAGAGAGGAAGAGGGAGAGGGAGGAGGGTGGGGGAAGAGGGAGGGGGAGGAGAGGGAGGGAGAGGGAGAGGGAGAGGGAGAGGGAGAGGGGGAGAGAGGGAGAGGGAGAGAGGGAGAAGGGAGAGGAGAGGGAGAGAAGAGGAGAGGGAGATGGAGTAGGTGAGAGAGGGAGAGGGAAAGGAGAGGGAGTAGGATGGAGAGAGAGGGTGGGGGAGAGGGAGGGAGAGGGAGATAAAGAAGGAAGGAGAGGGAGAGGAGAGGGTGGCAGGGAGAGAGGGAGAGGGAGAGGAGAGGAGAGGGTGGGTGGGAAGAGAGGGAGAGGAGAGGACAGGGTGGGTGGGAGGAGAGGGAGAGGAGAGGGAGATGGAGCAGGAGGGAGAGAAAGAGGGAGAAGGAGGGAGAGGGAGAGGGAGGGTGGGGGAGAGGAAGATGGAGAGGAGACGGAGATGGAGTAGGAGGGAGATGAGAGGGAGCAGGAGGGAGATAGAGTAGGAAGGATAGGGAGAGGAGAGGGCGGGAGAAAGAGAGGGAGAGGAGGGGGAGAGGAGAGAGAGGGTGGATGAAATGACAAGAAGTCTTTTTGAGGTTATTTCACATCTGTAAAGAGATACCTTCATATATTAGGCCTTCATTTTTAGAGAAGATGAGACAATTAGGAATTCACAATGATCCTCGGGTCAAATTTCTGATAAATATATTAGAAGTTGTAAATGTTGCAAGATTGAATGAGGAAAATAGTGAAGAAGGATACATGCAAGATGAGACTTGTGAAATTCATGACCTTGAAGAAAGTTTCCTCAGTACATAACAAATTTCAGTTTTGTTGGGTGTTGAGTATCAAAAGTATGTTCAAAATAATGGTTCAAACTTCTTCTACAAATATCAAGATAAGAATGTAGAGGTGATATTTGATGAAATAAATGAGATTGCTCCGAACCATGAAAACAAATTGGAAATAGTGTATGAGCAAAACAAAAATTTAATAGAAAGGATTGGTGAAGATGTATTTGAAGACAACTTCAATCAACCATGTATGGAGAATGATAAAACCATACATGATATAAGTGAAAGGAGAATCTTACTTCAGCAGATCTCTCGTGATAATCAATTACATTGGGAGCATAGGGATAATTATGAAGAACCTATGAAAACTAATTTGCATAATGTGGTTCAAAAAAATATTTTAAAAGGGAATAATGAAAATTTACCAAAGATTTTTTCTCAGAAGAATGTTGCATCTGTAGAAAATAAATTATACAATGAAGGGAATAGCCAGATTCATGGCATTCAGATTTATCACCAGTATTATGAAATATTTAATATGATGCAGTCTCCGTATGATACAAAAAGTGATTTAAAGTATTCTTCAGAGGCAATGAGGTGTGATAAATTCTCAAAGGAGAAAAGGGTACACTAGGCAAGTGGTTACAAGATTGGGAATTTTCGAACCAGAAATAACTCATTCAAAATAATCCTATTATTACTTGATCAAAATAAAATTTTCGACAGAGGTAAAGTTCTCATTCTTTATTAAGCACCAAACAGGTAAGTATATTTTATAATTTTTAATATTTTGTGTTTCTTTCATTTTTTAAAATCATGCCTTAATACGTCATTTTTTAAAATCATTTTATATGTATTCTTTTGTTCTTGTCTGCATTGGAAATAAAGTTATTGTTGTTCAAAAAATGAATAACGTTTTTATATTAAGGCTCCAGATTTGAGGCCATTTTTAAGCAGCAAGTGAGTGTTTCTACATCTAAGTTGACTCCCAAGCATTTTCCCATAACCAGAGGGAAATTTTGTGGCACTTCAATGTGTTTTTGGGATGCCAGCATGCACAAAAATGCCCAGACATTTCTAAAAACGGCTGGCAAAATTGTATTCCCGTGCAAACTGTTCGAGCTATTTTTCGGGGTTGTAGATGTGTGGTAAATGAAGATTTTAATCATAAAATGATTTTCCAGATCATATACCTCAACTTGGGGGCTATTTTTACAATATTTTTAATTATTTTGGAGTGCCCGTGAGCTCAGAAACAACCCAGATTTGTAAATGACGGCCAACAAATTCTGTAATGGAAAATTAAATTTTATTGCCAATGGACTTGAGTAATATGGAATCTCTAGAGCCAACCTGATAAGTATACCTGAATATGAGCTGTCTTGTAAATTGCGGGTCTAAGAAGACATAAAAATTATATAAATGGACAACATGAGCAGGTTTCTCCATCACAATTTTAAAATAAAAGGAAATAACCATGTGCAGTTTCCATATATCAATCTTAACATGTGTTTGAGGTGATCGTTCATACTGTCATCGAAATGACAAAAATATTAACAGCAACATGGAGGACAATGAAGTGTGGGACCGTTTTGAGCAATAGGGAGCCATACATACACTTTAGTTTGCTTGCAAACACCGTGGATTTGTGATGATATCCTATAATGACATAAGGTTAGCAGAAGCAGCCTTACGTGCTTTGAATAAGAGCGATATTGCTGGAAAGCGAATAAAGCTTGAACCTGGCGGTGCTAGATGTTTGATGTAGCAATTGTGTCAAGAGTTGGAGCAAGAAGAAGCCCTTCCACAATGGCAGCAGGGAACTACCTCCATGAGCAATTCTCCATCAGGGCCAAATCCTCTTTGGGGGATGTCAAGCTATTTTGTTGATAGTGGAGCCACCACTAGTAGAATTTGGCAAATAAATGACTAAATTTTTTAGCCATGTGACTAAAACTGATCAAATTCTATAATTTTTTTGCAATTCACAAGTATAAATGACTAAATTAATGATTAATTCGGTCATCGTGTAAAATCACAAGGTCAAACTAAATAAATGACTAAATAATTAGCTACTAATAATCAATCACCGAAACAAAAAAAAAATGACTAAATGAATGATTATTACTCCTTTATAATAACATTGAATAATATCGTAGACTTATATACTTAGAAGTTCCATTTCACCAGTAATGCTTGTCACCAATAGGCTTATTGCATGAGCAATCCATCTACACTCGTCTCATGCTAGAAATCTGGCTTTCAAGTGATTTCAAAATTGATCGATAAACAACATTTAGAGATTAAATCACAAGGAATATGTATGGTAGAAATGTAATGGTCGAGTCTACTGAAAACAAAAAAAACTCTTAAAAAAAGAACATTTTGCCCTAACAATGAAGATTGATTTACTTCTATCTTTTCTTGTTGACATACTCAACCATCTTAACAATGTGAAATAGAAATAACAATTATTGCTTTTCATATGCAAAAAGTTTCTCTTTCATACTTTATGCTAATTATTTTTTTTTAAATTGAATTATTTTATAATATATGAAATCAATTATGTGTTGATCATCTTTATAGATGTTATTGGTACCCTTTTTCCGTCAAGGTGAAAAATAGGTGTGTTTGCATAAATTAAAAAATTTCAAATTTAAAAAAACTAAAGAAAAAAAGTGCTATCATTTACGCCCAATATTATCACCTTCTTTATTATTTTTGACTTTGTCAAAATGAAAAAGATGTGAAAGGTATTGAAACAATGACTTTGGGAGGGAAAATAAAATTTTCTTTGTCTAAATTGGAGTGAAGGAAAGCATTGAAGATAAACCAAGCGAAGAAAAAAGAAAACAAAGAATGGGGCTCAGGTAATTTCCAGTCTGGGTGTTTGTTCCAAAGGAGGGAGATGGCCATATCTCATATACCACCGCATCATGTTAGATTGTTATCTGTAATCTAGAAAGGAAACAATCTAGAGAATGGGGTCTCAAACCCTTAAAAATTTCCAGAAAAAAGTTTAAGATGAGAGGGTTGGCTCTCACAATAGAATCCATTAGAGTCGTGGTGAACTTCATCAATTAATTCATTCACCGATGCAGAAGATGAAGCTTGAGCTTGTTACAGAGTTTTTGGTATGCATTTCTTTTCTCTTTCTCTGTATTTTGATTTTTAAAAATATCATCATTAGATTTTTGGTTTTTATTATTGAATATGATAAGCAACATAATGTTTCTTAGATTCTCCAAATAACTATGAGCGATATCATATATACATCTTATCAAAATACATGAAAAAATACACATCAGCAAGAAGCACTACCTGGAGTCGACTGGATTGTGTTGTACTAGCAAAATGGTGCATTTGTATACAGAGTAATCTAATCTTGGGGTTCCACTAGAAAGGCTCATTTATAGCATGGACATTGTATTATATATAATTTTTTATATCATGAGATCCCATACCCAAATGGTTGGATAGGATGTATTCACCTGTGAAGTCTCTTTGGGTTTTTGGAATGTATTTTCATATTTCGATTCAAAATTAATTTAATGAATGTTGCATTTTATTTGCAACTAATGTATATCCCCATTTTGTGTACTTCTAGTAATTAATTAGGGTCCTTCAAGGACATGTGAGAAATACATTCCATTTGTCCGTGAGATGTGAGTGCTACAACAAGGTTTTCTGTCACATCCCCAAAATCTTAGGGATGTCTATGAATGTCCTATCAAGAGAAAAAAAGACAAATGAAGATTTCTTAATTTTCTATTTTCTATGTTCCCATATTGCCCCTAAACCTACAATGTTATAGGCCTCACTTTGCATTCGTTCTTCATGGAGGAGGAGATTCTTTCTGGAAAGCACCCAGAGAATTGTAAAATTCTCAAGTTGTTGTTTCTATTGATATTTTTGGTACCAAAACTTGATTTTGACTTGGCCCCTTCATAGGTGTAGGAGAGCTTCATGGAGCTTGATTATTTCTATTGCAACAATCTTGGAGATAAACTTTGATGCAGTGTGACAATAACGACATACTGGAAGATTATTAACAACACTAATAGTCATTCTAGCATTCGTGTTTAACAACCCAAAAATGATTTCCAACTTTTCACTATGGTGGTAGAGTAATTTCTTATTATCCTCATCCACATCATTCAATAGAGGTTGTGTATCTGGAATATACCTTGCTAGCTTCATCTCCAACTTTGCATAGATCTCCTATGTTTGAGGGGCATGATCTGTCTCCTATACAAAAAACATGTACCATTTTTTCTTTTTCAATCCATTTGTATCCACAAATCTTTCTAACTCCTTTGTATTTTATCAATTTCCTTACCTTTTTAACATCATCCCACCTGTTTGCTTCTGCATAAATATTTGACAACAAAACATAAGGAGAATGTCCAAATTCCAACTCAAAAGGGAGTGTTGCCACAAATTCTCCAACTCTTATGTTTTTTGAATTAACAAGCACCAAACAAGAACAACCACACAAACACGTCAAGTTTTATAGGCATCTTGATAACAAAATTCAGAACTTTTTGAAGATAATCAGAATGATAAAGAAAATCAACCATGCATACATAATGATCCAATGTAGGTGTAATGCAACAAGAATCACTCATGCAAATGAAGTATTTACATCCTTCATCTAATAGACCTGCATGTGATGTAGAGCTCATAGGGCAGCACAACATTCACCATGACACAAGGTCATCATCTTCCTAGTTTTGTAACAACACTCACCTAATTGGATTCTGAAGAGGAAACTACTATGTCTTCATCCACTAGACACCATTGATGTAGTTGGAAAAGCTTCTTTGATAGATCGAATACAAAATCATATCATAAGGCTTCTATGCCTTATCAACAAATAATATTCATTGGAACAATACCTTAAGGTCCTTGATACCTTAACACCTTATGTCATTAGTCTTATCTGACATAAACATAGAACAAACTTTGATCAGATCCTAATGGTCCTTAACTCATCACAAAGGGTAAAGCTACTCGATGCTAGGAGACCTCATAGCGTTTGTGGATCATAACATCACTATCATATTCAAAGCATTCAAGGGCCATCTATTTAAAATGCAAGATTCAAACAACATTAACCATTCAATCAGTAAACAAGACTTATTATGTGCTTCAAGACCTCTTCCAATACTCTTGAATGGTTACCATGTAATGGACACCCCTGAATGCCCCAAAAAACTAAACCCACTGCTGAAAGGAATTATGTCAAATAGTTTGCATTCAACTTCTTATTTCTCCATTTAATGTTTTAAACCCCTTATAACACTGGAAATCAAACATTTATTTGTTTGTTGTGTTTTGTGCATGGAATAGGAATCATACAACATAAACAAGAAATAAACTACAATAATATACAAAGTGGACAATGAACTGCTGCCGATAAAATGTTATTTTCAGAATTAATAAAACCAAATACATGGCAGATTTATCAACTCACTAATTACTCCAGCATTAATGAAATAATACTCCCGCCCATGCTTTCGAACTTGCTGCTACAGTGACGTGAATAGTACCACGTGAATAGTGCCGTGTGAATAGTGTCACGTGAATAGTGCCGCATGAACAGTGCCGCTACAGTACTTTGTCCTTCAATCATTCCACTACCTTCATAAAGTCATTCCCTCAAAGCGGCATAAGCATTGGACAAGTAGTGAAGAAGATATGAGCAAAATACCAAAGCTGCCTGTAGCTGGAAATGCAACTAAACTGCTTGATAATGAAACTGATAACAATGGATTCCAAAGGCCAAACCCCAAGGGAATGACGTCTAGAATGTCACAAGAGAGGATAAACGTCCTCAAATGCCAAGAACAGATCTGCAACTCACACACCAATTTCTTCTCATATTCAACCTGTCTAATGAAGCCACAAACGCTTCCTTTTATTCTATTTCCAAGGGTCGGTTCAACTCTCATGGGCAATGTGGGATAAAAGATGAGCAATATAAAACATATATTAAAATATCCCCTTATGTCTCCCTTAGGTACACATCCCCATAAAATAAATATTAAAGTAACACTTTAATACTTTACAATTAAATTAAATGTTACTTTAATAAAACTTCAGGCATTAAAAAGTATTAGCAATTGGACTCCGAATAATGCAAGTGATAGCTCATTGGAAAGCTCTCACCGAAGAGTATCAAATCCAATCACCAAAATTGGCCTCCACTGTGTCCTGTTGACTTACTAAAAATAGTAAGTATGCCTGAAACTGAGTAAATCAACTTCATTTTGGCCCAAACTGGAAATGACTATGCCAAAACACTCCAGGATCCCCTTAAACCCTTCGTTAGCCCTCGGGACCATGTAGAACAAGGCTAACGCACACATGCTTGGTCAACTGCTAAAGTGGGGACATTACATACCACCTCAACCTTGATTATAGAATGGACAAACCTGTTAATGAGATACTATCTTACACCTTAGTTCAAGAGACATCTCAAAACACTAACCATTAATCCATCCACTATTAACATTAATTCAACATTTAAATATAGGATTGTCACACTGTCCCTATCATTGCAATTAGTCATTATCTTGTGTGAAAAGTGACTCAAAATCCCCTAACACCTTGACCAATTATTTGGAATGCCTCAAATACTTTATAACTTAGTTACCGGGTTCGCCCCTAGACCCCTCCGGACTAGCCTGAGTATGGACTGGTACGTGGTCCGGTTCGCCTGTGGGTCCGGGCAAGGTTCAAACCCAGGTAGGCTGGTTCGTCTGGGCCGAACACAGGTTGAACCAGGGTCGAACCAGGTCAAACCAAGTACATTTTCACTGAGAAGCATTCTATAATTTAGTGCAGAAAACAATTATTACATAATTTGACTAATTTTTTTAACATTAAAAAACAAAATCTGCTGAAGTTCAGATATTTATTACATCAAATTTTACTAGCCCCCTCGATTTCTTCTAGTGAAATTTGTATATCCAATTGCTGATAATGACCCCTGTCCGATTAATTAGAAGCTCCCTATAGTGATAAATCATATTTTAAACATTAAACAATATCTTTAGTAGGTGAAGGTAGTTGCTAGCTACTTTTTTAACATTTATGATTTTTCAAGTAGGATGTTAATTAATAATTACAAACAAACAAGCTCTTTGTACAGTGAAAAAGTAATAAGCATTTGAGGACTTGGAAAGCGAGAATGTTATTGATGCAGCTGATCCCATTGGCATTGGCACTGTTTCTGAATCGACTAATGCCTTTGATGGTGATGATGATGAAGAAGAAGAAGAAGAATAGATAATCCATTAGATGATTGAAACGTAGTATAAAGTCCAATTGTTGAAAGTCAAAACAATAATAATTGAACTCAATAATATTATTTTAATATTTTGATGTTGATATGATGCTATGATTACAAGTTTATGGTGTTTTTTTGTTGTTTTTATGATACTATGTGACATTCTAACTTTAACTCATGCTTCTAGGCTTCATAAATATGTATATATATATAATTTAATTTTTTTTACATGTTTCTTCGAACCCGAACCCAAACCCCTTTTCAAAATGTTGTCGAACTTGCGAACCTGTTCTTCATAACCGAACTTAGAACTGAACTCGAACCGGTAACTTAGCTTTATAAGGTCCCACCAATTGACCCTTCAATAGCTAGGATACAAACCTTAATGGATTAACCTTTTAACTATGATTGTCTCTGTCATAGGATAGTTAGATAGTGTCTCTTCAATAGTAATTTGAAATATATCAAGCATACTGTCTCGCCATCGTCAGAGGCTTCTTTGGAATGGTTAGAACCCTGTTCAACTCATTACAATACCAAGAACTTCAAATCCTTTCATCAGTCAATCAAACAATGTCATAGTCTATCTTAATCAGTAAAACCCATTGGCACAGTTAGTTTAGGGCTTGAGTCTTCTCTTATGGGTGTGCTACTGGTATCAAATTTGTATGACACTGTCTAAGTATCCATTGTACTAGGGTTTCAATTTGTGCAATTAATGATTAGTGATGCAGCCAATGGGCCACAATCCCTTTTCATTAGTTTGTCTTATGTTCATTTTCATTTTACAAGTTGGTTGTTTGTATTTGTGGTTCCAATTTATTTGATTCCATAGAACAGACATTGACTAGGACAGGAAATTTAATTTGCTGGTAATTGTATGTTTTCTATTTCATACACGCGGTATATATTCCTATGATAAATTGGTCCTTCAGATTTGATTCTTGTGTCCTGTCTTGAAGTTTGTCATGATACAATCATCTAAATATTATTAAACATGATTCTTCTCTGAGTGTAAACTTTTGCACTTAAAAATATGCAGATAGGTAATTGTCAATAAATGATTGGTCCTGAATTAAAATCTTGTTTCTAAAAGGTAGGAAGGATATAGGTGGTTTGGTATGATAAGTGGATTTGCTAAATCATTCTCGAAAACAAATTGTGTTTGATTGATAGAGCAACAGGCTTCACCAGTTTGCAGGTGTAAAGAGGAAAAAGTACATAGTGGACAACAATTAACAATTTAACAATTTAACAACATGGTAGACTCTTTTCACATTATTTCTGCTATGTCATGTTTCCAAATTTCAAAACCCGTTCCATTTGTTAAGCCAACAAAACTGAACAAAGTGACTCAATGTTGGATGTGTATATGGCAAGTTTACCTCAATTCAGTATTTTGCGTAGCATTTTTCTCTAGAAATTAGTATTTTGTTAAATTAAGGTAAGAAGAACTTGAGAGTCTTATTTCAAGCAAAAATGGCAGCCATGACAAGAGTACTTGCAGATCTTTGAAGTAAGTAGTGAGTTTGGCATGAAAAGACATAAATAAATAGTGATGAAATCTCATGGAGAATGGAACAAGTCACTCAAAGAAATAACAACGTGATTCATGGTAGAAGGAGAAGACTTTCAATCCAAAGAAAAGTCCACAAGGCGTAAACAATAGTTTCTTGATAAGAATGAGCATCAAATTATTAAGGAAATTCCAAACTTCTCAAGAACAACGACATATTTCTCACAGCAAAAGATGAAAGCATTATGAAAGAACAATGGAAGGGACACATTCCTAATGGGAACAATGATTTTTTTGGGAGAAACAAAGGTAGTAGATTCTCATTTATTGAAAATGAACAATAAGAATGAAGGGAATCCATGGGCTTGAACAAGAAAATACCAAAGTTTGGAGATGAACAACTCGTTTACATGTAGAAGACAACTGATTTCAATGAATAAAGAAGCTAATACATTGCCAATGACGGAGTTTTAATAGGAAATCATCAAATACAATAAAAAATACAGATTCAAAGGGAAACTCCAAGATCCAGAGGTAAGAGTAATTTGGAGTTAACCATGAAAAAATCTAATGCTTATTTTCTATTCTTGAATTCATCTTTTTTAGAGATTTGATTCTTTATTTAGAGGTCTTTATTCATTGTTCTCCAAAGTTTTAAATGCTCTAGCCATGGGTTTCATTTCATTGTTCTTATATTCGAGGGTTTTCTTTTACCTTCCTATTTCAATAGACTGGTGTAGTGTCGACTTTCAGGAGATTCTCATATTCATCAAGGAAGTTTTGATGTCCCTCATTGTACTTCCAGTTTTGATTAGTTATTTATAATATCTAGATTCTACAAGGTAACACACACAAGTGAAAAGGGTAGATATAATGAACAACAATCATTGACACATCACAAGAGCAATAGATATATTATAAAAATATCAGAGCACAATGATAAGATCAAGGTAGTGATACATGAGGGAACAATGATTGACTGACATGATAGTAGGGAGTAAATATTGCTGGAAATAGTGCCAATGGAGTAATGCAAAAAATACAACCCCGACAGTCAAAGTCAGAAGCATCATAAAGAATGGATAAATTTAGAGAGTAGTGACAGAAGTATGACTGTCAAATTACAGTCACAAAACAAAGTAAAGGCAGTAGAAAAAGCACCAAATAATAGTCATTAAAGTACCAAACAATGATTAAGGATCAAGATTAGAAATGATTGTTAAATACCTTAAATGTAGTAATATGCCATGCTATGCCAGTGCCATTGCAGAGTGGTGACAGTAATGTCCAATCTCAGATAACATGAATGTCTAAATAGTGGTCAAGGCATGTCTATGAATGGTAAAAGTTAAAACAATCATAATCTGGAGAAGTCACAAAAAACAACAAAAGCATGATGAATAAGATGAACAATCGAAGATAGGGTATAGTCATAAGAGTGTTTTCAAAGAGAGCCATGATAATAGTAGTCCTAAGCATCCATTAGAAGATAGGTTACTAGTTCAGGTCTTTCTTTGACTGTATTGCGAGTTGTTTTACTGTATTGTTGGTGTAATGGAAATGCTTAAACATGGAACAGAGGAGAGGTTCATACAAAGATGAAGCACAATCATGAATTCTATCACAATAATCACTTCTATTACAAGGTCCAAAAATACATTTATTAGAGGTAAAGAATGCATAATCAATATGAGTATAAGATGGTCAGGATGTCCATTATATAATCAGTGATATGTGGAGGACAAGCAGTGCGACTGAGGCTCAGTGAAAGAGATATTCTTAGTGAATCAGTCATCCATAAGAGAGAAGCAATATGCAAAGAAAGGGGGTTGTCTATGGTAAAAAGAATAGAAAATGAATGAACAAACTATAGTTCATTCAAATAACAAGTCCAGGTATGGAGTGGAGTATTTATTCAATCAATATAGATATGAAAAGAGCAGCCAAAGTGTCATGTAATGCAATGGTTGAAGAGCAGTCTTGTAAGCACAATGACAGTCATTTCTTGGTCAAAAGTACACTAATTTAAGCACTATCAAAAGAGTGGGGCTATGAATAATCAAACCATGATCAATAAGATATATGACAGTGACCAATTACAATGTATGGTCCAAAGTGAAAATAGGTCTGTTAAGTATGACTGCCTTTTGTGGTCCTTTCACTTCCCTCAAGAGAAGATATAAATGTTTTAATAAAGGGATTTACTGTTCCAATTATTTCATTAGCAAACCCTTACTCCCTTGTTCAAATGGACCACACCCTTGACCCCTCTGGTCTACACAACCAATACCATTGACTGTCCTAAAGACAGTGACTCTTCAAGTTGTGATTCTCTAGTTGGGACAGTCATCACACTATTCCCCTAAGCACTATGGCTTTGCCTTCTCATCCACAAGACACTCTAACATCATTCTAAACTCTTCTATACTCTGCCCATATCCATTCCAATCCATTCACACTTCTACACAAACAAATTAACTCACCAAAATGCTGTCATTCCAGGACAATCATACCAAACCCTGCAACTTTGATTGCTTCACCCTCAAGATGGGATTCTCTGGCCCCTTCAAGAATCCTACTTGTGGTAGACACACATATCTTCATACCCCTCAAGCCTCCATGGCCCAAACACACTTTAAGTATGGACAAAGCACTCAAAATTCTGACTGTGACAGTCAGTCCCCCCCTTCCTCTGTGACAGTCCAGTCAGTCTTCCGGCTTCATAGCATATGAATTCAATGCATGGTTCTCTTCAAACGAATAGGGGTAGTCTAAAAAGTGTCCTCTATCATGCCCCCTCATGAAGAGTCCTTATTCAACATGCAACATTCAAGAAATTACACTCTACCCTCTCGGGTTACCCTAGGAGAGGATTTTGACTATTTTTACCAAAAAATCGATTTCTCCTTCTATACAACTCCAAATGGGATGATTCCACCACAAAAATCAATTTAATTCATTCCTCTAACACCTCCAATCCATAATAGTTCAAGACAGATGCATTAAGGTGGCATACAATGCAAAGAAACTGACTATATTTCTGGAAAATCAGAAAATTGCAGAATTAAAACATCATTTTATTACTTCAAACTTTATATATGCTTGTCTCCTTGACTAAACCGTGTTCTCTCCCCATTTTTCAATGTGAATAGGTCTCTTAAAGACCAAATTTTGACCAGCCAACTTTGAAACTACTTTCAAACTCCCCCAAAACCGATTCTAACAGTCTAAAACCAACTGTCTACTAAATAGACTTATTACAAAAAGTTGTAAATGTTGTCAAGTTGACAACTCGACAACTAAAAGCCCCATTAGTGTTAAAACACTTTCATAAGCCTTAAAACTATAACCCACGCCTAAAATACTACCCCTTAGGTCATTTAGACCTTCTAGTGACCCTTAGTCCTACTTTGTCAACTTGGGCAATTACATTCATATAGAGTTTTCAATTACAACCAAATGGCTTAAATAGCCATATTACATCCTTGAATGACCTTATAGGTCCTATATATCTTCTTCCCTTCATGGTTTCCACCTTAGGTCTTACTAGTGACCCTTGTGTACCTTCAGGTCCTTTTGATGCTCTGCACCACATTTCATACTGTCTTCTCCTCTACTCTTGGAAACTACATTCCATATTTTCAATCATTGTATTGACATAAGAAATCCCCTTTCTTTCTCTTGTCAATAATAGTATTGTTCATAATATTCTCACTACTTTTCCATTGTAGACCACCATTGATTTGAGACAATCAATCTTTGTAGCAATATGACTACTCGGTAATAGTGATTGCACACTCCGAGAATCAATAGATTCATCTATCCATGACAGTGAATGGACCTCTTCTAAATATTTTTGTGTTGAAAGTGTTGCTACTAAACATGGAAACCTAGGTGAAAGTAGAGATAATGCTTGAAAATCAAAGAGGATTGTAGGAAAACATGAAAGACATGATGAAATCGGGAACCCTGCCAAATATTGATGGATAACCCTATTTAAAGATAGCTGCCCCTGCTGATATGACAAAGACTTTAAACTAAACCTGCTGCTATTAATCCAACTCAACCAAGTTTTGGAAGGAAACAACATGAAGGATGAAGAAATTAGAATGGAAGGAAATTGATCAATGAAATGCCTGCATAAAAACTTGATTCTTTTTAATTATAATTCTAATCTAACTCTTGGTTAGGTGGAAGTAAGAGATGCTTAGTTTCAATCCTATGTACTATGAAAATTTAAACTATAATTAGTTTGTGAAAAAATTATAATACAAGTGTTTCTATCCAAGCATAGGCACACTACACATCCTGGAAAGCCATTGTGTAATGATGCACGTCATGAAAGTCAGAGCCTAGTTATTGAACTCACAAAGTACAAGAAAATTTCACCTCAATGCTTAGGCAGGTTAGTCCCAGTCTCTGTTGCATACTTGTCATCAGTACTCAGTGATGGAGAAAAATACTTAAAAGTTGCATCCAAAACCCTGAAAAATGCACAAATAAATCAAAGTATTATGAAATGTGTCGTCTTTATTTTTCAGGGAATTTAATTCAGTGTTTTGTATTTTGAACTACTGTCAAAACAATTAATTATTAATGTAATTGTTGGTGTCAAGGCCTGCATTATTTTCTTTATTTATTAATATTATAATAAACATAAAATTGATTGCGACACTGCTACCAGGATTCAACTGTGTAGCTTTCAAGTCAAACTCATTGACCCATGTTTCATGAGTAGTGGTTCACATGAACCCATCTCTCATAAGAATGAATGGAACACTTAGTACTTATTGCATCTAGGTGAAGCTCACATGGGTGAAGCATCAAGACTTCAACTCCCAGTATTTCTCCTACTCAAGCACACTTAACCATGGAGCTTCCGCCAATGTTAAGTCCAATTAGCTTGCTACCCCATTTACAAAACCTTCAACAAGTGTCGTGCCTTATGAACCATTCATTATAAATCCCTTTTAGCTCATCATTTGAAAAGTAGGAGATATCTTCTACTTATAAAAATGATTCTTAATCATCTTCTTCTTCTTCCTATTTCACTAGAGTATCTCACCGCCTCACCATAGTGAAGCAGAGATCAGCACACTGTTCATTGTTGTTGGTCATCGGGTCATGAATTTTTAACTAGTCCAACACTTGAGACCTTAAATGTATTGGATGCTATATTCATATACACAATGGAGGTTGAATTTAGCTGATATGATCCTTTCTGTAGATAGATTACTAATATTGGAAGTACTATGGACAATTTAACGGTTCAGGAAACTAAGAAATGAGTTGTCATTATGGTAAGCCACAAGAATGGTCTTGGGAGTATTATTGGAGGTGCTTAACTTTGGAAAGTTACCATGTTAATGTCATTAAAAAAATACAAAAAATAAAGGCCTACGAGATTTTATGATAGTGTTCTATTTGAAATAGGGTGCTCAAGTTAACAATGAAATAAAAAAATCCATGCTTGTATTCATATGATTAGGAGAGGTTTCTTTGTGTTTTCATTACTTAAGAGCAGCCTGTATATGGAGGTAAGGAGTCCTACAATGTTATTCAGTTTCCCTAGTTATTTACCTGATTTTATTTATTTAAATCTACTCTTTACAACTGTTTTTCTATCTATAGACCCTCTATTGCTATTTGATCTTTCCATCTTCTTTTTAATTATTTGTCTTTTACTCTTTACAGCTGTTCAAGCCATCAATTAGTTTATATCTAGCTAACTATACAGCTGTGTTATTTTTAGTTCATTTATTTTTACTGCCCTAGCTTGGTTCCGTGCAAACTTTAAGGCGGGAATGTTTTAGGGGACAAAGACGTGTTTCCAGTATGGGTACAGGTCAAAGCCAAGATTTAGGGGACGAGACCTCTAGGGATGGCAATTAAAAAAATAGGGGAATTTTTATATAGAGAGACATAATTTAAATGTGCATATCATAACATTGATAAACCATTCAATGTAGACATTTTAGAAGCTCAATATATGGAAAATTATCAAATGACAAATGCTAAGTACTTTCATTGTAACAATATTGTGTACATATAGAAAAAATGCCCAAAATGCAATCTTTCCTCATTGTTGCTGCTGCTCTATGTTTTCTTCTTCCTCTTAGCAACTATAATAAAACTAGGAATGAAAAGAAGAGTTAGACTTTAATGTTTTAATAGTCAAAATAGGGTTTACCCATGATCAAATAAAAACTTTTTAAAATGTTTATTTTTTTTTGCCTCAAATGCCATCCAAGTTCTGACTTTAGAAGGATGGGAATCAGTCCTGGGGCTGGACAGGGGACGACAACGCTATCCCTAGGACTGATTCCCGTCCCTCTGTTCCGACTAAAAAAATTTGAAGTTTCAGGGAGGATCTCTGATTTTGCCTAATTGGGAACGGCTCAAGAGATGGCCCGGTACGGGAACGAGCCAAAAAACATAGGGGACGCGTCCCCGTGGAGCATAGCTTTATGCAAACTAGGTTGTTATTGAAAACTTGTAAATTGTTAGCATCTAGTTATTTTTATGCACTATAAAGTATGTTTTGTGCAATGCAAAGTAATCCACAATATGAATGTAAACAACAAAAATCTACATTCTACAATTCTCAAGCTAAAGTCTCAATTTATATGCGCTATGTCTCTTATAAATCTATATGGAAATGCTTTTAAATTTCAAGCACAAGAAGTTCTTGTCCCTTTTCCTACTCCTTTTCAAATTTTAATTTTTTTTTTCTGGTTGATATGTCAATTGTTTCAAAAATCTTATTTTTTTGGTTTGCCAAATTTTTTTCCTCAAAAGAGTTCCATTGCTATAGTCTAACATATTTATCACTAGATTCGTGTACACCCAACTTAGTAGACAAAGGACAAACCAGTAGGTGTACTATAGCTGCTGAGCATGAATGAACAACATCTACATAATTGGGAGGTGAAGGAGGGGAGGCATCTACTATTTCCTGTTGCAAAATAGGTTTCATTGAAGATGCATCATCAAGAGGTGAAGCTGAAGGTGAATATTTATCTAACTCCTTTGAAGAAACCAGCACAACCCTTTTGATTGAGAAGTGAGATAACATGCACCCTTCCATTAAGTAGCTTTTTTGGGATTTTTTGGTTTGCCCAACAATCCACAATAATATGTCATATTTTGTGGAATCTTCTCTATTTGAAAGCTATATTTTCATATTAAGCAATTTTTTTAAAATACAATGTTCAACTTGGAGCCAAATCTCATTAGGTAGATCTTTTGAAATGTCTAGCAATGACTGAATCCTAGCAAAAATAAAGTTGTATCAATCCATTAGTTTCTTAATCTAAAGCCAAAAGTTTTCCTAATGCATTACAAATACCCTGAAGATGGGTTGACACAAAACTGAAGTGGGATCGGGTAGCTGTGTTGTCGGGATATTTGAATGTACCGGTTAATATGTTAATTAAGTGTTATGTTAGCCTCGGTCGTTAGTGACCGAGAGGTAAACCGTTGCATCATGACATTTCGGTCGTGGCCCTTCAGGTAGTTTATATCAGAGTTCCAAGAATCGCCAATGAATCACGTGAATCGGGCGATTCACGATTCGGTTCATCGAAAATGATTTTTTTTGAATCACGAATTGAAACCGGTGATTTTTTTGGATGAATCGCATTAATCGCATGAATCGCGATTCATGCCCATGAATCACCTGAATCGGTGTGGGAAATCGCCATGAATCGGCAGATTGCTAAAAAGTCAAGTCAAATTTTTAAAAAACACAAATATTTTTAATGTTTTTTTTTACCTTTCCTATTTGTTGTAAGTTTATACAAATATAACATTTAAGTATAAGTTTGATTTATTTAATTTCTTATACTTTAAGTTATATTTGTATAAATTATAAAATATATATACTTCAGGATGTTTGAGATAGGTTCCAGCTTCATAGGAGTTAAGATGCAGATTCTAGATTTTGGGGTTTTCGAAAAATTCCAAACTTAACCAAATTTTAGGATTCAACAAGCCTTTAGCAAGGTTACCTCCCACAATCCATCATGGCTTTCTAAGGTCAAACTGAAGCTAGCAAAAGGATTCTCAAAGGGTTTTAACTCGTTTTATCACAAATCACTGGGTTTCGACCCCATCTCTATGACAAAGTTAGCTTAGCTCTCGCCCAAATCCTAGACAGACATGACTTCCCAATAGACCAAAATCATTCAAACCTCATTTGCCGGACCTAGGGACTTGAAAACAGCCACCAACAAAGACTACCTAAGATCTAGTTATGAAGACTTTGACATTTGGCATTGATCAATGATCAAGCATCATAGATTCATACTATGAAACGATTTAGTTTTATGGATCTTACAAATACTAATAGACATATGTTTCATGGATCTTCATCTTACATACATTTATGATTTGATGTCTTATGGATCTTCATCTTACATACATTCTATGATTTGACTCATTATGATCCTATGATTTGTATTTACTTTAGCTACAATTTACATTTTACGTGTAATGTATGTGATGGATTTATCATTTATGTTCCTTGTTTATGTATATTAGCTTCTATTTGATGATGTTATTGTGTGTTTAAGTTATATTCAATAAAGGGTCCATGAAATAAGTTTTAAATTGTTAAAATCTCTAAATTTCAAGGGTTTTTTAAATTTGCCGATTCGTGGATGATTCGATTCCGATTCATGGCCGATTCATGATTCGATTCGGCCTTGCCGATTCCGATTCTCATTTCTTTGGTTTATATACCCTCTCGGAGGATGGACACGGAAAATATATTATGGTATTATCATTATGATGTAAATGTACTTGCCAATCTAGAATGATTAATGAAAGTATTTATTATTCTCTAATATGTTCTGTGTTTACTATATTTCCTGTACTATGTCTGCTACCCCAGAGGGGCAAATATTTGGTGTCGTTGCCAAACGAATCTAGCAAGTGACGGAATCAGTGGGTGAACGAGAATACCACTTGAGGATGAAAGAGGACGGAACCACAGAACTTTATCAATGATTGAATAGAATTTATGCCTAATCAATTGAATAAAAATAGAAATTTAAAGAAGGAACTCGAAGAAGAACAAGCCGCTAGAATTGTCGTACTCGCATAGCAGCAAGCCAAGCAAAGGAGAGATTCAAAAGACACACCGAAGGACTACCAAAGGGAGTAAGTGAAGGCGAACGTCTTGGGGAATCTAACCGAGAGGCTGGAAGAAGTGACGAGAACCGCCTGGAGGAAAGAAGGAGCTTGCTCAGGTCCTTAACCTTAACCCCACGAATGGAAGCAAGAGAAGCCTGAAGGAAGGAAGAAGAGGAAGCCACACAGAGGGAAGCTCAGGATACTGCTGTCGCCGAGAGTATCGAAGTGACAGAGGGGCACGGGGATCACAGCAGCCCACCAGGCTTGGACAGTTCTAGTAATTCGGGGACATCAAGTGGTATGATACCAAACATTTTCGGGGTACCGATGCCGGTAGTACCATCCCAGCCTGTAACACATCCAATGCTACAAACACAGTTAGCACCTAGAAAAGTAAACATGGCAACTAACAAAGAAAAGCTACCAAAATTCCATGGAGATGGGAAGGAAGATCCAGTACGGCATTGTCGTACATGCGAGACAATCTGGTCAGCGAATGGAGTCATCGACCACACAGAATGGGTAAAATAGTTTTCGGCCACACTCAAAGGGGTGGCCATTGACTGGTACTCCGATGTGGACAAAACAAAGGTGACCACTTGGGATGAACTTAAGACAAAATTCCAGACGGAGTTTCAACTCTTGAGGGATGACAATGAAATTGTTTCCGAGATATACAGTACCAAACAAGGCAAGAAGGAGACTATGCGGGCTTACAATCGCCGATTGAAGGAGTTAGTTGGAAAAATGGAAGCCAACCAGCGGATGGCCTTAAGAAAAGATGGTTTGTGGAGGGCCTAAAATCTAACCTATGGAGGAAAATGAAGATAGTGCCCCCCACCTCATACGTAGACGCCTATAACTGGGTGATGGACTTGGAGAGCGAACAAAAGACCTCCAAGAAGAAAAGAAGCAAGTCCTCTTCTGACGAAGATGACACTTCAGACAATTGATAGTGGCAGTGATGGCCAATCAAAGAAAAAAGTCAGGGCACTCCAAAAGGACATGGAGAGAATGATGGAGTTCAAGACCATGAAAGGGGGTACCAGCAAGGGGGAAGATGACATGTGGTGCACGGATTGCAAGGCAAGTAGCCATACAATGGGCTCATGTCCCAAAAAGGCATTTTGTGACATTTGCCCGATCATGGGCCATTCAACTAAGGAATGCCCGTATGACATGAAGGTGAGGAATCAACAAGTGCTATTTACCCAAGAGCAACCATCTACATCGGGGGCAGAGACTAACAATAACGCATCCTCGGGTGGGTATGGAGGCAACTGACATGGTGGCGGAAGGGGCAATAACAACAACACCAACACAATGAGTCGAATACAATATGACTCCAAGGGTCAGCCGATGATCTAGTGCCGAGCTTGCAATCAATGGGGCTACTTTGCAAGGGACTGCGACAAGGGCGACACCCCATAGAAGCTATGCCACTAGTGTGGTCCTGGCAACCACGAGGATGCCAACTACCCAAAATTCAGGGTCATCTTGCTCAACATTGATGGAACGAGAAGTGACGAGGGGGTACTAGCCATCACACGATCACAAGAAAAACAAGGGGCATGGGAGGGTAAGGAAGAAATAGAGAAGGCGATGAAGGAACCAAAAGAAACATGGGAGATGGCTACCACCTCGAGACGGAGGGAGGCAGAATAAAATATTATGAGACAAATGTTACAATTAGAGGTACCAGTGAAACTCCAGGACCTCCTTCACACCATGCCTCACTTGGGAATGACACTGTTGGGGAACTTCGCCACACAGCCAAGTACCACACATACAGACATTCCTAGAGGGTTTACAACTAACCCGATGATACTTGTTATAAACAGCGGTAGGTACCCGACAGTCGTCGAGATGGGCATCCTTGGCTCCATCCTAACAAACACTATAGTGGACAAAAGGTCAGGAGTGAACGTCCTTCCGGAGGAGACATGGAAGAAATTGGGCAAGCCATCCTTGTGGCCCCCAACCTTCACCTTATTGGGTGCCGATTAGCAGGGTATCAAACCCCTCGAAATGTTGATGGCACAACAGGTCACCATTGGCTTGCAACCATTTGTACTAGACTTTGTGGTGATACCTTTGAAAAAGAAGGGTTACAATGCCATTCTGGGTCGAGGGTGGTTGGTCACGGCGAAGGTAAACCACAATTGGAAGAAAAACACCCTCTCGATGGAGAATGGGGGGAGGAAGTTCACCATCGACCTTCGCACCCAGATGGTGAGCAAAGAGATAGCCTCTTCTTCAAACTCAAAATCTAACTCCGAAGAAGAAAATGATCGAAGGGATGAAGGAAGGGACATAATGGAACCGAATAGTGAAGGTGTGCTAAGATTGGGGGAATACTCAGAGGATGATGCAGATTCACTGAACGGTCTCTTCCACTGGAAAATAGAGAATTACGAACTCTTCTGACCAGTATGCAATATACTAAGTATTGAGGAAGAGCCAAAAACATTTCCCCCCGAGTACAGTGAATACAAGGAGGAACCTAAGATCATTCGTGTCTGTGACGATTGGAGTCTTGAGTGGACGACTGCAGCATTCAAAATCCTTATTCTCCTTCTTATGTATAGGCAAAAGACCGTGGTCCCTGTAGAATTTATGGTTCCAAGCCTTTGGGTCGCCATTGAAAATAGACTCCGCGACAGGGAAAGCTTGAGGGAACGACTGCACACTGTAAATAATGAGATTAAGCCAGGAAAATTTTAGGAAGTCAGCTACGACGGGGCTGTCAAGTTGTGGACTCTCAACAGATTGGAGATGCATGAGTCCATCAACAGGTCCAAATTGAAACATTATCCGAAGAGGATGGACCCGAGAGGAGGGACAAAACACTCGAGAGGATGGAAAGGGACTCGAGAGATCAGGCAGGCGACCCGAGAGCCGTCCATATGTGCGACCGGAGAAGCATCTAGACAGTAATGGAAAAAAAATAAAAATAAAAATAAAAAAGAGAAAAAAAAAGAAAAAAGAAAAAGAGGACATCGCTGGTTGTACGACCGTACGACCAAGTCACCGTACGGTGGAAAAAGACAAGCGCAAGTTGATGCACTGTACGGTATAGGAGAAAGACAATCGTGCGGAAAAACACCATACGACACAAAAGGAGAGAACACAGGTTAGACCATACGGTCCAGGAAAAAGAAAAGAAAAAATGCCTATGACCGTACGATACTGTACAGTCGTATGGAGAGTTGAAACTACCAGATATAAAAGGTCGTATGGTGGCAGCAGTACGAACTCAATAGAGAGGCACATTTAAGAGAACCATACGGTGCTTGGAAGATAAGACGAGGAAAAGGTCGTACGGCCCACACGTGCGTAAGGTGCCCAGTAGCACGAATGCAACAAAGAGGCACATTTAAGAGAACCGTACGGTGCCTAGAAGATAAGATGATGAAAAGGCCATACGGCCCTCACTTGCATAAGGTGTCGAGTATGGCACACAAGATTAAGACCGAATTTTGGTATGCAGCAAAATGTCGTACGGTTTCATTTATTTAAGTACACGCAGGAAAGCACAATCCGTACGGCAGGAAGGCATAGTCGGTACGGCTAGAAGGAAGAGAAGTTCCATACAGACGGCAAGGAGTGGCAGCGAAGGTTTTAAAAAACAAAAATGATGACAAATAAAAATAGTTCACAGTGAATAACTTATGGTACCGAAGGGAAGGACATAAGGAGGTAGTGAGGAAAACATAAGCGGCTGGTAGAAAAGAGTATGGGATCGGAAGAGAATCACAAAAATGGTGTACCTCATAGACTTCTGTGTGGGTTTGAAGGACCCCGCGGGGGTGCTTCCCCTCGACCCCGCTGGATGCGTTCCCCCCTACACCCCCATCATCTTTTTGACGTACACTACAATTGTGAGTTGGGGCTTCAAAATGACACGAGGAAATTATTCAGTTTAGTTATCAGCCTTTGGGAGTGTGACCAATTGATGAGACCTGGAGCTGCTGTAGGCATGGAGTGTCTGCACGCCAGAGGTGAAGAGAGTACTGGAGAAAGCTTTTCGAGATGGGTACTATGCTTTGAGGCACTCAGAGTCGATGTTGGCTAGATGTGAGGCTATCTTGGTGGATTCACAGAAAGCTCGGGAGGAGCTGACCATCTGGTTGGAGGCAATAGAGTGACACTTGGCTCAGCGTACCTAGGAGTTGGAAGAAGAGAAGGCAACACGGGTGGCTATCGAGGTTAGATTGGCTTAGAAGATGGTATTGTTTGAACAGGAGTTAGCGAAGGCTACAACTCAAAAGTATGTTTTGGAGACAAGTTTGGTGCAGGCACGGGAGGAATGTGATGTGACAAAAAAATAACTATGAAGCAGCATTGATGGGGAGGGCGGCACTTCAGCTTTTTGAGGGATGCCCTCCGCCCCTTCTCTTTAGTGATTTTCTTATTCTATGTAGTGTATTTCATCTCCCTTTTGTTGTAAGTAATCGAAGACGACTTGTTTTTTTGGGGGGGATGATGTTGTCGGGATATTTGAATGTACCAGTTAATATATTAATTAAGTGTTATGTTAGCCTTAGTCGTTAATGACCGAGAGGTAAACTATTCTGTCACGACATTTCGGTCGTGGCCCTTCGACTAGTTTATATACCCTCTTGGAGGATGGACATAGGATATATATTATGGTATTATCATTATGATGTAAATGTACTTGCTAGTCTAGAATGATTAATGAAAGTATTTATTATTCTCTGATATATTCTATGTTTGCTATATTTCCTATACTATGTCTGCGCAATACTAAGTTTACCCTAGAGGGGCAAACAAGCTGCACCCAAACCAGTAGGACATATTTATCCCAGAATCACAGACCTTTTTACAATATTAAAGATTGATCTTCATGAAAATTATATTGGGAAAGATTTCTAACATAATTTGAAGGCTAATGTTCCAAGTTTTAGAAATCTAAGTATGCAGATTAGCAAGGATTGACCAAAAAGAATTGAACATGCAAATCAGGCTTAGTTAGAGTATATACCCTATATCTATTGAACATCCTTCCCAAAGGATAACATAAAATGAACTCCTAAAAAGAAACAAGATCAAAATATTGCATATGGGTCTTGAGCACCTTAGAAGTTTCGCACTTTAGAAGGCTCAATTATGGAAAACTTAGTAATGTTGGAGTTTTCTAGTAAAACCCTAGAGGTTGTGGGATGAGCCCCAACTGGCATATTAAACCCTGAAGCATCTTGAGTTCCAGTTTCTGGGTCTGACTTGCAATGTGTGATAGTATTGGATACATGAACCATATGAAGAGTTGGGTCCAAGACGCCATGGTCTATAGTGGTATTTACAGATTTAATAGAAGTGTCATGGTTGGTGTTGTCCACAAAGGCAGTTGCACCACCAGTATGAAACTCTCTAATGCTCATTAACAAAAAATTAGGGTCTGCCATAGAAGACATGGGAGCAGGACTAGTCATCACAATTCTTTTATGAGGCTCCATATAGGTATTGTAGTTTTATTTATAAGTCGTATTTGAATTTCCTTTTATTTGATTAATATTTAATTTCTTGTTATAATCTTCAATTAGCACAAACATTTTACAATTACTTCATAAATATGCATAAAGAAAAGTCTTTTTGAGTCTTTTTTTCCCTCTGCCTATCCTTTACCTTCCCCACTTCAAAATTTGCACATAATTTTGTCTCTACAACTCCATACACTATTCGTTGCTACTCTCACAGGGAATGTCATTGTTAGCATCCACTTACAGCTATTACTGTTATTGAGATTCTCATTTCAGCAACATCTTGTTTGAAGATTAGTCTTAGTTACTGCAGCCAACTTTAGTGCCTAGAGGGTTGAGATGGGATTCTTAATGATGGAATGTGCAGTCAAATGTTGAGAGTGAACTAAAGTTGGCTCTAGTAACTCTACTTATTCTTCATATGTATGTATGGGTGCATGTCTCTATCTGTATGTTTGTCTATGTGTTTGTATGTATGTGTGTATGTGTGTGTAATTGTGTATGTTGCGTGTATGTATGTATGTGTCTGTGTGTTCATGCATGCGCATGGATGTGGCTTTAAAATGACTATTTCTAATCAAATCTGTTAAGAACTGTTGATCAAAACTGTGGAATTAAACTAGTAGTCTTCTAGGTTTCAAAACAATATGAGAATTGGATCACCTTTCTTAGTTGTAAAGTGGAGTATACAATGATACTAGCACTAAGATGGATGTTACAGTTTTCTGTACACGTGCATTCACTTGTCTGTGGTGACACACACAGACACATTTGTACATGAAGAAAAAACTTTTGGGCAGCTATGTTGAACATGGAATATTTGAATTCATATTGCAGTTCATTACAGTGATGAAAATTAAGTAAATTGAATTTGTTACTGATGTATGGGATGATTTATTTTACATTGCAAGCAATGTCACAGATTTTGAAGAATGTAAAGAGACACTAGAGAGGTATGTGGAGTGTCCTGCATTTCAAGGTTTTGAATATAGTTCAAGAACTACACATGCACAATTTCTCTAAAGAAGATAATGATCAATTTTTGCTTTGCTGAAAAATCTTGAGGTGATTCCTCAAACTATAACTTCAATCTGATATGACTTACTTTTCTTTGAAGATAATTGTTTGGTTTTTAGGTGATGATTGGGAGCATGAAGAAATATTCACAGATGATGATGAAGCTGTTAGAAATGATCCTGAAGAGAGATGAATTAGCCCCTGAAGTTCCAGCCCCACTAGAAATCAAGCAGGTTTTGTTGCATAACTTTTATTGAGGACATCTTTTCTATTATCTATTAATTAGAAGATTTTGTTTATGATTTAACTTTCTGCTGATGCAACCAGTTTTGATAATTATACTTTCCTAATCCTATTAAATAATGTCTTGGAATTGTGTTTCGTATTGGGAACTTGTTGGTGTAAACATAGATCATTAAATTTATTAGCTGCTTGACTTGTTATTGAACACAAAAGAAAATTGCAGAAATAAATAGAATTTCTATTAGTGCCCACAGATGACTGAATGGAAAGTAGTACTGTACAAAGGACCAAGTACAAAGAAACTGAAGGGAGTAGCAAAATTAGGTCAAGAACTAGAGATTGAAGAATGCTATAGCTGAAGTTCCCTCTACAAGGGAAAGCTGATATAGATGAATCTTTAGAACACTAAAGATGGTTATAGGATGTTTACTAATTTTGATCTCAACTGTGTTCTCTGACCTCCCATGGTCAAGAAGTAGTTTTCCTGGGATTATGCTAACTAGATGTATAAATCATTATGACTTTAGACTGTCTTCCCACAATACATTATCCTTTAGCTAGGCATCTAATTATCTTTTCACATCAATTCACTGAAACATGGATAGTTGACTCTTCCACACTCACACACATCCTCATTAGCAAAGAGGGGCATGCATGCTAAGTTCTAAACCTGAGTTGTTGTGATAATATGCATCTAAAAATACATCTAGACCAAAGCATAGTAGGACAAGATAAAGTTGGTAGAGTGTTAAAATTCCCAACTAGTCATCATCTTAGCAGTACTAGCAGCCAGGCTAATACGAGGGACCTATTAATGTGTAATGTCCCCTTCCCAGCACTAGACCATTTCGATGCTTAATTAGTCTATCTACCCATCCGGATAGGCTAATGGATTCATTACGGAGGATGCCAGCCAGTCATAGGGTTACGTGGGCGATTATTTATTCTCTGATTCTAAAGTCAAAATCACTTTATTTTATAAAGTGTCATTATAAAGTCACTTCATGTCTTATTATAAAGTCACTTTATATTTTAAAGTTACTTTACTTTATAAAAGTGATTTAAGTGAGCTTTTATCCCACATGGCTTAGTTTTGTGTGTTGGGACTCATTTCGAGGTTATAAAAGCAAAAAGATACACCTCGGGAAAAAGCACTAGGAAAGGTTAAAAGAAAAGAAGAAATATAAATCTGGTTACTCACGTGACTGGTTCTTTTCCAAGGACGCAAACCCTCAGAAATTGTGAGAGGTTGGACGAAGCCCCAACTCCCCATTAAGGGTGGAATCACACAGGTTTCACATTGGGATTTATTGGTAAGAAGAAGTTTTATCCAGCATCTTTTCAGCAAGAGCAAATACATGTATGTGTTCAGTTTTAAATCTGATATTGCGAATAACAGCATAAGTGGTATGAGGAATTGTGGGGATTGACTGCACTTATGCCATACTTCCAAAGTAGTATATATATGTTCCCATTCACTGGCGAACACCATACATTAATGTGAACTGTAGCACCAGATATTAGTCTCGAAAACTTGGAAGACTTCCAGCCGTATCATTCTGCCAGCGTGGAGGCTTCACGTCACTGGAGCTTGTAGTCACGTTTGTTGGTAAAGGAGTATCTGCAGAGTGTTAGAAGAGACACGTATAGAAATCCCAAGCGTCATCCTCACCTTGACGATGCCACCTTTGGTCAAGTCCCTAACTCATGAGAGTTGGACATCCTGTGCGTGTGGCAGTCACAACCTCCTGTATTCTTGGACACCGCGGGTGTTAGAGGAAAGAACATGCCTTATGCGGAAGCTGTGTGATGGCAGGGTATGCACAGATCGAGATTGGCTAGTGTGGACAAAACTAGTGCACAAGTGTCTACACGGATGCTCTTGATAAACTGACAACCAGCTCGCAGCTCCAGGAGGGTTCTTTACCAACCACAATGTTCTTCACCAACCGCAACCAAGCTTGGTATTATCGGTTGGTCGTTGCTAGCATCTCGATTATTTGGGATTTACGGATTAACAAAAATAGTGTTCATTAGAGTCTCATTCTTCAATTTGGAATACTAATTCACTGTTCATTATTCGCTGCTATGTATTGGATGGTATATGTTAAATAAAAACTTGAAGATTATATGTTGTAAAACACATGCTCTTAGTTACAGTCATTATCTTGATATGAAGTGGCGGTAAACAATCGGTTCTAGTACTCAGTGTAGGTGGTTGTATGATTTGTTCGGAGTGTTTCAACAAACCCAAACTATAAACAAAACTCCTATGCACCACACTAGTTAGGAAAATTCCCAATAGAGATTGGTATAGGTCATTACAATGGTATCAGAGCTAGCGGTCTTGCCAGCCTAGTGGGCATTTCTTACAGCTCAGGTAATGCTATCCAGGCATGCATAACATACACAGGGAATATAATTTCAGACATAACAGGGCTGAACAGGGACAATCTGAACCATCAGTACAGGTAGATATAGAGGACAGCCATACAGAGGCAAACGAGGAGATTATTTTTGAACAGGACACTCGGGATACAGGCATGGCAGATGAGGATAGAGAAGTCAAGGAAATAATGAGGGCTATTTGCGAGGGACAGGATCACATCACTGATGTATTAACTCATCTCGCAGGGGTTATCCAGTAGTTGACAGTGACACCCAGGAGTCCCTTGAGCCATCACAGTGGTGGCAGCAGTATAGCAGGGTCATCCAGAGCTGCAAGAGTAGGCACTCATACTACAGAAAGGCCTCTTATGCCTACCTTTACAAATAATAATGCAGAGGATGAGGTAGCTCTACCTGAGGTAGCTGCAGGCGTTCCAGATAATGTTTTAGCCATGCACGATGAGTGGGAAATGTTACCTAATAGAGTCAAGGCTGACTTGACCTTTGTCCAATACATGGCACAAAAGAGGGAATTTGGTAGAGCACAATAGGATAGGAGACCCAAGGGATATAACAGAGACCTTAAGCATGCAATGAATAAATTGACCCTTCCTACTTTTGATGGCAGCAGTAAGAGAGCTTGGATTCACAAGCTAGATACCTTCCTGACCTTGAAACCATGTCAGAGATAGAGGCGATTAAGTTCGCAACCATGCATTTAGAGGGGACAGCATATGATTGGTGGCATCATGGCCTTGTCACTGAGAATCAAGGATTGATTACATCATATGAGATCTTCAACACTAAATTGATCACTCACCTTGACAAGAAGGACATTCAGGTCTATTACAGAGAGTTAGCCCAGTTGAGACAGAGTGGGTCATTGGACCACTACATTGATGAGTTTTAGAGGATATCCATCATGGTTCCGGATATGGCAGAGAAGAGGAAGATAATGTTGTTTATTGAGGGACTTCAGGATAGATTCAGAGGGCTCGTGGTTAGAGTCCTCAACCCGAGCACACTGGATGACGCTATTAAGTTAGTACATGATTTGGATTCACCTTCTTCCATCTTGCAGCCACCAAAGAAAACCTTTAAGGGATCTTCTTCATTTTAGAAAAATAAAAATTAGAATAAGAGCACGCCGCCTAGACTTGACTTCGAGACTCGGAATGAGTTGAGAATAAAGTTGTGCTTCACATGCAGAGAGCCTTGGGCTCTAGATCACAGGTGCCTTGGGAAAGGAAAGGTACACTACATTGAGGTGGTATTTGATGATGATTGTGAGCAGCAAGAGGACAACGATGATGAGGGTAGCAATGAGGAGGCTTAGAATGAGCATTCAGCAGAGGGGAAGAAAAGGGAGGTTCACCATGGGCAGCCCCCTATTACTTTAGCATCCCTCTCGGGTATTCCCGCATGTCCTTTTTACCTCAAGGGAGTAGTTAGGGGACAACAAATCATTTGTCTTCTAGACACAGGTGCAACACATAATTTTATCAGCCCGGATTTGGTTTCCAGGAGAGGACTCCTGATAGATAACATCTCGGAGTTTGAGGTAAAGGTGGCCAAGGGAGATTTGTTGAGTTGCACAGGGAGGATTTCAAGACTTCATATTCACTTTGTAGAGTATCTCCTAGAGTCATATTTCTACATCATTGACTTGGATAGTCTTGACGCCATCCTAGGCATGCAGTGGCTATAGACCCTAGGGAGATATACCATCGATCATCAGTTGAAACAGTTAGAGTTTATGCAAAGTGATCAGTTGGTTATGCTTAAGTCCATGATAGATAGTGGATCACGAGTGGTTTCAGCTCATAGGATGGAGGCTATCATCAGACACAACAACATGGAGTGGGCAGCCCAGTGCTTCATATCCTCCAAACCCTCACTGGATTCAGGGCAAAAAATTCACACTGACATACAGGATGTGCTTGATAAGCACAAGCGGGTTTTTGAGGACATCCCTCTAGGTATACCTCTAGACAAGGGCTTCGAGCATATAATTGAGTTGGAGGAGGGGGCCAAGCCCATAATCACCACTCCTTATCGTCATCCTAGGCACTACAAGGAGGAGATTGAGAAGATGATTAAGGAGATTTTAGATATGGGGCACATCAGATAGGGGCAGATGGAGTTATGGTGCACCAGGAGAAGATCCAAGCAATTCAGGATTGGCCGCCACCGCGGAATGTATCAGACTTGAGAGGGTTCCTTGGGTTATGTTCTTACTACAAGAGGTTTGTTAAGGGATTTTCTCAGACAACGGCTCCCCTCACCGACCTTACAAGATCAAGACCATCATGAGTACTTGTTTGGTTTTAGCTCTTCCGGACTTCTCTCGCTCCTTTCTTTTAGATTGTGATGCTTCGAGAAATGGGATTGGTGCAGTATTGATGCAGGACAGGCACCCCATAGCATTCGTGAGCAGGAAACTCAAGGATAGTGAGAGGCTTTATTCCACTTATGACAAGGAGATGCTTGCCATTATGCACGCCTTGGCTAAATTCAGATAGTATCTGGTGGGTGGAAATTTCACAGTCAAAACAGACCATAATAGCTTACGCTACTTCTTGGAGCAGAAGGAGTTGAATGAGAGGCAACAAAAGTGGGTCAGTAAGATTCAGGCATATGATTTCGACATCGAGTATGTCAAGGGGAAGAATAACATCGTGGCTGACGCACTCTCCAGGAGACCCTCAGTAGTAGTTTGTTGTGTATTGTTGGAGATTTTCACTGATTGGAAATCCCTTTTGCTGGTTGAGTATTCTAAGAATATTCAAGCTTGTCAAGTTTTGGATGGACAGTATCTGGATAGCAGGTACAAGGTGGTTAATGACATTATTCTTTTAAGGACAGGATCTACCTAGTGTCGTGTTCTAAGCTTAAGGCTAAGATACTGAGGGCTGTTCATGATGCACCCACAATAGGACATCCGTGATTATTCAAAATTTACAAGCAGGTCAAAGAGAGGTTCTCATGGAAGGGCCTCAAGGATGACGTAGTCCAGCATGTCAGAGAGTGCCAGACTTGTCAGCAGAACAAGTCAGAGCACGAGCATCCGATAGGGTTATTGCAGCCCCTTCCCATTCTGGCTTAGAAGTGGGAGGGTATCTTGATGGATTTCATCACTGGTTTGCCCAGAGTGCAGGGTAGGGACAGTATCTATGTGGTGGTCAACTAACTCACCAAGTTCGTTCACTTCTTTTCTATTGTCGCGGACTGGTCAACCTCACTGGTAGCAGAGTTGTTTTTTCGAGAGGTTTTTAGATTGCATGGTCTCCCTAAGACCATTGTGAGTGACAGGGACAACAAATTCTTCAACACCTTCTAGAAGGAGTTGTTCAAGTTGGCAGGCACTGAGTTGACACATAGTACTAGTTACCACCCACAAACAGATGGTCAAATAGAGATTGTGAACAAATGGGTGGAGGGCTACCTCCGAAGTTATGTAGCTGGACAACAGAGAGCGTGGGTCTAATGGTTGTAGTTGGGGGAGTTTTTCTATAACTCCACATATCACATGACTATTGGCATGTTGCCATTTCGAGCTCTCTATAGAAGTCAACCACTCTCTTTCATATATTTGGCTCTACAGGGCAGTAGGGCCCTAGTTGCGGGAGATTGGTTACAGGATCACAAGGATATTCTTAGATCTCTCAGGGAGAACATTCAGAGGGCATATAATCAACAAAATATGTATGTTGATCGACACAAGATAGAGTTAGGTTTTGAGACAAGTGATATGGTTTACCTTTTCCTACATCCTTACAGGCAGTGTTCACTAAAGAAGAGTGGTTCAGAGAAGCTCGGGCCTAGATTTTATGGTCCTTATCACATCTTGAGGAGAGTTGGCGAGGTGGCTTATGAGCTAGAACTTCTGTCAAGTAGCAGGATCTACAATGTTTCTCACGTATCTTGCCTCAAGAAGGCAATCGGGTAGCATGTAGTGGTTTCAGATGGATTACCCCCACTGGATGAGGAAGGGAAACTAGTTTTGGTTCCTGCTAAGGTTATTGAGGTCAGAGAGAGTAAATTGTGGAACAGGGCTGTTCGTGAGTACTTGATTCGATGGAAGGACTTACCATACGAGGATGCTACATGGGAGGGTGAGTCAATTTTGTGGCACCTAGCATTGAGATTGCTTGAGGGCAAGCAATCCCGGGAAGGGAGGACTGTAATGTCCCCTTCCCAGCACTAGACCATTTTGATGCCTGATTAGTCTATCTACCCATCTGGATAGGCTAATGGATTCTTTATGGAAGATGCTAGCTAGTCACAGGGTTACGTGGGTGATTATTTATTCTCTGGGCTCTATTTCTAAAGTCAAAATCGCTTTATTTTATAAAGTGTTATTATAAAGTCACTTTATGTCTTATTATAAAGTCACTTTATGTCTTATTATAAAGTCACTTTATATTTTATAGTTACTTTACTTTATAAAAGTGACTTAAGTGAGCTTTTATCCCACATGGCTTAGTTTTGTGTGCTTGCACTCATTTCGAGGTTATAAAAGTAAAAGATACACCTAGGAAAAAAACACCATGAAATGTCAAAAGAAAACAAGAAATATAAATTTGGTTACTCACATGACTGGTTCTTTTCCAAGGACACAAATCCTCAAAAATTGTGAGAGGTTAGATGTAGCCCCAGCATCTTTTCAGCAAGGGCAAATACATGTATGTGTTCAGTTTTAAATCTAATATTGCGAATAACAACATAAGTGGTATGAGGAATTGTGGGGAATGACTGAACTTATGCCATACTTCCGAATTAGTATGTATATATGTTCCCATTCACTAGTGGACACTGTACATTACTGCGAACTCCAGCACCAGATATCAGTCTCAAAAACTTGGAAGACTTCCAGCCGTACCATTTTGCTAGCGTGGAGGCTTCACGTCACTAGATCTTGTAGTCATGTTTGTTGGTAAAGGAGTATCTGCAAAGTGTTAGAAGAGAGAGCATGCCTTATACGGCAGTTGTGTGATGGCAAGGTATGCACCGATCGGGATTGGCTAGTGTGGACAGGACCAATGCTCAAGTGTCTACACGCACACTCTTGATAAACCGGAAACCAGTTCGCAGATCTAAGAGAGTTCTTCACCAACCGCAACCAAGCTTGGTATTATCAGTTGGTCATTCTTATCATCTCGGTTATTTGGGATTTGAGGATTAATAAAATAGTGTTCATTAGAGTCTCATTCTTCCATTTGGAATATTAATTCACTGTTCATTATTCACTGATGTGTATTGGATGGTATATGTTAAATAAAAACTTGTAGATTATATGCTGTAAAACATATGCTCTTAGTTACAGTCATTATCTTGATATGAAGTGGTGGTAAAAAATTAGTTCTAGTACTCAGTGCGGGTGGTTGTATGATTTTTTCGGAGTGCTTCAACAAACCCAAACTATAAACGAAACTCCTATGCACCACACTAGCCAGGAAAATTCCCAGTAGAGATTGGCATAGGTCATTACATAATGGAAGGAAATGATCGTGAATTGATAAATCTCTAAATAGCCACTATATTATCAATATTAATAGTCTCCGTGCACTTTCCTAAGGTTGAAAATTGGATGCATTGAGCTAGAACCTATAAGTTTAATTGGTTTTTATTGTTGAGAATCTCGTTTGTGTGGTAAGGATTGGTTAAGGCAGTTCTTATGCTCATCCTACTTGGAGGTCTTGAGTGAATCATGGGAGTCTACAATTGGTGAGATTTACCTTGAATCTTGTAATAGAGATTGCACCTAAAGATGCAATGCTTCTTCCATAATGGGTCCAGGTTACATATCTTAAGCTCTTATGGTAAATGGCTGTAGTTTCTTCAAGTGTTAGTAGATAATTGATTGCAATTTTTATTTATTGTTGTTTCAGAACATTTTTTGCAAAATACTAATGAAATGATATTGATCTAGACATTGAGGTTATTTTAATTTTGTATTCGTGTACATTTGGACATTATAGGATGAAGATGATGAGGATGGTGAAGGTAACGATTAGGAGAGTGAAGGTCTAAGTAAATCTGGAAAGGAGTTGAAGAAGTTGTTAGGAAGACAATCTGGTTTAAATGAATCATATGGGGAAGAAGACAACGAGGATGAAGATGTATGTTTTTTCCCTTCTGCTTCTGAGAGTATTTTCATTATTTTGCCAAAAACTTTATCCTAAACATTGCACATTTAATTTTATGTTCTCATATGGAAATGGATGATAGAAAACATACTGGTGAGGAAACTTAACTTTTTCTTTTAGAAGATGCTCCAAAGATAAGGGGGTGATATTTTTTTGCCAGTTAATTGCTCGTTGCTACTGTGATCAAGCAATTCAATATGTATTTCTTTAGCAAGAATGACAAAATACACGATTGATTTGAAATTATAGGAGGATTATATGTGCTACTATTTTGTTTGGCTTTCACATTTACTTTAATTCTTCTAAGCCAAGGTCTACTTGCAAATATTAAAACACTAGATGGACACAAGCCAAAGGTTGGCAACTTCATTCTCTGGTAAGTGAAGGAAATCATTGGAAATATCTGATTACTTTCTATAAGTTAAAACCCACTCAGGCTAAGCTTACAAATGAGGATTTAAAATTTATAAAAATCTTTGGGACCGACTGTCAGCATTACATTCCAGGCTTACAAGTTATTTATGAATAGATTGTCCAATCATTGGACCATCCCATGCCTCAACTTGGATTTCCTCCACGTCCCTTAGTTCAAAGAAAAACATACTTTGTTTAGAATATTAAAGTTCTAAAAAAATTTACCCCATGTTCGCAATAGAGTACTTCGTCACATTCTAGTCAAATACCATTTTAAATTAACAACCCCCTACAAAATAACAATGTATCACTCCTTAATTACATAACCCCAGTAATGAACCTTTTTGTCTTAATATCAACGTCACAATAGTGAGCATAGCACATTCCAACACTTTAAATCAAAGGTCTCCCTTCAAAATATAGAAATTAAATGAACACAATATTGTATGAACAGAAGAAAAATAAAATCAACTCATGTTCCATTGAAGCATGATGAAATGATAATTGTTTTTATGCGAGTGTTACACTAGACATGTTTAAAATGTGAAATCATAGAACACACGGTAACTATCTCTCAAAATATCCCAAAGAGATGTCATTACTTGAAGAAAAATGAATTTAATGCCCCATATTTTGTGCACTTGTAGGAGCTGACCTTCATATGTCATGTGCTATCCTTTATGACCCTTTGGGATATTTGTTTACAACCAGTCCATCTGAGACTTTGAAGTTTTGCATCCTCATCTGCATGCATCAATTTCCTATTTTATATTTTTCTTTTAGAGCTTATGATTATAAACAGTTGTGAACTAGAGCACTAAGATTAAAAGAATCCTTGAAATTGTAAAGTTATATTTGTAGGAAAGCTATGAAATTGAATATTTCTCCGCAGAATCTTACTGATATTTTTTATAAAAAGGTGACCATTCTTATATCTAATGATGTAATGGATGAAAATTCATTCGCCCAACCAAGAAAGGTTTGATTGGAGATTTCCTCTTTGCAAATCATGGTTTTTCTGTGAATGTGAACATTTCAAAGAAAATAAAATATATTTTTCTATACAACTTGCATGTGGGAGATGATGCAGGTTTCACCTAAAGCATTCACAATGAATGATAATGGAGCTAATAAAAGTATTTTCACTCCCTCACATTTTGTTATTTCACTTAATCTCCCAATTGATCCTTTTCTGCATTCAGCAATATGAAACAGTTTATACGTTTTGGCTTTTGTAAGGATAGTTGCAGATACCACCAAACCTATCCAGGTTTATGTTGAGGTTTCCCACAATGTCTTGCCACAAAAAAAGTTAGGATGACTTACCAGTTCTTAAAATATTGTTGTAATAGACTCATAAAACTAAAATGTATAAACCGTTTCAAGATATGTTCAAAGATGGTGTACTTTCTCAACTATTGGTAAGATACACTGTAAGTTTCCATGTGATGCTACAAATGGAAATTCAGTTTCATGTACAAATTTATTCACCAAGACGATCTATACACCATATGGAAAACCACATTTGGTAGTCTTAAAAATTCAAAATTTCTCTACCTGAAGGTGAATGCATTGCAAAGTTGTGCAATGGTTGCATGTAATGGAATCAATGCTAAGACTTTTAGATGCATCCTGTAAATTTAGATCTTTCATAGTATATTAATTTGTCATTAAATATCTCTCAAATAAATTATATATATGAGCATTTCAATAATGATATTTTAGGTGTGTTTGTTCAAGATCTCTTCAAACTACATGAAGGGGAAAATTGGCTTGCTAGAGTAAATCGTAATTGTGTTAATCATCCTCGGTCTAAAGCTTCAGATTCGACTAGTGGATCACTTCGTAGTATTGAACTAGGATCAAACAAAGACATCATTTCATTTCCTTTGGGAAATCTCAAAGTGATTTTATTGAACACAAAGTGGCATTTGTTCAATAGAGCATCTGAAATGGGACAACCTTAGTCACACACTTGTAGCATTTTAGAAAACATGAAGTTGAAGGATATTTCAACTCCTAGTTTGAATTTAATGATTTCAAAAAATATCAGACTTTATATCTATATATATATACATATATATATTTTAACTTAGATGTAATTTAGATTAATAAAAGGCATCATCCATTTTATCTAATTTGGTTGGTTCTTGCAGAGGCTTTACTAGAAATTTGCTTCAAGGGCACACCTTGAATTATTGCTAACTTGCCACTTCAACTTGTGGGTCGTACATCTAAGAAACAAAAGAAAGTTGACAGTCCAATGCTTTAATCTTGCAGCTTGAGGAACTAAGGTGTGTATTCCCTTTATTTCTTGTTTATTAGGATTGGTGCTGAGAATTATAGTTTTAATGTTGTATGCCCCCCACTTTCATGTTTAACATTTCCCCTAAAAAATTTCCATTCTCATTCAAAATACTTGTCCTTTGCTTTTCATCTTTATTAAATCATATGCCACTTGATTTAGCATGATGACCAATGCAAAATATTTAAGAGTAAATATACCTATGTAACTCAGGTGTGAATGCAGGTCATAAAAGAAACCAAGCATGTTATGTACTTGTAACCCATTTTCCAGGTTATTGGTAGTGGATGCACTTTGGGATATGACACTAGATAGAGCCACAATTGATAAGGGTAAAACTAAAATATGGTAAAATGTTGTACTTGCAAATGACGGGCACTCATCATTATCTCTCTAGTATGTTAAACATGGTTAAACCTAACCTAGTAGTCGACAAAAAAGACATGTGAGCCAAATTTAGCATTTTATGATTGATGTATTGGATAGAAGTGCAATAGATTGGTAGGTTATCAAGAGTGTGGACTTTTGAAGAAATAAAGATTTTGATGAGTTAATCAGGAGTGAAAATGTAGAAGGTTTGATCATTGGTACATACTTGATCTCTATTTAATGTGGTTGGTTTCCCCTAATTATAGATGTTTGTCATTATAATAAGAGGAACGAGCCACATGTAATGGATTTTCCAATGACATCATTCACTTCATCCTTATATTGCACATTGAATAACTTCACCATTGAGTTTAAAGTATCACTAGTCATCCTCCCCTTAGGCTTTTCTACCCTTGAACTATATATGGAAAAACTTGAAATCATGTTTAATGGAAAGTACTAGTATACATGGTATGAGTATTCCTTAAAGAGTATTAGCTCAATGGAAGCGCACCTACTTTACAAGTAAGAGGATGGTAGTTCTATTCTATTGTGCCCTAATATGACTAAATATATAACTAAATTAATGACTAATAATATGATTAAATTAAGAACTAAATATATGACTAATAAATGACTAAATCAATGATCAAATCAATGACCAAATAAATGACTAAATCAATGACTAAAATAGTTTAGTCATAAATTTGGTCGCGAGATAAATGACCGGCAATAAACTATTAATGGTCACGTGATCAAAAGTAGTCATTTATCTACAATTTTTAGTAGTTTATTTAGTCATATATCGTTGTTTTTGTACTAGTGCACACAAACATTGCAATCTAACAATCGTGTCTCCTATATGTGTTCATGGAGAATTCATTACATGGAGCGCCATCAAGTATTCCCCGCAGTTTGTTTTCTCCCATTAGAGTTGCAAATGGAAGGGATATACATGAGTGAGGAAAGACATCAAGGGGGTCATCATCGAATCAGCAATGATCATTTTATTTTTTGCAATGCTACCCTAATCCTATCAGTGATTGCAAGTGACAACTTTATACTATTCTAATAATAACAAGTTATGTCAATAAAATAAAAGTGGGGCCCAAGGATTCAAATGATTTTCAAGAGAATATTTAAAGAGGTAATACATTTCAAATAACAGGTAAGTATTGAGGTAAGATTTTTATTGTTTTGACATTTGGAGGTTAAAACATTATTAATTCTCCTTATAGTTCATTTATTTGAACTTTTAAAGGGGAAAATATATTCGTGTGAAATGTCTTTACAAGATTTATTCATACTTAAAGTAATTTCTCATCTTATTTAAATTTTGCCCCAAATTGAGCACTTGATAAATATTTCACCATGGTTAATAGTGTTGATTTTAATGATTTTTGGTTTTATATTAACATTACGTTTCAAGTGGTCTTCTCTCTAGAGAACGATGGATTCTTGCTGCATCCAAGTATGAATGTACATCCCCAACTAGAGCCACCCGTGGAGCCCAAAATTATAGGCACAAATTTGCATAAATTTTCCAGGGAAGTGTTTATTATTATTTCATTTTTAGATTTATTACCTTGTTAAACTACATGAGCAAAATTAATCATTTTATTTCAATGTGTTAAATGCATTTATATTTTTTGAAATAAAAAGTAATTATAAAAGAATAATAATAATGTTTAGGCAAAAGAAGTGTTTTAACGTAAAATATTCATTTTTGAACAAAAGAGTGGCGAGAGGGAGTTAAACACTCAACCTCTCAAGCCTACAGCTCTTTTCCTATCTACCTACCCTTTCCCTCCCTAACCAGTTAGTCTAATATTATTCCTTAAGAGGTTTTGGGATGGAATTAATTTTGTCCACTTTTCATGCGCAGGTAAGAAAATAAAAGCAATTTTCACACAAGAGTATATCTTACCCAAAAGTATTTTTGATTTGCAATATGATTATTTTTTGCATATAGATATTATTTACAAAATCATTAATGAGAAAAAAGGGTGGGGAGAGGGAGTTGAACACTCAACCTCTCGACCCATCCCTCTTTTCTATCCTAACAACCCAAACTCTCCCCCTCGCCGACCCCCTCACCCTCCGCCTCCCCCTCCCCCTCCAATTAGTCTATGTTATTCCTTAAAAACATAAGTTAGAGTGAAAGGCTATAAACACATGGTTTTCACTCTATGTTGAAAATTGTATGTTGGGGTAAAATTTCCTTTTTACAGCATAATATGAAAGTAATTCTATTGAAAAAGCATTAAATCATTCTCACGATAAAAATATAAATTACCCTAGTTGCTAAATAAAATATCTTATTAGGGTAATTTATTCCTTAAAATAATATTATCATCTTGATTAATTCCAATGATGAAGTATGTATTAAAAAATTATTTTGAAAATAAATAAGATGAAATTTGATCTATCATGATGTTTGACTATGTTATTTATGTGTAGAAATTTGATCCACATAAAATAAAAAAAATTCAACATGGTACTTCGAGATATTGATAGTGTAGAGGGAGTATTCCTTGCCCAAATATTTCTTTGTTAATATTTTGAAATATTTTATGAGAGGAATTGGAATATAGGGTTGATAAATTAAAATAATTTCTCACTTGGAGTTTTATTTTAATAAATTATTAAGGAAGAATTACTTTTATTTGTGAGGGGTATGATATAAAATATTTTGATAGTAATGGTGAAATCATTTAATTTAAATTAATGGAAATTTATATTATGAATAAAATAATGTTTTTAATATTTGATTGCATATGGAATTAAATGTTTACAATCTTATAAGGATGTAATATTGTTTGTATATGTGTTTACCTTATGTAAATTAATCTTGAGATATCATTTTAGGGTGAACACATTCTTGTATTGTTTTGAAAATGGTAATTTATTTCATATTACATTTTGGAAAACTATATTTTTCAAAAGAAGAAATATATTTATATTGGTATGATTTACAAAATAATAAAACTTTTATCCTATAACAATAGCTTGGGGATTGAATTGAATATTTTTATGAAGTTAATTTTTTCCTAAAAAGGAAGGATATATATATACTTTTTACATGGCATCACGTATCCTTTTATATATTATTGAATAGAATGTTTTTTGGGGGCCTTATGTTAAATTTTGAAAATCATTAGTAGGGAGACCTCATTTAACATATATAATATTTTGATTAAGTTTTATAAGTGTATTTTTCAAATGATAGAGTATGTTATAAAGGATTATTTTGGAAACTATACATGGATTAATTATAATATTGCTTTTCTAGAAAACCTTAATGAAGATTAAGGTTAGATATCTAATTAATTTATCTTATGTGTAGAAAGTCTTCACATCAAATAATATTTCAAAGGAGATTATTTTAGGGTATGAAAGAAGAGAGATATTCTAAACAAAAGAATTACTAAAGATCTTATAAATTAAATATATTAACCTTCAAAACAGTTAATATTTTACATTGTAATTATAATTTTGTTGCAGTTAGTGATTAGGTTTTTGTTTTGAATCGACACCTCAGTCTAACACTTGTTTGCATCCATTCAAAAACATATTAATGTAGATACCAGGACTGAGGTAAGGGACACTATCATTAGATTAGAAATTATTTTTGAAAGTCTTGAGAAGGATTCAACTCACAACTGCAACTATGAACTTTTATGTACCAGTTTTCCAACATATATAAAGACAAGTCCTATTTCTTTTATTTGTGGTTATAAGTTATCTGTTTTCTTTTCAATTAGTCTTTTAGATATTCTATTTAGTAGAGTGTTTCACTGTGTTAAATTCCCTAAGTGTTATAATTCAAAATCACCATACAGTTCGAATATCAGTAGAAAGGTCTGTGTAAGTCTTTCTTTTGTTTCTATTGGTCTCTTGAATAGAGCTAAATTCAATAGAACTAGTTGTATAATCTGATTTGACTTATGCTTTAAGTGGAAGCCTCTAAAATGATGGTCTTGTCTTATTAAAGCAAGTTTTTAAAATCATCTCCGATCGTACGTAGGATTGAAATTTTCTGACTCCATAGCCCAAGTATTTAGAAGGCACCGATCTAATTATTATCTGAAAATTGTCACTTGGTTCATACTTTGTGGTTTGTAGATTATATAATTATTATTTCAAAAGCATTACTTTTCAGTCCTTAGTATAATCCATTTTAGTCAAGCCTTATAAAGTAGAGATTATCATAAGATTTGTTGTTTTCCTCCGAGGATCATTCACCACCTTTAGAGGAAATTTGTTTTGTGTATGCAGTTGTGCAATGTAGCAAATTTGATTGTTTAAAGTTAATTTAGGCCTACCAGCCTTGGCTTGATTAAGCCAGAATTGCAGAGGTTTCAATTTGTACCTGTCAGTTGGCCAAATCCGATCCATCATTTTTGGGCAATAAGAAATTGGCGACTCTCACTAGTACATTTGACCCACTTTTTAGACCAACATTTTCGATCAAGCAATAAAATAATTTTCCTTGGTCGGTTTATAGAAGGAAAATTTTGATTTTTTTTAAATCTATTCCCGTGTTGGTCAGAATTACGACCATGACAGGTGGTCATAATTCCGACCAACACGAGAATATAACTTTAAAAAAATACACGGTTTCATTTTATAACCCTAACCTTGCAATTACTTCACGCGTAAATGAGAGGTGAAGGAGAGAAGGAGGGCATTTGTCGACACCGGAATTCAATCATCAGCGCTTAACACTGGTTTCTTGGATCAATCATCTTCATTGGTTTCATCTCTTAACCCTAACCTTACAAATGCTTATTAAAACCATTGGGAAAATAATGTTTATTAATGTAAGTGCGGTTGTTTGATTGTATCTTTGAACATTCAATGGATAATGGCATTGGAATACTTAGAGGAAGTCTAGATTATCAATTTTGTGGGCATCGCCATTAGTGCCCAAAATATTTGATTTGAGCTCTATTAGTTTATTTCTCTTGAAAAAAATTGTGATTTTTAACATTTTTTGAGTGGTGTTTGATTTCTCCTAAACCCGTGCGGATTAGTATGGCAAAAATAACTTCATAGGAAGTTTTTTAGATGTCTTAGCTTCTTGTTGCAATAAATCTGAGGTTATTTGGTTGAGAAATTGAAGATAAATCGGGTGACAGTCAATAACAGGTCATTTTTGCACATAAACTAGGGTTGTCAACTTTGTTGAATCATATCTCTCGATTCAACCATGGGAAAATTCTAATTCTAGGTTTAAACAAGAGATATGAGGGTCCATTTTCTTTTACAGTTAGTTTCTGACCGAATGTTGGTGATTCCAAGGAGATAGGACTAAAAACCTAGTTGGGCATCTCTATGTGACTGGCAGAGTGGGATAACCAGAAGTTGTAGATCCCATAACTTTTGATGGGCTTCGAGTTAGAGGCTAATATTGGAGGTTTGGACTTGTTTCAAGTTCCTCTAAATGTTCCTACAGTTAGATTGGCCAGAGACCATGTCTAAGTTGCACCTCCTTCACTAAACCAACCATTTAGGCCTCCTACCCTTTGGAGAAGATTGGTGAATATTGGGAGTTTGGAGGAGATTCAGAACCGATCCATTTGGGAGACTTACTGCCCAACTATTAGAACCAAGAATACCTTACTATCCCTATTGGTCCTTTGGGAAACTTGGTGAGAAAGATTAAAATAGTGGCCAGAATTAACTGGTGAATACCCTGTCTAAGAGGGTAGTTCTGAATTTTGGGTGTGATAAGACCAAGTTTGTGTTTTGGTTTCCCTATGAAATGTCAATAGAGTTGAATTCCATTTAAGTGAACTTTTAAGCTATGATTCCAAATGATGAACCTTTAAGCTATTATTCACCAAACTCCAAATGATGAGTTTGGTATTGTGTATTCCATTTAAGTAAACTTTTAGGCTATGATTCTTGCATTATAATGATCTGTGTCATCTATCTTTTATTAAGTTACTAATGGCCATTAAGATGGATATGTGAATGGGCCATTACCTCACTTTATAGAAATGATTTAGGATTTGGGTTGAAGTTGAAAGGGATGACCAAGTTATTGTTCATAGTTAACCTTTGATAGATGTATGGTGCTTGGATTATGATCATTTGACATGAATGATATAATGTTATCTCTACTAAAATTTATTATATCTAATGTGATTACTATGTTGCTATGGACAATTTGTAACTGACACAAAATATTTAAGGACAAGATGATCCCTAAACACATCAAGAAACATCAATAGTTACTAGAAGGAACTGCTCACATACAAGTTAGAATAGAGTAAGAGATATTAATGACTATCATGTAACATAATTCAAATCCTCAAGAATATTACACTTTTTTTTTAATCGGTAATAAGTTGTATTTTATTAATATAAGAATAATTACAATATACAAAGCATTCAAGATTGCTTTCGAAAGACCCTAATAGCCATATGTATATAATAAAGGCTATGCCTTATAGAGGCCATAGCAATGCCTCCATACAAAAAACTCCCTCAGGTAGCTAAAGGTGACTAATACACAAAAAAAAACATATTAACTACTGCAGCGCCATCCTTTGCAAATTTCGCCATCACCGAAACCAAAAAATAGCCATAAGTAACCAATCAAACAAAAAGAGGGAGTGCCCACCATCCACCTAAAACCCTGCCAAAACCTTAAGGCTACGTGCCACCATTACTTCTGGTAGGGTTGTCCACAAAAAATGCAATCCACCATCAGATTAAATTGCCCTGATTTCTCCCACACCATCTCTACATCGAAGAGAACGTCTTCTCTTAGGGAAGACAATCGGCACCTACACAACCCTCCTTTCAGCCAGAAACCTTTCAATGCCCTATGTCAAGCCATTCCAACCATCTCTTCTAGCCGCCAGATAGCTATCTTTGTCAACCCTTTTCGGCCAATGAATGAAGGGGAAGATGCCAATCTCCACGCCTTCCTCCTCATCAGAGAAACATTCACTATAATTGAATGCCCAACCAGAATGAGCCCATTTCAATAATGAATCCAACCCTGCAATCAGCTCCTCCTCAAATAGCGCCCTCATAACCCAAGCCACGCAATCCTCATGTTCGCCCAACTCCAAACCCCAAGCCATAATCATGGCTGCAATATCAACCTGCAACTTCCATTTTCGGTCTCCATTATGGAAAAGAGGCCCCAATGTCTGCTGAAATGCTTGAACAATCTCCTTAGAGGGACATTTTACTAATAACTTTACCCTATGATCATCGATCAGGCCATAAATCCCTTTTTGTTGCCTCTTGGTGTGGAAAGTAAACGTCACCTCCATTAGCACTCTGACAAAATGCACCTACAGCAAAGTGCACACCAGCGCCAACAGCAAACCAAACTTCACTAAAATGAAAATCCAACCGCATAAGCATTTAAAAGCTTCCACTTCGTAGGACACCAAACACAATCGGAAGCATGCCAAACATCCAAACACCATTAAATTGAGACCGCCGCCATTTCCTACCATAATTCTCTCGCGTGCATGCCTACCGAAAAGAGCAACTTGCCACCGAAATGATGAAAGAAGCAGCCCTCGACTGTCATAGCAATATGACATAAGCATTTGTGACATCAGAAAACCACAACCATTCAATGCTTCGATTCATGATTTGAGTTTAAATCATTGATCACAAGGTCACCAATTTCTTCAAACTCAACATGTTTAGAAAGAAGATCTGCCTCATCATTAGCCTCCCTTTTAATATGGGAGATCTTATAATTTTCCAAAGTTGATAGCAACTCCCTTATCAACAAAATCTCATTTTCTAAGTGCCAAGCATTAATAGATAAATTGGTAATAGCTTGCACAACATAGTTGACCTACATTTCTTACAATAGTAGACTAAGCCTCACTCTCATCCCAAAATAAGATGTAGTCCTACCATTTATCATATGAACACAAACACTTGAAGCCACAACCATTGATATTCATAAGGGTGAACTAAGCTCCATGTATATGTTAGTCAAGGTAACTTTTTGTGAATCTAAGAGAACAAAAATGACACAGTAAAATTTGAACTGTATATTTTGTCAAATGCAGAATAATCTAAAATCATACTACTTAATTTTAAACCCTTAAAATAAAAGTTTGATTATTTTTTAGCAAGGGATAGCCACTCACCAATAATCTAAGGTGAAACACCCAACTGAGAACCACACAAAATAGGACACTAGTTACATAATAGTAACCAATGTTAACATAAGCAACAATTTACTACCACCTTGATCCAATGGCTACTCCTGTAAGAAAAAATGTGTTATACAAAATTGTCAATGATAGTGAACAATCTACAAGATTCTTTCCAAAATTAAGGATTTGTATTTTCATAAGATCAAAACTACTAGAAAATAATGAGGTGACTAGTTTCAAATAAACTGACGATACAAATGCAATCCTAAACATGAGACTTGACAACATGATAGATTCAAAGTACTTTAATTCCCACTGTAACCTCGGTCCTTGAGTACTATATCTTCTAGCTATAGGTAAATTTATAATGGGTAAATGTCATTAGAAAACACCATTTTATCCCTATCGCATGCCCAATTTGCAAGTAGATCAAATAACCTATTTCCCTCTCTATACGTATTTGAGATAATGTAAAGTTATCAAATTTATGAAGGAGCATCTAGGATTGTTGCTAAACATAATGGATTCACCAATTTTGGAAAACTCTTTTCTTGCATGCTTCAATTATAATCAGAGAATATCCCTCGACATAAAGATGTGTGACACCCATGTTGTGTACAAGGACAAGTCTATGGAAGATATCTAGGACCTTAGCCATATTGTCAGTACCATGGTTTAGGGGGGTGGCTGACCTTAGTCATATTGTATTAAGGAATACAACCTTAAACTATTGAATGTACCCTCGAAAAGCTAGTCACAGTCACGCCAGTCAATTTTTCTTCCTTGAGATCAAACCAAATTGTAAGGTAAATACATGAACATGAAAATAATAAATGGAGGAGTTTTTTATATTACTTAACCAAGTCTCAATCATGTTTCATCAACCATTGGAGTTATGGATTCATTGATTGTTCCTTCAAGATAGTGAGATACCAAAATGCAAAGAAATAGATTTTATTGATGATAACCTTGTTACATCTTCACGATTTTTCACACCACCTTTCTTCACACCCTTCCTCACATGGATCCCCCCTCAAAATAGACTCCATTCTCCCCAAATAACCCGACAACCACCAAATAACTATTTTTTTAACTATTCCTAAATAGTCTAAACTGACTGTCAACAAAATAAACCAAAGATTGTTGTCAAGTAGACAACAAAATTCATCCACTTGACAACATAACATCTAATTCCCATACTTAAAGGCAACAAAATTTATCCACTCAACAACATTTCACATCTACAATTTGTAGATGATACCCTCCTTTTTGGCACTACCAAAATCAAACAAGAAAGAACTTTAAGGAATCTCTTAAATAAATTTGAGGTGGCTGATGGGCATAGGGTTAATGACACCAAGTCAAAAATATATTTTCTTATGGAGGGTAATGTGGATAGGCTTGAGATTCAAAGGATACTTGGTTTTAATACTGATTTTCTTCCAAGTAAGTATATGGAAATGCCTCTAATCATAAAATTGAACTCAATTGATGTTTGGTGAAATGTTACAGAATGAATCCAAAGGATGTTGGCCTCATGCTTTGATGGATATGTATGCCATGTTGTAGAGGGGCACTGGCTACAATGCAACATATTTGCACCTGTAGAAAACTATGCCCTATTTCTCATGCGATGCCATGCCTCCTCCAATGCATCTTGCCATACAGTTCGTATGCAAAATCAATTTATTTTGACAAAATGAATATGAAAATTATATTAATATTAAAATGAAGGGACTTATCTCCTTCGCACGCGCACTGCACTTCTTTTTTTCACAAATGAAATAATGAAATAAGAAATGAAATTCACCTTTTTTTTTACTTAGCAAGATTATGTATAATCAAGATTATATTTTATACTTAGCAAGATCTTGCTAAGCATACTAATATTAAAATCTTGCTAAGTATAAAATATAATATCTTTATATCATCTTTGAAAATTATGTAATAAATACTCTCTGCACAGGCACGACACATGGTCTAACTACCGCAGGGTGTATGACATAAACATTAGAGGAGGCATGGCATCCCATGGGACATGGGGGCATAGTTTTCTATGGGTGCAAATGCCTAAGCATTCATATTTGCCTAAGCAATACTATGAGCTTTCCTCTAACACATGTACTATTGTGAAAATCATCACAAGTCCATTTGTTGGAGGGCTACTCATAGTACACATGTTTGGAGGTCAAAAGGAAACAAGAGAATTTGAGGAGTCATGAGTCTTAAGATTGTACTTAATATAGCCAAGCTTCATTCAATGGTACATTCAAACATGAAACAAACCATTCTTAAACTAGATTAAACTAGTAAACCAAAGGACATATTGATTATAAGTAAACTAGTAAACCAAAGGACATGTTTTTACTACTAAGTCTCTGTTTGTAATGGAATACAATGGAATACAATGCTTTTACTACTAAGTCTATGTTAGTAAACTTAAATGGAATACACCAAGAAGTATCAAATGATGAATGCTCAATTGTTGTAATGGCAAAGCAATATCAAAACCGCCCATTTCTAGAACTTGATTTTTCTACAATCCTAATGATTTTTCTTATTTCTTATTTGTGCTTGGTGACAGGATTTTGAACATTGTTGACATACTTAAATGGAATACACAATACCAAATGATGAATGCTCAATTGTTGTAATGACAAAGCATCAGAACCGTCCATTTCTAAAATTTGATTTTGTATAGTCTTAATTATTTTTCTATAGTCCTAATGATTTTGAAATTTGTTGACAAAGAGTGTTTCTTTTTTTTATTATAGTATAAATGATTTTTCTATAGTCGTAATGATTTTTCTTATTTCTTATCTTTTGTCCCTTTTTTATTTCCCATGCCTGTGCTTTGTGACAGGATTTTGTCACCTTCTTTTGATGGTATATTTCATTCAGTCTATGTGGAATACTATTTTGTTCACTGTTTTATTTCAGCTTCATATTTCTTTCATTTTTCATATACACAGAGACTACACATGCTGATAAAAAAATGAGCTATTTGATTTAGGTTTACTTTTCATTATTGTAAATGGTTAATATTTCTGATGGTACTCCTTGGTGTATTTCATATAAAAATAATCATATAAAAATAATAAATGTAGTAATGATGGTGTGGTGCATTATTGATATATAGGCTCGATGACTCCTGTCAATGTGGTGGTGGGCAGTGTGTGTTGAAGACTTCATGGACACCAAACAACCCTGGACGATAATTTTGGTGCTGTCCAAATAGAAAAAAGGTTGCTAATGTGTATATATTTAATGTTTCTAATGTAAATACTATTCATTATAATATAAGAACTAATGTAGACTGGGCATCACATGGAAATAATGGTTGTGGATACTTTAGTTGGGTCGATGACAACTCATCTGCATCTATCCGCCCATCTCTACTTATCCATGATCAAGGATTTGAGTGCAAAACGTGTCAAGCTAGGGAAAATTCTGAAATTATATTTTTACGATGCCTTCTCTGTATTGTAATCACATATCTTTGTTGCGACCATATGCAGAGATGAACTCAGGAATTAGTTAGTTTAGTATTTTCATATTGTAACTAATATTTTAATATGGATATGACATAACTTCTCTTTGCCTCAAGTGTGCATATATATGGTTTACATCTTTTTTTAGAATAATTCTTCATGTTTATGGCTTAGGTGAGCCCCAATTTGCTATCAATCACATGATTTAACGTATAGTGTTTTCTTGGTTATTCCATTTGTTCCTTGACCTTGACTATGGATTGACTATCATTTTCAAGCTTGAACGAGGCTTCGTACCACGCACCGTCTGCATATTTGTACGCAACACTGATTTACTAACGTAAATAATGCATTGAACGTAATTTATGAACGTTGTGTGGTATGGAGTCTAGCTGAAGTTTGAGCGTCCTCCCTTTATTCCAGTGAGGGATTGGAATGAGTTCATTTTGGATGCAAAGGAGAAAGGGGATACTCAAAGAGGACAAATTTAAGGTCTTAGTCCACATAAAAATTGCATTTGAATTACTATCCAAAACACATAAAAAACATGCACATAAACACGACAGCTGAGAAACATAAATGTAGATTTCACAATAGCTGAGAAACATAATTGTAGCCATCATAGTCACAATATTTTGGAGACAATGTAATTGAGTTGTGTACCCAAGCGATGGAGAGAAACTTCTGCACCACTGATTCCAAGTTGAATACATCTATTGGAGGACCTTGTATTCATGAGCAACAGATGTAGTCAACTTGGCATCGGAGGTGCAGGAGTTGCTCTCCATCATCTGAGTATACAACTCAATTACATTGTCTCCAAAAAATTGTGACCACGATGCCTACAATTATGTTTCTCAGTTGTTGTGTCCCAGGACCCCTTATGACCCTTTACGACTATTTACGATCCCTAAGAATACATCTTAGAGGTCTTCAAATGTCATAAAGAGTCATAAGAGGCTCCTAGGAGGGGCCAGATGAGCTTCCACCTTCACGTGGTTGGCCCTGTTAAGTAGAGAATGTTATACTCTTCTTGAAACAAAGAGAAGCTCAATAATTTAAGGTCTCAATCCACGGACAAATTGAATTAGACTTACTATCCAAATTGGTACATTAATGAGAATCAATGATGGGCCGAGGTTTTTAGATTCTAAGAAAATGTATATGTAGTGGAGGCCAGAAGGGATTTTTGTGGAGATTTTCTAGAGTGGCTATATACATACAAGGGTTTCCAGATTGAGTACCAGTGCAGAGATGATGATTCAGTAACCTACATCTATAAAACCTTCACAAATATCTTTATCTTAGTTTTTATAGTATTGAAAAAAATGAGTGGGTTGGACATTAGTGGTTAGTTTTTATAGTATTGAAAAAAATGAGTGGGTTGGACATTAGTGGTGCATCTATTCTCTCTTATCATTCTTCATAGTATCATATGTATTGCATGTAGGATTGAGGAAAGAAGATGTACAGCTGGAAATGGACAAGGAGCTCTACCTTGTCATATGCGGTGAGAAGTATCCCCAAGAAATGTGAATGCTAAGGTGGAAATGGTGGGTGGTGGAGAGTGGCAGTCCGAGAAAGCCTTTCCCAAACAGTAAACAACAGTGACATAATATTGTTGTGCTTAATTTGATAATCAATATTTTTTTAAAAAAAATTAAATTTTCGGTCGCTTTTTCCACCAACAAAGAATAGACATATCGACAAGAAATCTATACAGTCGACGTTTATTATGATGATTGTACATCACACTTTAGACCAACATTGGTTGCAGAGGTAAATGATATAACAGGCAATTATTCCAGGTTGAAGCAATGATTTCAATGTCATCTCTGTCGATAATTCAACCACTGTTGACGTTGCAATTTAGACAGACACTTGATATGTCATATTATCGACTAAAAAACTCTGACGTCTGTTATAGTCGATTAGCCGACCAATGGGCATCTAATAATTGACTAAACCTCATTGAAAAACAACCTAAAATTTACTAGTGTCTACTGGGGAGTTATTTGCAAAAACATCATTCAGGATTTCTGGTTGAAGAATTGGTTAGATTCTGTTAGAGAAGAGAAGGGTGGCGACTCTATTTAAAGTTTTCAAGAAGTGACTCAGCTGGAAATAAGGACTCAAGAGTAGTTTATATTTTTCCTTCTACTAAGAAGGTGGTGACTCCATTTATTCAAAAGTTCAGTTAGTGACGCCACTGAGGGAGGAGATCCAGAAAGGAGATTAAATTTCATCTCATTATTGAAATTTTATTACTATGTTTAAGAAATGGATCAAAAGTATATTTATCCATATTGATTTCATGCCTTTGGATCTTATAGAATTTAAATGCAGTACAAATGAATGGTTTTCAAAATTTGCATACAAGGTTCCTAAATTCTATGGAAATTTTAATAAATCAGCTTCTAATCATTTGGATGCTTTTTACACATTCCTTGATGATTATGAAATTGATACAAAAGGTGATACCATGAGATTGTTTGCCAAGTCATTGGAGGGTTATGCAAGAGAAACATTTATTTCATTGCCTTCACAGAGCATCTCATCATGGACTGAATTTGAGCAATGGTTCTTAGATGAGTATTATTATGCAGATAATAAGGATAACTTATGTTATGAACATAGAGAAAACTATGATTGTAATATGAAAGAGGAATCTTGTTTGTCTTCTTTGGATGCATTTCACAATCTAAAAATATATGAAAATTAAACAACACAAGTCTTTCTGAGGTTATTTCACATCTATAAAGAGATACCTTCATATATTAGGCCTTCATTTTTAGAGAAGATGAGACAGTTAGAAATTCACAATGATCCTAAGGTCAAATTTTTGATAAATATATTAGAAGTTGTAAATGTTGCAAGACTGAATGAGGAAAATTCTGAAGAAGGATAAATGAAAGATGAGACTTGTGAAATTCATGACCCTAAAGAAATTTTCCTTAGTCTAGAACAAATTTCAGATTTGTTGGGTGTTGAGTATCAAAAGTATGTTCAAAATAATGGTTCAAACTTCTTATACAAACATCAGGATAAGAATGTAGAGGTGATATTTGATGAAATAACTGAGATTGCTCCAGACCATGAAAACAAACTAGAAATAGTGTATGAGCAAAACAAAAATTTAACAGAAAGGATTGGTGAAGATGTATTTCAAGACAACTTCAATCAACCATATATGGAGAATGATAAAATCATACATGATATAAGTGAAAGGAGAATCTTACTTCAGTAGATCTCTTGTGATAATCGATTACATTGGGAGAATAGGGATAATTATGAAGAACCTTTGAAAACTAATTTGCATAATCTGGTTCAAAAAGATATATTAAAAGGGAATAATGAAAATTTACCAAAGATTTTTTTTTTAGAAGAATGTTGCATCTGTAGAAAATAAATTATACAATGAAGGGAATAGCTAGATTCATGGCATTCAGATTTCTCACCAGTATTATGAAATATGTAATATGATGCAATCTCTGTATGATACACAAAGTGATTTAAAGTATTCTTCAGAGGCAATGAGGTGTGATAAATTCTCAAAGGAGCAAAGGGTACACTAGGCAAGTGGTTATAGGATTGGGAATTTTCGAGCCAAAAATAACTCATTCAAAATAATCCTATTGTTACTTGATCAAAACAAAAATTTTGACAGAGGTAAAGTTCTCATTCTTTATTAAGCACCAAACAGGTAAGTATATTTTATATTTTTTAATATTTTGTGTTTCCTTTCATTTTTTAAAATCGTGCCTTAATACGTCATTTTTTAAAATCATTTTATATGTATTCTTTTGTTCTTGTCTACATTGGAAATAAAGTTATTGTTGTTCAAAAAATGAATAACGTTTTTATATTAAGGCTCCAAATTTGAGGCCATTTTTAACAAGCAAATGAGTGTTTCTACATCTAATATGACTCCCAAGCATTTTCCCATAACTAGAGGGAAATTTTGTGGCACTTCAATGTGTTTTTGGGATGCCAACATGCACAAAAACGCTCAAACATTTCTAAAAACAGCTGGCAAAATTGTATTCCCATGCAAACTATTCGAGCCATTTTTCGGGGCTGTAGATGTGTTGTAAATGAAGATTTTAATCATAAAATGATTTCCCAAATCATATACCTCAACTTGGGGGGCATTTTTATAATATTTTTAATTATTTTGGAGTGCCCGTGAGCTTAGAAACAACCCAGATTTGTAAATGATGGCCAACAAATTTTGTAATGACAAATGAAAGTATATTGCCAATGGACTTGACTGATATGGAGTCTCTAGAGCCAACCTGATAAGTATACCAGAATATGAGTTGTCTTGTAAATCGCAGTTCTAAGAAGACATAAAAATTCTATAAATGGACAACATGAGTAGGTTTCTCCATCACAATTTTAAAATAAAAGGAAATAACCATGTGCAGTTTCCATATATTGATCTTAACATGTGTTTGAGGTGATCGTTCATACTGGCATCGAGATGACAAAAATATTAACAGCAATATGGAGGACAGTGAACTGTGGGACCTTTTTGAGCAATATGGAGCCATACATACACTTTAGTTTGTAGACACCGTGGATTTGTGATGATATCCTATTATGACATAAGGTTAGAAGAAGCAGTCTTAGGTGCTTTGAATAAGAGCAATATTGTTGGCAAGAAAATAAAGCTTGAACCTGGCGGTGCCAGATGTTTGATGTAGCAATTATGTCAAGAGTTGGAGCAAGAAGAAGCCCTTCCATAATGACAGCAGGGAACTACCTCCATCAGCAATTCACCATCAGGGCCAAGTCCTCTTTGGGGGATGTCAAGTTGTTTTGTTGTTACTGGAGCCACACAAACATAACAATATAACAATCGGGTCTCAAGTTATATTTGTTCATGGAAAATACATTATATGGAGCACCTTCAAGTATTCCCCGCAATTCAGTTTCTCCCATTAGAGTTGCAAATGGAAGGGATATAAATCAGTGAGGAAAGACATCAGGGGGATCATCATCAAATCAACAATGATCATTTTATTTTCCACAATGCAACCCTAATCCTATCAGTGATCGACAGTGACAACTTTATACTATTCTGATAATAACAAGTTATGTCAATAAAATAAAAGTGGGGCCCAAGGATTCAAATAATTTTTTGCAGAAGATTTAAAGAGGTAATACATTTCAAATAATAGGTAAGTATTAAGGGAAGAATTTTATTGTTTTGACATTTGGAGGTTAAAACATTATTAATTTTCAATATAGTTCATTTATTTGAACTTTTTAAGGGGAAAATATATTCGTGTGAAATGTCCTTACAAGATTTATTCATACTTAAAAGTAATTTCTCATCTTATTTAAATTTTGCCCCAAATTGAGCACTGAATAAATATTTCACCATGGTTAATAGTGATGATTTTAATGATTTTTGGTATTATATTAACATTACATTTCAAGTGGTCTTCTCTCTAGAGAACGTTGGATTCTCGCTACATCTAGGTATTAATGCACGTCCCCTACAACTGGAGCCAGCAACAAATTTGCATAAATTTTCTAGGGAAGTGTTTATTATTGTTTCATTTTTATATTTATTTCCTTGTTCAACTATATGAGCAAAATTAATCATTTTATTTCAATGTGTTAAATGCATTTATATTTTTTGAAATAAAAAATAATAATGTTTAGGCAAAAGGGGTGATTTAAAGTAAAATATTCCTTTTTGAACAAAAGGGTGGTGAGAGGGAGTTGAACACTCAACCTCTCAAGCCTACTCTCTTTTCCTATCTACCTACCCTTTCCCTCCCTAACCAGTTAGTCTAATATTATTCCTTGAGAGATTTTGGGATAGAAATAATTTTGTTTTCTTTTCATGCACAGGTAAGAAAATCAAAGCAATTTTCACACAGGAAGTATGTCTTACCCAAAAGTATTTTTTATTTGCAATATGATTATTTTTTTCTATAGATATTATTTACAAAACCATTAATGAGAAAAAAGGGTGGGGAGAGGGAGTTGAACACTCAACCTCTCGACCCATCCCTCTTTTCTATCCTAACTACCCAAACTCCCCCCCACCCCCTCCCTCACCCCTATCCAATTAGTCTATGTTATTCCTTGAAAACATAAGTTAGAGTGAAAGGGTATAAACACATGGTTTTCACTCTATGTTGAAAAATTTATGTTGGGGTAAAACTTCCTTTTTATAGCATAATATGAAAGTACTTCTATGGAAAAAGCATTAAATCTTCTAAAAAATCATTACCTTTAGCTTTGGAATAGGTTGGTTCTCTACTTACTTTTGGAATTTTATGTTTTGTAGTAAGAAATGCTTTTTCTAATTTCATGAAGTTCTTGAGTAAATGTGTTTATCTTTTACCACTTTTAGTGTATTTTCTTATGGTGGAAATTTTATTGTTGTTTTCTTTGTTAAAGGAGTTACAAGGCACACTCACCCTTGGGAGGGAAGAGTAACCTTGTAGGGTGAAGTAACTAAGGGATCCCCATTATAGTGAAGAGTTTCCCCTTGTGTGGGAAGGATAAACATGGATGCCCTGTTCTCCATGATACCAAGTTTTGCCTATGGGCAACTAGGGGCTATAAGGAGTGTTCTAGGCATGAAGCCTTGCTTCTGTTGCAAGGATGGTTTTGGTAAGGATTTAATTTAATCCATATGTGACCTTCATCTCCTTCATTATAACTTGGTTTCTCCTAATGGGCATGGTCCACTTTCACCCTTTGGTAAATGGTTTTTTTGGAAGCCTATGTTATATCCTTGGTTTTGGGTATTTTGAGTATGATAGCTTACCATAAGTTGTTTTGGGTCTAAATGTTGTATTACCCTTTTTTCTCTTTGTTCCCCTAGCTTGTGGGTGACCATGTAATGGTCTAGGATGGGAGGTGAGATTTCATGGTTAAAACAAGTGTATTTGCAGGATCTAGCTTGGAATCAAGGAGGCCATGGAAGTTCATTTTATAGTTTCCCTATTTTGTTATCTTATGCTCTTTCTAAGCTTTGGGCCTTGTAAAGTTTTCAAGGATGTAAAGGAACTTGGTTCCTTAGAAACTATGTAATTTTCTCTATTTGTTATAAGAGGAGGTTTATTTAAATATTCTAGTTGAAACATCACTTTGTTACCCTGAGTTTAAATTGACTCTAAGTTTCCTTATTTAACTTCTCAATGGTTTTAGGTTATTCCAAAATTTACTTTTAAATCAAGTTATTATGTTCATTTCCTTAGTTAAATGAAGATCAAACTTCTTTAAAAGTAAAATGAGTAGTTATGTTAGTCTCATTATTAAGACCTCAAAATAGGTCAAGTAAAGAAAGTTTGATTTATCTTAGTTCTTTTATTAAATATAGATCAATTTATAAATAGTGGTAAGGGTTAGAAATTAAATAATTTTTTAAGGAAAATTTAAATTCTTCCCCTATTGCAACTAAGACCTTAAGATAGATTTAACCTTAAGACTTTAAGGAATTAAAGTTAAATTTACTCTAAACTAAATACAAGTTTAAATAAATATTTGTAGGAGCAAGTTAGATATTTGTATTTACATGGCAACTATTTAAATAAGAGTATTATTGCATTCTTGGAAAATTAGATAACTTTAAAGACAAAAATTCAAATCCTTTTGTTATGCTAATTACCTAAAAAATTGTTTGATATTAATCCTATTCTAATTATTACTTTAACTAAGTTAATTCTATTGATCCTATTAAAACTATGGTTTATATCCCTTTTATAAATATATTTAATTTATATTAATAATTTTAACTCGACAAGTTATATATTTATATAAATGATTATATTTATTTTACAAATTTTAATTATCATAAATGATAGAGTTATTTCTACTAATTATGCCTATAGTATTTAATATTATCATTATATATTTATATATAATGTTAATATTAATTATATATTTTTTATTCATTTCTAAACTGATTATTAATTTAATAGTGAAAATATATTAAATTGATATGAAATTTAAAAGAAAGATTTATTTAATACACTTTTTTAAAAAAATAAAATGAATCTTTAAACATAAATAATAATGCAAAGAAAAAGAGAGATTTAAGTTAAAATATATTTAAGTTTAAAACTAAAAAATAAATATATGCAATATGGAGAGGGGAGCGGGGAGCGGAGCTTGACCCACTTGATCCTTTGCCAGTGTGCCCATACCCTTGGGAGCGTAGTCCCAAGGGATTGCAACCCAATGACAGGGGCCTTGCACCCCTGCCATTGGGCGTGCAGTTCTCGGGGGCTATGTCTGCAATGTTATGGGGGTCGCTTCTTTCCCCCTTCTTTGCCATTCGAAATGCAGGCTTTGGCCATTTTTATTTTTTTTTAAACACACTGCTGTCATTTTTTGTTTCCCTATGTTCTTCACATTGCAGTAAATATATATATATATATCATCTCTATGGCATATTTTTTGTTACACAGAGAGTTTCTTTTCTAAAAAAAAGTAGAGACATCTAAATGACAGAGATTTGAAATTTAATTAAAATAGGGAATTATTATTTATAGGATTAAATATAAGTATATACTTATACATATGTTTATCAACATGTTTTTCTATCCAAATATCTCTGTGTTATTGAGATTAAAAAAAGAGAGGAAATAACTAAACGATAGTGTAATTTTAAATCAAAAATTGAAACTATAGATTCTATAAAGAGAATCAAAGTAAGATAAATTATGGAACTATATCTATAGTATACTATTATGCTCAAACATACACATATAAATGTATACTTATAAACAAATTTGAGTTATTCAAATATAAAAGTGTAGCATCCTTGAGGAGCTCCAAACTCCATTAATGGAGTCACCTTGAACATCCATGCATCTTTTGGAAAATTTGGAAAACCAAAACATAAACAAACATTAGTAATCAAATCCAATTTGTGAACCATGGCATGCATTTTAAATTTATAGATTAGTTTTCGAGCTTGGACTTCAAAATTTATACTAAGCTATTTAGTTGGCTTTCTTGACTTTAAATTGGATTTGATTTTGAATTAAATGAAATATTGACCCTAAGGCACTAGGGAAAACTTCTCAAGTTATTACCCCTAGTTGCCAAGTTTGACCTTAGGAAGAGATGTGATCCTCTCCTAATGAGTTGATAACTATTAAGCTTTAATTAATTAATTTAAATTCCTTATTTCAATTATTTGAAGGATTATATTTAATTATTGAATTATTAACTTGGATTGTGTATTATTCCTTATTAGACCCTTAATTACCTAATAAACCTAGGATTAGGAGGTTTAGACTTGGGATTAAATTTTAGATACCCTTATGACATTATTATCTCATCTTCTCATAATACTATATAGTTTCTCTTTTTATTTAATCATTTGATAAATGATTAAATTTAATGGTTGAGATTATAGTAAAATGAGAATATTTAACATTGTTATTTTATCATGTCGTGGTAAACGTAATCCTTTGATAATACCATTTTGGTCAGTGAAGTCTCGCTTAGAGATCTCTCACCCTGGCATGAATTTTGAGGTGGGCCATTTTGGACACCTCATTAGAACCTAGTTTTTCCGATATCTTCTAGGGGCAATTTTTAAGTTAACCTTAGTCACCATCTCCTTATAGGATTTCATTCTAGCAATAAATTTCACTTAAGAGAACTGTGAACAAGAGGGAGTTTGACCAAGTCAAACATGGTCATGATGCCCCTCTATTTTATGTTTTATTATTAATTCCTAAGCTTAGTCTGCAATGTTTAGTAAACCTAGACTTATTGTTGTATGTTAGAAACTTTTTGATTGTTGTGTTTTGTTTGATTTTTTGGGCATTACAAATGGTCCGATCCTGATATGAGAGAAATGGACGCCTTCAAATAAAAATGGAAAGAAGTTAAGTCACCTCTGTATAAGAATCTATGCAATTTTTATCTATATGACCAAAGCCAAGTCTTCTTTTGTTCCATGTGAACATTCCATTCTCCAAGTCAAACTCCATGAGATTTTCCTTTGTCACCTAGTTTTTGAAGTCAATCTATGGCTGAAATTATTTTTGTATACCCCTTTTTTTTATGATAGATGGAGGATGGCATCGAAGTCTCCACCAATGATGAAATTATTTTCTGTCTAGGATCTAAAAGGACTACTTATCTCTTCCCATACTTCCACTTTCTTCTTTGTCATTATCAGACCATAACCATTAATTAAAGAGAACTTCATATTTCTATACACATTGTGCACTAATCCTTCTAGCCAATTGAATCTACCATCCAACTTTTGAAAGAGAACTATGCTTGGGTTCCATAGGATTTCCAATTCCCTCGAGGAACTTGTGGCTTTTATTGATTTTGATTCCCACTTGTCTATTGATCTTTTGATTTTCCTATTTGTTCTACATTTAACTTTGTCTCTTGAGGAATGATTACATCTTCTTTGAATGAAAAATTACAACATTTGATTAAATGCTACTTGTTAGGAGCATTCATGCCCCTAACACTCAATAAAATAATTTTTATTTCTCATTGGGAAGGAACTTCCCCTTCCCTACATGAAAATAAGTTTTGATTCTATTTTTGTATGACTCCTTCCCTTCTTCACTTCTCCATTAAGAAAGGGATTTTATCCCCTTTCCTTTCAGCTTCTTTTTCTTCCAACAATTTGGATTTAATTTGGCTAGAAACTTGTTGATTAGATCTACCAATCTTACTTGAAGATTTTTCTTTGCATCCTCTATAGTTTTATTATTATTAGAGGATGAGTTGATAATGTCTATAAGTTTTTCTTCTAATATCTCATCATACTCCTTCAGATTTGCTTTGTCAACATCTTTTTGTTTCTCCTTTTCTCTAATATTAATCATTGTATCCATCATTCCCTCCTCCAAAACTTGATTTTCTATTTCCTCTATAATTTTGGTATGGATATCTTCCAAACATTATAGTATGAAAATTATAATTTCTTGATTACTTATGTTTGATATTTTATTCTACATCTGATATCTATCCATTTTCTTTATTGGGAACCATCCTTCTCCCCTTAAAACATCTAAGTTCATGAGAGTATCATTTCTTCCTATATTCTTTAAGTATCTAAATTCTTGGGATTCTATTATTTTAAAATTGTGTTTCTCTTTAATCATGGTGATTTGATCCAATTTCAAGCTCTCAGATATGCCCCCATACCCAGTCCCCTCAATGTATGGCTTATTCTCAATCCAACGTTCCTTATAAATTTGATATTTATTTTCTTCATACCTTTGATGTCTAGTAGCACGAAGAGTTTTCTTTCCTATAATCTAGTACAATAATGAGTCTATCTCTAAAATGGGGCCCAGAGAAACAACATGATTTTATCATATAAGTATTTGTCTTCCCCTTCAGGTTTACTATAATAATATTTCTAAGAATAAAGTGTCGGAGTTTCATTTAAATCATCTCTAGTATTCCTCAAACTTAGAGTTCTTAATTATTGTATGAGTCTCCATACTGCATGGGTCTTCCTTCGCTTGGGTTGCCCCAAAGAATTTGATTGTTGAGATTGGAGGACCCTCAACCCTATCAATATAATCATAAGCAATCCTCTGGATTCAGATACCATATTTTTAGGGTTTTAGGGAATTATTTCTCAGTGCCCATTATAACATAGATCCTAGGGCTTCAAGTTTCCTCGCATAGGGCTGATTTAAGAAAGATTCCTAATTCATTTCCAAAGACCTCCTAGATATATGTGTACTTGTATCCTAATAACAGATAGTCTAATTAGATCTAGACAGGAATGAATTTATTGCAATGATATTTTCTATTGAAGTTTGGGATCTATCTTTTCATATCTAACCCAGATGTTTTGAAATCTAGACATTTTTTCAAAAAATCTTGTCTCTACTATCTTTAGATTTGAATATCACTATGAAAAACCCACTTTCAAAATCTAGAATATCAACTTTTTCTAAATCATTCCAATCTTCATTCATTCATTTTTTAAATCTTTTAATGAAATGGAGATATTCTAAAACTTACCAATTATGGCTTGTTGTTGAAGCTTCCTTTTCTGAACTTCTAGAAACTCCTTCACAAATTTGATGGATGCTTTGCCAACTGCGTGGTTTGTTGGCATTATTTCCTTCTTCTTACTTTCTTCTCCCTTATCTTTTGTGTTGGCCCTGGCCTTGCTAACCTCTCCCTCTTTATCACCATATGTTTCCATATTTGTCTTGTTTTGACTTTTAGGATTTGCTAACCTAATCTCTCATTTGCTCCAACTTGTTTAGTCCTCTAAAATAATCTCCCATTTTTCTAATTTTATCCTGCATTGGCTTCCAAAGATGCAAATTCTTGTCTTACCTTACTACATTCATTACCCCTTAGAGAAATCCATCTCTTTCTCTTTGACACCATATCATTTTGCCTCCTCTTAGTTTTGAATAACATTCCTCTTTTCCTAAAGATGCCCCAATGGTGATTCGACCAAGCTTTCTTTGGGAGAAGAGGATTGAAGGGCCTACCATTTCTGAATGTTGGAAAGATTGGAATGATGTTTGGGTTTATTTCAAATCTCACTTCAAACCTATTCACCCCTCAATTTTTGTTTCAATGCTGATCTTTCACTAGGGTTAGTGTTCTGAGATTTCTGCTAGCATTTTTATAGCTATTCCCCTATTTGTATTCACCCCTCAATTTTTGTTTCTATGATGATGTTTCACTAGGGTTAGAGTTCTGGGATTTCTGCTAGCATTTCTATAGCTATTCCCCTTTTTTGTTGCTGAATACATCTCCAACTCCCTTATGAACCCCTCCCATCGCTCCTCTTGGCTAATATAAAACTCTCAAGGCCTAAATTTCCTATGACTTTCTTCTGTAATGCTCCATGATCATTTCCTACCTCTCAGATGTTCCATTTGCTTAGAAACCCACAAGATGAAACTTCTTATTTTTCAAGAATTGGTATTTTGAAGATTGTGACATTAGGATAATTTATTTCTCACCAAGGTAGCTAACTTAATTACATATATAAGCCTTGATCTCATTTGTTCAACTCTTAGTATTTCCTCATTAGTTCTTAATCAATGAAATTAGGTCTCACCTCCTTCTAGTCAATATATACCTATTACTAACTTGATTGATTTCATTATTATCATAATTACAAGTTAACTTGCAATCTCTTGTATATTTTTCATTTTGATTCACTCATTTAAGAGGCCCTTGTTCATGTATTCTATTATTTGATTTCAATATTCAATCAATCAATTCATCAATATAAATAACATTATTATGTATTTCTAATTTTGTACCCAATTCATAGGAATTAGGTCCACAGTTTATTTTGTTTATCATCACATAATCTAAATTTAAATGAATGTTGAAATTAGAGTAATTTTTTTAAGAACATGGTCATAATCTAGGACATGTTTTGAAAATAATGATTCATTGGGAATATAGCACTAAGAACTCTTCAAATAATTTTACAGATTCATGTGCAGCTTAGACTAACACTACATCACCCTAGACAACATATTTCTACCACAATATCAAAATATTATTAGTAATTTTAGATATTCCAATGTTTGAAGATTAAATTAAGATTAAGGCCCTAAAGTATGGGTGAGTGGTCATGCTTTTCCTTTTCTTAAATAGGGACCATCTCTAATGTGACAACCATCTTTAACATCTAACAACATTAGATACTAAAATATTCTAAAAGATTAAAACTTACTATAGTATTGACATGCACACTCATTCATAATTCCTAGAAGAATATTAAGATAAGAGAATAGACAATGTATAAGGAATTTCCCTATTATCAACTTGATTAAGAAAATGGTATTATCCAAACCCCCATATTTCTCAAAAGTTTGTTGTTCCTTCAAAATTATTTGATCTATCTGACCTTTCAGAAGATTTGACCATGGATGTTTGGAATTATTGTCTTTAGTGGAATCTTTGCTGAGTGAAAAGCTTCAAAGATTTGGAAAAGGTTGTGTTGGTGAAAAGCTTCAGATATTTGGGCATCATGTTTTTTCTTTTGCATTTATCTCTTCTTTTTTCTTCTGATTTTGATTTTGATACTGTTGAGAGAGGTGTTCAAGCATTGATGAGAAAAATACCCGGTATGTGTTCAACTTATCTTTCTTTATTCTTACTGCAAGCATTTGAGTGCTTTCTTGGAGGATTATAATGCTTCTAATTTGATTATGTCTTTTCCCGATTTTCTTGGCTTTTGGGGGATGGGGTTAACATTTGTTGAGATTCATTTTCATTGTTCTCTTCATCAATTGTCTGAAGATCATCCATACTATCATATTCCCTAGATTTCCCCTATTCTTGTGAAGTATTTTATCAATCATTATGGTTGTGGGACAACATTTGTTGAGAATCAGAAGAGTCCTCTACTTCATGTAAACTAGGACTCACATCCTCATTTTCATGTCCTATATCAGATTAGGTTAACATTTGTTCAGACTCATTATCATTGTTCTCTTCATCTTCTTCATGAAGAAATCCTCCCACATGCTTTTCATAACTAGCCATCATGTTTTTCTTTTGCATTTATCTATTCTTTTTTTTCTTTTGATTTTTATTTTCATACTGCATATGCACCATTATTTTAATTTGTGCTGAGAGAGGTGTTCAAGCGTTGATGAGAAAAATGCCTGGTATGTGTTCAAATTCTCTTTCTTTATTCTTATTCCAATCATTTGAGTGCTTTCTTGCAGGATTATAATGCTTCTAATTTGATTATCATTTTTCTGATTGCATAGTTGTTAGTTGTTGAATCCATAATAGGTTTATATTTGAGGGAAAATATATGTCCAAACTAATGTATTCATTTTCTGATTTAAATGGGTATTCTTCAGCTCCACAATTGCTACCAATTTACATTATTCCTTAAAGAACATAATCCTCTGGTCATTATTCTAACAAGTAGTTGGTTATAACAAACAACAAATAACATAATCCTCTGATCGACAACATTGATCTGACTAGTTCCAGTCAACAGATGGGACCTGGTACCAGAACTAGGTGAAACACCAAAAAGAAACTCAAGGTTGAAGATCAGGACATTCAGAGGCTGAAAGATAATGTCAAGACTATGCAGGCCCAGCTAGAGGACTCTGAGGGCTTCTTGAAGACTCTGTCTTGATCTTGGTGCTGGTGGTCTTTTTCTCTATTTTGCTTCCAGCGTCTTTTGCTTTTTTGTTGTGTAGGTATTTATTGAATATCTAGGATATGTCCCTTTGTAGTCTGCTCCCTTTTTAGGGGCAGCTAGCTATTCATTTGGTCTTCCATGCTTATCTCTATCTTTCTATGTTAAAGGGTTTCGGGGCCCCTTCAAAACCTATTTTTATCATAATAAAAAACAAAGAACAATTACTGAAGTAGTTTATGTTAACAACAGTTCACATAATAAAACAATTGTTAATAAAATAATTGAATGGGTGCAATCCCTTATTCCATGAGTGACTCTTCATAAAAGAACACTTCTAATCCCAAAGGTTCACAACCTTCCAACCCAATGAAAGAGTATAAAAGGAAATAACACTCATTCAATGAAGGGAATTGAATGACCAGAAAATGCAATCATATCTACAACAAGGTGATCTGTTATAATCTCTTAGATTATTGTAGTATGAAGAAATAACTATACATATATATTTATGTGGATTATACATAAAAGTGAAAACACACACACACACACACACACACACACACACACACACACACACACACACACACACACACACACACACACACACACATATTAGATTTTATGTAGTAAATGAATGCTTGAATCTTATAATCTAAGCATTTTCTAAATATAAATTTATGAATGCAGTAATCAATCATGTTGAGTTAACGAAGGAAGTGCAACCTGAGAGAGAATGCTAGAAGATTCCCCACTAGATATACCACCTCATAAAGATTCTTAAGGACCATGATGCTAAGGAGGATAAGGTCTAGCTCTTGGGCCTAGGGTTGAGAGTCATTTTAAGGGAACCCTATTATAGCCTCCCCTACCAAACCCACATTGATCAATTGTTGAAGTGAACTAGAAGGCATCCTCAATCTTAAGAGGTAAGAGGTTGACATGATGGATGAGAACAATGTAAAGACCTCACTAGGTACATCACCTCATAAAAATGGTTAAGGACCACAAGGCCAAAAAAGAGAAGGTTCTATTGTTGGGCCTAGGGTAGAGAATATTTAGGGGCATGTCATCATGTCTTCCATCACAACCCTCATTATGGTTGAGCTCCCACATAATAATTTAGATTTGATATGTGAATTTATATATTATCTAACCAATTCTAAGAAAGAAGATTGACAAAGTGAGGGAATCTTGACTAAATTTAACAACAAAAGTTCCACCCTGCCAAAAGAAACTATAATGCTTCAAATTTAGCCATGCTCCCCTTGCACAATTCTTGATATATTGTCTAGCTCTTGGAAAGATCCATCGAAATTCCCAGAAATATGCATAAAATTATGTTGATGCTTTGAAATCGGATTGACTATTTTTTTATTTTGCAGATGAAAATCAAATTTTCATCTTTATCTAATTATCAAGAAAATATACGAAGGGGTGTGGTGAAATGGCGATTGGAGGCATTAAAATGATACCAACTCATGTTTCACTCCGCACCAAAGTAGTTCATAACCAATTACTCATTTTTTAACAAAGCATGAAAGAATTTTTAAAAGTCTGTGCAAAAAGAATCAGAATCACTGCAAGTATCATGTTAGATAAGTCAATGATGCATAAATGCATTAAGAGAAGGGTTTCTTACTTATTTGAGTAGAAGCCATTATGAAGGCCATTCAACAGAAATCGAAGGTGCTCAGGGATATCAAAAGAGCATCAAGGGTGCTCAATAGTTTTTTCTTTTTAGTACAAAACATAAATAGACATTATAAAGACATTTTATTTTTCTCACAAAACTTGAATAGATAATACCACTAGAAAACCCTAGTTTCTCCCAGTGGTCGCAGAGACTCCAAAAAATGAAATGAAATAAAATCAATTAGGACATTCAAACCCTAAACAACTCAAAAAAATGGTTGTGAGTTGTTTAGGGTTTGAATGTCCTAAAACTAATCAAACGGGGCCTTACTGCTAAGCTTAGTCATCAAGTCAAAACTCACGAAGATAAAATTTGAACAATGGGATTCCAGCAGGGCGAATCTCATGCAAAACTTGATTACAAGAAAATTTCAAACCAAAGAGATTTCCAAAAACAACCAGCTTCAATAAAATGTTTAGACAATATAAATTTTAAGGCCCCATTTGGCTACACCACATATGCATTTAAAGATCGTAGTAGAGAAAACTTAAAAAAATCAGTTTCAAACGATACTATGTTAAACAATTGTATTCAACCCATCAAAATAATAACAATACGAACCAAGATATTCTCTCTTTCCCCTTCTTTCAAGTGCGCAGCCTCTCAGAGCTCCTGAAGCGTAAGGAAGGAAACTATATTGTGCGAACACGACCAGACTCATCAATATATAATTTCTGTCAAAATATAAACCCGACTCTATGAACCTTCAGACAATGGTAGTGTGGATATTGTATTGTGTGGACATTGTATTTTGCGAACCCTAAACCACAAAATATCACTTTCGATCGGCTCAATCCACAGAAATGCTTGGGTGAAACCCAAAACCCAATGCAAGAAGATGCGCGGACTCGACAGGGCAATTAAATCAGGTTCACAAAACCCCAAAACCAGAATATCATTTCAAATTCCACCTATTGGGTGGGAAGATAATGCCGCCCATTTTTGTGCCTAAACTGGATTTTGATCTCCAAAACCTAGATTGCGGTTTAGCGTACCAAATGGCAGATTTGGAAAAAAAGAATTTCTGCACCCAATTTTGCCCCAATTCCACTAACCAAATGGGGCCTATGGGTCTACCTCTCCTTGGGTTTCTAAGAATGTTATCAATTTTTCTCTTTGGCATAAAATTTCCTTTTGAGGAAAGTCTATCTTTGTTGATTAGATCTACCAATCTCACTTGAATAATTTTCTTTGCAGCCTCTATAGTTTTATTATTATTAGAGGATGAGTTGATAATGTCTATAATTTTTTCTTCTAATATCTCATCATACTCCTTCATATTTGCATTGTCAACATATTTTTTTTTCTCCTAGTTTTCTCTAATATTCTTCATCGTATCTATCATTCCCTCCTCCAAAACTTGATTTTCTATTTCCGCTATAATTTTGGTATGGATCTCTTCCAATCATTATAGTATGAATTTTGTCATTTCTTGATTACTTATGTTTGATATTTCATTCTACATTTGATATCTATCCATTTTCTCTATTGGGAACCATCCTTCTCTCCTTGAAACATCTAAGTTCATGAGAGCATCCTTTCTTCATATATTCTTTACATATCTGTAGTCTTGGGATTCCATTCTTTTAAAATTGTGTTTATTTTTAATCATGGTGATTTGATCCAATCTCAAGCTCTCATATTTGCCCACATACCCAGGCTCCTCAATGTATTTCTTATTCTTAATCCAACGTTCCTTAGAAATTTGATATTTATTTTCTTCATATCCTTGATGTCTAGTAGCACAAAGATTTTTCTTACCTATAACCTAGTGCAAATATAGTGAGTCTATCTCTAAAATAGGGCCCAGAGAAACAACATGATTTTATCATATAAGTATTTTTCTTCCCCTTCAGGTTTACTTTAATGATATTCTAAGAATAAAGTGGTGAGGTTTCCTTTAAATCATCTCTAGTATTCCTCAAACTTAGAGTTCTTAATTATTTTACGAGTCTCTATACTGCACGGGTCTTCTTCCCCTTAGGTTTCCCCAAAGAATTCTATTGTTGAGATTGGAGGACCCTCAACCCTATCAATATAATCATAAGCGATCCTATGAATTTAGATACCATATTTTGAGGGTTTTGGGGAATTCTTTCCTAGTGCCCATTATAACACAGATCCCAGGGCTTCAAGTGTCCTCGCATAGGGATGATTTAAGAAATATTCCTAATTTGTTTCCAAAGACCTCCTAGATATATGTGTATTTGTATCCTAATGGGAGATAGTCTAATTGGATACAGACAAGAATGAATTTATTGCAATGATATTTTCTATTGAAGTTTGGGATCTAGCTTTGCATATCTAACTCAGATGTTTTGAAATCCAAACATTTAAAAAAAAAAACTTGTCTCTACTATCTTTAGATTTGACTATCGCTATGAAAAACCCACTTTCAAAATCTAGAATATCAACTTCTTCTAAATCATTCCAATTTTCATTCATCCATTTTTCTAAATCTTTTAATGAAATGGAGATATTCTAAAACTTACCAATTATGTCTTGTTTTGAAGCTTCCTTGTCCGAACTACTAGAAACTCCTAGACGTAAATTGGATGGATGCTTTTCCAACTGCGTGGTTTGTTGGCATTGCTTCCTTCTTCTTACTTTCTTCTCCCTTCTCTTTTGTGCCATCCCTGACCTTGGTAACCTCTCCCTCTTTTATCCCCTTATGTTTCCATATTTGTCTTGTTTTGAATTTTAGGGTTTGCAAACCTAATCTCTCATTTGCTCCAACTTGTTTAGTCCTCTAAAAAACTCTCTCATTTTTAGATAATTTTATGCTGCATTGGCTTCCAAAGATGAAAATTCTTGTCTTACCTTACTACATTCATTACCCCTTAGATAAATCCATCTCTTTCTCTTTGACGCCATATCATTTTGCCTCCTCTTGGTTTTGAATAACATCCCTATTTTCCTAAAGATGTCCCAATGGTGATTCGACCAAGCTTTCTTTGGGAGAGGAGGATTGAAGGGCCTACCATTTATGAATGTTGGAAAGATTGGAAAGATGTTTGGGTTTATTTCAAATCTCCTTTCAAACCTATTGTCCCCTCAATTTTTGTTTCTATGCTGATCTTTCACTAGGGTTAGAGTTTTGAGATTTTTGCTAGTATTTCTATAGCCAATCCCCTATTTTTTGTCGAATACATCTCCAACTCCCTTAAGATCCCCTCTCATAGATCCTCTTGACAAATATAAAACTCCTAAGGCCTAAATTTCCTATGATTTTCTTCTATAATTCTCCATGATCATTTCCTACCTCTCGAATGTTCCATTTGCTTAGAAACCCACAAGATGAAACTTCTTATTTTTCAAGAATTGGTATTTTAAAGATTATGACATTAGTAAAATTTATTTCTCATCAAGGTAGCTAGTAATTACATCTATAATCCTTGATCTCATTTGTTCAACTCTCAGTATTTCCTCATTAGTTATTAATCAATGAAATTAGGTGTCGCCTCCTTCTAATCAATAGACACCTCTTTCTCACTTGATTGATTTAATTCTTATCATAATTACAAGTTAACTTGCAATCTCTTGTATATTTATCATTTTGATTCACTCATCTAAGAGGCTTGTACATGTATCTATTATTTGATTTCAATATTCAATCAATCAATTCATGAATATAAATAACATTATTATGTATTTCTAATTGTGTACCCAATACATAGGAATCAGGTCCATAGTTTATTTTGTTTATCACATAATCTAAATTTAAATGAATGTTGAAATTAGAGTAATTTTTTTATGAGCGTCGTCATAATATAGGATATGTGTTGAAAATAATGATTCATTGGGAATATAGCACTAAGAATTCTTCAAATAATTCTAGGGATTCATGTGCAGCTTAGATGAACACTACATCACCCTAGACAACATATTTCCACCACAATATCAAAATCTTCTTAGTAATTTTAGATATTCCAATGTTTGAAGGTTAAATTAAGATTAAGGCCCTAAAGTATGGGTGAGTGGTCATACTTTTCCTTTTCTTAAATAAGGACCATCTCTAATGTGACGATGATCTATAACATCTAACAATATTAGATACTAAAATATTCTAAAAGAATAAAACTTACTATAATATTGACATGCACACTCATTCATAATTCCTAGAAGAATATTAAAATAAGAGAATAAAGAATGTATAAAGAATTTCCCTATCATCAACTTGATTAAGAACTTCCAAATGATAAATTAAACTTTGACAATTCGAAATTAAACTTGCAAAGGAACAGATGGAGGGCGACAAAAAAAATGTAAATATCTGTGCATATTTATAATTGAGAAGTGGGTAATATTGTTGTTTCTTTTTCTTGAACATATTATGACTACATCACCCTAGACAACATATTTCTACCACAATATTAAAATCTTCTTAGTAATTTTAGATATTCCAATGTTTGAAGGTTAAATTAAGATTAAGGACCTAAAGTATAGGTGAGTGGTCATGCTTTTCCTTTTTAAAGTATAGGTGAGTGGTCATGCTTTTCCTTTTCTTAAATAGTGACAATCTCTAATGTGACAACCATCTTTAACATCTAACAACATTAGATACTAAAACATTCTAAAATAATAAACCTTACTATAGTATTGACATGCACACTCATTCATAATTCCTAGAAGAATATTAAGATAAGATAATAAACAATGTATAAAGAATTTCCCTATCATCAACTTGATTAAGAACTTCCAAATGATAAATTAAACTTTGACAATTTTAAATCAAACTTGCAAAAGAATGGATGGAGACATGGGTTATATTGTTGTTGTTTTTTCTTCAATTAAATTCAATTTTTTGCAAGAAAAAAGAGTAAAGCAAAGCCATTAAAATATTTTTGATGTCGTTTCATCTACTATATTCAAAATTATTCTATTATATGAACAACAACAATAAAGATAATTTTTAAAAACAAAGTAGAAGAAAATTTCAAATTATAAAAACAAAGTAGAAAAAAATAGAAAATTTTTAAAAAACAAAGTACAAAAAAATAGAAAATTTAAATTAAACAAAGTAAAAAAAACAAAATAGAAAAAACAAAACTATATTCAAAATTATTCTATTATATGAACAACAACAATAAAGATAATTTTTAAAAACAAAGTAGAAGAAAATTTCAAATTATAAAACAAAGTAGAAAAAAATAGAAAATTTTTAAAAAACAAAGTACAAAAAAAATAGAAAATTTAAATTAAACAAAGTAAAAAAAACAAAATAGAAAAAACATAGAATTTTAAAAATGAATTAAAAAAAATAGAAAATTAAAAAAACACAAAGTAAAAAAACAAAGAATTAAAAAAAGACAAAGTTTAAAAAGCATAGCCTCGTACTCCTCTCTAACAAAATGCCCATATCTGATAAAATGCAGCAAGTGTAACATAAATTGAAATAAATATTTTATGAAGGGAGACATTTAGTTTTTTTTTCAAACTTTTATTTATAAATTTTAATGTTTTCTTTTCTTTGCAAATTTTATTTATAAATTTTAATTGTAAAAATTGTTTTCTTAAATTTTATAATTTTGATAGTCTATTATAATTATAATTAATTATATTATTAAATTTTTATTTAATTATATTTTTCTAATTAATTATTAATATATTATTTATTATTTAAAAAATTTATTAATATATTTATTTTAATATTATTGATTTATATTTTTCTTTTTTTAAAAAGTTAAAAGACTTTTAATTTTATATATTTTTAACATTAATCTAGAATTTAATATTTATTAGGTTGTTTAATATTATTGATTTATTGATCTATAGTTTTCAGAAAATCTATTATTGATTTAAAATTATATGCATCTCAAAATTTCCTTTACATGTGTATTTGAACTTTTGCGTACTTATACTTTGAATCTACATTACAATGTTAAATAGTTTGATGTTAATGTACTTCAAATTTGGTATGTCTAAATATTATAAATATGTCAAATTGTGCTTCATATTTAGTATTTGTTACTTTAGAATTAAATTTTACTTTAGAAAAAGGTATTCACTTTTTGTTTGCATGATGTATGTATTTTTAACTTACATTTAGATCACGTGTGTGTTTTAACTAGATTGTGCTAATTGTGCTTCATATTTGGACTTTCTTACTTTAGAATTATTTGAAGAGGGAGGGAGGGAGGACAGGAAGAGGGAGCAAGAGGGGGAGGGAGAGGGGGGAGGGGAGGGAGGGGAGAGGGGGAGAGGGAGGGGGAAGGTGGAGGGAGAGGGAGAGGAGAGGGAGTAGGAAGGAGAGGGAGGGAGAGGGAGGGAGAAAGGGAGAGGGAGGGTGAGGTGAGGAAAGAGGGAGGGAGAGGAGAGGGAGTAGGAGGGAGAGAGAGAGAGAGAGAGAGAGAGAGAGAGGAGAGAGAGAGAGAGAGGAGAGGGAGGGTGGAGGGAGAGGGAGAGGAGAGGAGAGGGAATTGGAGGGGAGAGGAGAGGAGGGAGTGGGAGTGGGAGTGGGAGTGGGAGTGGAGAGGGAGGGTGGGGAAGTGGGAGGGAGAGGGAGAGGAGATGAAGATGGAGTAGGAGGGAGAGGGATTAGGAGGGGAGAGGGAGAGGGAGAGGGAGAGGGAGAGGGATGGTGGGGAAAAGAGGGAGGGAGGGGAGAGAGGGAGAGGGAGTGAGAGTGGAGAGGGAGTGGAAGGGGGAGAGGGAGAAGGAAGGTGGAGGGAGAGGAGAGGAGAGGGAGGGTAGAGGAAGAGGGAGAGAAGAGGTAGAAGGAGAGGAGATAGAGTAGGAGGGGGAGAGAGAGTGGGGGAGAGGGAGGGTGTGGGAAGAGTGAAGGAGAGGGAGAGGGAGATGGAGTAGGATGGAGAGGGAGAGGGAGAGGGAGAGGGAGAGGGAGGAGGAGAGGGAGAGGAGAGGAGAGGGAGAGGAGGTAGGAGGGAGAGGAGAGGGAGAGGGAGGGGGAGGGGGGAGAGGAGGGAGGGAGAGGGAGATAGAGCTGTAAGGAGAGGGAGAGGAGAGGGCAGCAGGAGAGAGGGAGAGGAGAGGAGAGGGAGGGTGGGTGGGAGGAGAGGAGAGGGGGAGGAGAGGGAGGAGGGAATGAGAGAGGGAGAGGGAAGGTGGAGGGAGAGGGAGAGAGGGAGAGGGAGGGAGAGAGGGAGGGAAAGGGAGAGGAGATGGAGTAGGAGAGAGAGAGAGAGAGAGAGAGAGAGAGAGAGAGAGAGAGAGAGAGAGAGAGAGATGGAGGGAGGGAGAGGGAGAGAGAGGAGAGGAGAGGAGAGGGAGAGGAGAGGGAGGGAGGGGGAGAGGAGAGGTAGTATGATGGAGAGAGAGGGAGGGGGAGAGAGGAGGGAGAGGGAGATGGAGCAGGAAGGAGAGGGAGAGGAGAGGGTGGCATGGAGAGAGGGAGAGGGAGCGTGAGAGGAGAGGGAGGGTGGTGGGTGTGTGGTAGGAGAGGGAAGTGGGACAGGACAAGGATAGGGACAGGGGGAGAGAGGGACAGGGAGAGGGAAAGGGGGAGAGAGGAGGGAATGAGAGAGGGAGAGGGAGGGGAGAGGGAGAGTGGAGGGAGGGTGGAGGGAGAGGGAGAGGAGAGGGAGAAGGAGAGGAGAGGAAATTTGATGGAGAGGGAGTGAGGGAGAGGGAGGGAGAGGGAGAGGGAGGGTGGTGGAAGAGGGAGGGAGAGGAGAGGGAGGGAGAGGGAAAGGAGATGGAGATCGAGTAGGAGGGAGAGGAGTAGGAGGGAGAGGAAGGGGGAGAGGGAGAGGGAGAGGGAGAGGGAGAGGGAGAGGGAGAGAGGGAGAGGAGAGGGAGAGGAGAGGGAAAGGGAGAGAGAGAGAGGGACAGGGACAGGGACAAGGAGAGGGAGAGGGAGTAGGAGGGAGAGGGAGGGAGAGGGATGGTGGGAAAGAGGGAGGGAGAGAAGGACGGGGATAGGAAAGGGGGAGAGAGGGACAGGGACAGGGACAGGGAGTGGAAGGGGGAGAGGAGTAGGGAGAGGGAGAGGAGAGGAAGGGGGAGGAGAGGGAGAGAGAGAGAGAGAGAGAGAGAAGAGAGAGAGAGAGAGAGAGAGAGAGGAAGTGAGAGAGAGGAGAGAGGGGGAATGAGAGAGGGAGAGGGAAGGTGGAGAAAGGGAGAGGAGAGGGAGAGGGGAGGGGAGAGAGAGAGAGAGAGAGAGAGAGAGAGAGAGAGAGAGAGAGTGAGAGAGAGAGAGGAGAGAGAGAGAGAGAGAGAGGAGGAGCAAGAGGGAAGGAGGAGAGGGATAGGAGAATGAGAGGAGAGGAGAGGTAGATGGAGTAGGAGGGAGAGGGAGAGGGAGATGGATCAGGAAGAAGAGGGGAGAGGAAAGGGCGGCAGGGGAGAGAGGGAGAGGGAGAGGGAGAGGGAGATGGAGAGGGAGATGGATCAGGAGGGAGAGAGAGAGAGAGAGAGGAGAGAGAAGAGGAGAGGGAGAGAGAGAGAGAGAGAGGGAGATGAGAGGGAGCAGGAGGGAGAGAGAACTTGGGGGGGAGGGGGAGATAGAGTAGCAAGGAGAGGGAGGATGAAATAGTAACACAAGTCTTTCTGAGGTTATTTTACATTTGTAAAGAGATACCTTCATATATTAGGCCTTCATTTTCAAAGAAGATGAGACAGTTAGGAATTCACAATGATCCTCAGATCAAATTTTTGATAAATATATTAGAAGTTGTAAATGTTGCAAGCCTGAATGGGGAAAATAGTGAAGAAGAATACATGCAGGATGAGACTTGTGAAATTCATGACCTTGAAGAAAGTTTCCTCGGTACATAACAAATTTTATATTTGTTGGGTGTTGAGTATCAAAAGTATGTTCAAAATAATGGTTCAAACTTCTTCTACAAATATCAAGATAAGAATGTAGAGGTGATATTTGATGAAATAAATGAGATTGCTCCGAACCATGAAAACAAATTGGAAATAGTGTATGAGCAAAACAAAAATTTAACAGATAGTATTGGTGAAGATGTATTTGAAGACAACTTCAATCAACCATATATGGAGAATGATAAAATCATACTTGATATAAGTGAAATGAGAATCTTACTTCAACAGATCTCTTGTGATAATCGATTACATTGGGAGCATAGGGATAATTATGAAGAACCTATGAAAACTAATTTGCATAATGTCGTTCAAAAAAATATTTTAAAAGGGAATAATGAAAATTTACCAAAGATTTTTTCTCAGAAGAATGTTGCATCTGTAGAAAATAAATTATACAATGAAGGGAATAGCTAGATTCATGGCATTCAAATTTCTCACCAGTATTATGAAATATGTAATATGATGTAGTCTTTGTATGATACAAGAAGTGATTTAAAGTATTCTTCAGAGGCAATGAGGTGTGATAAATTCTCAAAGGAGCAAAGGGTACACTGGGCAAGTGGTTACAGGATTGGGAATTTTCAAACCAGAAATAACTCATTCAAAATAATCCTATTGCTACTTGATCAAAACAAAATTTTTGACAGAGGTAAAGTTCTTATTCTTTATTAAGCACCAAACAGGTAAGTATGTTTTATAGTTTTTTATATTTTGTGTTTCCTTTCATTTTTTTAAATCATGCTTTAATACATCATTTTTTAAAATTATTTTATATGTATTCTTTTGTTCTTGTTTGCATTGGAAATAAAGTTATTGTTGTTCAAAAAATGAATCACGTTTTTATATTAAGGCTCCAGATTTGAGGCCATTTTTAAGCAGCAAATGAGTGTTTCCACATCTAAGATGGCTCCCAAGCATTTTCCCATAACTAGAGGGAAATTTTGTGGCACTTCAATGTGTTTTTGAGATGCCAACATGCACAAAAATGCTCGGACATTTCTAAAAACGGCCGGCAAAATTGTATTTTCGTACAAACTGTTCAAGCCATTTTTTCGGGGCTGCAGATGTGTGGTAAATGAATATTTTAATCATAAAATGATTTCCCAGATCATATACCTCAACTTGGGGGGCATTTTTACAATATTTTTAATTATTTTGGAGTACCCGTGAGCTCAGAAACAGCCCAAATTTGTAAATAACGGCCATCAAATGTTGTGATGGCAATTAAAATTATATTGCCAATGGTCTTGAATGATATGGAATCTCTAGAGCCAACCTGATAAGTATACCTGAATATAAGTTGTCTTGTAAATCGTGGTTCTAAGAAGACATAAAAATTATATAAATGGACAACATGAGCAGGTTTCTCCATCATAGTTTTAAAATAAAAGGAAATAACCATGTGTAGTTTCCATATATCAATCTTAACATGTGTTTGAGGTGATCGTTCATACTGGCATTGAGATGACAGAAATATTAATAGCAACATGGAGGACAGCGAAGTGTGGGACCTTTTTGAGCAATATTGAGCCATACATACACTTTAGTTTGCTTGCAGACATCGTGGATTTTATATGATATCCTATTATGACATAAGGTTAGTAGAAGCAGCCTTATGTGCTTTGAATAAGAGCGATATTGCTGGAAAGCGAATAAAGCTTGAACCTGGCAGTGCTAGATGTTTGATGTAGAAATTGTGTCAAGAGTTGGAGCAAGAAGAAGCCCTTCCACAACGGCAGCAGGGAACTACCTCCATGAGCAATTCTCCATCAGGGCCAGATCCTCTTTGGGGGATGTCAAGTTGTTTTGTTGATAGTGGAGCGACCACTAGTAGAATTTGGCAAATAAATAACTAAAATTTGTAGTCATGTGACTAAAATTGATCAAATTCTATAAATTTTTTTGTAATTCGCAAGTACAAATGACTAATTCGGTCATCGAGTAAAATCACAAGGTCAAACTAAATAAATGACTAAATAATTAGTCACTAATAATCAGTCACCGAAACAAAAATGACTAAATAATTAGTCACCCAAATAAAAATGACTAAATGAATGATTATTACTCCTTTCACCTATCTCATGCTAGACATCTAGGTTTCAGGTGATTTCAAAATTGATCGATAAACAACATTTAGAGATGAAATCACAAGGAATATGTATTGTAGAAATGTAATGGTCGAGTCTACTAAAATAAAAACTCTTAAAAAAAGAACATTTTTCCCTAACAATGAAGATTGATTCACTTCTATCTTTTCTTGCTGACACAGTCAACCATCTTAACAATGCGGAATAGAAATAACAATAATTGCTTTTCATATGCAAAAAGTTACTTTTTCAAAGTTTATGCTAATTATTTTTTTAAAAATAGAATTATTTTATAATATGTGAAATCAATTATGTGTTGATCATTTTTATAGATGTTATTGTTACCCTTTTTCCATCAAGGTGTAAAATAGGTGTGTTTGCATAAATTAAAAAAATTCAAATTTGAAAAAACTAAAGAAAAAAAGGGTTATCATTTACGCCCAATATTATCACCTTCTTCATTATTTTTGACTTTGTCAAAATGAAAAAAATGTGAAAGGTATTGAAACAATGACTTTGGGAGGGAAAATAAAATAAAGTTTCTTTGTCTAAATTGGAACGAAGGAAAGCATTGAAGATAAACCAAGCGAAGAAAAAAGAAAATAGAGAATGGGGTTCATGTAATTTCTAGTCTGGATGTTTGTTCCGAAGAAGGGAGATGGCCATATCTTATATACCAATGCATCATGTTAGATTGTTGTATGTAATCTAGAAAGGCAACAATCTAGAGAATGGGGTCTCAAACCCTTAAAATTTTCCAGAAAAAGTTTAAGATGAGAGGGTTGGCTCTCACAATAGAATCCATTAGAGTCGTAATGAACTTCATCAATGAATTCACCGATACAGAAGATGAAGCTCGAGCTTGTTACAGAGTTTTTGGTATGCATTTCTTCTCTTTCTCAATATTTTGATTTTTAAAAATATCATAATTAGATTTTTGGATTTTTTATTGAATATGATAAGCAACATAATGTTTCTTAGATTCTCCAAATAACTATGAGTGATATCATATATACATAATATCAAAATACATGAAAAAATACACATCAGCAAGAAGCACTACCTAGAGTCGACTGGATTGTGTTGTAATAGCAAAATGGTGCATTTGTATACAGAGTCGTCTAATCTTGGGGTTCCACTAGAAAGGCTCATTTATAGCATGGACATTGTATTATATATAATTTTTTATATCATGAGATCCCATACCCAAATGGTTGGATAGGATGTATTCACCTGTGAAGTCTCTTTGGGTTTTTGGAATGTATTTCCATATTTGGATTCAAAATTAATTTAATGAATGTTGCATTTTATTCGCAACTAATGTATATCCCCATTTTGTGTACTTCTAGTACTTAATTAGGGTCCTTCAAGGACATGTGAGAAATACATTCCATTTGTCCCTGAGATGTGAGTGCTACAACAGGTTTTCTGTAACATCCCCAACATCTTAGGGATGTATATGAATGTCCTATCAAGAGAAAAAAAGACAAATGAAGATTTTTTAATTTTCTATTTTCTATGTTCCCATATTGCCCCTATTTTAAAATGCTATAGGCCTCACTTTGCATTATTTCTTCATGGAGGAGGAGATTCTTTCTGGAAAGCACCCAGAGAATTGTAAAATTCTCAAGTTGTTGTTTCTATTGATACTTTTGGTACCAAAACTTGATTTTGACTTGGCCCCTTCATAGGTGTAGGAGAGCTTCATGGAGCTTGATTATTTCTATTGCAACAATCTTGGAGATAAAATTTCTTGCAGTGTCATAGTAACGACATACTGGAAGATTATTAACAACTCTAATAGTCATTCTAGCAGTCGTGTTTGACAACCCAAAAATGATTTCCAACTTTTCACTATGGTGGTAGAGGAGTAATTTCTTATTCTCCTCATCCACATCATTCAATACAGGTTGTGTATCTGGAATATACATTGCTACCTTCATCTCCAACTTTGCATAGATCTCCTATGTTTGAGGGCATGATCATACAAAAACATGTACCATTTTTTCTTTTTCAATCCATCTGTATCCACAAATCTTTCTAACTCCTTTGTATTTTATCAATTTCCTTACCTTTTCAACATCATCCCACCTGTTTTCTTCTGCATAAATATTTGACAACAAAACATAAGGAGAATGTCCAAATTCCAACTCAAAAGGGAGTGTTGCCACAAATTCTCCAAGTCTTATGTTTTTTCGAATTAACAAGCACCAAACAAGAACAACCACACAAACACATCAAGTTTTATAGGTATCTTGATAAGAAAATTTAGAACTTTTTGAAGATAATCAAAATGATAAAGAAAATCAGCCATGCATACATAATATTCCAATGTAGGTGTAATGCAATAAGAATCACTCATGCAAATGAAGTATTTACTTCCTTCATCTAATAGACCTGCATGTGATGTAGAGCTCAAAGGGAAGCACAACATTCACCATGACACAAGTTTATCATCTTCCTAGTTTTGTAACAACACTCACCTAATTGGATTCTCAAGAAAAAACTACTATGTCTTCATCCACTAGACACCATTGATGTAGTTGGAAAAGCTTCTTTGATAGATCGAATACAAAATCATATCATAAGGCTTTTATGCCTTATCAACAAATAATATTCTTTGGAACAATACCTTAAGGTCCTTGATACCTTAACACCTTATGTCCTTAGTCTTATCTAACATAAACATAGAACAAACTTTGATCAGATCCTAATGTTCATTAACTCATCACAAGGGTAAAGCTACTTGATGCTAGGAGACCTCATAACGTTTGTGGATCATAACATCACTATCATATTCAAAACATTCAAGGGCCATCTATCTAAAATGCAAGATTCAAACAGCATTAACTATTCAATCAATAAACAAGAATTGTTATGTGCTTCAAGACCTCTTCCAATACTCTTGAATGGTTACCACCTAAACCTTGATTATAAAATGGACAAACCTGTTAACATTAATGATCAACATTTAAATATAGGATTGTCACACTATCCCTCTCATTGCAATCAGTCATTATCTTGTGTGAAAAGTGACTCAAAATCCCCTAATAGCTTGACCAATTATTTGGAATGCCTCAAATACTTTATAACTTCGTTACCGAGTTTGCTCCTAGACCACTCCGGACTAGCCCGGGTACGGAGTAGTCTTTGGTTCAGGTCCAGTTCGCTTGTGGGTCCGGGCTGGGTTCGAACCTAGGCAAGCTGGTTTGTCCTAACCGAACCCAAGTCAAACCAGGAAAGAACCAAGTCGAACCAAGGCAGAACCAAGTCAAACCAAGTACATTTTCACTTAGAAACATTCTATAATTTAGTGCGGAAAACAATTATTACATAATTTGAATAAGATCTTTAACATTACAAAACAAAATCTGTTGAAGTTCAGATATTTATTACATCAAATTAAGCTACCCCCTCAATTTCTTCCAGTGAAATTTGTATATCCAATTGCTGAAAATGACCCATGTTTGATTAATTGGAAGCTCCCTATAGTGATAAATCATATTTTAAACATTAAACAATATCTTCAATAGGTGAAGGTAGTTGCTAGCTACTTTTTTAACATTTATGATTTTTCAAGTAGGATGTTAATTAATAATTACAAACAAACAAGCTCTTTGTACAGTGAAAAAGTAAGAAGCATTTGAGGACTTGGAAAGCGAGAATGTTATTGATGTAATTGATCCCATTGGCATTGGCACTATTTCTGAATCGACTAATGCCTTTGATGATGATGCTGAAGAAGAAGAATAAATAATCCATTAGATGATTGAAACGTAGTATAAAGTTCGAATTGTTGAAAGTCAAAACAATGATAATTGAACTCAATATTATTATTTTAATATTTTGATGTTGATATGATGCTATGATTACAAGTTTATGGTGTTTTTTTGTTGTTTTTATGATACTATGTGACATTCTAATTTTAACTCATGCTTCTAGGCTTCATATATATATATATATATATATATATATATATATATATATATATATATATATATATATATATATTTATTTATTTATTTAATTTTAAAAAATTACATGTTTCTTCGAACCCGAACCCGAACCCCTTTTCAAAATTTTCTCAAACTTGCGAACCTATTCTTCGTACCCGAACTTAGAACCAAACTCGAACTGATAACTTAGCTTTATAAGGTCACACCAATTGACCCTTCAATAACTAGGATACAAACCTTAATGAATTAACCTTTTAACTATGATTGTCTCTGTCATAGGATAGTTAGATAGTGTCTCTTCAATAGTGATTTGAAATATATCAAGCTTACTATCTCGCCATCATCAGAGGCTTCTTTGGAATGGTTAGAACCCCGTTCAACTCATTACAATACCAAGAACTTCAAATCCTTTCGTCAGTCAATCAAACAGTCATAGTCTATCTTAATCAATAAAACCCATTGGCACAGTCAGTTTAGGGCTCGAGTCTTCTCTTATATGTGTGCTACCAGTATCAAATTTGTATGACATTGTAGTAGGGTTTCAATTTGTGCAATTAATGATGAGTGATGCAGCCAACGGGCCACAATCCCTTTTCATTAGTTTGTCTTATGTTCATTTTCATTTTACAAGTTGGTTGTTTGCATTTGTGGTTCCAATTTATTTGATTCCATAGAACAGACATTGACTAGGATAGGAAATTTAATTTTCTGGTAATTGTATGTTTTCTATTTCATACACGCAGTATATATTCCTATGATAAATTGATCCTTCATTTTTTATTCTTGTGTCCTGTCTTGAAGTTTGTCAATGATACAATCATCTAAATATTATTAAACATGATTCTTCTCTAAGTGTAAACTTTTGCACTTAAAAATATACAGACAGGTAATTGCCAATAAATGATTGGTCCTGAATTAAAATCTTGTTTCTAAAAAGGTAGGAAGGATATAGGTGGTTTGGTATGATAAGTGGATTTTCTAAATCATTCTCGAAAATAAATTGTGTTTGATTGATAGAGCAGCGAGATTCACCAGTTTGCAGGTGTAAAGAGGAAAAAGTACATAGTGGACAATAATTAACAATTTAACAATATGGTAGACTCTTTTTACATTATCTCTGCTATGTCATGTTTCCAAATTTCAAAACCTGTTCCATTTGTTAAGCCAACAAAACTAAACAAAGTGACTCAATGTTGGATGTGTATATGGCAAGTTTACCTTAATTGAGTATTTTGGGTAGCATTTTTCTCTAGAAATTGGTAAGAAGAACTTGAGAGTCTTATTTCGAGCAAAAATGGTGGCCATGACAAGAGTAGTTGCAGATTTTTGAAGTAGTGAGTTTGGCATGAAAAGGCATAGATAAATAGTGATGAAATCTAATGGAGAATGGAACAAGTCACTCAAAGAAATAACAACATGATTCATGGTAGAAGGAGAAGACTTTCAATCCAAAGAGAAGTCCACAAGGCATAAACAATAGTTTCCTGATAAGAATGAGGATCAAAATATTAAGGAAATTCCAAACTTCTCAAGAACAACGACATATTTCTCACAGCAAAAGATGAAAGCTTTATGAAACAACAATGGAAGGGACACATTCCTAATGGGAACAACAATTTTTTTGGGAGAAACAAAGGTAGTAGATTCTCATTTATTGAAAATGAACAATAAGGCCCCATTTGTTTGCAGAATTGGAATTTGATTCAAAACCTGATTATTTCAAAATAACGTTTTGAAATTCCGGTTTTGTGTATTCAGAAGATAGTTTCGACCGTTTGGTTGACCTAGAAGATGACTGAGATAATCCATCTTCTACGTTTGGTTGCCATTTTTTAAATTCGAATTAGAACTGAGAAATTCCTATTTCTGTGTTTGGTTTGTAATTTCAAATTGGAATTGGAATTACATTATCCATTTCTATGTTTGGTTCTACATTTTGAATTGGATCTAGAATTTGACAAGAAAAAATTTAAGTTTTTTTAATTATTGTATAATGTTTTAATTTAATATTTTATTTATTTTGTCCATTTTTTTATTTATATTTTTTTATTAAGTTATATTTTTATATAGTAAATCATAAACATAATTTATTTATTTTTTTCAATATTATGAATAGTAACTTAACCTTAATTAATAATTTTATACATTATCATAAACAATATTATAACAAGAAAATAATTATTGCATTGCTCGATATCACATCAAAATATAAATAAGTCTTATAGTCAACATATATATCTATTTCTGCATAATGACCCAACAAAGTAGTGTGATTGTTGCACAAAGAAAACATCATAAAAACATGACATCGGCTTTATAGGTAGCCTCTACTTTTGCAGTAGTTGTCTCGAGCGCCTTGCAAGACTTGCACTCATCATCCACAACAGGTATATATGTACAAGGTGTAGATGATGTAGACAGTGATGAGGTGTCATCGGCCCACCGAAAGTAGTCACATCCACCGCCATCCTACAATATAAATCTAAGTTAGTATTGCTATAATGACTAATATTTATTCTATGTAAACATTTAAATATTATGCAATTAACAACATTTTTCTTATTTATGCAAGTCTAAAATTTATGCTCTAGATTAGTGTCTGTGTGTGACATCCTCAACACGCAGCGCGCTCCATCACCACAGTCACACATAGGGACATTTCTCATAGCCATCACCACTATATCAAATAAATTTTTGTTCATTCATACTATTTTTGTTCATTCATATAACAACATGACTATATTCTATCAGTACAAAACGAAAAAGTTTCATTTATGTTGATATTACGAATTTATACAAAAAATACAATGAAACATCTATAGCATCAGATAGAAGATGGGGAATAACAATATCCATGAACTGAATGATGGTGTGAAAACACACCGTTAAATAAGAAAACACAAGGAAATCCATGCTCTACGCCCTTATGCCCTGCATTCGACGAGCAACCATCTCATATCCCGCTCATTCTTCCCATTACTGTCTGTATTGTTAGATGGTCAATCCTGCATCTACAAACTAAACATGATAGAAAAACTAAAACTTATTTATTTTTAAATGGAATACACCAAGGAGTACCATTAGAAATATTGACCGTTTACAAACATGAACAATAAACAATCATCAGATAGCTCATTTTTTTATCAACGTATGTGGATATTTTGGGCATCAATGTTTGAAATAGCTTCTAGATTCAATTGTGTAGATAGTTTTGGATCACACTCTGTGATCCATCATCAGGATGAAAGAGAGCAAAATGATGGACTTTTCTTTCAATCATTTTGCTCTCTTCCATCCTGATGAAGGATCACAGAGTGTGATCAAAAACGTTGATGCCAAAAATATCTACAAAATCGAATCCAAAAGCTATTTCAAACATTTTTAATGTCAGCATATGTGTAGTCTCACTTTATCATCATATGTGTAGTCTCAGAACTATCCATTTCTATTTCTATACCTATCATGTGGTTTTTAAAAATGAATGAAATATCAAAAGAAATTCAAGATGAAATAGAGCATTGAACAAAGTAGAATTATTCCACTAAATCTTGTAATGCAACAGTAACAACAAGATGGTTAGGGTATATACATATAACATGGGACAGAATCATAAACAATATAGTCATCTATGAAAACACATTTATATCACCATCTCTTCTGAAGAACTAGAAATGGACAGTTCTGAGACTACACATTGACAATGCATTAAATTAAGCATTCATCATGTGGTACTCCTTGGTGTATTGGTCTCTAATATGTTAAAAGCAACAATACAAGATATATACCACTAAATATGTATTCCACTAAATATGTTAAGATGTTATTATACCATATGTTATCGATTTAAATGTTTGCTTGTAATGCAGTATGATGTTCATCAAGATTGTAATGCAATATCATAGTTCTTCAATTTATGATGTACATTAATGTGCAATATCATAGTTCTTGAATATTATCTTCTCACTACTTACTCCCATTTCATGCATTACTATCCTTATGTGCTTTTCTTTTCTTGTCCAATGCTTTTGTGTGGACTGTCATCAACACACTCTCAAGACCACACCCTTAATCATTTGGTTGATTGTTGTCAAACCTTTATTTGAACACTGCTGCCGCAAATTCAACCGCCTATCATTCTTCCATTTCACTTTTCTTCATAGATATTATCATAGAGTTTCTACTATCATGCATGCCAATAATCTTCTTTCAATCATGACCATGTAAATATCATTGCATCTTGCACATGGTGCTTGTAAAACAACAATATTTTGTTTGATGTTATACATACTCCTAAAAATCGCTACAAGAGGAAACTAGATACTGCACAGAGGAAGGAAATTTCAGATGGCTCATTTAAGTTACCATTGAGCATGACTCATCATTTCAGCCTTAGCTGTCAACTTGTAGTAACTGAGGAAGGACATTTCACATGGCTCACCAGGGAAAACACAAATCAAAGGGAAGGACATTTCACATGGCTGATTGAAAAGTCTGCTGAGAGAGGAAAACAAAGTTACGTAGGGTAAGGCCATTTCACATCATTCATAGGGAAAACATTTAAGGATGAAATTGACACTGCGATTGTACATTCGAGCTATTATTCCATTAATTTTCCACTCAATCTCTACCTACCTATATCACTTGTCATTCAAATTCTTAAAGAAGTTTCATTTTGTGATTCAATGCAAGTATTATATATGTCATTTTAAACAATGCACTCTAAATTGGCACCATCTATTGAGCAATCTAAAAGGTGAGAAAAAACACAAACAGAAACAACCAAACATAGAATACATTGCTAACTGGAACACTTAAAAATGAGCACTAAATAATACAGGCTTAGGATTCTATTTCTGAGTAAAACTATATTGAACTCTGGCAAAGATCTCTTATTTGTTGTCATACATCCTATTTTGTTACTATCAAGAGGACATTCATAACAAGGTACAGACTAAACACACATACTACATTACAAGCATCAACTGATGTTCTTCCTTTAAATCACTATGAAAAACAAAATCAAACTACATTACAAGCAGACATTTAAATCACTATGAAAAACAACTTCAAACAATATGAAAAAGGCCAAAATCTATCTATCAGAATGTAGACCAGAATCTATCTCAAAGAAAATCATTTCATTAACTCATTAATTAATCCACCAAATTGTGGAATAGGAAAACCAATCTTCACATTTTTCTTGTTACTGAAACCTTTCATAACATTGTTCATAGTGGCAGAGATCTCTTGTTTGCTGCCATACATCCTATTATGTTACTATCAAGAGGACATTCATAACAAGGTACAGACTAACCACACATACTGCATTACAAGCATCAACTGATGTTCTTCCTTTAAATCACTATAAAAAAAAAACATCAAACTGCATTACAAGCAGACATTTAAATCACTATGAAAAACAACTTCAAACGTATTGAAAAAGACCAAAATCTATCTATCAGAATGTAGACCAGAATCTATCTCACAGAAAATCATTTCATTAACTCATCAATTAATCTATATATTTCACTCAGTAACAAAAACTAAGTTTCACCACTAAATCATCAACCAAAACACCTATGTTTCAATGTATGTGAACAAAGTATGATAAAGTTTCAACTCATGATAAAGTTTGATAAAGTATGTAGAAAATAACTACAATCCACCATATGTGGCTGCAATCCAGTCCACTCTCTCCTCCTCACTCATCAGCAAGAACCCTTTGGCTCTTTCACATTGAACCACGAAGGTGTCGTATACCTTTAGGAAAACACCTTGACTCAATTCAGGGATGGATTTGAGAGCGGTATATGCACCCATCAAAGCATTATCATCATCAGATTTATCAATTTTGTGAAGGTGAACATTGTTGAGGCCATCTTTTATTTTCTTCATTGTTTCACAGATGACATCCAAGGAAGCTGCCATACTTGCCTTCCTCCTCTTTCCCATCCTTGATGATGATGATGTAGGATTTCCTCTACCAGTTGCAGTTGCAGTGGATTGACTGGAAGGATAAGGGTCTTCATCAAAATCAATAGCACTATCAAGATGTATACTTAAACCAATATCCTCTTTCTCACGCACATTGAATGCCTCTTCCATAGGGTTCCCTTCTTCAGTCTCATGGGTTGACGTAGCTACATTACCTTCAACAATGTCATTACCCACAATTGCACCCAATTCATTCAAGTATTGGAAGGGTTGCCTCTTATACACTTTGGCATTTTTGAATTCTCTTCTCTGCATGTTGGCGTAAATAAATGGATTAGGTTATTTGTCTTTCATTATTAACTTTATAATAAGGTAATATTATTTCAATCAAAATAGTAGAGAGACTGCCCTACCTTCAGAAGCTCATCCCACACACTATCCTCAGCATCCATGCATTGACTTTCCTCATTCCAAGAGAAACCGTTTGTATTTCTCAGCTCTTTCATCACTCTATATGCAAGCTTCCATGTTTTCAATTGTGTGCTATAAATGTGTCACACTTCTATGAATTATTACATTCAAGAACACTCAAGAATGAGGTCTCAAAAATCGATCCATAGCTCCCTAGGCATGGAGTGCAAGGGTTTTAAGAATGCTCTCAGCTAGAGCTATTAAGCCAATAACCTTGCTAGTAAACCATGCAATGGGAGATTCAAATGAAGACAAAGGCAACAATGCCAATATCCTCAAGAATCAAATGAAAATGCAATGCAAGCTAAATTAAGATGAATATGCAAGCTAAGCTATGAAAATGAAAGATGCAAGTATTACAAGACCTCCTAGTTAAGCTAGATGAATTAATCTAAAGCATAAAGGAAATCTAAGCTAAGAATGCCATGATAATGCAAGAAGTGAAACTATGATAACATGTAGATGCAAAAGCCAAGAATGCTCCAAATCTTCAAAAGCTCCAAGATGACCTAGAAAACCTGCAGCATAACATTAGCATAAAAAGTTGAGGATCTAGAATGAAGAAGAGAGCTCTCCTATAAGAAATGAGAAGGAATGGACCATGGAGATTAAGAGGCAAAAGATTTAATCAAGGGTGGAGCTTGAAAAAGGAGCAATCCATGTGCACAAGTATCCTCCAATGAGAAAATAAGAGTTGACTTTTGTGTCCATATGAGACAAAAAGTGTTTTTTCCCTTTTTATAAAATAAGAATAATGCTTTATTTGTGCAACTTAGGATAAGAGGAAAAGGGGGGGCTTTTTATTTATTAAAAGGGGAGGAAATATTCTTTTTAATAAATAAAAACTTAGGATAAAATGGTTAGCCCATAGAAAATAATTGAATAAATGATAGAGCTAAGATTTGATCAAGAGAAAGTAATTGATGATTTAGCAAAAGGGGCTAATAGTCTAGATGACCATTTTTAGGTGTATACATTTGCCCCTCTTTGACTAATGTGTGATCGATCTGGGAACACATACAGTCAAAGAATGAAGTTGAAATGTGAGATCGATTTGGAATCACAAAGCAACTCAGATCAGCCAAGAAAGCAAGAGATAGCCAAGAAGGCAAGCAATAGCATTCTGACTCCAAAGAATGAAGTGCAGAAAAATAGCAAATCCTGCATGGTCAGCCTGGTAGCGACAGTACTGAACACTTAGGAAAGAGATAGCTAATAAGATACGATGTGTCTGCCCCCTCGGGATCAAAAGCGAAATCCAGGTAGAGGGAAAGCAGAAGCAAGAGCAACATGATCAAATCACTAGAAATCATAATCAAAGAAAGAGAATAGAATAACCATCAAGTAGTGAGGGTATGCCCCACACATGGGACACGGGGCACGAACCTATCGGTCCCTCAACCCGTAAACACCATGGAGAGAGGAGAATTTGAACTTGGGATTGAAAGTGAATGAAAGACTAGAAGTTTGAAAGAGATGGAGATGAAGAGGTGAAGAATGCCCCAGCGAAGATCGAAGGATCAGGCCTCAAAAGGTCAGCCAACTGTGTGAAAGAGGGGGAAAAGGTGACTTGGATGATCAAGGTGAACGCGGATTTCAGTTTCGATCCCGAAATGAAGAGAAAATGATGTGATATGAAAGACCAGAAGTGAAAGACATGATCGGGAAGAAGTGAAAGGTGAGCGCAGTTGATTAACAAGTCCATGAAAGAGCAAAAGAAAGCTCTCTCCATATGCAAGATGCAAAACTAATCTAACATGAACTTAACAATGCAAACTACATGAAAAGTGGTTTACTTGCAAGGTTACAAAGCCAATAGACATCTAATTATCATCATCGAGCATTATTGGTAGCGTCGCAAGATCATACAATACACGCTAGCATAACTATGTGAATTTGAATATGATCTATATCAGATAGAAATGTGGAAATCTCACCTAGGCACCAAAGACATGTAAGTCAAGATGACTAGTGTAGTGAGATTACCTAAGTTTGATATGGCAAGATTATGCTAGCATCAAGACACATGAAAAGTCAGGATAGCTATAAGAAAGCAATTGCGAAACAGTCAAGGATAATACCTTGTAGGTCCATAGTGTCAAGTAAGACCAGCATAAATGCTCATGACAGTTAGGACCAACAAAATATACCCACAAGCAGAAAATGCAATAAAACATGTTCTCATTCCCTCAGTCTTCTAGCTATGCATCATCGAAAATGATCATAGGGGGAGAACACTCAACAAAGAAATCATCATAGACAGCACACAAAGAAATGAAGTCAAACAAATCTCAGCGAGTCAAGTGCGTGTGTGTAGGTCATAGAGTCAAACTTTGAGTATCGCATTAGCCAGAGAAATATTGCATCATCTAGACTACTAGTAGGACATCTGATAAGTGTTAAGAAACACTCGACGCTGGGGTAGTATTGAAAAACACAGTTGGAGTGGTGTTGAAAACACCATTTGTGAGGTGCCTAAGAAACCCAGACGCACAAAGACACCCAAGATAAGCTGAAAACAACGTATGCCCCCTAGACTAAGACAAGAGTCAATTCCAAGCTAGGAGAGGCAAAGCGAGAAGTGGAGCGAATGAGCACCACGCAAGACTGATAGACATAGGTGCAAAGGGTCTCAAGCAGCACCTGTTTCTAGGTTTTCACCACTTGATAGATTTTTGCAATTTTTTCAAGACTCTTTTTATAATTTTTTTTTATTTTTGCTACCAAGGCGCCTGTTTCCAGGTTTTCACCAAGGCACTTTTTCAATATTTTTTTTTAATTATTTTTTGATTTTTTTGGATTTTTTTGGTGAGACATCAAAGCGCCTATTGCTAGGTTTTCACTAGGATGCTCATTTTTTTAGTACTTTTTATGCTTTTTAGGATTTTTTCAGCATCATATATGAAATTTTTTGAAATTTTTTCAGGATCAATAAGTATGTACAAAGGATGCCCCCAGACAGAATGGGCATCAAACTCCCAAGCAAGATCACATCGTGTAGTCCCAATGTCTACCAAGGTGAGGGACAAGAGGGATGAGCAAGCTGGCGAAAGAGATGGAGGAAAGGAGAATGAAGGCGAATGGAGGGAAGAAATCCTCAAGGTCAAACTCCTCAAGAGTACCCAAGCTAAGGAAAAATTATCATGCAAAGCACATTTGGATAAGCAATGAAAAGCTAGCATAGGATAAGCCTCAAAAGCGTAATGCCAAAGAAGGAAAGGATGAAGTCCAAAAAAGTAGACATGTCAAGAGACCTCATAGCATCATGTTTTACTCTTTTTATTAGATCAAGACCAAAGGGGAAAAAGATAGCGAAAGGCTAGAATGAAGGGAGAAAAATAGATATGAAGGCTAAACATGAATGGAATGAAAGCAAGATCATCATAAAATAGCTCATAAGATAGCCAAATGTTCATGTATAGTTCAACCTTGTCAAGATCAAAGATGGAAGATGAAATAGATGAAACATGTAGAAGAACTACGCATGATGCCTGATTACCAGGTTTTCATCACGGTACTTATCCAAGGTGCCACAAGGGAGTGGTTTTCACCATAGGACAAATTTATTTCTCTTTACTTTTGACTTGATGACTGTGATACTTGATTGCTGATTCAACCTTTTTTGTTGCTAGTTCACTGGTGGAAGAAGTAACAGGTATTGATGCGAGATGAAATGAAGTGACTGGTCCAACAACATTTATGTGAGAGGTATCATCTCTAGTGACAAGAGAAGTTGAGCCTATAGGGTAGGCTCCAAAAGTAGCTAGATCTAGATTCATCATAGACAGACCAAAGTAGTCCACTAAGGCAATACGGGGAACAAACTCATCAGACCCTGCACGAGACTCATCGACTACATCGGGATGGTTACAAGAGGCATGAACTACATCAACATCCATAGCTGTCATGGAAGAGGCTTAAGATGCCGAGAAGTAGAGATACTCATGTCATTAAGTGATAGATCACCTCTTTGTAGCAGCTGTGCAATGTTGCGACATTGTCTATCATAGTGCAATGATTCTTTAGGCACATAGGTTCTAGACATAGAGGCCTTAGCCATATCATCAGTAGATATACATTCTTCTCCCCAAAGAAGTGAAGTAGAAGGAAGATCATCTCCCATTTGAGCCATAGTGTGTAGTGGTGACTCATCTATATCTGTGTCTGAATTACTGAGCATGGGAGTATTTCTAGAATCCTCTCTATAGATCCACTCTTGAACAACTTGTTCTTCTCTTTATGCTTCTAAAGGAATGGATGAAGGAACAAAAGTATCAAAGATCACCATAGCAGAAGTGGAAGGCTTCATGTTATCAGAAGGTTTCCCATATGACCTAGGAGAAACAGTTATAGAAGCAAAGGAACCCAGCGTATATTCACCAATACCAAGGCTCATCATCTTAAGTGATTTCTCAGCAGCAACTAGAGACGTACTAGGATCAACAGTAGGTTCATTGTGAGGGACAAATTTTTCAGCAGCAGCAAGAGCATTAATAGCAATAGTATGGTCTCTAGGAATCACAACTTCAGTGCCATTGTATGGAAATTTGACGCACTGATGATAAGTGGAAGGAACAGCCTGCATGTCATGAATCCAAGGACGACCCAAAAGAATGTTATATGTGAGTGGGATGTCCAATACTTGGAAGTTAATATCTTTTATGACAGGGCCCACTCGGACAGGCAACGTGACAAGACCTTTGGAAGATCTTTCCACTTCGTCATAAGCTTTTTATAGTAATCTTCTTCTTAGAATCCACAAAAAATTCTGACAAACCCAACTATTGTATGACATTGAAAGAAACAATATTTAATCCTGCACCATTGTCTATCAGGACTTGGCAGACGCGGGTGTGATAGACTAGAACTTCAATGTGTAAAGCTAGATTATGAGGGTGAGCAATAGATATGTCATCTTCTGCAGAAAAGGAGAGAGATAGCAGAGATGAAATGTGGTTGACCATAGCCTGGAATTGATCTGGATCAATGTCATTGGGAACACATGTTGTACGTAGAGCCTCATCAAGAATCTCTCTATGCGAAGGGGATAACCGAAGCAAATCAAGGATAGATATATGTGCTGGTGTCTTTTGCAAATGTTGGACAAGATCATAGCTCGGGGTGGCTGAAGGAGTTGCTTGTTTGGAAGGCAAAGCTTGCTTGGGATCTTGCGCAGTTTTAAGGACAATCTTGGTTTTCCCCCTAGTAACAGCATTCAGTGTCTCACTTCGGGAAGATGAACTACCACGTGTTTGCAAGACCAACTTTGGCTTACCATGATTGGCTTTATTATCATCTTGAGACCTCATCATTAGAATACTCTCAACGGGCTCTACCATGTTGATCACAGGTGTGTCAAAAGTATATGTATAGTGGATCTTAGCATCATGATTCTTCTTATGTGCTTGAGAGGTTTCCCCCTTATCATGCTTAGGTAGAGGATCTTTGAAAGCTGTGTGATCAGAATTTTTAGTTAAGCCATCAGTGGAGATTGTGTCGTTCTCAATAAGATCCTGAATATCATCCTTAAGCTTAAAACAATTGTCTATCAGATGTCCCTTGTTTCTGTGATAATGACAATAATGATCCTCTCGCCACCAATCAGGCTTATTTAGCAGATCCCAGTTACCAGGTTTATCAGGAAGTGTAAGATATCCATTGTCAACCAAAGTCTTAAGGATCACATCATAAGGTTCTGCCAACTTGGTATAGACTTGCTTTCGAAATGACTTCTTAGGCTTATCTGCATATTGAGGTTTAGGAGCACTGTGAGCATTGGTAGCTTCTTGTTGTTTTGCTGCATAGATAGCATTGGAGAGATTGAAAGCAGGCTCTTTAGCTTTAGGGGCATCTACAACCCCATCATTGACAACATACTTATTTTTATTCCAAGGTTTGTTCTTGTCTTTGCCATTGCCTTTAGCATCTTTATTAATAACAATATCCCCTTTTCTTATAGCTACATCCTCAATCCACTATGCACTTTCAACCATGTCATTGAAAGAGGAGAACAGTTGTTTCCTTAGATCATAATACAACTCAGGCACAAGAGTGTTGACAAAAATATTAATCTTTTCCCTTTCGGGTAGCTGACGAGGATATCGAGAATACAATGACCTCCAACATTGCATATAAGTAGCAAATAATTCTCCTTGGTTTTGTCTCAAAGCACCAAGATCTACCATGGTGATAGGTTGTTGGATATTGTATGAATAGTGTTGTGTGAAGCACATAGCCAACTCATCAAAAGTCTTCAAAGGAGGTGTCAACTTTGCAAACCATTCTAAAGCTTGTCCTCTTAAGCTTCGAGGGAATAATCGTAGAAGAAATGTGTCTTCATGAAGAAAGTCCATACTAAGAGCATAAAAGTGACGCACATGGTCATGAGGATCTCCATCTCCATCATACTTGTCATATTTGGGAACCTCAATATCCCTAGGAAACGGGACCATGTATAGACTTTTATCAAAAGGAAGAGCACAAATTGATTCTACAAAAGAGACCTTTGGAGGCTCTCTTTCTATTGCCATTTGGGTAAGGCATTGATTTGTCCGACGTAGTTCTTCTTGAAGGACTTCCAATTCAGTTGGTACTCTTTGTTGGATAATTTGTCTGACATCATAGCCGGGAGGAAGCTTGTATCCTCTAGAAGTCATATATTGAAAATAATGATCGCCATTACGCTCTAAAAGCTTATGCATCATTTGTTGGGAGACCACATCTTGTTCAAATCTCATAAGATCCTCACTAAAAATCTCATCATTAGTCTCTGCCTCATGGTGAGAGGGAGGAGGTCTAGGAGGTGAAGAAGGCATACCAAAAGTAGGTCTTGGAGGAGATCTTGGTGGCGTGTTGTTTCCATTGTTGCCATTGATAAAAAGAGGTCTATGCTCATGATTACTAGTCTCAGGTTGCTCATGAAATGTCCCTCTATAAGCCATGCGCCTAGCAACATCCATCCTTTGTTGATTGTGTTCTTTGTCTAAGCGCGCTTGGTTATCCTTATGCTCAAAGTGTTCTTGCAAGCGTTGGAATTTTTCTTGTTCAGTCAAAGTGAGTGAGACACTGTCTGTGTTTTTGGGGGTCTTGAATGCATAAAAGAGGAAACCTCCTTTGTACCATGGGGTAGCCTTAGAATCCTCAGATTGGTTAGAACTAGAACTGTTGTTGCTAATGGGCACTCATGAGCGTCTAGTTCGAGAAGGTAACTGTGTATAATTGAACGGAGGATGACTCTCCTGCTCAAATTGAGACCGAGTTGTAAACGGCATGAAAAGAGATATTGGTTGACTAATAGAATGAGACAAAGTTTCTCAGATTTGAGATAAGCAAAGCTAATAAAGATCACTTGTCAAAGTAGAACAATAGAGAGATGGCTTGTCAAAAGCGCTCAAGCACTTACAGCAATCAATTGACTAAAGCCGAGCAGTGAGCAAGAAGCTCAATAAGCAAGTAGCTAGAGAGGTAACCGTGATGCGACAAGTGATCAAGAGTAGCATTTTTTAGACTCAAACCCAATAGTTTTAGCTCATTTTTTTCAGTCTAGAACAAATCTGAGCATGCAAATAACAGACTAGCTTCAGGTAAGAAAAGAAAAAGACACTCTATGACAGGTTAAAGTGCAAGTTTAGCAACTCCGGATTGCAATAGCAACAAGATAGCAAAAAGGTTCTGGGCAACACTTTCCAAGCAGACAAGGCGATATTTCTCAGTCAGGCGATACTAATAGTCTAGATGACCATTTTTAGGTGTATACATCAGCTAGTTTTTGAAATTGTCCTTTGTTAGATTCAGGTGCATATCCACGTTGAACCTCCTCTCAATGGTGGTCCACACTTCTTTTTTGAAGCCCCCGTCACCTTTTCTTCCAAGTTGTACTTGCTCGAGGAGCAAGTCTAGAAACTTTTGTTCCATCTCTTTGGTCCACATTATCTTCTTTGAGGAAGAAGATATTTGGCTCATGTTACCAGGTTCTTCCATGCTCATCATTAGTTCTTTGTATGACATGATGTGGATCAGTTGATCACAATGTACATATTGTTGTTAATGGTTTTAACATATTGTTGTTAATGGTAAAACCAACATGTCCAATACTTGCAGATACAAACAGAAGAAAAAGGAAACCATCATGTATATCAAAGTATTTTCATACATCAATTTAGTCAAATAAAACACATTGACCCATAAAAGTCCAATACTTGCATATACAAACAGAAGAAAAAGGAAAGCGTCATGTATATCAAAGTATCTTCATACATCAGTTTACTCAAATAAACACATTGACCCATAAAAGTCCAATACTTCCAGATACAAACAGAAGAAAAAGGAAACCATCATGTATATCAAAGTATCTTCATACATTGACCCATAAAAGAACAACTATTCTCGAGATCTGTAGTCTTCCAACATTCTACTTTCTATATCATCTTGAAATTGTGTCCATTGGTCTCTATCATGCTAAGACAACCCATATGTCTCAAGCACTGGTACATCTATCCCAGTACGATCATCTTCCTCTTCGGTACCAATTTATGATGGAATTTCATCCTCTATCGTAATGAAGTTGTGTAGTATGCAACATGCTAATACAATATGGGCTTGAGTCATGATAGAATAAGACATGGCATGCCTCAGGGTTGGAAAACGCTGCTTGAGAATACCAAATGTACGCTCTATTTCATTTCTAAGAGAGGAGTGCCGGTGGTTGAACAAATCTTGTCGAGAGTTTATTGGATTCTCTCTTGAAAACTCCTTCAGGTGGTAGTGTGTACACCGATAAGGAGCAAGAAATCCAGGTGCATTGGGATATCCAACATCCACTAGAAAATATTTTCCTACATAAATAAAGTAGATTGTTAAAACTTGAACCATTGATTGTACCCTTGAGTATATTAAACTATGATTTGGCTTGCCGGGGGGAACAACAAGAGGATTTGCTCTTGACAGAGCTAAACCTAGAATACGACTATCTACAGCAGACCCTTCCCAACCAGCAAGGTAGTATTAAAACTTATAATTGAAGGAACACACACCCATAACATTTTGCGACAAGTTGCCTTTTCTATCATGATATTTACCCTGCATGCCGACATTGATGGTGACTAGTATATGGGTTCCATCGATAGATCCAACACAATCCTATACAATATGATACAATCATCAATTGTACGGTCAACCAATAATATGATAAGGATAAAAATCCATACAAGAAATTTGTAACAACAGAAGAATTACCTTGAAGAACGAATCAAAACGGTCCGTCCCACTAATTTTAGGAGTGTTTGGACTAGGTGGTATAAAGCAATCCTCATGGAGTGCTAAGATAGCCCTCAACACCCTGTGGAAGTATCGACTGACTGTCTCTCCTGAGTGCCCAAAGTTGTGGGCAATCTTGTTGTTCCTCAGATTGTGGCCAAGGGTGTGGAGGAACATCAGAAGTTATTCTTCTAACGTCAAGTGTATTGTATTTGTCAAACTTCCTTTCAGCCTTAGGATAGTAGCTAGACGAAAGAAGGCTCCCCTACTCATGTGAATCTGATCATGACAATCCACATCGTTGGAATGAATAACCATTCTATAAAAAGAATTTCCTCTTCTTAATCGTTTACCCATTTGTGCACTCCCTTCTCGGGCTACCACTACTTTGGCTACGGCAAGAAAAGCAAAAAAAGTTGTGAGAAGATGAGAATATGTGGTCTCCATAGCTACACATCCTAGAACATCAATATTCTCAATAGGATCCATCAATGGCCTGAAATGTGGACAAACACACTGATTTGAAAGAGGAGATATCTAGTATGAAGCACAAAGATAAAGTGTATAGTAGTACATAATGACAAAGATATGCACCCATCCATGACACAAAGCACAAAAATATACTTATAGATAGGATCCTGTGTGATGATGATAATCACCTTCATGAAATTAAGATCTAATAGCAACAATTGAAATTAAATACAATGCAAATCTAATTAAAATTGAAACTAAGATCTATAGCATCTCATGGCTCTCTAGAAAGAGGTGGTAAGTGAAGCTCTCAGCTCAAATCTCCACTAGTGACACTTCTAAAACAAAAATGTATGCTACTATGCTTCTATAATGCTTCTACAATGATAGTTCTAGCTCAAATTGACAAGATATAATGCAAAATACTCTAAATTGCTCTTAGAATGTTCTCAATTGCCTATAGTAACAATGCTTTGCAAATGAATTTCTAAGATATCAAATGCTCTCAAAATGCTCCATATTCATAGAAATTCCCAAGGGTAGGGGGTGGAGTGAAGTAATCATGATTTACCTTAGGTTGAGTCAAATACTTTGCTTTGTTCATAAATAGGGGGACAATTTAAAGGTTTGTCTCAAAGCTTTGGACACAAGGACAAGATTGAGTGGTTGAGATTGAAACTTTCAAATGAGTGATTGAGATTAATCTTTTTTGAGTGATTTATGTCTTTTTGTCCTCAATTCTTATTGGTTGCTCAATTTTGTTGAAAGAAATTAGGAATTATTAAATTTAATTAATTAATTAAATTTAGCCATGTAAGGGTAATAGGTTCATTTTGATTTTTTATTTAAACAACTATACAATTAATTGATTAAAATCAATTATGTAGTGTTTTTCGCCCCTTTAAGTTTTGATTTAATTATTTAACCTCATTATTTGATTTTTCCTTTGCTTTAGTTGATTTTGTCCAACTTTATTTAATTATGTCCATTTTAATTGATTTGATCCTTTTTTTATTGAATTAGTGCATTTTGATGATTTCGAGCCATTTTATTGATTTTTGGGCCCATCGTGGGGCCCTAGGCCTCATTTTATCATTTTGGTCATATATTGCATGCTTGTATTGTCACTTTTCTGTGAATATTTTGCAAAAAATAGGTGAAGTCACGCATACAGAAGATTGACTCACACTTACAGTCATTCTAATGATGCTTACGATCTCTGTTCTGACGCTTACGATCTTTGTTCTGACACTTACTAGCTGATAACTCATGCCTGTGAGATAAATAGTTCAGCCTTTCTACAGAAAGTCATGCCTGTGATTTAGGAAGTATCGCTTATCTGCAATCCGTTATCACCTATCATCAGCCTTTACTCCACAATTTACAACAACAGTCACGCTTATAATTTTCTTATTCACGCTTACTATTGATTAATTGTCGCGTAAGATCAATCATTTTCCACAATTTTCAATATTGCTTACGCTTAGCAATAAACTGTTTACGCATACCAGCATTTAAATGATGCGTACCAGCATTTCAATGACACGTACCAGCATTTAATTGACATGTACCAGCATTTAAATGATGCGTACTAGCATTTAAATGATGCGTAAAAATATTTCAGTCGCGCATAGTAACTTTTTAATGACGCGTACTAACTTTTTAGTGACGCCTATGACTCTTAAAGTTATGCCTACTAACAATTTGTTCATGCTTATTAGTTGGATAATGTCACCTGCTATCTGTTGTCTTTATTTACTGTTAAATTGATTAAATCATTTGTCTAACTCTTTGTTTACATGATTTGACAGTAAATGAGCAATCACAGAAAGGTACAGAAGTCAAAAAGCAGATTTAATCAAGAAGGAAAGGTGTTAACAAAGACAATCAAGAAGGAAAACATTGCGCACATCAAGGTTTTTCTTGAGACAACACAAGAGGAGGACAATCAGGTATTCCAGAATTATATTGCAATTATTGAAGCTTACAAAATGAAATTTGTTTCTCTCAATTGGATCTTTAGTCCTTCGTTCAAGTTTTTCTTTAAAAATTTGCAAATAAGGTGCCTAAAGTTCATACATAATTCTTTTCTTCATCAATTTTGATTTGGTTTCCCCTCATAGTTTTTGCTAGTGTTGACTAACTTGCTGGTGGACAAGCATACTTGGAAAGATTTATTGCCAAGGTAAGGAAATAAAAATAATGAAATCAATCAAAAATGCCCCTAACTTCAGTTAGCTACAAGAAAAATGTAAGCCTAAACTAGTCAATATTTTCCTTAGCTTGTGGCAGTGGTGCATTTAAAATCTAGTAATTAAGAAGGATTAAGGAATCAAACACATAAATCAAAGCCCCTTGTTTGTGGAAGAGAGTAGAAATACTCAAATCTCTATAGTTAGTGGGTGAAAGAAATTGAACAAAATTGTCTATTGTGTTTGGGAACTAAAGGGAAAGTTAGGGATATGGTCTTCACCTTTTTGGTGAACCAAATTCTCAAAAAATTGACCTTAATTCTATTTTCCTTGCTTTGAATGAACATGCTAGAGAATTAGTGGGCTCGCCTCCCAAGTTGCGCCTTAACGAGGCCGATGAGAGGGACAGCCCAAAGTGGGATACGCTCACTTTTTCTGCGGGAATCCAACCCACTCTAAAATGAAACGCATGCATCCTTAATGGGGTGTGTGACAAACAGATTTTAAATCTTTCAAACTTCCTCTAGTAATCCTCACAGATTGGGCAAAATCGTACCTTGGTGCGTGTGGGAAACCCCTTAACATACTTGGGGGATGAAAGTTTAAGATCTATTTGAATAGAATCCACAATAAATCCTTGATAAAGTAGCAAGACCACCTTATAGAGTCAAAATGATAAAAGCCAAATTTGACTTTAGTTAGGCTGCTTGGTATTCTTTCTTGTGTTATACTTGTGGAAACGATCGAGAATATACACATTAGATTTTTTTAGGGACATGATGAAAAATTGATGTGTGTGTTGCGATTGTCCTCTATTTTCAAACAAGGAAATTTCATAAGACCTGATCTTAAACATTTAAAAAATTCAAAATTTACAACCTAGTCAGCAAAGTGCCGCCTGTGCACAGAAAAATACCGCCTATCAGAGGCAAAGTCATGCCTGTGACTTTTATAAAAACACGTATCAACAGAGAAATGACACCTATCACCTATTGAATCACGCCTATTAAAACTGGAAAATCGCTTATCAATAGCAAAGTGCCACCTAATTCAATACCAGTTCACGCATATAAATATTTCAATCACGCCTACACTCTAGCAAGTGCCACCCAAAAATAAAGAAGGGAAAATAGTGGACATTTCTCGAGGGTTTGGAAAAATTTTGAAGTCGTGTTTGGATACCCTTTGCGGAGATACTCCTTATCAGTGCAGCAAATAGATCATATTCCTGAAAAAGATTTATAATGATGGAACTATTTGAGAAACAAATCAATCCTAGTATGGAGCATAATTATCGAAATCAAGATCAGAATCTCCATTGGAATCAAAATGATGAGGTGTCTAAAGAAGAAGTTTCAAAAGCAATCCAAGATCCCATGTTTATGGAAATAATGGGATTAATTTTGAATAAGGATAAAGAAGCATATTTCATGAAGTTAGCTCAATTAGGAGCTAAGCTTCCTCATGATTTTGACACATCAATCTTGAGGGAGAATGAGGAAAAACAAAAAGATACATCCTCTAAAAAGCCATCATTAAGATCAATGTGTCCTTTTCTTTATAATGATATGCCATCCATATCTTCATTTTCCTCACATCAGAATCTCCATTGGAATCAAAATGATGAGGTTTCTAAAGAAGAAGTTTCAAAAGCAATCCAAGATCCCATATTTATGGAAACAATGCAATTAATTTTGAAGAGGGATAAAGAAGCATACTTCATGAAGTTGGCTCATTCAGGAGCTAAGTTTCCTCATGATTTTGACACATCAACCTTGTGGGAAAAGGAGAAAAACAAAAAGAGACATCATCTAAAAAGTCATCGTTAAGGTCAAGGTGTCCTTTTCTTTATAATGATGGGCCATCTATATCTCCATCTTCCTCACAAAAGGAAGCATTTAAGAATAACAAACTTATCTTGGATCAAGGGAAATTTCATGATCAGCCTATTTGTGATCAAGGTAATAAAGAGTGTGAAGAGAAAAGTACCACTCTCAAGCAAGATCTAATGCACAAACCTCTGCATAGCAAGGTTTCTCCCATAGCTTGTAGTCCTTTCATCTTTCATTCATCTCCCAAAGCTTCACAACTATCCAAAGTGCCTCCATCAAAGAATGAGCCTAATGATGACACTTTTCACATTGACTATGTCTACCCTCAAGGGCTACCTCTAAAAGAAACCCAAGCTAACTTACATCTTGCTGCAAATCATTTCCATGCTTCAAAGATCTTGGACCCCAAAGGTTCATGTGCTTCAATGCCTATTATACTCATTCAAAAGGATCCCACATTATTCTTCCAAACATCCCCCACACATATCCAAACATCTACCTTTTCCTTAGAAGTGGCTCCATGTCAAGAGGATAATTCAAAGAGAAAAGAAACAAATATCGATAAAGATCAAGATCAAGATTATATACAATCCCCTCCCATATTTGATGAAGGTCCCATATCTATAGAACCCTGTGATGATCCCCTTGCATCCTTTCATGTCTTCCAAGATGATGTCCTTCCATTCCAAGAACAAAGTACTCTTCACAGTTTCATATTTTCTCCACTTCCCAAGCAAGATCAAGATATCCCTTCCACAATTTCCAATGAGCATATTGAAAATCAAGAGCAAAATACCCTATCTATACCCTTCGAAGAGCCTTGTCGAGATCAAAGTATCCCATCATTTCCTTGTCATATTCCTCCATGTTCACCTCAAGAAACCATCATTCTTCCAAATCCCTTGCAAGATAATAAATCCCTTCAAGCTTCAGTTGATCCTATCAGGTGTTCCTATCAAAGCTATTCATGAGCCTATTGGTATAAAGATAAATCTTAAAGATGGGAACCTTGGCAATGCAGCTCTTTTCAAAGATGTTGATATCCCTTTCACACCTTATATCCCTCCATTCAAACATAACCATATGCCTTCACTATCCTCCAAATCCATTTTGGGTTCCTATGTCCCAAAATAAAAGTCTTCATCCCTTCCATCCATATTAGATCCATATATTCCTCCATCAACCATTCATATCATCCCTAGCTCTCCATTCACTTACCCTACCATGTATCCAAATCAACAAAGGCACACCTACTTGAAGAATGTCCAAACACCAATCCATATGGACCCTCCATATTATTCCTATTCATCCACAATTCCTAAGTCTTTTGGAAGCAATGTTGATGTGCAACATAAAAATCATAAATTCAAGAATCCATATGAGTATCAAAATCACAATGTCCCATCTAATTGACATGTGAATGAAAAGAAAAATGAAATATCCAAAAGGCCGCAAAGGTCCACCAAGCAAAATGAAAAAGCAAATAAAATGTGGGTTTCTAAATCCCTCATTGAAGAAACGCATTCAAAAGCATCACAAAAGAAAGAAGAATCAAAGACTACGTGGATTTCCAAGTCACTTTTGAAAGACTTGCACACAAAAGAAAAATCAAAATTGACACTCAAGCTTCCAAAGGCTTCCATTTCGTCTCCTTCCAAACATCTTCCACTTTCCAAGTCTAATTTGGGTTCCTATATCCCAAAATCCACTACCTCAAAAAGATCCTCACCTCCTTCATCTATCGTTCCTCCATCATTCCACCACTCTTCAAAGTGTGTGTCGAAGTTGATCTTGCCAACATTTCCGTTTACAACATACCTTCTTCTTATCCTCACATTCATTTTCCAATGCATACTTTATGTACTTCCATCCCTCTTATCAATATCTTTGAGCATCCTAGTCATACCCATGGTTTATTATAGCATATCTTTCAAAGGAGCATTGTCCAAAGATTTTGATGTTGGAAAAATATTGAAAAATACAAAAAAAGAGAAAAAAAGTGCCTTGGTGAAAACCTAGCAATAGGCACCTTGGTGGCAAAAGTAAAGATAAACAAATCTATATACCATGATGAAAACCTGGCAAATAGGTGTCATGCGTAATTCTTCCTTCTTGCACTCTACACTTGGGGGCAAGTTTCATTCATGCTATCCACCATCTTCCTATCATTTATCTCACTTTCATCCATATTTCCTCTCTCACCTTTCATCTTGACAAGGTTGAACACATTCATGAGCATTAAGTATCTTGACATTCGTTATCCTTTCCATCAGCTTATGTACTTATTGCATCCATGTAACCCTATCATGATCTTGCTTATCCAAAATTCACCTTCATTATTCCTTGACAGTCTTTCCATAATCCCAAAACATCCCTTCATAGACTCCATCACCCATTTACCCAGATTGTGTTATCTTATCCACATCTTACCCAAATTGATCCCTTGGTCTTGATCAAAATGAAGAACCTAAAATACAAAAATTGTTATCAAAGAACTTCTTGACATGTCCACTTCTTTTGGATCCCTCATTTACATGAAAACAAATTGTTATCCTATAGGCTATCTAGCACTGCATCATTGACTTCCATGGCTTATCCAAAAACATGATTCACATTGCTATATCATTTTTCCTTAGCTTGGGTACTCTTGAGGAGATGGTCCTACGGGTCACATTTACATGCTTCATCCATCAGGGCCTTTCCATCTCTAATCCATCAACTTTCAAATCTATCATTCATGTCCTATATCTTGCTAGATATTGGAGCAAACCAATGTGATCTTGTTCGAGAGTTGGTAATTTCTTGCATAAAGTGCTTTGAGCTACATCTTGCATAAACCAAGGTTTTATATATTTTGGAAGTTTGCCCAAGTTCAACATTTTTCCTATCCAATCAAGGGCATTTGATCTTAATCAGTGGATTTCAACAAACAGGCATCAATTCACATGATGCAATGCATTAAACTCAAGCGGATTCAAATAGTGCTACATTTGATCACACATCAAAGAGACTTATCAGAGCTTCAGAAGAGAGATTTTTTTGTTGAACCTTTGATGGATATCATTGTTCACACCCAAGTATTTTGATCCTACAACTTGATCCTTGAACATTCATTGACTTTATTATTCGGGATTAAAAATTGACAACACCTAAAAGATCAAAATGTTTGGAAATTCTATTTGAAAATCTTGATACATTGCAAAACACTTGAAGCTTTCTTTTGATAATCTTTATAGGAAATTGACTTTTATCACATCTCTTTAGCTAATCAATGATGTTTCGACTAGACTGGCCATGATGGAGACATGATATTTTCTTGCCTTTGAGTGACTGTTTTGAGGAAGATCCATCAACTTATAGGAATTCATCTAACGACATGGTCATCAAAGAACCATCGAGGACTCTCACATAAGAGGAAGAATTGACCTTTGTTTGTTTGCAACATTGAATCCATTGAAACCAGTATTCATACTTCCATAGTTGGTCATTCAACTAGTGAGGGTTGTACTAGTTTCCAAAAAAGGTTACCAAAAGGCAATATAAGGCAGTATTCATATCATCGTGATGTGGTCAGTGATGGTTGTACTTGCTTTCTGGTCCCAAAATGCTCAATGATGAAAATATATCTCTATGGCATTTCTTTGCTAAAAGCTAGTGACACTTAGTTGCATTGCATTGCATTTTCATGTTAGATTAAGTGCATTGGTTTGTAGTTATTTTTCCAAAGGAAAAGGGGTTCAATTAATTGTCTTGATCAATCAAAAAAGGGAAAATCAAAGCAAAGTCCATATCATCATATCAATGTTCATAACATCAAAGATCCAACAATCTGTATATCAAGATACAATATCAACGACAAAATGATACATTTAAGTCCTCATCAATAAAACATCAACATGATGCAAAATCAACAACAAGGCAAATCCATAAATCTAATATCCAAGAAGTTAGGGACCGTATGTATAACTTACGAAAATGTGCTTGTTTTGCAAATCAAGGGAATCATATCAGTATACCATATCAATGAATCATTTTAAGTCAATCAATCCTATCAAAATCAAAATATCAAGCAATCAAACCCAGTACCATTTGTTCGTGTCTCTATGTCTTGAGAACGAATTATCAGTGACCTACCTATCAGTTTTACTATCCTATCAGATTGACAAATCACATTCATTGGTACTATTACCCTGATATCCTAATCACTTGTTTGCTTAACTACAACAGACCTAGCTATCTTGGAAGTTCAATCATTCATCCAGAGACATCAACAACATTTTATTAATCATGGTTTTTTTATATCAACATATCAATCAAACCAGGGCATATTCTTGAATCATGGCATATCATCAATGTTTTTCAGAAATGAAAACATATTGGGATCAATCAAACATAATCAAATTTTTCAAATCAAGAAATTAATATGTTTTAATTTCTAAGGGGGCATCAAGGTATCAAATCGAAGTTGCAACCAAACATCATGGAATCAGTGGGGCATCAAAAAAATCTGTATTATCAGAGACAACAATCATATCAATATCATTATCAGGGGCAGCAATCAATCAGTATCAGAGGCATATCAGGGAATCAGTAATTAGGACCTAAAAGCAATCAAGACTCACAAGAATCTTTGAATCAATGTTCTTCGCACATCAATTCAAAAAGGGGCATTTGTAGACATGCAAAAATGGACAAAGTGCTTTTAAATTGCAAAAATCAATAAAATGGCTCGAAATCATCAAAATGCACTAATTCAATCAAAAAGGGATCAAATCAATTAAAATGGACATAATTAAATAAAGTTGGACAAAATCAATTAAAGCAAAAGAAAAATCAAATAATAAAGTTGAATAATTAAATCAAAGCTTAAAAGGGCGAAAAACACTACATAATTGATTTTAATCAATTAATTGTATAGTTGTTTAAATCAAAAATCAAAATGAACCTATTACCCTTACATGGCTAAATTCAATTAATTAATAAGTTCATTTTGATTTTTTATTTAAACAACTATACAATTAACTGATTAAAATCAATTATGTAGTGTTTTTCGCCTCTTTAAACTTTGATTTAATTATTTAACCTCATTATTTGATTTTTCCTTTGCTTTAATTGATTTTGTCCAACTTTAGTTAATTATGTCCATTTTAATTGATTTGATCCTTTTTTTATTGAATTAGTGCATTTTGATGATTTCGAGCCATTTTATTGATTTTTGCAATTTAAAAGCACTTTGTCCATTTTTGCGTGTCTACAGATCCCTACCAATCTCCATCATAAATATGTATTATATATGTCCTCATTTCTAAATGATGCACACCTTAAACCAATGGTATCATTTATGTTTTAGTTTCAGTTCTGCCTTCTAATAGATAAAATTTTTAAATACTACTGAATATGTGTAACTTTTTAGATTACGTGTGTAATTTTTTAGATTACGTGTGTAATTTTTTAGAATTCAGTTATAATCAGTATTAAGTGTTAACACTATTAATCAATGTTAATAAAGAAAAGAACACCCATATGCTGCCACAAATAGAAATGCTATAAATTTATTACCAGTCAAAGGATAACCAGCAAAGGAAAATAAATCTAAAGACCCTAGTCTTCAAAGGAAAGGGCTTAGACAAATAATCACTGTATGAAGGCGGAATCATAAATTGGCTCAAAAGCGGGAACATCAATGGTTAGCTCAATAAAAGATTAATACATTATGATTTATTGGCTAAGACAATGAAAAGCATAGCTTGTCCTTAATAACATCCTCTCACATAAAAGAAAACATATCTTTTGTTTAAATACATTGACATTATTATTTTCCCCAAATATTTGCCAGAATATGTCAGTGTTCACGATTATCAATTATGAACAGTCTCATAATTGATCCAGTAAATGAGCACAAAATTACATGGAAAGATAGACTCTCAACAAATAAGGGTAGACTAAGTCTTAGTAAAAAGTGTATGACATTATTATTTTCGGTTTTCGCACTACTATATCTACTCGGGGGAGAAACAAACGAACTACAAATAGAATGAATTACATGCTGCCAACTCTCTCATAGAGATAATACAACAGTAATTAGAAGGGATAACCGTCCATCCAAATTCAAAGATTCAGATTTAATAAAGAAGAGTAACAAGAAAAGAACAGACTACAGATCAGAGAGGGCGATGTAATCATATGAATATGAGACAATCTGCAACAGGGATACAATTAGATTTGCAATCATTCATCTGAAATAGCACCTAATGTGATATATCTCCATTGATACTATCATACCAGATATAGGAGAACCAATTGCTAAGCAATACACCTCTATCACACATATATATCAACTACATCATTATACATGATTATATATCAGAAGTAGTAAATCTCTATCACTATACGTAATAGCAAGATCATACTTCACAGCATATTCCATATTGACATATTAATTTAAAGAATCAAGATCTATATTATAGTGCATAGATTCTGATGAACAAATCTAATATAGTGATCTCTATTAAGCCTAATCTCCACTACACATTCCAATTTCAAGATTTAGATAAAATAAGTATGCAAAGTTGAAGTTATTATCCTGAGAATTCATGCCACCCAAGCAAGGGACATTACAGGGATAACAGTAATAGCTAGTCCAAAGTTACACAGTAATTCTATTTCCCTTCACAGTCCAAAGTTACACAGTAATCAGTGTTAAACTACCTAAAAAAAGACAATCAGTGTTGCTTGCTAGTGTTAAGACTGAGGAAAGAACACACACGAAAGATAAATCACTGAATACCCCACGCACTTTTCATACCAAAAAAAACTTTACTCCCTTAAAGTCTACATACATAAGCCCAAGTAACCGATCTGTAGCCATTAGTGTCCTTGAACAGTTGATTTCATTTTTCTTGATGTGCTTCATCTCATAGTTTAGATCATATGAATTTGATCACATTTCAAATTTTGAAATTTGAGGCTCTCGTTCTTCATCACATTTTCTATTGTGTTGCCCATTCTTTGTTTTACTCTCTACATAAGACTTACCTACAACATGAATACTCTATGTCTTCATAACCGTTTGGATATGCACTGGAATATGTTGCGCACTAGCATCAATCATTTTAGAAAATCCATGTTTACATGTGGTGGGTGTCATGTTAAATATTTGATGTAAGTAGTTATTGTGTTGGAGTCGATATAGTGATTGTTTGGGATTTCATTATGTATACTCGAAGTTATCATGCCTTATAAAGGAAAAACAAGAATTGGAAGAAGTAGAAGATAAGACTCTTAATGAAGAACTAAGTAAAGGTCATGAAATGGAAAAAAATATTGAACAAATGAATTCATCATTAAAGGAAGCTGGAATGCATTCCACTCAAACTTTCCAAGAAGTTTCTCCAGAATACGAACTTTTGTATTGCCAAGATAAACTTAGTCCATTTATGGAAACAATTGTTATTTCTGAAGGATATAATTTTGATATAGATGAAGAACGGGGAATTAGTGTAGGGTAGTTAAAAAACAAACCAATAAACTCTATCCAGGATTAGAACTCCAGATTCATTTCCTAGGAATAAGGAAATACTCATTGGCATTTTTGTGGGAAACCAGACCAGACTTGAATATTGCAAGATACAATTGTTTTCCTCCAGAAAAATGGATTCCATTTACAACAGAGATTATTTTTGGAAATGGTAAACATATATCCAATTATTTGTGCAGAGCAACAATTGAATTTACAAATGGCCACCAAGATGAATTAGATTTCATTCACTATGAAATAGATGGATATGATGGAGCAATAGGAAGCCATGCAAAGAAAAATTGGGAGCCTATCCTGATCACTAAAAATAGTATTGTTCTTAATGGACATTCTATCCCAAGGCTTCAACATGAGTATGCTTACACTAATAAAAATATTGAATCCAAGCCAAAGAAACAGAAAAATACTATTTGAATAACCAAGAAGTTTGAAAGCATACAACCTGCAATAGATCAGATCAAAGATGATGTTGAACTGTCAGAAATGCCAAAAGATCTGAAAAAGCACAAGTGTAATCTTGTCTTGAGGATACCACTTAAGAGGGATGAGAATGGTAAATAACTCCTACCCAAAGCTAAAGACAATTATTTTCTAATGAGTCCTTAGGAGACATAAATGTGTAAAAAGGAAATTGAGGATTTATTGGCACTTGATTTAATCTCTCCATCTTCATCACCATTTTCATGTCATGCAATGTATGTTCCCAAATTTGATGAAAATGACAATGAACTCATTGAAAAGAGACTAGTAGTAAATTACAAGCCTTTAAACAACTATTTACAAGATAATCAACATCCTCTACTAGGCAAAGATTATATTTGGCAAACTATTCAAGGAAGTCATATTTATTCAAAATTTGATCTAACGAAAGGTTTTGGCAGATTGTTGTTCACCCAGATGACAAGTACAAAACAACATTCTCTGTACCACAAGGCTTGTATGAATGGAATGTTCTACCATTTGGTATTAAAACAACCCCCGATATTTTTCAACATATGGATATCATCTTCTGTAAAAATAAACGTTCTTTTCATGTTCTCCCTTACCATAAAAGTTAATTTGGGTCTTTCATTTTATGCTCTAGCTACACAAATTACTTATTCGAATTGAAATAATTTGCGAGTTCATTTTCCTAATCAAGCCCACCGTTCTCGGCTTCAAATTTAGGGTTTTTTAAAAATGTCGAATTCAGAGATTTGTAGAGAGAGATAATTGTAAACATTTCTATGCCCTGTATGTAAAATAGGGTTTCTCTCTACAAATCTCTGAATTCGATTTGCTCATTTCTACCTCCGCCTCAGTCTTCTAGTCTAAAAACTACCAAAGGTAGGAAAAAGTACAACAAAGTGTGAACAAATGAAGCAGAGGTAAACATTGCAGTAAGCACATAGTCCACAATAGACTCGTTTTGCATAAACAAAGATTTCCCATAAGAAATGACATAGATTCGTTTGCAAAAACTTCCACAATAGACTCGTTTCGCATAAACAAAGATTTCCCATAAGAAATGACATAGATTCATTTCCAAAAACTACCTCATTCTATAGAAACCCTGTTATTGCAGGAGAAACTTGATTCTATAGAAACCCTGTGAGAACGGACGCGAAAATGAGGAAACCGACTGAAAACTGAGGCGCGAGAATGAGGAAACCCTCCGAAAACCGAGGCATACGCGAAAATAACTCAAACCCAGTTTCAAAACCCCAAAAATGAATCTCAGAAGATCACGAACCAGACGGCCAAACTAAATGTGGTTCAAAATTTTCCAAAACCAAAATATGAATTCGAATTCCACCTTTTGGGTGGGAAGATAGTGCCGCCCATTTTGGTGGTATAATCTGATTTTGATTGACGAAACCGAAATTTCTCTTTGGCATCCCAAACAGTGGATTGGGCGAAAAAGTGGAAGTTCCGCACCCAATTCCACCGGTATTCCTGCAACCAAACGGGGCCTAAGAATGAAGGGAATCCATGGGCTTGAACAAGAAAATACCAAAGTTTGGAGATGAACAACTCGTTTACATGTAGAAGACAAGTGATTTCAATGAATAAAGAAGCTAATACATTGCCAATAACAGAGTTTTAATAGGAAATCATCAAATACAATAAAAAATACATATTCAAAGGGAAACTCCAAGATCTAGAGGTAGAGTAATTTGGAGTTAACCACAAAAAAATCTACTGCTTATTTTCTATTCTTGAATTCCTCTTTTTTAGAGATTTGATTCTTTATTTAGAGGTCTTTATTCATTGTTCTCCAAAGTTTTAAATGCTCTCGCTGTGGGTTTCATTTCATTGTTCTTATAATCGAGGGTTTTCTTTTACCTTCCTATTTCAATAGACTGGTGTAGTGTCAACTTTCAGGAGATTCTCATATTCATCAAGGAAGTTTTGATGTCCCTCATTGTACTTCCAGTTTTGATTAGTTATTTATAATATCTAGATTCTACAAGGTTACACACACAGGTGAAAAGGGTAGATATAATGAACAACAATCATTGACACATCACAAGAGCAATAGATATATTATAAAAATATCAAAGCACAATGATAAGATCAAGGTAGTGATACATGAGGGAACAATGATTGACTGACATGATAGTAGGGAGTAAATATTGCTGGAAGTAGTGCCAATGGAGTAATGCAAAAAATACAACCCCGACAGTCAAAGTCAGAAGCATCATAAAGAATGGATAAATTTAGAGAGTAGTGACAGAAGTATGACTGTCAAATTACTGTCACAAAACAAAGTAAAGGCAGTAGAAAAAGCACCAAATAATAGTCATTAAAGTACCAAACAATGATTAAGGATCAAGATTAGAAATGATTGTTACATACCTCAAATGTAGTAATATGCCATGCTATGCCAGTGCCATTGCAGAGTGGTGACAGTAATGTCCAATCTCAGATAACATGAATGTCTAAATAGTGGTCAAGGCATGTCTATGAATGGTAAAACAATCATAATCTGGAGAAGTCACAAAAAACAACAAAAGCATGATGAATAAGATGAACAATCGAAGATAGGGTATAGTCATAAGAGTGTTTTCAAAGAGAGTCATGATAATAGTAGTCCTAAGCATCCATTAGAAGATAGGTTACTAGTTCAGGTCTTTCTTTGACTGTATTGCGAGTTGTTTTACTATATTGTTGGTGTAATGGAAATGCTTAAACATGGAACAGAGGAGAGGTTCATACAAAGATGAAGTACAATCATGAATTCTATCACAATAATCACTTCTATTACAAGGTCCAAAAATGCATTCATTAGAGGTAAAGAATGCATAATCAATACGAGTATAAGATGGTCAGGATGTCCATTATATAATCAGTGATATGTGGAGGACAAGTAGTGTGACTGAGGCTCTGTGAAAGAGATATTCTTAGTGAATCAGTCATCCATAAGAGAAGCAATATGCAAAGAAAGGGGGTTGTCTATGGTAAAAAGAATAACAAATGAATGAACAAACTATAGTTCATTCAAATAACAAGTCGTCCAGGTATGGAGTGGAGTATTTATTCAATCAATATAGATATGAATAGAGCAGCCAAAGTGCCATGTAATGCAATGGTCGAAGAGCAGTCTTGTAAGCACAATGACAGTCATTTGTTGGTCAAAAGTACACTAATTTAAGCACTATCAAAAGAGTGGGGCTATGAATAATCAAACCATGATCAATAAGATATATGACAGTGACCAATTATAATGTATGGTCCAAAGTGAAATAGGTCTTTTAAGTATGACTGCCTTTTGTGGTTCTTTCACTTCCCTCAAGAGAAGATATAAATGTTTTAATAAAGGGATTGACTGTTCCAATTAGTTCATCAGCAAACCCTTACTCCCTTGTTCAAATGGACCACGCCCTTGACCCCTCTGGTCTACACAATCAATACCATGGACTGTCCTAAAGACAGTGACTCTGCAAGTTGTGATTCTCTAGTTGGGACAGTCATCACACTATTCCCCTAAGCACTATGGCTTTGCCTTGTCATCCACAAGAACCTCTACCATCACTCTAAACTCTTCTATACTCTGCCCATATCCATTCCAATCCATTGATCCAATCCATTCATACTTCTACACAAACAAATTAACTCACCAAAATGCTGTCATTCCAGGACAGTCATACCAAACCCTGCAACTTTGATTGTTTCACCCTCAAGATGGGATTCTCTGGCCCCTCCAAGCATCCTACTTGTGGTAGACACACATATCTTCAACCCCCTCAAGCCTCCATGGCCCAAACACACTTTAAGTATGGACAAAGCACTCAAACTTTTGACTGTGACAGTCAGCCCCCCCTTCCTCTGTGACAGCCCAGTCAGTCTTCCGGCTTTATAGCATATGAATTCAATGCATGGTTCTCTTCAAACCAACAGGGGTAGTCTAAAAAGTGTCTTCTATCATGTCTCCTCATAAAGAGTCCTTATTCAACATGTAACATTCAAGAAATTACATTGTACCCTCTCGGGTTACCCTAGGAGAGGGTTTTGACTATTTTTACCAAAAAATCGATTTCTCCTTCTATACAACTCCAAATGGGATAATTCCGCCACAAAAATCAAGTTAATTCATTCCTCTAACACCTCCAATCCATAATAGTTCAAGACAGATGCATTAAGGTGGCGTACAATGCAAAGAAAGTGACTGTATTTCTGGAAAATCAGAAAATTGCAGAATTAAAACATCATTTTATTACTTCAAACTTTATATATGCTTGTCTCCTTAACCAACCTGTGTTCTCTCCCCATTTTTCAATGTGAATAGGTCTCTTAAAGACCAAATTTCGACCAACCAACTTTGAAACTACTTTCAAACTCCCCCAAAACCGATTCTAACAGTCTAAAACCGACTGTCTACTAAATAGACTTATTACAAAAAGTTGTAAATGTTGTCAAGTTGACAACTCGACAACTAAAAGCCCCATTAGTGTTAAAACACTTTCATAAGGCTTAAAACTATAACCCACACCTAAAATACTACCCCTTAGGTCATTTAGACCTTCTAGTGACCCTTAGTCCTACTTTGCCAACTTGGGCAATTACATTCATATAGAGTTTTCAATTACAACCAAATGGCTTAAATAGCCATATTACATCCTTGAATGACCTTATAGGTCCCATATATCTTCTTCCCTTCATGGTTTCCACCTTAGGTCTTACTAGTGACCCTTGTGTACCTTCAGGTCCTTTTGGTGCTCTGCACCACATTTCATACTGTCTTCTCCTCTACTCTTGGAAACTACATTCCATATTTTCAATTATTGTATTGATATAAGAAATTCCTTTTCTTTCTCTTGTCAATAATAGTATTGTTCATAACATTCTCACTAGTTTTCCATTGCAGACCACCATTGCATATTAAACCCCGAAGCATCTTGAGTTTCAGTTTTTGGACCTGACTTGACAGTATTGGGTGCATGAACCATATGAAGAGTTGGGTCCAAGACGCCATGGTCTATAGTGGTATTTACAGATTTAATAGAAGTTTCATGGTTGGTTTTGTCCACAAAGGCAGTTGCACCACCAATATGAAACTCTCTAATGCTCATTAACAGAAAATTACAGTCTGCCATAGAAGACATGGGAGCAGGACTAGTCACCGCAATTTTTTTATGAGGCTACTTATAGGTATTGTAGTTTTATTTATAAGTTGTATTTGAATTTCCTTTTATTTGATTAATATTTAATTTCTTGTGATAATCTTCAATTAGCATAAACATTTTACAATTACTTCATATATATGCATAAAGAAAAGTCTTTTTGAGTCTTTTGTTCCCTTTGCCTGTCCTTTACCTTCCCCACTTCAAATTTTGCACATAATTTTGTCTCTACAACTCCATACACTGTTCTTTGCTACTCTCACAGGGAATGTCATTGTCAGCATCCACTTACAGCTATTACTGTTATTGAGATTCTCATTTCAGCAACATCCTGTTTGAAGATTAGTCTTAGTTACTGCAGCCAACTTAAGTGCCTAGAGGCTTGAGATGAGATTCTTAATGATGGAATGTGCAGTCAAATGTTGAGAGTGAACTAAAGTTGGCTCTAGTAACTCTAATTATTCTTCATATGTATGTATGGGTGCATGTCTCTCTGTTTGTATATCTGTCTGTGTCTTTGTATGCATGTGTGTATGTGTGTGTAATTGTGTATGTTGTGTGTATGTATGTATGTGTCTGTGTGTTCGCGCATGCGCATGGATGTGGCTTTAAAATGACTATTTCTAATCAAATCTGTTAAGATCTGTTGACCAAAACTGTGGAATTAAACTGGTAGTCTTCTAGGTTTCAAAACAATATGAGAATTGGATCACCTTTCTTAGTTGTAAAGTGGAGTATACAATGATACTAGCACTAAGATGGATGTTACAGTTTTCTGTACGCATGCATTCACTTGTCTGTGGTGACACACACAGACACATTTATACATGGAGAAAAAACTTTTGGGCAGCTATGTTGAACATGGAATATTTGAATTCATATTGGAGTTCATTACAGTGAAGAAAATTAAGTAAATTGAATTTGTTACTGATGTATGGGATGATTTATTTTACATTGCAAGCAATGTCACAGATTTTGAAGAATGTAAAGAGACACTAGAGAGGTATGTGGAGTGTCCTGCATTGCAAGGTTTTGAATATAGTTCAAGAACTACACAAGCACAATTTCTCTAAAGAAGATAATGATCAGTTGTTTCTTTGCTGAAAAATCTTGAGGTGATTCCTCAAACTATAACTTCAATCTGATATGACTTACTTTTCTCTGAAGATAATCGTTTGGTTTTTAGGTGATGATTGGGAGCATGAAGAAATATTCACAGATGATGATGAAGCTGTTGGAAATGATCCTAAAGAGAGATGAATTAGCCCCTGAAGTTCCAGCCCCACTAGAAATCAAGCAGGTTTTGTTGCATAACTTTTATTGAGGACATCCTTTGTATTATCTATTAATTACAAGATTTTGTTTATGATTTAACTTTCTGCTGATGCAACCAGTTTTGATAATTATACTTTCCTAATCCTATAAAACAATGTCTTAGAATTGTGTTTCGTATTGGGAACTTGTTGGTGTAAAGATAGATCATTAAATTTATTAGCTGCTTGACTTGTTATTGAACACAGAAGAAAATTGCAGAAATAAATGGAATTTCTATTAGGGCCCATAGATGACTAAATGGAAAGCAGTACTATACAAAGGACAAAGTACAAAGAAACTAAAGGGAGTAGCAAAATTAGGTCAAGAAATAGAGATTGAAGAATGCTATAGCTGAAGTTCCCTCCACAAGGGAAAGCTGATATAGATGAATCTTTAGAACACTAAAGATGGTCATAGGACGTTTACTAATTTTGATATGAAGTGGCGGTAAACAATTGGTTCTAGTACTCAGTGTGGGTGATTGTATGATTTGTTCGGAGTGTTTCAACAAACCCAAACTATAAACGAAACTCCTATGCACCACACTAGTTAGGAAAATTCTCAACAGAGATTGGTATAGGTCATTACAGTGGTATCAGAGCTAGCAATCTTGCTAGCCTAGTGGGCATTTCTTACAGCTCGGGTAATGTTGTCCAGGCATGCATAACATACACAAGGAATATAATTTCAGACATAACAGGGCTGAACAGGGACAATCTGAACCATCAGTACAGGTAGATATAGAGGACAGTCATACAGAGGCAAACGAGGAGATTGTTTTTGAACAGAAAACTCGGGATACAGGCATGGCAGATGAGGATAGAGAAGGCAGGGAAATAGTGAGGGCTATTGGTGAGGCACGGGATTACATCACTGATATATTAACTCAGCTCGCAGGGGTTATCCAGCAGTTGACAGTGACACCCAGGAGACCCCCGAGCCATCACAGTGGTGGAAGTAGTGTAGCAGGGTCACCCAGAGCTGCAAGAGTAGGCACTCATACTACAAAAAGGCCTCTTATGCCTACCTTTACAAAGAATAATGTAGAGGATGAGGTAGCCCTACCTGAGGTAGCCATAGGCCTTCCGGATAATGTTTTAGCCATGCAGTGGGAAATGTTACCTGATAGAGTCAAGGCTGACTTGACCTTTGTCCAGTACATGGCACAGAAGAGGGAATTTGGTAGAGCACAATAGGATAGGAGACCTAGGGGACAGAACAAAGACCTTAAGCATGCGATGAATAAATTGACCCTTCCTACTTTTGATGGCAGCGGTAAGACATCCACAAGAGCTTGGATTCACAAGCTAGATACCTTCTTGACCTTGAAACCCATCTCAACGACAGAGGCGATTAAGTTCGCAACCATGCATTTAGAGGGGGCAGCATATGATTGGTGGCATCGTGGCCTTGTCACCGAGAATCACGGATTGATCGCATCATACGAGATCTTTAGTACTAAATTGATCACTCACCTTGACAGGAAGGACATTGAGGTCTACTACAGAGAGTTAGCCCAGTTGAGACAAAGTGGGTCATTGGACCACTACATTGATGAGTTTTAGAGGATATCCAACATGGTTCCAGATATGGTAGAGAAGAGGAAGGTAATGCTGTTTAGTGAGGGACTTCAGGACAGATTTAGAGGACTAGTTAGAGTCCTCAAGCCGAGCACACTGGATGACGCTATTAAGTTAGCACATGATTTGGATTCACCTTCTTCCATCCTGCAGCCACCGAAGAAAACCTTTAAGGGATCTTCTTTAGAAAAATAAAAATCGAAATAAGAGCACGCCGCCTAAACTTGACTTCGAGACTCGGAATGAGTTGAGAATAAAGAAGTGCTTCACATGCAGAGAGCCTTGGGCTCCACATCACAGGTGCCTTGGGAAAGGCAAGGTACACTACATTGAGGTGGTATCCGATGATGATTGTGAGCAACACGAGGGCAACGATGATGAGGGTAGCGATGAGGAGGCTCAGGAGGAGCATTCAGCAGAGGGGAAGAAAAGGGAGGTTCACCATGGGCAGCCCCCTATTACCTTAGCATCCCTCTCGGGTATTCCCGCATGTCACTCTTTTCACCTCAAGGGAGTAGTTAGGGGACAGCGGATCATTTGTCTTCTAGACACAGGTGCAATGCATAATTTTATCAGCGCCGATTTGGTTTCCAGGAGAGGACTCCCGATAGATAACATCTCGAAGTTTGAGGTAAAGGTGGCCGCGGGAGATTTGTTGAGTTGCACAAGGAGGATTTCAAGACTCCAGATTCACTTTGGAGAGTATCTCCTAGAGGCATATTTCTACGTCATTGACTTGGATAGTCTTGACACCATCCTAGGCATGCAATGGCTACAGACCCTAGGAAGATATACCATCGATCATCAGCTGAAATAGTTAGAGTTTATGCAGGGTGATCAATTGGTTACGCTTAAGTCCATGACAGATAGAGGATCACGAGTGGTTTCAGCTCACAGGGTGGAGGCCATCATCAAACACAACAACATGGAGTGGGAAGCCCAGTGCTTCATATCCTCCAGATCCTCATTGGATTCAGGGTAGAAAATTCACACTGACATACAGGATGTGCTTGATAAGCACAAGCAAGTTTTTGAGGACATCCCTCTAGGTATACCTCCAGACAAGGACTTCAAGCACATTATTGAGTTGGAGGAGGCCAAGCCCATAATCACCACTCCTTATCGTCATCCTAGTCACTACAAGGAGGAGATTGAGAAGACAATTAAGGAGCTTTTAGACATGGGGCACATCAGACCAAGTTCCAGCCCTTTCGCTTCTTCAGTAGTTTTGGTGAAGAAGGATGGCACTCTTCGCATGTGTATTGATTATCGTGCTCTGAATAAGAGAACCATCAAAAATAGGTACCCCATCCTCAGGATTGATGAGCTTCTAGATGAGTTGCATGGGGCAGTCTATTTCTCGAAGATTGATCTTCGATTAGGGTACCATCAGATACGCGTCCGTGATGAGGATGTCCATAAGATAGCTTTCAGGTGCCACTACGGACACTACGAGTTTCTAGTGATGCCATTTGGGCTCACTACCGCACCTGCCACTTTTTAGTCTTGCATGAATCACATTTTAAAATGCAGTTGCGCAAGAGCGTCCTAGTATTCTTTGATGACATTCTAGTCTTCAGCAGGACATGGGCAGAGCACTTACAACACTTGGATGAGGTTCCGAGCATCATGGAGAGTCAGTCTCTATTTGCAAAAGAATCCAAGTGTGAATTCAGGTTGACTGAGATTCTCTATCTAGGGCATGTGATAGGGGCAGATGGAGTTATGGTGCACCAGGAGAATATCCAAATAATTAAGGATTGGCCGCCATCGCGGAATCTATCAGACTTGAGAGGATTCCTTGGGCTATGTTCTTACTATAGGAGGTTTGTTAAGGGATTTTCTCAGACAACAGCTCCCCTCACCGACCTTACTCGGAAAGGAGCGTTTAGGTGGATAGATGAGGCTGCAACAATCTTTGACAGGCTCAAGACCATCATGAGTACTTGTCGGGTTTTAGCTCTTCCGGACTTCTCTCTCTCCTTTGTTTTAGAGTGTGATGCTTCGAGAAATGGGATTGGTGCAGTATTGATGTAGGATAGGCACCTCATAGCATTCGAGAGCAGGAAACTCAAGGATAGTGAGAGGATTTATTCCACTTATGACAAGGAGATGCTTGCCATTATGCACGACTTGGCTAAATTCAGACAGTATCTAATGGGTGGCAAGTTCACAATCAAAACAGACCATAATAGCTTACGCTACTTCTTGGAGCAGAAGGAGTTGAATGAGAGGCGGCAAAAGTGAGTCAATAAGATTCAGGCATATGATTTCGACATCGAGTATGTCAAGGGGAAGAATAACATCGTGGTTGATGCACTCTCCAGGAGACCCTCAGTAGCGGTTTCTTGTGTATTGTCAGAGATTTTCGTTGATTGGAAATCACTTTTGCTAGTTGAGTATTCTAAGAATACTCAAGCTTGTCAGGTTTTGGACGAACAGTCTCTGGATAGCAGGTACAAGGTGGTTGATGACATTATTCTTTTAAGGACAGGATCTACCTAGTGTCGGGTTCTAAGCTTAAGGCTAAGATACTGAGGGTTGTTCATGATGTGCCCACAATAGGACATCCGAGATTATTCAAAACTTACAGGCAGGTCAAAGAGAGGTTCTCATGGAAGGGCCTCAAGGATGACGTACTCCAGCATGGCAGAGAGTGCCAGACTTGTCAGCAGAACAAGTCAGAGCATGAGCATCCGACAGGGTTTTTGCAGCCCCTTCCCATTCTGGCTCAGAAGTGGGAGGGTATCTCGATGGATTTCATCACTAGTTTGCCGAGAGTGCTGGGTAGGGATAGTATCTATGTGGTGGTCGACAGACTCACCAAGTTCGCTCACTTCCGAAGTGGTATATATATATGTTCCCATTCACTAGTGGACATCGTACATTAGTGTGAACTGCAACACCAGATATTAGTCTCAAAAACTTGGAAGACTTCTAGCCGTACCATTTTGCCAGCGTGGAGGCTTCACATCACTGGAGCTTGTAGTCATGTTTGTTGGTAAAGGAGTATCTACAAAGTTTTAGAAGAGGCATGTATAGAAATCCTAGGCGGCATCCTCACCTTGACGTGCCACCTTTGGTCAAGTCCCTAACTCATGAGAGTTGGACTCCCTGTGCGCATGACAGTCACAACCTCTCGTATTCTTGGCCAACACGGGTGTTAGAGGAAAGAGCATGCCTTATACAGTAGATGTGTGACGACAGGGTATGCACCGATTGGGATTGGCTAGTGTGGACAGGACCAGTGCTCAACTTCTACACGCATGCTCTTGATAAACCGGCAACCAGTTCGTAGCTCTAAGAGAGTTCTTCACCAACCGCAACCAAGTTTGGTATTATCAGTTGGTCGTTCTTATCATCTCGATTATTTGGGATTTGATGATTAATATAATAGTGTTCATTAGAGTCTCATTCTTCCATTTGGAATATTAATTCACTTTTCATTATTCACTGATGTGCATTGGATGGTATATGTTAAATAAAAACTTGTAGATTATATGTTGTAAAACATATGCTCTTAGTTACAGTCATTATCTTGATATGAAGTGGCGGTAAACAATCGGTTCTAGTACTCAGTACGGGTGGTTGTATGATTTTTTCGGAGTGTTTCAACAAACCCAAACTATAAATGAAACTCCTATGCACCACACTCCTCAGGAAAATTCCCAGCAGAGATTGGCATAGGTCATCACATAATGGAAGGAAATGAACGTGAATTGATAAATCTCTAACTAGCCACTATATTATCAATATTAATAGTCTTCGTGCACTTTCCTAAGGTTGAAAATTGGATGCATTGAGCTAGAACCTCTAAGTTTAATTGGTTTTTATTATTGAGAATCTCGTTTGTGTGGTAAGGATTGCTAAAGGTAATTCTTATGCTCATCCTACTTGGAGGTCTTGAGTGAATCATGGGAGTCTACAAATGGTGAGATTTACCTTGAATCTTGTAATAGAGATTGCACCTTAAGATGCAATGCTTCTTCCATAATGGGTCTAGGTTACATATCTTAAGCTCTTATGGTAAATGGTTGTAGTTTCTTCAAGTGTTAGTAGATAATTGATTGCAATTTTTATTTATTGTTGTTTCAGAACATTTTTTGCAAAATACTAATGAAATGATATTGATCTGGACATTTGAGGTTATGTTAATTTTGTATTCGTGTTCATTTGGACATTATAGGATGAAGATGATGAGGATGGTGAAGGTAACGATGAGGGTGAAGGTCTAAGTAAATCTGGAAAGGAGTTGAAGAAGTTGTTAGGAAGACAATCTAGTTTAAATGAATCAGATGGTGAAGAAGACAATGAGGATGAAGATGTATGCTTTTTCCCTTTTGCTTCTGAGAGTATTTTCATTATTCTGCCAAAAAATTTATCCTAAACATTGCACATTTAATTTCATGTTCTCATATGGAAATGGATGATAGAAAACATACTGCTGAGGAAACTTAACTTTTTCTTTTAGAAGATGCTCCAAAGATAAGGGTATTTTTTTGCCAATTATTTGCTAGTCGCTACTGTGATCAAGCAATTCAATATGTATTTCTTTAGCAAGACTGACAAAATACATGATTGATTTGAAATTATAGCAGGATTATATGTGCTACTATTTTGTTTGGCTTTCACATTTACTTTAATTCTTCTAATCCAAGGTCTACTTGCAAATATTAAAACACTAGATGGACACAAGCCAAAGGTTGGCAAATTCATTCTCTGGTAAGAGAGGGAAATTATTGGAAATATTTGATTACTTTCTATAAGTTAAAACCCACTCAGGCTAAGCTTGCAAATGAGGATTTAAAATTTATAAAAATCTTTGGGACCGACTGTCAGCATTACACTCCAGGCTTACAAGTTATTTATGAATAGAATGTCCAATCATTGGACCATCCCATGCCTCAACTTGGATTTCCTCCATGTCCCTTAGTTCAAAGGAAAACATACTTTGTTTAGAATATTAAAGTTCTAAAAAAATTTACCCCATGTTGGCAATAGTTTACTTTGTCACATTCTAGTCAAATACCATTTTAAATTAACAGCCCCCTACAACATAACAGTGTATCACTCCTTAATTACATAACCCCAGTAATGAACCTTTTTGTCTTAATATCAACGTCACAATAGTGAGCATAGCACATTCCAACACTTTAGATCAAAGGTCTCCCTTCAAAATATAGCAATTAAATGAACACGATATTGTATGAACAGAAGAAAAATAAAATCAACTCATGTTCCATTGAAGCATGATGAAATGATAATTGTTGCCACATATTTTTTATGCGAGTGTTACACTAGACATGTTTAAAATGTGAAATCATAGAACACACGGTAACTATCTCTCAAAATATCCCAAAGAGATGTCATTACTTGAAGAACAATGAACTTAATGCCCCATATTTTGTGCACTTGTAGGAGCTGACCTTCAGCTATCATGTGCTATCCTTTATGACCATTTGGGATATTTGTTTACAACCAGTCTTTCTGAGACTTTGAAGTTTTGCATTCTCATTTGCATGCATCAATTTCCTATTTCCTATTTTTCTTTTAGAGCTTATGACTATAAACAGTTGTGAACTAGAGCACTAAGATTAAAAGAATCCTTGAAATTGTAAAGTTATATTTGTAGGAAAGCTATGAAATTGAATATTTCTCCGCGGAACCTTACTGATAATTTTTATAAAAAGGTGACCATTCTTATATCTAATGATGTAATGGATGAAAACTCATTCGCCCAACCAGGAAAGGTTTTATTGGAGATTTCCTCTTTGCAAATCATGGTTTTTCTGTGAATGTGAACATTTCAAAGCAAATAAAATATATTTTTCTACACAACTTGCATGTGGGAGATGATGCAGCTTGCACCTAAGGAATTCACAATGAATGATAATGGAGCTAATAAAAGTATTGTCACTCCTTCACATTCTGTTATTTCATTTAATCTCCCAATTGATCCTTTTCTGCATTCAGCAATATGAAACAGTTTATACATTTTGGCTTTTGTAAGGATATTGCAGATACCACCAAACCTATCCAGGTTTATGTTGAGGTTTCCCACAATGTGTTGCCACAAAAAAAGTTAGGATGACTTACCATTTCTTAAAATATTGTTGTAATAGACTCATAAAACTAAAATGTATAAACTGTTTCAAGATATGTTCAAAGATGGTGTACTTTCTCAACTATTGGTAAGATACACTGTAAGTTTCCATGTGATGCTACAAATGCAAATTCAGTTTCATGTATAAATTTATACACCAAGATGATCTATACACCATTTGAAAAACCACATTTGGTAGTCTTAAAAATTCAGAATTTCTCTACCTGCAGGTGAATGCATTGCAAAATTGTGCAATAGTTGCATGTAATGGAATCAATGCTAAGACTTTTATATGCATCCTGTAAATTTAGATCTTTCACAGTATATTAATTTTTCATTAAATATCTCTCAAATAAATTATATATATGAGCATTTTAATTAATGATATTTTAGGTGTGTTTGTTCAAGATCTCTTCAAACTATGTGAAGGGGAAAATTGGCTTGCTAGAGTAAATCGTAATTGCGTTAATCATCCTCGGTCTAAAGCTTCAGATTTGACTAGTGGATCACTTCGTAGTATTGCACTAGGATCAAACAAAGACATCATTTCATTTCCTTTGGGAAATCTCAAAGTGATTTTATTGAACACAAAGTGGCATTTGTTCAATAGAGCATCTGAAATGGGACAACCTTGTCACATGCTTGTAGCGTTTTAGAAAAAACATGAAGTTGAAAGATATTTCAACTCCTAGTTTGAAGTTAATGATTACAAAAAATATTGGGCTATATATATATATATATATATATATATATATATATATATATATATATATAATTTAGATAAATAAAAGACATCATCCATTTTATCTAATTTGGTCGGTTCTTGTAGAGGCTTTACTAGAAATTTGCTTCAAGGGCACACCTTGAATTATTGCTAACTCGCCACTTCAATTTGTGGGTCGTACGTCTGAGAAACAAAAGAAAGTTGACAATCCAATGCTTTAATCTTGCAGCTTGAGGAACTAAGGTGTGTATTCCCTTTATTTCTTGTTTCTTAGGATTGGTACTGAGAATTATAGTTTTAATGTTGTATGCCCCCCACTTTCACGTTTAACATTTCCCCTAAAATAATTCCATTCTCATTCAGAATACTTGTCCTTTGTTTTTCATCTTTATTAAATCATATGCCACTAGATTTAGCATGATGAACAATGCAAAATATTTAAGAGTAAATATACCTATGTAACTCAGGTGTGAATGCAGGCCATAAAAACAACCAAGCATGTTATGTACTTGTAACCCATTTTCCAGGTTATTGGTAGTGGATGCACTTTGGGATGTCACTAGATAGAGCCAAAATTGATAAGGGTAAAACTAAAATATGGTAAAATGTTGTACTTGCAAATGACGGGCACTCATCACTATCTCTTTAGTATGTTAAACATGGTTAAAGCTAACCCAGTAGTCGACAAAAAAGACATGTGAACCAAATTTAGCATTTTATGATTGATGTATTGGATAGAAGTACAATAGATTGGTAAGTTATCAAGAGTGTGGACTTCTGAAGAAGTAAAGTTTTTGATGGGTTAATCAAGAGTGAAAATGTAGAAGGTATGATCATTGGTACAAACTTGATCTCTATTTAATGTAGCTAGTTTCCCCTAAAGATAGATGTTTGGCATTATAATAAGGGGAACGAGCCACATGTAATGGATTTTCCAATGACATCATTCACTTCATCCTTATATCGCACATTGAATAACTTCACCATTGAGTTTAAAGTATCACTAGTCATCCTCCCCTTAGACTTTTCTACCCTTGAACTATATATGGAAAAACTTGAAATCGTGTTTAATGGAAAGTACTAGTGTACATGGTATGATTATTCTTTAAAGGGTACTAGCTCAATGGAAGAGCATCTACTTTACAAGTAGGAGGATGGTGGTTTGATTCCATTTTGCCCTAATATGACTAAATATATGACTAAATTAAGTACTAATATATAACTAAATAAATGACTAAATAAACGACTAAATAATGACCAAATCAATGATCAAATAAATGACCAAATAAACAACTAAATAAACAACCAAATCAATGACCAAATAAATGACTTAAAAATGACCAAATCAATGACTAAAATAGTCTAGTCATAAATTTGGTCGTGAGATAAATGACCGGCAATAAACTACTAATGCTCACGTGATCAAAATTAGTCATTTATCTACAATTTTAAGTAGTTTATTTAGTCATATATTGTTGTTTTTTCTACATCTTTGGCCTTTACTTTTTCTTTTTTTGGTTCCTTCTGTTGTTCTGCAGTCTCGGTAGGAGTTATCAATTCTTGATTTTGATCTTATGTAGTTTCGATTTCTATGGTTACCTCAGCATCCTTTATTGCAGTCTCCGATGATGTCTCAGTGGGGGTCTCAACATCAGTTGGTACATCTCTTGTTACCTCTAAGATGACTTCTTCAATATCAGTCCAAGATTTACTACCTTCTCAATAATAGGATCTTCTACCATCAATCTCACCTTGGTAAAGTCATCAATGTCCATTTCCTTTGTTTATTTGGCATCAGTTGTCATGATGTTTTCATCATCTTTTATGCTCTCCCCTGGGTCTTGACCTATTATATCTTCAATGATAACTTCATCTGTATTTGTTGTCAAATCAACTATATCTGCCTTGTCTGTAAGTTCTTTGACCTCTTCAACAATTGGTTGATCAATAGAGATCTTTCTCCAAAGATCATCAATTTCCTTTTGAACTTCTTCTAACTTACAGACCATGATACTTAGTGCTCTTCTTTTTACTCAAAATCTTTTTTATTATTCTTGAAAAGTATCTTTGATTCCTCCCTCCCCCTCCCTCACTGCCCCTCTCCCTCCCTCCCCCTCCCTCTCCCTCTCCCTCTCCCTCTCCCTCTCCTCTCTCCTGCTCCCTTTCCCTCTCCCTCTCCCCCTATTCCTCCCCTCTCCCTATGAGGAATAACAATAGGTTGGCTTACATCAACCTCTTTATCATACTTCCTCTTTTTGGATTTTCCCTTAGCAGTACATGCCTTCTTTGCATCAGATTGTGCAGTAGTATCCTCATTCTTGTCTTCTTTTTCCTTCTTTTTCTCTTCTTATTTCTTTTCATCCTTCTCCTATTTCTCTTCTTTTTTCTCTGCATCTTTGGCCTTAACTTTTTTATTTTTTGGTTCCTTTTGTTGTTTTGCAGTCTCGGTAGGAGTTATAGATTCTTGATTTTGATCTTATGTAGTTTCGATCTCTATGGTTACCTCGGCATCCTTTATTGTAGTCTCCATGGGGGTCTCAACATCAATTGGTACATCTCTTGTTACCTCTAAGATGACTTCTTCAATATCAGTCCAAAATTTACTACCTTCTCAATAATAGGATCTTCTACCATCAATCTCGCCTTGGTAAAGTCATCAATGTCCATTTCCTTTGTTTCTTTGGCATCAGTTGCCATATTTTTTCATCATCTTTTATGCTCTCCGTTGGGTCTTGACTTATTATATCTTAAATGATAACTTCATCTGTATTTGTTGTCAAATCAACTGTATCTGCCTTGTCTGTAAGTTCTTTGACCTCTTCAACAATTGGTTGATCAATAGAGATCTTTCTCCAAAGATCATCAGTTTCCTTTTGAACTTCTTCTAACTTACAAACCATGATACTTAGTGCTCTTCTTTTTACTCAGAATCTTTTTTATTATTCTTGAAAAGTATCTTGTATTCCTCTCTTGAAAAGTATCTTTGATCCCTCCCTCCCTCCCTCCCTCCCTCTCCCTCCCTCCCTCCCTCTCCCTCTCCCTCTCATCTCTCCTGCTCCCTTTCCCTCTCCCTCTCCCTCTCCCTCTCCCTCCCTCCCCCCCTCTATCTCTCCCTCTCCCCCCTCTCTCTCTCCCTCTTCCACTTTCTCTCCTCGCTCACTCTCTCTCCCACCCCCTCTCTCACTCTTGTTGGAAAAATAGTCAGCACTCCCCTTAGTATTCGTGACATGGCTTAACCGCCTCCTTTGTCTTCTATAAGTCTAGTGGTTGTATCGGGCATTAACAGGTCAATCTTTTGGTGCAACGACAACTACTACTTGTAACAAACGGTATTAGAGCTTGGTCACAGGTTCAAATCCTCTAGGGTAATGCTAAAGGGGAGATTGTTGAAAAAATGATCAGCGCTCCCCTCAGGATCCGTGACATGACTTAATCACCTCATGTGTCTTTTATAAGTCTAGTGGTTGTATCAGACATTAATAAGTTGATCTTTTGGTGCAATGACAACTACTACTTATAACAACTCTCTCTATGCCCCTCTCTCTCCCTCCACATCTCCCTCCCTCTCCCTCTCCCTCTCCCTCTCCCTCCCCCTTCCCCATCTTCCTCCCCCTCCCTCCGTCTCCATCTCCCTCCCCCTCTCTCCCTCTCCTTCCCTCTCCCTCTCCATCTGCCTCCCTCTCTCTCCCTCTCCCTCTCCCTCTCTCTCTCTCCCCCTCCCTCTCCCTCTTCCACCCTCTTTCCCTCCCTCCCTCTTCCTCTCCCTCTCCCACCCTCTTTCCCTCCCTCTCACTCTCCCTCTCCCACCCTCTTTCCCTCCTTCTCCCTCCCTCTCCCCCCACCATCCCTCTCCCTCTCCCTCTACCTCCCTCTCCTCTCCCTCACTCCCTCCCTCTCCCACTCCCTCTCTCCCCCTTTCCCTCCCTCTTCCTCTCTCCCTCCCTTCCTCTTCAAATAGTGCTAAAGTAAACAAGTCTAAATATGAAGCACAATTAACACAATCTAGTTAAAACACACACATGATCTAAATGTTAGTTAAAATACATACATTATGCAAACAAAAAGTGAATACCTTTTTCTAAAGTAAAATTTAATTCTAAAGTAACAAATACTAAATATGAAGCACAATTTGACATATTTATAATATTTAGACATACCAAATTTGAAGTACACTAAGATCAAATTGATTTAACATTGTAATGTAAATTCAAAGTATAAGTATGCAAAAGTTCAACAACACATGTAAAGGAAATTTTGAGATGCATATAATTTTAAAAAATAATCCATACAAAAATAGTTCAAATTTTTTCTTAATATAAAGTGTTTTAGTCGATTGTCTTGTATTTTTTAATATTATATATTATTATTCATATTAGAATGTGAATTATATGTAGTGAATATTGTGATTCTAATAACATGTTCAATGTTAAGACACGCACATTGGAAAAGACAAAAGCTTTTAAGAATGACCACGGCCGATGGTCATTCCTCAAGCCTATGGAAGGGGCAATTTGACCCCTTCCTAAAAATATTTATTTATTTATTTATTTATTAAGATTAAAAATATTTTTTAGTTGTTACATTTGTAAAAATCAATCTAATTTCAACAACTTATTTAATTTTAAAAAAAATTGACTTAACACTAGGGGCATGGTCCTCTTATATTACCACTTGGAGTAATAAACATTTGCGGCCTTTGTGGCTCTATTAGTGTGTAAGCTGAAGAAATACAATTCTTTTTCCCATGTTTTCGTCTTACCTGAAAACAAAAAAACCACTGCTAGCATTAAACACTTATGGTCTCTATGGCTCTCTTAGAGCTTAAGATGAAGAAATACATTTCTTTTTACCTTATCTACAAGAAAAAAAGTCATTGTGAGCATTAAACACCTGATCTATATAGCTCTGTTAAGATGTAAGCTAAAGAAATACAATTCTTTTACCTCTGTTTTCACCTTATTTGCAAGGAAAAAATCCACTACAAACATAAACACCTATTGGCCTATATAGCTGAAAAATACAATTCTTTTTCCCCAATTTTCATCTTATTTGGAAAAAAAACAAAAAAAATAGAAATATATGAAATCTGTCATAATAGTGCACAACAAAAACATAATAGAAATGTTAATGGAAGATATTTTCTTTCTTTTCTTAAACAAATGTTAGTAAAGTTTCTTTTCTTCAACAAATGTTGTAAAGAAAGCTGATTTAAGAGGGTTGTTTATTTTTTCTTTCTAATCGTCTTGTTAAGAGGGTTGTTTATTTCTTGATTTCACTCATGTTCAGCTTAGAAAACAGCACAAGAGAACATTAATTTTGCCAAATTCTCCTGCCTCTTTCACAAGAATCCATTAGGTGTACTGGTAAATTTGGATCAAAACTAACATTTGGCTACTCTATTGAAAGGTTGATGTTTATGTTGGATTCCAAATAGGAGTTCGTGTGTATTGGTAAAATGCTGAACATTTTCCTTAGCAACCAATTCTATAGGTCACCCAACAATTGGGCTATCAACATTTTCCATAATTGTAATTGAGAAATAAAATGCAATCAAACCCTTCTAAGAATTCAAAGTCGGTGAAAACTCAATGCCCTCAAAATATTGAAGTTGACAAAAACATGATGTGAAATGCTTAGAATCAAGAAGAAATTCTAATGATTTGAGATATAATGCATCATCTTTCAGAATCCTATTCTCAACATCCACGTGCTGCTACTTCTAAAGTTGTTCCTCCACTTTTAAGATTTTATTCTTAGAAACAATTAGAATTGATGTTTAATAGACCAACCTCTTTCTAAAATTGTTTCTGTGTGGAATCGCACTTCAATATCATCCGACCAATGATGATGCAAAAGATTTTTTCCCTTTGAAATTGTCCATTTACATTGAACGAATAAAACAGACATCTCAAAGAATTCTCTTGCTGAATATTTCTTTCAGGATCTAAGTGTCTGAAAGAGAGGCTAAAAAAAAGGGGTTGCATTGCAGATGACAAAACATTGTACATGCAATGCTGCCAAAGTAAGGGAAAAGATGTATGTAGCTTGAAGTGAGGCCAATTGATTTGGACATGTTTGTTGAAATGCTTTTTGTCGTTTCACCTTGTTTGATATTCTGCTCATGCTTTTTTAAAATGCTCTGCAATAGCTTGTTTGATATTATGTGCATGCTTTTTAAAAATATCATCAATATTTTGCAATAGCTTGTTTGATATTTTGAGTAAAGAATTGTCTCCACCAAGAACTCTTTCACCCCTTTGAGGATATAGTCCAGACATATCCTGCAGTTGAAAACTATCTAAACATTTTAATGACTCGTGTCTCTGTTGTTGAAACATATTTTGTTTTGTTGAAAAATCTAGAATTTTTGAAGCTTCATGCTTACCATTCTGCAAGCCCCCCAAGATTTTGTTGTAAATGACAACATTGTTCTCAGTAACATCATATTTTCTTCCTACTACCAATTTTGCATCCTTTGACAAATCACCTATAGGTTGTTGTCTATAGATTCCTTGAGTTTTCATTTCATTTGAGTTCTCCCTAAAAAAAATTCTGCCAAGCTGACAAAAATGCTTCCTTTCACTGTTTATCACAAAGAAAATAAATTTACACCCCAAACCATGTCAACTACAGTGCAATTATTTACAATGTCACTACAACACAATAATCCGCCATAATTTTCAACTTCCATACTTTACCACCCAAATCCACAGGGCAATTGGGTGGTTTTGAAGTGGATAGTTATGACCAAATAGTTCTAGAATGGGTGGTTTTGGAATGGGAAATCTAAACAATTAGTCCCAAAATGGACATTTCTGGAAAAGTCTTTTATAACTTACAAAGTCTAGAATCTACCAATCTTACCAGTCTTAGTACCAATCCAAAAAACAAATACACAAATGGAGACTGAGGGGTGCTCAGGCCTAGGAAGCTTTCATCATAGCATTGTCAAGCTAGCCTAGCTGAGGGAGTCAAACAATTAAAAGATCATTTGTAGGTGCATGTAATTTGGTGTACATAGATCATTCTATATAAGAACTTTGAAAGAAGGTATCTTCATAGTAAATAGTTTGAAATTATGTCTCAAGGTGAAGTAATGAGTATAAGGATCTTAAATTTTGCAGAAGCACCAAATTGAGAACATTGGATTTTATCCTTTAATATTTGCCTTTTTTTCTATAATGTAGCGGAGGAAGGGGAAACATTGACGGGAAGTCTTCAGAAATGTGTTCGAATATGTAGGGGCAGGGAGGACGAGCAAGGTGGAGACATTCGCAGGCTATATCTGACTCGAATGGCCTCCTTGTTCGGTGCATGGCATTGTTTGCAAGAGTTGTTGGTAATTGTAAGTGCTATAATCTCAGGTCTACAAAGATTTGTAACACCACAGTTTGTGTATGGAAGAAAAACCCTACACACATCATCCAAGGATACCAATCTTAGTACTAGTCTTTTATAATTTGCAATACCCTACCCACATTATTTGCAATACAACTAAAAATAGAAGACGGATTTGTTCATAAACCTCCACCAAAAACAAAAGAAATGTGAGTAGACAAAGAAAGCTCAACACATGCTCCATCAAAACATTATTTCTCAACACAAACAGGCATTCATTTTCATGGGCAAATTAACACACTATAAAGAGGAAGATGGTAGATTTAGTTTCTGAGTGCAAACCAATTTGCTGGTATATGCCTATGTTTAAGTGGACATAAAATATCCATTAATGCAGCTACCGTGCAATAGGTTTAAATCATGTTGATAAACTTAAACCTTAAAAGAAAAGTGAAATTGGTTTTTATATAAATCTGATTTATTACAGGCTTCTATGTGGCATTGCTATTCAATGGCTACATAATTTACATTCAGATAGTAACATCTCAATCCTATGTACCAAAATGATGAAAAAAATAATGAATGTAACTCATACCTTATATTCTACTATAAATCAATAATTGCTGCAATTGATAGGCTTATTAGAATTACTTGTTGTTTCTAGCGTGTACATATAATCACCAAATATTCCGAGCCAGAATCCCTGAAACATCCACAAAAGGTTTGACATCAGCAACAAATTGAAGTTATGCATTTATGCCTCTAAGAATTAAAACCATTACTTGAATAGAAAATGTTTTTGCCGTGTTTATTTACGCTGTCATGAATAAACACTTCAATTTTCTTAATCCTAAAGCACCTAATATGGAGCAGATCAAAATGCTTAATCCTAAACTATAGATGTTATGCGTTTGTGTACATGAAAAACCCATTAAAACTGATCTGACGTGAAGCATACCAAAATGGTACCCAGAATAGGAAAAATGAATTATAGAAAAATGCCACAAAATATTTTTAAAAAAAGTAGGAAACATACTAAATCTTATTGAGAAGATCGATAAGACTATTCTTGTGTCTCATCGATGCATTTTGGAGAATTAACACAAAGAAGATGATTTGTTAGTTGATCATTCATTTGAAGACATTTATGGTGACACTATGTCAACATAGGATTTGATGTGTATATGTATCTTTATAGGAAGATGTAATGAGACCAACCAATAAATAATCCCTGGAGGCTAAACTTGGAAAGTTAGTAGAACCAAATGTATTTGTAAATGTTGAGCTTCTAAAAGTACTTGCAGCCAAATATAATCCTGGCACTAGAACAATGATCTCTGCAGACATATCTTCTTTCATCCCCATTTTGAAAAACTACATATCTATGGCTTTTCAATTAGATAAAGGTTTTCAATTAGATAAAAGCATGTATATGAAATTGAGGAAGACCACAGACCTAGCCTCAGTAACTCTGCAGACCGCAGACCTAACCTCAGGAAAAGTGATAATCCTAAACTGTTCATGCTATGGCATGTGTACATTACCCATTAAAATTGATCTGAGGTGCGGGAGACCAAAATGGTACCATCTAAAGTCACCAAGAATAGAAGGAATGAATTGTAGAAAAATGCCACAAAATAATTAGTTATTGGACAGAGCCAATGTGTGTGGGGATAAGCTGCTTGAAGTTATTGTAAAACAATTATAATGGGTTAGATAGCCAAATAAGCTTTACATTCTAGCTTGCTGAGCATTTATTTCTTTTCATAATATTTGCAAAAATTATTGGGCTTTCCTTTTTATAGTCATGTTGGCCAGCACTTAAAGCATTATTTTCAAATCAGTTTAATTAGAAGACATCTTGGTTTAGTACGAAAGAATTAAAATCTGTTGCTATATTCAGATCTGAAATCTTTTATGATAATATAAAAAATACAGTACCCTACCCACATCATCCAAAGATGCCAAAACAATAGAGGAACCCTAACAAGTACAACTATATGTGCAGGGATTCGGGCTTAAGAGATTGACACCCATAGCTCAACTAAATCAACACACTCAATGTAATCAAAGCAATTAGAAATGAACCACAGGAGGATGCCCACAACAGATATAATCAACTAACCTCTACTCTCTTTTGTTATTGTAGGACAATTATAATGTTTGCAGGTATAGGGTTATATAGCCAATATAGAAAAATGTAAAGAATTAGGAGCTTTTAGTTGGCAGCAATTGTGGAGCTGAGGAATACCCATTTAAATCAGAAAATGAATGCATTAATTTCCCTCAAATATAAACATATTATGGATTCAACAACTATGCAACCAGGAAAAGCCATAATCAAATTAGAAGCATTATAATCCTGCAAGCAAGCACTCAAATGCTTGGAATAAGAATAAAGAAAGAGAATTTGAACACATACCAGACATTTTTCTCATCAATGCTTGAACACCTCTCTCAGCACAAATTAAAATAATGGTGCATATGCATATTAAAATCAAAATCAGAAGAAAAAAAAAGAAGAGATAAATGCAAAAGAAAAACATGATGAACAGAAGAAACACAAACACATTCTGTGGTGCATTGCTGGCGTCCCACATTGCCCAATGTGAGGCTTCCACCTTTCTTGTTCGACAAAGCCTCTCCTCTCAATGCTGCTTCTGTTGCTCTGTTCTCAGACTACATAACAAACCACACACTTTCTGATCTCTCAAAATCCGATGGACCTGCGACGGACGCTAACTAGCTGAAACTCTGCACTTCATCTCAACGACACATTTTACAAATTTATATGGTAACATGTCCACAGCTGGTAATAAGCTGCCAAAGCGCACAAGAAATTTCACGTTAGAAGTCGAGTGTTTCTGCCCTGTTCTCATATTTATTACAATCCAACTCAAACCAACTCAAATTTAAAATCTTAATTTGAATGCCGTTAGGGGAATATGTTGTTTCCAACTTTGTTTTTTTTTATTCTCTATTTTTTCTACTTAATTTTTTAAAATTTTATGTGTTTTCTACTTTGTTTTTTTTTAATTTTTTGTTTTTTCTACTTTATTTAATTTAAATTTTCTATTTTATCTATTTTTTTTTTAATTCTCTATTTTTTTCTACTTTATTTTTTAAAATTCTATGGTTTTTTTATTTTGTTTTTTTAAATTATTTTTATTGTTGTTGTTCATACAATGGAATAATTTTGAATATAGTGGATAAAACAACATGACAAATATTTTGATTGCTTTATTTTTATTTTTTTTCTTGAAAATTTTTTAATTTACTTGAAGAAAAAGAAACAACAATATTACCTACCTCTCAATTATAAATATGCACAAATATTTATATTTTTTTTGTCACCTTCTATCCATTCCTTTGCAAATTTAATTTCGAATTGTCAAAGTTTAATTTATCATTTGGAAGTTCTTAATCAAGTTGATGATTGTAAAGATTAAAATTTTGACACAAAAGTCACATTAGTAAAAAAACTCGCAATACAAGGGAGTCGGTCAACAAGTCAAAGGTCGACTGCATAAGTCGACAAGTTACCAATTGATTCCCTATAAAATAAAAATAAAAGAAGTACAATTACGACCATATCTGTTGAAATGATAAAGCATACCTTCATCCAAAAATAAGCGAAAAGTTGACCATCTGTCGAGTGTCCTAAAGAAATCACAATAAGAGATGTCACATCAAATACAAGCAAGAACAAACTATCATGTCAGGATAACAACTCAATAGATTTTCGACCAACAGTCGAAACATATAGTAAAAGATTAAGATTAGTTTTAATTATGATCTTCCATTTCATAAAAATAAAGGTAAACTTCAAAGTCGAGAAATACCACCATGTCTAATATCAGATGCATATAGCACTATAAGGTAAAGTCTTTCATCAAAAATGCTTCAGAAACATGTTCACAAAAGTCAGTTAGGGAAAGAATATTGTGAAAGTGCATTTTCACCCTACCACGAAGTCGTTAAGCTTCCCAAAAATCTTTCCTGACATGAAAGATACCCAACCCAACTCGAGCAAGTCTAAACAAGCAAAACTAGGAGGAGTAATGGAATTGTGCTAATCAGATTACATACTTCCAATGGTAACAAATAACATCATAATGCTCAAACATGATTATGAAACATAGAATTAACAACATCCCTTTCCATAGTATAAAGTATCTCAAATGCTCAGTTGCAACTCATTAGAATAGTTAGAGATAGTCAAGAAATGCTACCAATCTTTTACATTCAGAATCGAGAATAATCCTAAAAATTCCCAAAACATCATAAATGCCTAATTCTCCAATTATCAAGTTATGAGAGTAGCAAGATTTTTTTTTAAAATTGTGCTACAAAATATGTACGGCCACATTCAATTCTTAATTATAACATTATTTTGATCACACATAGGCTACATCATCAATCCAAATTCTATTTCAAACATGTGGAAACATGATAGTGATAACTAAACAATAGAACTCCATAATACAATCATAATAGGGTTGAGAAAGGATCAATCACCCCTTCAGTAAATCATTACTCTCATCCTAATACATCTCAATCTCATAAGGTAACAACAATCTCATAAGGTAACAAGACCCCTTTTTCTACTTATATATCCAAGCAATACTACAAAGCTCAATATGAGTCATATATGTTCTCCCTCACACTTCTAAGGAAACAACTATAACAGACATTGAATTGGGTTGCCATTGTTCACAAATCTTTAAACAAATTCTTAAAGGTTATGAAGAATGCCACTAGGCCAAAATACAAAAGGGCCAACATTATGGATTTTAGAAACTCTAATATCATTAACCTTGTCAAACATATGAATCAATTCATGAAAAGCTTACCATAAATAGATTAAGGATTTGTCATATCATTTTACAAACATAAAGTAGTGTACAACTATAATAACCCCTAATCAGTTGTTTTATCTATTTCAGAATTATCATTTTTAGTCCAGGAGATCAGAGCTCAACGATATAACAGTTAATCCAACACTTAATATTGTTCCAAATTAATCCTACAATTTGATTGTATTGTACCAAGATAGAAAAGTATAGAGTTGTAATAACCCATATAAAAAAAAGTTCTATGAAACATATGCTATATTCTATATTAACAATTGTGATGCCCTCTCCTGCAGTGCGTTCGGGTGCCCTTCCTATTGCGGGCTCATTCGCTGAGCCTAGGGCTTCTGCGGCCTTTGTTGAAGAAGCCCTTCCTACTAGACCCTTGTGTGCGCCTTCTTATGTTCTGCATTCTCCTGCCTTTGTGACTCCCACTCTTTCTGTAGTTTTGTGCGCTTCGGCTGGTTGCGCGATTGTGTCTCCGACTGTAGGTGCGGGTGTGGGCGTGAAGGGGTTTCCTGCTTCCTGCCCAGGAAACTTTAAAAAATCTATGGGGTTTGCTAGTTCAGTTCATCCTATGGTTCCTATGAGGGGGCTTTCTCTTGTGGGTGATGCCTTGGGTTCTTCTGGATCGTTGTCTCCTTCATCAACAAATGGCCCTAATGCCCCTTCTATTAATGCTAATTCTAGGCCGGTTGTTGTTGCTATTGATCGTGTTGTGGTGGGTTCTAATGCTAATGTTGCTTCTAAGGTGTTGCATGGGACTGGGGGCTCTTCTCATGGTGTGCCCTCTACTGTTTTGATTTCTTCTTGTGGTTCTCTCTCCGTTAAGCTCTCTGTTGTTATTGAAGGGGAGCTAGATAGTTTCTCTGAGACTCTTATGGAACAAGCTCTGATATGTCATTTTCGGGGGTTCTGGCCGAGTCTATCCCAACTTCATGATTGGATCTCCCAAAAATGGGAACCAATACTTTCAGATAATGTTCACATCTTCCCCTTAGCTAAAGGTTTCTTTGTAGCTAAATTTGATAGATTCAAGGATAGAACTAAGATTTTGTGTGACGATAAATTTTTGCTTATGGTAAAACCCTGGCACCTGGATTTCAATCCCTCCACAAAAGTTTTCAACAATATTCCTATTTGTCTTAGACTTCCCAATCTCCCTCTCCATCTTTGACAAGGTGCTCCAATCGCAACAATGGAATTCTCTAAGAAATAATTCCCCAAAACCCTCAAAATATGGTATCTAAATTCATAGGATCACTTATGATTATATTGATAGGGTTGAGGGTCCTCCAATCTCAACAATGGAATTTTTTGGGGAAAGCTAAGGGAAAGAAGACCCGTGCAGTACAAAAACTCATAAAATAATTAAGAACTCTAAGTTTGAGGAATACTAGAGATTATTTGAAGGAAACCCTACCACTTTAATCTCAGAAATATCATTACTGTAAACCAGAAGGGGAAGACAAATACTTATATGATAAAATCATGTTGTTTCTCTGGGCCCTATTTTAGAGATAGACTCACTATTGCACTAGGTTACAGGTAAGAAAACTCTTCGTGTTACTAGACATCAAGGGTATGAAGAAAATAAATATCAATTTTCTAAGGAGCGTTGTATTAAGAATAAGAAATACATTGATGGGCCTAGTATGTGGGCATATCTGAGAGCTTGAGATTGGATCAAATCACCATGATTAAATAGAAACACAATTTTAAAAGAATGAAATCCCAAGACTGTAGATACTTAAAGAATATAGGAAGAAAGGATGCTCTCATGAACTTAGATGTTTCAAGGGGAGAAGGATGGTTCCCAATAGAGAAAATGGATAGATATCAGATGTAGAATGAAATATCAAACATAAGTAATCAATAAATGACAAGATTCATACTGTAATGATTGGAAGAGATCCATACCAAAATTATAGTGGAGATAGAAAATCAAGTTTTGGAGGAGGGAATGATAGATATAATGAAGAATATTACAGAAAAAGAGAAACAAAAAGATGTTGATAATGCAAATATGAAGGATTCTGATAAGATATTAGAAGAAAAACTTATAGACATTATCAACTCATCCTCTAATAATAATAAAACTATAGAGAGTGCAAAGAAAATTCTTCAAGTGAGATAGGTAGATCTAATCAACAAAGACAATATTTCCTCAAAAGGAAATTTTATGCCAAAGGAAAAAATTGATAACATTCTTAGAAACCCAAGGAGAGGCAGAACCATAGGGAAATCTAGTAAGAAGGAAGTAAGTAGGATGTGGGAATCAAATATTAACTCATTAGAACCAAGAATCTTAAAAATAGGAAACAAAAAATCTCTAAGATTGATGGAAAAGGATAATATATCAAGGTCAAAATCCGTTCCATTGAATAAAAAGAATGAGGATAGAAGATTGGAAGATAGAGATTGCTATTCTAGGAGGATAAATTTTAATGGTTTGGCATTAGATAAGGATAAGAGGTTTGTAGATGCAGATAGCTCCTTGTGGATAGAAAGAGTTATGGATTTGGCATTAGATGAGAATCCTCTACGAGAGAATAGGAACATAAGTAGGACTAAGGATAAGATTACTACATTGAATAAAGTTACATCTCAGATTCTATAGATTAATGAAGGATGCTCGCCTCTTGGGAAGATAAACAAAGTATAAATCAAAGGTGGTCTAATACCACTTACAAACCTTAAAAAAATGAGGCAATGATTTGGAAGGAAGAGAGTATAAAGGAGGATCCAACTTAGGTGAAATTAATCAAAATTAAAATATATCATGAAGACACCAAGCAATATATGAACTCTTTGGAATAGATGAGAAAGGTCTAGTGGATTCTAGAGATGAGTGTATAGAAAGAAGAAAATATGAAGTTGTTAGTAGGATGATGGATTTGGGTTGTCCAGATGAAAGGGCTTTATTCTATGAGGGGAAAGATATTTTTGAGATAGATATTTCATAACATGAAGAGATAGAGGGAGATTCCTTTTATTTAGCCCAATTTCATGACAAAGAGAATTGTGAAATTCAAATACAAGAAGTGGAGGAATCTACAAAGCCATCGGGAATGATAGAAGTAAGAATCCCAAAACTAGGAATACTTAGAAATTTTCTAGCCAAATTAACTCCAGAATGTTGGAAGAAAAAGAAGAAAGGAAAGGGGAGAAAATACTTTTCTAAATTGAGAAGTGAAGAAGGGGAGGAGTCATCAAGAAACAAAATCACAACTTATTTTCATGTAGGGAAGGGAAAGTTCCTTCCCAAGGAGAAATGAAAATTATTTTATTGAGTGTTAGGGGCATGAATGCTCCTAACAAGTAGCATTTAATCAAATGTTGTAATTTTTCATTCAAAGAAGATGTAATCATGCCTCAGGAGATAGACTTAAATACAGACCAAATAGAAAAATTTAAAATATCAATAGACAAGTGGTAATCAGAATCAATAAAAGCCACAAGTGCCTCGGGGGGATTGGAAATCCTATGAAACCCAAGCACAGTTCTCTTTCAAAAGTTGGATGGTAGATTCAATTGGCTAGGAGGATTAGTGCACAACCTGTATAGAAATTTGAAGTTATCTTTAATTAATGTTTATGGTCTAATAATGACAAAGAAGAAAGTGGAAGCATGGGCAAATATAAGTAGTCTTTTTAGATCCTGGATAGAAAATAATTCCATCATTGGTGGAGACTTCAATTCCATCCTCCATCTATCATAAGAAAAGGGATATAGAAAAATAATTTCAGCCACATATTGACTTTAAAAACTAGGTGACAAAGGAAAATCTTGTGGAGGTTGACTTGGAGAATATAATGTTCACATGGAACAAAAGAAGACTTGGCTTTAGTCATATAGCTAAAAATTAGATAGATTCTTATACAGAGGTGATTTAACTTCTTTTCTTTTTTATTTGAAGGCATCCATTTCTCCTGTATTAGGATCGGACCATTTTCCCAAATAGTTGGGCATATTAAGAGAAGATAAACCAATGTTCTATCCCTTCAAATTTGAAAACATGTGGATGAAATTTGAAAAACTCTTAGGTTTGATAGATTAATGGTGGAAATAATCTCAGTTTGAAGGATCCAAATTATATATTTCTTTATTTCCAAACCAAAGAAATCAAAAGAAAATTCCAAGAATGGAACAAGAACCACTTTAAAAATAGTTTTGAAATAAAGAGATCAATTGAACAAATCATGAAGGAACTGAATGAACAAGTCACTCTTCAAGGAATGGACAAGAAAAGCTTATATTAGGAAAATGAGTTATTAAAGGAATATGAGGACATTTTGGCTAAAGAAGAAATATTTTGGAGGCACAAATCTAGAGAGCTTTGGCTTGAAGAAGGGATAAGAATGCAAATTTTTTCCACAACAGAACAAAACAAAGGATAACTGTTAATAGAACTCATAAGATCAATGATGGAAATGGTGGCATTATAGAAGATCAAACAAAAATTAAAAAAAAGGATAGTAAGTTTCTATTCAAATTTACTAAATAATTTTTAGGGTTCAGATTTGTTAGTGCAACAAGAGATGCTAAGTGACATCCCTTAGCTTACAACAACTAAGGATAAAAAAGTGTTGATTGATAAATTCTTAGAGGAAGAAATACATACATCCTTATTTCAACTTCATCTAGACAAAGCACCAGGTCCTGATGGATTTCCAACTAGCTTCCAAGAATGTTGATCAATTTTAGGATCTAAGATGACCGAAGTGTTAGAGGCAACAAGAATCTATGGAATTTTTTGAGATAAATAAACAACACCTTTTTAGCCCTCATTCCAAACAAAGAAAAAATCAACATTCTTGGATGAGTTTAGACCAATTTATGTCTGTAACACCATTTACAAGGTCTTGAAAAAAGCTTTAGACAAGAGATTAAAAAATTTACTCCTGAAATTAATAGAAGAAGAACAAACAAGCTTCGTTCTAGAAAGATCTATTTTTGACGATGTAATCATTTTCGAAGAAGCTATTCATTCTATTTAAAAAACTAAGACCCCAAGTATGATCATTAAACTAGATGTAAAAAAAAGTGTATGACAATGTGAACTAGAGATTCTTGGCTAAATGTTTGGAAAGGTTTGGATTCTGTAAAGTGTGGATAGATATGATATTCTACTGCATATCCACACCATGGTTTTCTATTCTTGTCAATGGGAATCCTCAAGGTTTTTTGACATTTTAAGAGGCATTTGACAAGGAGATGTTTTTCACCTTTCTTGTTTGTCATTATGGCTAAAGCTCTTGAAAGGAAGTTATCCACCCTATAAAAAAATGGAAACTTGGAAGGGGTGTAAGTGACTTCTTTAGTTCAACCACTGACATGTCAACAATTTATTATTGACACAATGTTATTTGGAAAAGGGAATAAGGGAGCAGCCTTCTAATTGAAAAAATTGCTTAAAACATACTCTAAAGCTTCAAGTTTAGTAGTAAATCAGGAGAAATCACATATATTATTCTTTTTTATGAAATTAAAAGTCCAAGATTAGGTGTTAAGGTTGCTAGGATTTAAGGAAGGTAAAGTCACTTGCCTGTATCTAGGCCATTGGATAAATATCTACAATCAACCTCAACTTGGAAATCAGTAAGAGATAAAATAGTAAGAAAATGGAATCATGGAAATATAAATGGATAAAATGGGAAGGAAGAATTTTAATAATAAAGGAAACATTATTTGCAATCCCTATATACTTAATATCATGTATTTCCCTATCAACTGGATCTTATATTGATCTGATAAAGAAGTTAAGGAAATTCTTCTAGCAGGGTATAGATGTGAAGAAAAAATATTCTTTAATTTAATGGGAAAGGATATGCAATCCCATCAAGCATGGAGGTACAAGAATCAAGAACCAACTATGGCAGAAAAAAGCACTAGGGGAAAAGTTGTTTTTAAAATTCATAAGGAGTCACATCTTAAATGGGTAAGAATAATTAAAGGTAAATATATAACAAATTCAAGATTGAAGATATTTTAAGGTTATCTAACTTCCCAAGTGGTTCTCATATTTCAAAATTCATTTCCAAATGCAGTGATATCATACTTAACCACATATCATGGAACATAAAGGATGGAAAAAAAGCCCTTTTTTGGTAGGACTCTTGGGGGGAGGGTTATTTAATCATCAACGATCTAATGGATGCAAATATAATCAAACACATTTGTGAACTCAACTAGGGAATATATGTTAGAAATTATATTGTATTCACAGATCCAAATCTTGATCACATATGGGAATGAAAAAAATTTGCGGACATGGACCTTCCACCTATAGATATTGAGTTGATAAGAGAAATTCTTGATAATGGATTTATCTCTTTCAAATAAGGTAATGATGAAATAACATGGGGAGGCTCTAAGAAGGGAGTATACAATTCCAAGGATAGAAATAATGCATTATCATGCATGAAAGAAAGAGAAAAAACACAACTAAAAGTTCATCTATGTTGGGATAAATTATGTATACCAAAGGCAATCGTCTTCACTTGGGCTTCTCTACAAGGAAAGTTTTTAACAACTGATTGGTTCAGAAAGATTAGTTTTCAAGGTTCATCAATTTTTTTCTTGTACAAAAATAGTGAAGAGGATGCTAATCATATGCTACTAACATGCCCTTTCTCTCAAAAATGTTGGCAATGACTATGCACCAAACTGGGCTTGATTTCAACACTTCCAAATGATATTTTGGCATTATTTCAATCTTGGTCGAGAATATGGAACAATAGTTTATTTGGAAACATATGGATAATTTCACCCTCAATTGTAACTTGGGATATTTAGAAGGAAAATAATAGTAGAATATTCCAAGGGAAGGCTATGGAATGGGTGGATTACAAATAAGATGGAAGAATTTATAGGAGAAACAATGAATTCAAGGATTCATGCTCAAGGGAATAAATTAAATTATTTCATATGATTGGATGAAAAAATACATAAAAGTTGGTATGGGTTAAAACTTTTGAAAGTCATTGGTAAAGGACACTAATCAAACAAAAAAGACAAAGATAATTGAAAATGGTGTTCCCCAATACCAAGATAGGTCAAATTGAATTCTGATGGGGCTTCTAGAGGCGGCCCAGGACCCTCGCGGACTAGGTGTGTAATTCACTCATGCCAAGGCAAGATGATAGAAGTATTATCCAAATCATTCAAAGAAGACAAAGACAACAAAGATAAATTTAAAGCTTTAGTAGAAGGACTATCACTATGCATGGAACTACACTTGAGAAGGGTTGAAATTGAAGGGGATTCAACCATTACCATAAATGCCATAAGGATTAGGCATACTCCCAACTGGAGATTATAGTCATTCCTAGACACAACGTTGGAATTAATGGGAAGGTTGGAGAGTGTTACAATGAGTCATATATATAGAGAAGGAAAAAAACTTGCAGATGAACTAGAAAATTCAGCTGCAGAGGGAGTTACCATCAAATAGATCCTCATCTAACTAATAAGGATAATGTTGGTTAATCATTTATAAAATAAAAATAAAAATTTGTAGCTAGTAGATATTAGTTTAAGATGGTAGCTAGAGTGATTATGATGGAGATCAGCATGCAACAAAGGTAGAGGATGCATAGTTGGTTGCATGGATAACTATGTGGAAGACTTTGAAAAACCAATGTTAGAAGAATCTGAAACTTTCTATTCTTGAAAAGCTATTTGTTGAAGGTTGAGGAATGTTTTCAACTTGAGAAGGATAGGGTTTTCAATTATTTGCATGTCGATAGTGAGAAAAATTTGTTATCTAAATTAGAAAAAGAATTACTTCATAATTATAAGGAGAAAATTTTGGAAAAGGGTTTTAGTCCCTTGGATTTGTTTAAGGCTAACAAGACAAATGATTATCTATCCCATGCCTTGGATCCAATTGCAAACTCTTTGGAACAATTGGCCACTACGGAAGGAATGTAATATTTTAACCAGACAGTGTCTAATGTTTACGGGAGGAGGGATTCCAATGGAACTTAGGATCATGAATTCATAAGGAATCTTATTGAATTGCATGACAAGTACGAGATTTATGTTCTCAAGTGTTCTTAGGACAACAAGAAATATAATAAGGCTCTAAAGGAGGGGTTTGATGTATTTTATAATAAATTAGATGAGTATATCTCGATTACAGACTTATTCTCTTTAGTTTTTGATAATGTTGTAAAGGACATCATGAGGAAATTAGATGATGCTGAGATTGAACATGAACTTGGAAAGGCGGTGAAGATTATTTCATACATTTTAGATAAAATTATTTTTAAGGAATATTACAAGTGAAGGTTGATGACTTAGGCAGTGAGGACTCCTCATAGGTGGAAAAACAAGATGCAACATTAGTAGAGAGTGTAGAGTTGGTTCACCAGTAAGTAGGGCATTCCATTCTTATGGAGATAGAGAACCAAAATTAATCACCCAAGATCGAGATAGCATGCAAGTTTGAGATAAAAGCTAGGTCCCAAGATTTTGGATGAAGACGTGCCGAATTGCTAGAATGAACAAGAGGAAGAAAATTTGAAGTTGTTCTCGAAGTCATTACATTTTAAGATATTATTTTTTGATATCTTAGGTGTACAAAAGGTTCAGATAGAAACATGGTCTAATGTATGAGTAGCTTGACACATTGTATTGGTTTTTGTATCAACTTTTTGAGGTTCATACATACATTTGGTCTAGGTTGTAGCTCCTCAAGATCTTTTAACTAATGTTTTTTGTAGCTGGATGTGACAAGGTGTCGTTTGGATGTAATTATGTTTAGTTTTTAAGGTTTTAAGAGCTACAACCAGAGGTTTTCTGAGCTTGTTCTTTCCTTCTAATATACTCTCTTGAACTAGCTAGGACCGAAGTATACTTCTTATAATAAATAAATAATACTATATCTTAGCCATGACCTCTTATCTATAAAAAATAATCAAAATACCAATATCAATTTTCTATATAACAAGGTGTGGGCAACATTCATAAAATTTAAGTTAAATTTGCACATGTTATTATGATTGTCACAAAGGGGAAAAATTCCACTAGCTTAATATAAAAATGCATGCTTTTGGTGAAAATAAAATGCCTTGTTTTAATTTTCTAAAATGGGAAAACCCCAAGATTATATATACGATTAGATATTATAGACTTGAGGTAGCCATAGTAGTGACTTTTAGAACCTTTTTTAGAGCGATTGGTATGTTGTAAATAAATCTTGCTATGGTGTTATGCAACAAACATTTGGGAACCTAGGGAATTTGGATCTAAGAATTTTCTATTTAAAATAATTAGGATTTTATAATATGATTTTTGTGTAAAGTGGTTTTCTTATTCTCAATTTCACTTCTACAGCTCAAATTGTATGCATTTACAATTCATTCTATAAAAAATAAATATATAATTTGGTATTAAAATTTAAAAATGATTATGATATTTATTCAAGTTGTAGTGATCATAAAATGACTAACGTATTTTTACCTTTTCATGTCATTCATCTTCTCATCAATTTTTTAATCCATATTAATTAAATGATTTTAAATTATTTCATTAAGCTACCATTTCCTTTATTAATTAAATAGATTTATTATTTAAATAAATCATTATCTTAAAGTTATGACAAAACTAGTTTATCATTTATCCTTCAATATTTTTTTTAAACATGGTGGCATTGCCACTTAATATATTTTATTAATAATATATATTTTTACAAACTGGTTTAGTGAGAGCTCCCGGAGAAAAGAACTAGTGAACAAAAACTCTGGTCATTTCCCATCAAAATATGAATATAAGTTTCTGGCCCAAGCTAGATACCAAATAGAAATATGACTAAGGAGCATAGAAGCTCATTCAGAGTGAATACCAAAATACATTATACAATATCAGAATATGAACAAAGTATACATATGAAATTTCCCTATAGCTGGAGACATGAGAGAAACTCCAAACAGAAAACCGCCACGATGACCATTAGATGAAAAATCTATCAATATGAACCAAAATTGCCCTGCAACCAAAAAATACCTACAACCAGAATATGCATACAAGAACGAAAAAGATATATTAAAAAAGCAGAGCATTATACTTCCACCATAGAATAATATTAACCATGATACATTTCTTCTTGAGCAATTCTAAATAAGTTTGGGAAGCTTGCCAACTCACAACCTAACCAAGAGGAATCAATATAAACTTTATTACAACCAAAGTTAGTAAGGCAGTCCGCTAATACATTGCCTTCCCAATATACATGTGAGATGGTGAGGTACTCAAATGAATCTAGAAGAGCCCAAATTTTCTCAAGAATGTATTTTAAATGCCAGTTATGAGCTTTCCTTGCTTTGCAAGCATTAATAATAATGGCAGAATCATCTTCAATATGAAGGTGCTTTAGATTCAACTTTTTTGCCATAACAATGCCTTCCAAAAGAGCACATGCCTTCACCATATTGTTTGTGCCAAGAGAAATAGACATAGCTTTCAATGCTAACATAGCACCCAAATTATTATGAAAAACTACCCCTATTCCTGAATCACCAGGATTTCCACGAGAGGATCCATCAAAATTTAATTTGCAGAAAGGAGCATTAGGAGGATGCCATTTAATTGATCTTCTATCTACCATGGATTTCTGAATCCGTGGAAATACAGGTGATACAGGAATAATGACACCTTTCCAAGAAGAAACCACAAAATTGTCCCAAGAAGAAAACTTTGAGTTATGATTATTCAGGCTTAGAATTGTTACCCTAACTCAGGCATTAAGGCTACAGAACAATTCTATCCTGACAATGGAAACCTCCTCTAGCTATGGGTAGACTATGAATAAGGAGGAATCTCTGAATTCTAGGCTGGTTCCTATTAAATATGAAATATCACCACCTGATTTAAAACTTGATAAGAAAAGGGATAGAAAGAACTTTTAAATTGAAATGAATTGGGGTGATACACCCAAAATGGTTTCAGACTTTGCTGGGAGAACAAAATAATATCTCAAAATCATATATCAAAGGCTTGACTCTTCAAATCATTGCTCAACATATAGGCTAACAGGCTTCACTATTAGGATTAAATCACAAATAGTTCTAACAGTTAACAACATACGTCTTCCATACAAGGTTTAAGAAACAACTGATTACCTCAAGAAGGAACAAACATGCATTCACTTCTTTTGGATTACAATTAAAAACAACACTTGCAAAGAAAGATGAAACCAGGGTCATCAAATCAAACTCCAAAAATGTATGGATCAAAGAGCATCTGCTTTATTTCTCTCACAAATCTAATAATGTGGTTACAAAAATGGCTTGAAAAGCATGTAGGAACAATATGTTCACTATTAGCTTCTCTCCCAAACTCACAACCCCTAAAATTGATTATGAAAATCAATCTTATAGTATGCCTTAGCTCCAAATCCAAAAATGCAAGCCCTTTAAAAATTGCCCTAATTTGGCCAAAATTCGTGCCAAAATACTAGCCCTATAAAAACTCCTCTTTAAGTGCCTTACTCTGGTGAAATTTTCATGAAACTCAGTCTATCATTGATGAAACTTGAGCTCTCTATTGATTTTTTCTTCACTAGTGTGCATTCTATGTTGAGCTCTATATTATGGAACTCGGGCTTACATCAGTCGACTAGCGTTCATCCTTCTTTTTTTTTTCACTGTATCTTCATCCTCGAGCATGGCTTCGAATGATAGAGTCTTCTCGGCCTTGAATCAAGGTAAACCACTATGTGTCTTTTTGTCTTGACTAATACTGCCATTCACCTCCGTTTGTAATTAATGACTATCTTTGTTTACACTTGGTTTGCATTATTAAACGCACATGACTCATGTCTATGACTATAAATATATAACCATCTGGGCACACAACTCTCGGCTTCTACCAGTCTTTTCCTCTACACAATACAATGACTTAACATTGCTTTCATTTTCATAAGTCACGGCTTGACTACATTTTTGAGCTCTTTGTTTTGTCTTGAAGCCATGACTTATGAAGCATTTTGGACATGTGGGTTATGGATATAAGTCACGTCTTGTGACTGGTTCTTACCTCTTTGTTGAATGTCTATGACCACGGCTCTGCTAAGAATCTATCCTTCATTTACAAGTCTAACCATGAGCTCAAACTCATTTCATTGCAACAGTCACAACCTCATGACTAGTATAGCTTTATTCCTTTGACTTGCATACGAAGCTGTGACTGTAACTATAGCTTATCATCATTAAAGTTGAGACTAATTTTTAAGTTCAACTGTAGATAAACTACAGTGAACTTTCTTTTGTAACTTTGAGTCTTCATTTTATTAAATCACAGCTTGATGCTATTTATCATGACTATCAAAAATAGTCATGATTCATGAAATCGGCTTGGGTTAGATCTATGAGTTCACTGCTGGATAACAACTCGATTTCCAACTGGTAAGCCATCATCCCACTCAAGTTCATTGCTCGACATATAAGCATGAAGCTTTTGATTTTTTTGACATTCCACTCTCACTGACATGGATTATTTTGCAATGTCGGTAGTACCATAACCACAACTCAGCCTTCTCATTGTCAAACAACTATGAACAAACTATTTTAAAATCGTGAGTCATCAGAACTCAATTTTTTTTACTTACAATTTGTGAATATGAACTGTGACCGTGAGTCTTCAATATGAGATTTGTTTATTCACAACACACTGCTAATATGGGGCCATTTGTTTTTTTAATTATAGTACCACCATGACTCATCTTTCACTTTGATAGTGCCATGACTTAGAATGAAATTCCTTCAGTTATACTAATGACAATCCAAGATGGGATTGAGAAATGTGATTTAGGATCTGTAAAGACATTTATCAGTCTCAACTTGAGACTCTTATCAAGATGATTGAAAACTTCAGTATCATTCCACCATGTGGGTTTTCCACCTTCAGTTGTCTCATCAAAACCATGAGCTTATGACTAAAAGATGTGGAATATATATTCATTTTTTAAGTTATGACATCTTTCAATCATAAGCTTCATAGGCTTTGGAAGCTGACTAACAACATAACTGGAAGATGTCAAAGGACACAAGACTCCTTGCTCAGAAAGATAAGTTCATTTTTTCCTGTGTTTGCTATTTATTTTGTTAACAACTTATGTACATTCATGTATCTCTATTTTTTACAATATCGTCATAAATGCACACACATATCACCATGAATTTATCAGATTTTACTAAATACATTGTCATCCTTGCTTTGAACATATACCAACACACTGCCTGTGATCATGAACCTATGATGAAAATGTTGCAAACTTATGCTTCTCTGTTTATAAAAATATCTCTACAGCTTGCTTTCTGTCAAATTTGTCACTTTTTTTGATATTTCAACTGTAGGTGTATTTAGACTATACAAATATGTACAATAGCATAAATTTATAATCTGAAAGAATTCAAAACATAGATCACTGCATCAAAGTCCAAGTAGCATGACCACTGTTTTCAACTCACTTGACTACATTTGTTCTTCTTATTGCACAGTAACTTAGCACTTGAATTCCAAACTTGAAAAGTGAGAACACTCTAAGACTTATTGGCACAAATTACCAGGCTTAAAAATAATTCTCTCTCAATGCTAAAATTAAAATCTTTAAATCATTGAAATAAGTTATAAAATGTTCATTTGTTGTCAATTAAGTTCAAGCATGGGCTTGTGACACTCAAAGATACATATTGTAAAATATTTTATGACACTTCTTTCTATAATCAGCAATAACAGTGACATCACTTGAATTTGTACCTCTTGAATCAGCAAAGACATATTGAACCAGTATTTATGTAACTGCATTATGTGACTTGATCTTTGAGTGCTTGCAAATTTGAGCACCTTCTGTGGCACTTTGTTTTGAAATTCCAGCTTGATCTACATCTCTTTTCTATGACTGAATGTGAAAACCAATCAACTTCCTTTCTGCAAAATAAATTGTTAAGCTCTCAAATAACATCATTTTGAAATGGGTCTATTATTACTTCGGCTCTAATTTCACTAATAGCTATGTGTCCCTAAACTCTATGAATATGGGGGGTGACCTGAAGCATGAAGAACTAGATAACTATAACAAGCTTAAGGAACCAGATATGGAGATGGTTTGGCGTAAGTTGAAAAAAGGTGGAGTTACCCCTTATTTGGAAAAATTGCATGGCTTTGATAAGGATGTTACCCAAAAATTTGTTGAAGGCTAGAAGGATAATACTATCACCATTGATGGTAGAATGTTGGATATTATTGTTGAGCTTATAGCTCAAATTTCAAGAATCCCTAATGAAGGTCAAAATTTTTATAGAAACTGTAAGATTTTGGACATGGCGGCTAAAAAGTTCTCGAAATCTGTGAAAGAAAAGGTTGATTTTGCGGAAGGCAAGGTTAATGGCTACATGGAACCTGTCAAGATCAAGGAGATTTGGCGCCATTTGTTGTAGGTAGTGATGGAATACTTTACCCTTGATGGCCACTTCACTCAAGCACATTCCCATCATTTAATGTTCCTAAATCACTTCAGGTACAAGGATACCATCAATATTCATTTTTATCTGTACACTTCTCTGGTTAAAAGCATAAATGAACATAAGGGTTCTCCTAAGAAGGTTGTGAAACATGAGGGATTGATTATGTTAATTCATGAGCATATGAAGAAAACCATCCCTATCCCTTCTTCTACTCCTTTCGTTGGTAAGAGAAAAATGAGCCCTAAGAAGTCTAAGACGGGGTCTGTTAAACGAAAGGTGGAGGACAATTTAGGCAGTAGCTTGAAGAAAATTTGCTCGAAAGCTACTGAGGAGGAGTTTGACTCTGAGGGTTCAGAAATGGAGGACTTTAAGGATGAGGCTTCTAAAAATGCCCAGGAGATGAAAAGCCCTAGCAAGGATGAGGAAGAGACTGATGACTCTGAGGCTATGTCTGATCAGGAAGAGCACAAGGAAGAGGTTAGCAGCGAGAATTAGGAGGGGAATAAGGAGATTACTGGGAAGGGGGATCAATTGAATAATGATACTGACATGTAGGGTACTGATGAAGCTCAGAGGCGTGGAGATGAGAATGAGCCTGTGAGCACAGTGGAGAAGGATACTACCATGTGCAATGAGGATAAAGACATTCTTGAAGCCGAGGACCCTGGCAATAATATTCAGGAGAGAATAAATGAGGAAAAAGATACAGAAATTGAAGAGGCTAAGTTTGAAGGCACTGATGTGCTAAATTCCCATAGCCTTGTGGACTTGGTTGATATGGCCATCCAGTATGCAAAAAAATAGAAAAATGACAGGGATTTTAATAAGGGGGGGGTGCCCATTCTGGAAGATTTTGTTCAGGGGATGAGGCATGATATGCCCATATCTCAAGATTCTGAGGATAACAATCAGGAGGGTAATGAGGAGTCCAGTGAACGGAAGGCTAGAGAGTCCACTATCAGGCTTATATTTGAAGATTTCAATGATAGGGAGGAGGTGACGACTGGCGTCCTACAGACTGCTAAAGTCGAGGCCCTTTACTTATTCAGATTTAGTAAGTGGCATTTTCATGAAATTAAAAGGCTCCATTTGAAATGTATAAAGCTTGAAACTAACAACACCATCCTCCAAGAGAAAGTGGAGTCTCTTCTCAATGAGAGATATTCTAACCCCCATGCTCCTGATTTGAAGGATAGAATGGATAAAGTTGATAACACTCTTATCAACATTCTCCAGCATAGTATGGACAGTATGAAGGCTTCTAGTACCAATCTGAAGGCTCTGGTTAACTTGCTGGACAATGCTTCAGAGGATGATACTAAGGTAAGGAGCGCTCCTCTGCTAGAGAATGGTGGTCCCAGTTCTAGGACCCATGGAAAGAAAAAATCTCCTATGATTAAGAATAATCTGGATGAACTGAAAAAGGTTATCGACAGGATGGATAACATTCAAGCCAAGATGGAGAAAATGCTGGATGAAAAAGTTGGAGTTATGTAGCCTGGTGCTCCTGTTGGTTTTTTTTGTCTTTTTCTATCTTTTTGACAGGGTTTCTTCGTTAGCTTTGCATCCCCTAGTATGGGCAGATCATTGTTGTATGTCTCATCTTTTGTTGTTTATGCTTAATATTTCCTATCTTTTGCTCCTTATATTGTAAAGGGTTTCGGGTCCCTTCAAAACCTATTTTTCTAGTAACCAGAACATCATTTTGAAATGTTAGATTAGAGAACATAATAAATAATTTGTAAATCAATTCTTAGACCATTATGTTCACTAATCTACCATGTATTGCAACTTCTGAAAAAGGTTTCTCAGCTAAAAATACCGAGTCCCTCTAATTCAAATACCTTGTTAATAAAAAGGACAACATACACCAGAATGATCATAAATAGTAAAATGTTTCATGTTTTAAAAAACAAGTCCCTTTAATACTACCTTGCAGTGAGTGTTAGTGTACATTTCCTTATTGCATTTATTTTCCAGATTGATATGCAGCTTTGGAAACTTGATTGTTACAGTATGTTATTTGTTTCTCATGCATTGCTTAGATCCAACAAGACCTAACCACTTTTCTCTCTCATGTAGGTATGAACCCTAAAGACCTAAATGCAAATGAAGACCTGGACGTGAAGACCTAGGACTTGGCAGACAACCAGTTGACAACATAGCAACCACAAAGGTAATGAATGGGACCCCTATTCCATACTTCAATCATTTTAAATTCTACATGTGTACTCTATTGTTGATATGAAATACTTAGAGTACAATAATGACATATAAAAATAAATGCAATAATGACATGTCCATTAACAAAACCTGCAAGACAGTATTAAATGGACCAAAAATGTGCAACCTTTTCCTATTTATGCCTATTGTATTGTATGCTGTAATTTTGAGTAACAATGATTAAAATGTTTTTGAACTTGAGCATTAACTTGTTCAGAAATACATTTTTCCAGAATACCAAGAACAACCGACAACTGTGAAGACTCACCTCTAAAGATATGCTTATTGCATTCCCACCAAATTGACCAGACTACAGAAGATGGAACAATGAATCAGAGACACACAAATAGGGAAGAAGAATACAAGGTTGGCCAAGACTAGAACATGTCCGATAAAGAAAAAGGAAAAGGAAATGAGAGGGAAAGCTTATGAAGAACAAAATGCCAACAATTTATAGCAAATTCACAATGAAGAAAAAGGTGGTTAACATCCTCAAGATCATTACCACAAAGAACACAAGGAAATGGAGCTACAATATTAAATTTGGCTAAGCGATCACTAGTCCAACTTCTGTTCTACAAATCCAACCAAGAAAAATCTCTAGCTTTAGGCAAAACTGAATTGTTCCAACAAAAAATAAAAGCACAATGATAAGATTGATTATTAGCCATTTTTTTAGCAGTAAGATATACTTCCTTAACTCAATACTTCCCTATTTTAGAAGGACACACCATACAAGTTGATCTTTGGAATTAGAAAGAAAAACAACTTGATCTTGCAATATGGATTTGAAAGAATGAACTTATTGCGAAGATGATAGAAGGGAAGAATGATCCTTCCAAGAAACTATTCAGGCTTAGAATTGTTACCCTAACTCAAGCATTAAGGCTACAGAACAATTCTATCCTAACAATGGAAACCTCCTCTAGCTATGGGTAGACTATGAATAAGGAGGAATCTCTGGATTCTAGGCCGGTTCCTATTAAATATGAAATATCACCACCTGATTGAAAACTTGATAACGAAAGAGATCGAAAGAACTTTTAAAACTAAAATGAATTGGGGTGATACACCAAAAATGGTTTCAGACTTTATTGGGAGAACAAAATAATAGCTCAAAATCATATATCAAATGCTTGTCTCTTTAAATTACTGCTCAACATATAGGCTAACAGACTTCACTATTAGGATTAAATCACAAATAGTTCAAATAGTTAACAACATACGTCTTCCATACAAGGTTTAAGAAATGACTATTTACCTAAAGAAGGAACAAAATAAATTCACTTCTTTTCGATTACAATTAAAAAACCACACTTGCAAAGAAAGATGAAACTAGGATTATCAAAGCAAACTCCAAAATGTATGACTCCAAGAGCATATGCTTTATTTCTCTCACAAATCTGATAATGTGATTACAAAATGGCTTGAAAAACATGTAGGAACAATATGTGCACTATTAGCCTCTCTCCCAAACTTGCAACCCCTAAAATTGATCATCAAAGTCAATCTTATAGTATGCCCTAAGCTCAAATCTGAAAATCCAAGCCCTTTTGAAATCACCCTTTTTTGGCCAAAAAATTCATGCCAAAATACAACCTATATTAACTCTCCATGAATATGCCTAAAATATTGACTTAAAATAAGGATTAAAAATCCTTTTACAAAAATTGCCAATATTTTTTTTTAAAAACTTAATATTAGATAAAAATCTAATATTAGATAAAAATCTAATATTAAACATATAACCTAAAAACCTCTTTAAAACACTAAGTATAACAAATGCAAAGTGGAGAATTTTAAATTCAACCCACTTGCATATTACTCAGAGGTTGAGGAATGAGGTGGCACATGGACAGTTTTTGAGAACTACAGATGCAGACACTTGTAGTAAAGGCATTGAATACATTTGCTTGGTTGACTCCAAATTCTCTTAAGCTCTTTTCATTCTTGAACTTGGTGTTTATGTCTTCACCGAGAAGAATTAGGGAGACTTCGAACCCTAATTGTGACAAAAATCTGCCATGTAGCTCAACATAACCAACATGAATCCGGTCTCTGTGAATTATGGAACTCTCTGGCATCTTCATTTTGAACTGAAAGCTTATTAAATGTGAACTCGGGTTTTCTAGCATTTGATTGGAGTCTTCATTTGGCTCGGCTATGACTGTTGCATCGACCATGAATGACATATGGTCATGGTAAACCACAGTGTCTCCTTTTTTTTTTGACTGATATTGTCATTGATATCACTGTTTGTTATAGGCGTCCATCTTTGCTATCACTTTGGCTTGAAAATGCACCATTCTAATTCACCGTAAGTCATGGCTTGTGACTATGTAAATCATGACATATTCATTAAGTTTTTACATTGTGTGCTTTGTGAAACAAACCATGACTTATGGAAATGTTTATAAGTTTATGGGTTTCTGAATTATGAGTCACGTTTTATGTGACTGTAGCTATATTATGAATAAGCCGAGACTTTTGTTTATCTTGCTCAATACACTCTAACATCATTCTTGATAAAATTCTAAGTCACGGTTTAATGTGATTGTAGATCCCATTTATTACCTTGAAGTTCGGCCTTTAATCAGGGTCGTGACTAGAGTTCTTTTATAGAGCTTGCTAGTTTAGAACCGTGAGCACATCTCTAAGCTTTATTCCATAAGTCACAGCTTGACTTCTATTACTGCTACATATGAGGGCATGACTAAATGTTTAGCTTTTCCAAGCCCGCCTTTGCATCAACATGACCCTTGCATAAACATGGATTTCAAACACCATGAGTCACGGCTTGTGACTTGAGTTTCATTGCAACAACTTGACTTCAACTAGTAAGTGTTTTCATTGATTTTTCACCGCAAACTTAAACATAAAGCATATATTTACAAACCTTCTGCAATATTGATGGTCTACTTTCTAAACTCTTCCTTTCTCTTTTTGACATGTAACAGTGAAGGAATGGTGTTGAAACCATAATGTATGAGCTTGGCCCCCTTGTCATTTTTGGAACCTAAGTTTCATTCTGTCATAACTTATGAACTCAACAACAACAGGCAGCCCATAAGAACTTAGTTCTTGAACTCGGGAACCTAGCAATAATAAACTATGAGTCCATGATAGCATGAAATTGGCTTTCACCCTTCGCTATGATTCAGCTTCTACTGACAGTGACATTTGATAATAGAAACATAATATGAGTTTTCCTCTCCATCTATCTCATCAAAATCATCAGTTTATGACTGAAAGATGTGGTAGATGTATTTAGTTTTGCTTATGACATCTTTTAGTCATAAGCTTCAAAGACTTTGGGAGCTGACTAAAAACATGACCAAAGATGTCAAAGAACATAAACCACTTGTCTTAAAAAAGATAAGTACATCTCTTTTTTGTCTGTTGTTCATTTTGTTTCTTTTGTTGACAACTCATGTACATTATTGTATATCTATTTTTTCATCTGTTGATTCACACACATGTCACCAGAAATTTATCAGATTTATAAAATACACAGCCAACTTGAACCATCAAGTTTACCATGATAATATTCTAGATTGGTTTCATTAATCATGTCTTGGAGCTCCTTTCATAGCACAACTATTGCTATTCATTTCAACTTTAACTATTTCAACTGATACATGAAAATAATCATTTTGAATATTGAATTCAATGTTAAAAATAGAGAACATCCTTGAACTCATGGGTACATGCTAGCATGCTTGAACATAGTCCTTTTCTCTATTTTGATGCTAAATTTGAACTTTAAATACAAGAAATGCAACAAGATAAAAATGTTTGTTTATTGTTAATGAAGTTTGAGCACGTGCTCGTGACACTCAAAAACATCATAATGAAAACATTTTATAACTTTATGCATAATTATGAAGCATTCTTTCTGCAATCAACAATAACAATGATATTACTTGAATATGTACTTTTAAAATAGCAAGGACATATTGTACCAGTATTTATGTAACTACATTTTATGACTTGATCATGACTATCTGCAACATTGACACTTCCTGTAGCACTTTATCTTGAAATTCAAGCTGGATCTACAACTTTCTCTATGACTGAATGTAAATACCAGTCAACTTCTTTATGAAAAAATAAACTGTTAAGCTCTCAAACAACATTATTTTGAAAGGTTAGATTAGTGAACATAATAAATAATTTGTCAATCAATTCTTAGACCATTATGTTCACTAATCTACCAAGGCACTACATCATCTAAAAAAGGTTTCTCAGTTTGAACATACTAAGTCCCTTTAATTCAGATACCTAGTTAATAAAAAGGGCAACATACACCAGAATGATCATAAATAGTAAAAGGTTTCATGTTTATAGAAACAAGTCCCTTTCATACTACCTTGCAGTGAGTGTTAGTGTACATTTCCTTATTGCATTTAATTTTCCAGATTGATATGTAATATTAAAAACTTGATTGTTATAGTATGTTATTTGTTTCTTATGCATTGCTTAGATCCAGCAGGATCTAACCACATTTCCTCTCTCTTATGCAGGTATGAACCCCTAAAGAGATAAATGCAGATGAAGACCCAAACTTTGAAGACCCTAGGACCTGAGACTTAGTAGACAACCAGCTGACAACAAACCAACACAAAGGCAATGCATGGGACCCCTATTCCATACTTCAATCATTTCTTTCAATTCTGCAAATGTACTCTACTTATTGATATGAAATATGAAACATAGAAAGACATTTGTATACTACATTTAGTTTGAATGCACAATGTAATGATCATTTATGAATTCTGAAATTTTGAAAAAGTGATCAATACTTAGAGTACAATAATGACATCTAGAATGAATGCAGTAATGACATGTAAATTAACAAAACCTGCAAGGTAGTATTAATTAGACAAACAAATGTGCAACCTTTTCCTATTTATGCCTATTGTGTTGTATGTTGTAATTTTGAGTAAAAATTTTGGCAACTTCTCTTGAATGTCTGCCTGCTAGACATGACCTGTAGACTTATCATAGGGCAACAGAGTTAGGAAAAATGAAACCATGAATGCAATAATTTAGTGAAATGAAAATGCACCTAAACTAGACTCAATGCAACCTATAGACCTAGTGCTTGGAAAGCACTTATTGAACTGAAAACTGGACCTATCCTAACCCTCAAAGAAAAGATTGAGGTATATTCCATTAACTGGAAATTACAGATCTTCTCCTTCAGTTGTGGATAACTAAAAAGCATTATTCTCCTTGCAGGTTGTTATAACAAAAGGGCCTGACCAAAAATTATCAAACTTGTCATGTTGTCCTAGCCTGCTCTTTAGCACATCACACTTGAGTACTAGATCACCTTCTTTGAACTCTTTGTACTTAGCTTTCCTGTCAAATGACCTCTTAGTCTGTGCTTGCTTTACTTCCATGGTTTCCAATGCATTCTTCCTCTCTTCTTCAAGCAGTAATAAATTAGCATACCTTAGTTTAAGAGGATCTTCCTCTTCAAATAGTAACATCTGATCAGCCAGCTGTAATGCTGGAAATTTAGTAGAAACTGGCAATCTAGCCTCTTTACCATAAACTAGGACATAATGAGAGTTCCCAATTACCTATTTAGGTGTAATCCTATCCAGCCATAAGGCTACCTTCAATCTAGAATGCCAATCTCTCTTATTCTCTTGCAAAATCTTTTTGATAATTATGCTCAGATTTTTATTAGTAGACTCTGCAAGACCATTACCTTGAGGATAATAGTTTGAAGAAGTATTTAAAAAGATCTAATTTTTCACAGCCCATTTTTTAACAGCTAAACCAATAAAAGCCATAGAATTATCTGAGATAATTGACTGAGGAACTCCAAACCTGGTTACAATATCTTCATAGAACTTTAACACGGTAGGTCCTGTAGCCTCTTTTAATGCAATGGCCTCAGTACATCTTGTAAAAATCAGTACCAGTTAAAATCCATTTATGACCTGCACTAGAATTAGGATTTATAGGACCTATAAAATCCATTCACCACTTGTTAAATGGTTGATCTACCACAATTGGCTTTAATGGTAATGCTGCCAGCTTTTGTTTTCCTGCAAACATAGCACACTTCTGACACCTTCTTGCCCAAGAGTAGGAATCTTTAAATATATTGGGCCAATAATAACCAGCCCTTAGTATTTTCCAGGCTGTAGTTTTGGGACTGAAATGTCCTCCACAAGCTCCATCATGAAATTCAGATAAAATTTTGACTTGATCCACAGAATCAATGCATTTAAGAAACATTCCAGAATAGTCCTTCCTATAAAGTATACCATCAATGAGAACATAGGGAATAGATTGTAACATGTAGTATCTCCTTCTTGCTTTGTTCAAATTGTTGGAACATTGTCCAGTTTGCAAAAATCTGGTCATATCTGATAACCAGGATGTAGGATCATTAAATAACACAACATCACCTTGTAATGAATCAGATTCTTCATAAGTTTCATCTTGTTCCTCTTCTTCTATCATCTGAGCACAAAGGCCTTTGCCTCTAACTAGCTTAGTCACATGAATTTGAACATCATATTCCATGACTCTTGTTATCCAACCTACCCTCTTTTCATTAACATCCTTATTAAGAAAAAATGCTTTAATACTAGGATGTACAACCATCAAATGTACTTTATTCCTGACAATCAAATACTTAAACTTCTTCAAAGCCTTAATAACAGCTAGTACATGCTTATCAACAAAACTGTACCTTTTCTCATAGTCATCCATACCTTTGCTAAAAAAAGCAACTGGTTGCTCCTATTTTTCTTCATTCTTTTGAACCAGCATTGCTAAAATAGTGTCAGAACCACCATAAGAATATAGGATAAAATCTTTAGTAAAATCAAGATTAACAAGAGTGGGGGCTGAAGACAAAGCCAATTTAATCTGTTCAAAACTCTTCTTTCCTTCATCAGTCCAGCTGAAAGGAACATCCTTTTTTAACATAACAGTCAAGGGTTCTAGTAAATTTGCAACATCAGGAATAAATCTTCTAACAAAATTTATTCTCCCAATAAAACTTTGCAATCCTTTCTTATGTTTAGGCAATGAAAGTTCCAGAATTGCATGAACTCTCTCAGGATCTATTGTTATAAACCTTCCTTGGACACTTGGTATCCTAGGAGTTTTCCCTCATGGACTACAAATACACATTTCTTTGGGTTTAGAGAAATCCCAAACTCTCTACATCTTTGCAAAATTTGTCTCAAATGATCTATATGCTAGTTTGCAACCTTTTTGTAAATTGTAACATCATCTATATATACAAGGACAAATTTATACATCAAATTCTTGCAAGCCATGTCCATTGCCTTCTGAAAAGTAGCCCCAACATTTGATAACCCAAATGGCATTCTTCTATAGGCCATTGTACCCCATTTAGTTGTAAAAGTTATTTTAAACTGATCAGATTCTTTAACTAAAATCTGGTTATAACTAGAATACCCATCCAAGAGTGAGAATCTCTCAGAACCTGAAACATATTGTAAAATTTGTTCCATGGAAGGAAGAGGATGCCTATCTTTTAGAAATGCCCTATTAAGGTCTCTAAAGTCTACACAAAGTCTTATCTCTCCATTCTTCTTCCTTAATGGAACTAAATTAGAAACCCAGGATATATGTTTGATTGAAAATATAATACCACCATCTAAGATTTTTCTCAGTTCTTTCAACATTAATGGTTCTAACTTGGGGTTTATAGGCCTCTACCTTTGTCTAATTGGCCTAGCATTTTTCTCTAGCTCTATGGTGTGTTGGGTTAATTGAGGATCAAATCCTTTTAGATCAGCATAATCCCAAGCAAAAACATCACTATATTCTCTGAAAAGATCAATAAATAATTATTTTTCTTTAGAAGAATTAATTCTACCAACCTTCAACCGCTTATCTCTAAATATCTCCACTTCTTCATAATGATCTTCTTTAATCAGTAGGTTGGTTTTACCCTTTCTAAATTGATCATCAAATTTGAAAGTTAATTCCAGGTTGACCAATCCCTTTGGAAGCTTGTTGGTTTTCAACTAAATAATCTGGTCTTCCATTTGCTGATTGAGTTTGTTATTCCTAGAAGGTGAAAAAACATCTATTTTTGTCAAAAAACTCAAAATATGTTCATCGGTATTAAAAACCTACCAATAAGTTTCATTATCTAGAATAGATGACCTAACAATAATCTTGACATGTGACTAGTCTGAAATCTATCCTTTATTTTTTGTTACTGAAACATGAGCACCAATACCAACCAACCTATCAACATGTTGATTTTCCCTTCTAGGAATTGAAATCAGGTTGAAAGCATCAAATTCATCTAGAATATCATAAACTCTAGATTTATACATCTTAAGAAGATCATTTTTAACAGTATTGATACCTCTCACATGTTTTACTATCAACTCACTACTGTCACCAAATTCCCTTAAACACTTAATTCCTCTCAATCTTTCCAACTCTAATCCCTGAATTAGACTTTCATATTTAGCCACATTGTTAGAACAAGGAAAAGATAACTTGTATGCAACATAAAATCTATCAACATCAGGTGAAACTAACATAACCCCTACACCAATTCCATCCTTATTCCTTGATCCATCAAAGTATAAATCCCAAAGCTGGTTAGATAAATCAAATTCAAATTCTGGATCTTTTATCAAATTAGGAACAACTAAATTAGATTCTAAAATCATGTAATTTCCAAAACCAACATCAAACATATCATTATTTTGATCATCTCTCGTAGCCCATTCATCTAAAACAATGTCTAGATATGCGTCAGTTTGTGTGTTATAAGCTGAATAATATGGTACTTCCTCTTGATCCATGATCACACAACTCACATTAATGGGACTTGGATTGTAAGGCTCTATGTGATCTTTGGCCAACAATTCTATCTTTATGGTTACCTTAGTACCATATCTAGTTCTGAAGTACAAATGTGACCAATCTGATGAAAAATAACCATCTATTTTGGTTGTAAAGTCTCTAGATAGACACATAGCAAAATAAGCTGGCAAGTCTATAACATAAATGTCTTGGGGAATTGAGAAATTTGGACATGAGTGTAAGGTCAAAATTGTATTTTTAATGACCCCTAAGGTCTTAACTGAAGTTCCATCAAGCTGGACTACACCTTTCTCAAGAGGTTCATACTTTAAATTCAGCAAATCTGCTATTTTCTTAGGCATGACAGTGTTGGTTGCACCACTATCTACCATGCAATTGTGAACTAATTTATTTCCAAGAATCAATGAGATATAAAAAGGAGGAGGCTTATCATTTTTAGGTTTCTTACCTTCCTTTTCAGATGTCTTTCGAATATTTGCTGAAAAATTGTCAACTGTTACTACTGGTTGTTTCACATTTGCAGCCTTTTTAACTTTTGGTATTGCTGGCTGTTGCACTTTAACAAGCTTTTTCTCTTCTTTTGATAACTTTTCCTAAACCTTAGGAGGCTTAGAATTAGTCATAACCACCCTAGGTGGTTGTTGTACTATCTACTATGAATTAACTTCCATCTTGGACAATTCTTCTTTTAAAATCTCAATATGTCCTGGAATAGATAAAGTCTAATTCAGACAAGGTTACATTTGTTTTCTTCATAGTATCAACAATATTGAATAGAACAACAAATTGTACCTTATGTGAAGATCTAGGAGACCCTTGATTAGCACTCCTCTGATTTTGATCCTTATTAGATAAAATTGATGGATTCTTTAGAATAGAAAATAGTGAAGAAGACACATTACCAGTGGATTGATCTGCTTCAAGAGCTCTCTTTTTTGCCCTGGTATTTTCTGTAATTGATGAATCTTCATTTAGACTACAAAACTCTTCATCTTGCTAGTTTAGGGAACCAATATCCATAGCACTCTGATCTGATTGTTGTTGTACCTCTTCAACAGACATATTCTTCTGTGAATTCATTACATTTTGGACCATAAGAGCTTGGTTAAGAACTCCATTAGAAAATGTAGACTGGTCATGTGGTTCATTGCATGGAAAACACCAGTCAGTAGTAATATTATTCTAAGAATGAACAATATCCCCAATAGTATTAAGAGATGTAGGATTGTACTATCTATTTGGCCTCACATTCCAATTCTATCTATTTACATTAGCATTACCTTGGAATTTTTGCCTATTGGCCTAATAATTAGGCTAATTAGAGAATTGGGAAGAGGGACCAACAAACTGATTTTGAGCAGCAGGGTTTGTCTGGGCTTGATTCCTCTTGAGGGTGACTAAATCATTTCCAAACGATTGAAGTAAATTTTCTATCTTTTGCTGACTATCCTTAATACGTTTTAGTTCATTTAGAGGAGCTGCAGGAACTATCTCTATGGATTTAAATGATGGAACAACATATAGTGGTGGTACAACTAATGGCATATTGGATTGGATATTAGGAAAGAAAGGCATAGGAGGTCTAGGAGCTATCTTCCATGGCTGGATAAGATTTTTTTCTGCCCTAATAGCAGTATCAAAAGCTTGGGGTAAAGAAACTCCCCCAATAGATTGATTCATTATAGAGATATCACTATTCAAGCTCTTCAAATAATACAAGAAAGCATATTCAGCTGAAGGCCTTACCGTAATAGGAATTTTGTTCCAAGTCTTCTTAAAATGGATATTAAAATCACTCATCTCCTCTTGTGGGGCCCTCTTGATAGTAGTTAGTTTCTCTACCAAGGATAGGTTATTAGATTTGTCCTCAAAAAATTTAGACAGCCTTTCTCCTAGGACATCCCAAGTAGCAATAGAGTCCACCAGGAGAGTTTTGAACCAATCAAGAGCTTTACCCTTTAGTGATGTAGCCAATAGCTTCAAAGCTACATCCTCAGTTGTAATATGATGAATATTGCAAAGGGTTGGAACATCTCGGATATGCTCAATAGCTATCACATGTGTTTCTCCCATAAAATTTGGCAAGCTTTTCAAAGCAGCCAATGGAATATCATTATGATTTACAATCCTCAAAGGACTACCTTGATTAAATGGAACAAAAGGAAGGTTTCTTGCCATTTATTTATATGGAGGAGTTTGTTGCTAAATGGCAGGTGTAACAGAAGGCTGGGTAGGCTGAATCACCTTCCTTTGATATGTCTTCAAATTCTGAGTTGTTACAGTTCCACTTATAGAGGCTCCAAGATTAGAATTATCTCTAGATAAATCTTCAAAACTTGGTAATTCTAATCTAGAATGATTAGGAACACTTAAATCCTTAGGAAGACTGATTTCTGAAATAATAACCTCAAGTTCCTCTGAATTTGCAGTCTGGTCTTCAAAAATAGGATTATCAAATGATGAAAAAATAGAATTCAATAGAGTACCTCTTAGATATTGCGATATTCTTCCTCCTCTAGATGATCTTCCTCCCCTTCTTCCTGACTGCAATTCCTGGTACACAAAACCCTCCTTGTTTGATATTGTTGGAGTTCTACTCATTAAAACAAACACCTCAAATCTAAAACTGAATTGAGAATAATTTGAAACTCAAAACTGATAAGCAGTTCATGTCCCACTGAGCGTGCCAAAAACTATTCAAGCTTAGAATTGTTACCCTAACTTAGGCATTAAGGCTACAGAACAATTCTATCCTGACAATGGAAACCTCCTCTAGCTGTGGGTAGACTATGAATATGTGGGTAGACTATGAATAAGGAGGAATCTCCGGATTCTAGGCCAGTTCCTATTAAATATGAAATATCACCACCTGATTGAAAACTTGATAAGGAAAGGGATTGAAAGAACTTTTAAAACTAAAATGAATTGGGTTGATACACCAAAAATGGTTTTAGACTTTTCTGGGAGAACACAATAATATCTCAAAATCATATATCAAATACTTGACTCTTTAAATCACTGCTCAACATATATGCTAACAGACTTCACTATTAGGATTAAATCACAAATAGTTCAAATAGTTAATGACATACGTCTTCCATACAAGGTTTAAGAAACAACTAATTACCTAAAGAAGGAACAAAATACATTCACTTCTTTTGGATTACAATTAAAAAACCACACTTGCAAAGAAAAGATGAAACCAGGATTATCAAATCAAACTCCAAAATGTATGAATCCAAGAGCATATGCTTTATTTCTCTCACAAATCTGATAATGTGGTTACAAATTGGCTTGAAAAACATGTAGGAACAATATGTTCACTATTAGCCTCTCTCCCAAACTCGCAACCCCTAAAATTGATCATCAAAATCAATCTTATAGTATGCCCTAAGCTCAAATCTGAAAATCCAAGCCCTTTAGAAATCCCCCTTTTTTGGCCAAAAAATTCATGCCAAAATATAGCCTATGTTAACTCTCCATGAATATGCCTAAAAAAAATATTGGCCTTTAATCAGAGCCGTGACTGGAGTTCTTTTATAGAGCTTGCTAGTTTAGAACCGTGAGCACATCTCTAAGCTTTATTCCATAAGTCACAGCTTGACTTCTATTACTGCTACATATGAGGGCATGACTGAATGTTTAGCTTTGCCAAGCCCGCCTTTGCATCAACATGACCCTTGCATAAACATGGATTTCAAACACCATGAGTCACGGCTTGTGACTTGAGTTTCATTGCAACAACTTGACTTCAACTAGTAAGTGTTTTCATTGATTTTTCACCGCAAACTTAAACACAAAGCATATATTTACAAACCTTCTACAATATTGACAGTCTACTTTCCAAACTCTACCTTTCTCTTTTTGACATGTAACAATGAAAGAATGGTGTTGAAACCATGATGTATGAGCTTGGCCCCCTTGTCAGTTTTGGAACTCGAGTTTCATTCTGTCATAACTTATGAACTTGGCAACAACAGGTAGCCCATAAGAACTTGGTTCTTGAACTCAGAAACCCAACAATAATAAACTATGAGTCCATGATAGCATGAACTTGGCTTTCACCCTTCGCTATGATTGGGCTTCTACTGACAGTGACATTTGATAACAGAAACATAATATGAGTTTTCCTCTCTAGCTATCTCATCAAAATCATGAGTTTATGACTGAAAGATGTGGTAGATGTATTCAGTTTTGCTTATGACATCTTTCAATCATAAGCTTCATAGACTTTGGGAGCTGACTAAAAACATGACCAGAGATGTTAAAGAACATAAACCACTTGTCTTAAAAATGATAAGTACATCTCTTTTCTATCTGTTGTTCATTTTGTTTCTTTTGTTGAGAGCTCATGTACATTATTGTATCTTTGTTTTTTCATTACTGTTGATTCACACACGTCACCAGAAATTTATTAGATTTATAAAATACACAGCCAACCTGAACCATCAAGTTTACCATGAGAATATTCCAGATTTGTTTCATTAATCATGTCTCAGAGCTCCTTTCATAGCACAACCATTGCTATTCATTTCATTTCATTTCAACTTTAACTTTTTCAACTAATACATGAAAATAGTCATTTCGAATATTGAATTCAATGCTAAAAATAGAGAACATCCTTGAACTCACGAGTACATGCTAGCATGCTTGAACAGAGTCCTTTTCTCTATTTTGATGTTGAATCTGAACTTTAAATATAAGAAATGCAACAAGATAAAAATATTTGTTTATTGTTAATGAAGTTTGAGCATGGGCTCATGACACTCAAAAACATCATAATGAAAACATTTTATAAATTTATGCATAATTATGAAGCATTCTTTCTATAATCAGAAATAACAGTGATATTACTTGAATCTATACTTTTAAAACAACAAGGACATATTGTACCAGTATTTATGTAACTGCATTTTATGACTTGATCATGACTGTTTGCAAGATTGACACTTCCTGTAGCACTTTATCTTGAAATTCCAGTTGGATCTGTAACTTTTTCTATGACTGAATGTAAATACCAGTCAACTTCTTTCTGCAAAAATAAACCGTTAATCTCTCAAACAACATTATTTTAAAATGGTTAGATTAGTGAACATAATAAATAATTTTTCAATCAATTCTCAGACCATTATGTTCACTAATCTACCAAGGCAGTGCATCATCTAAAAAAGGTTTCTCAATTTGAACATACTAAGTCCCTTTAATTCAGATACCCTATTAATAAAAAGGACAACATACACCAGAATGATCATAAATAGTAAAAGGTTTCATGTTTACAGAAACAAGTCCCTTTCATACTACCTTGCAGCGAGTGTTAGTGTACATTTCCTTATTGCATTTAATTTTCCAGATTGATATGCAATATTGAAAACTTGATTGTTATAGTATGTTATTTGTTTCTTATGCATTGCTTAGATCCAATAGGATATAACCACATTTCCTCTCTCTTATGTAGGTATGAACCCCTAAAGACCTAAATGTAGATGAAGACCCAAACTTTAAAGACCCTAGGACCTAAGACTTAGCAGACAACTAGCTGACAACAAACCAATACAAAGGCAATGCATGGGACCCCTATTCCATACTTCAATCATTTCTTTCAATTATTCAAATGTACTCTACTTATTGATATGACATATGAAACATAGAAAGACATTTGTATACTACATTCAGTTTGAATGCACAATGTAATGATCATTTATGAATTCTAAAATTTTAAAAAGGTGATCAATACTTAGAGTACAATAATGACATCTAGAATGAATGCAGTAATGACATGTAAATTAACAAAACCTGCAAGTTAGTATTAATTAGACAAATAAATGTGCAACCTTTTCCTATTTATGGCTATTGTTTTGTATGTTGTAATTTTGAGTAACAGAAACCTTATGAGAAAATAAATCCACACTATCCACATGATAAACCAACCTAACACCCCATGAATGTGAAAGTATAACATAAATAGATGCAAGGGAGTCAAACTCAGAAAGAGGGGGAAACCCATTACATGAATCCTTCCAAAAAAGAACATCCTCCCCTAAATGAACCTTCCAGGATAGGAAATTGGAAACTACTTCTCGACAAGAAATCATGAAATTCCAATTGGAAGACCCTTGGGGAAGATTGGAAATAGTGAAAATCCTTACAGGGTTTTGGGAATCTAAATATTTAACCTGCATAATCTGGAACCAAAAAGATTGAGGCTTGTTATACATGGCCCAAACCAATTTACCACCAAAAGCTATATTTCTTTTGGATAAGTCCTAAATCCCAGCCTCACCAGCCTATGTAATGCTCCGCCAGGGAACCTAGGAGAATTTAACCTAAACATGTAATCCATCATCCTAAAATAACCATAACATATAGAAAATCAGACTATGGGAGGGGCATTACATCGACCTACCCTAAAATTAGGCCTACTCCTGGAAGCCTACAAACAGATAAGGATATGCATCCCTCAAGAACAAAACATTTACTAAAATAAAAAATAAAACATCTAAAAACAAGCCATAAAATAAGAACATGATATACAGTCATTATGAGCAATATAATTCTAGTTTAAGAATAAACTGAAAATCACATTGATCAATCATTAATTAAAAATTTAAATAGATCTAAACCTTTATTCATTCATCAGTATAGAAAACATCTAGTAATCAATTGTATAAAGCACACATTTGTATTTACATCAAATAATAACTTGAGAGGTTCATGCAAACCTAGTTAATGCAACACTCAAATAAAATTCAATCTGAACATACAAGTTTAATATCATACCTCTAAGTTCATAAATAATATTCTTAAATACAAAAGAGTTATATGTCTAAGTTTGGTTTTAAGTTTTGATAGTTTAGAAATCTAATGGGCACACATCTTCCTAGGGTTCCCAATGTAGAAACTCAGGCTCTGATACCAAGTGTAATGCCCCGCCAGGGAACACAGGAGAATTTAACCTAAACATGTAATCCATCATCCTAGAATAACCATAACATTTATAAAATCAAACTATGGGATGTGCATTACACCTGTCTGGAGAGGGACATTTTGTCAAGAGAAATCAATGAAATATTTTTCTCCCCAGTAATGTTATTATTCCAAAGGAAGGAGCGAATATTTTTTTCAATTTGATTAATGATAGATCTAAGAGCATGTAGAACTAAAATGTAGTAATTAGGTATAGCATATAAAACTATTTTGACTAAAAGATTTCGACCTGAAAGGGACAGCCATCTAGTTTTCCAAGTAGAAATACGAGAATTTAATCTTTTAATGATAGAATTCCAAAAAGAAGGTTTGGCAGATCCCAAAAACAAAGGAATCCCCACATATGTTAAAGGAAGAGAATCAAGAGGGAATTCTAAGAGATTGAAAATTCTATCAGCCACCACCTGAGGAGTGTTAAAAATGAAGATTCTAGACTTATGAGGGCTAATTTGTTGACCTGAACCAACAGTGTAAGTATCCAAAATGAACTTGATATATTTGGCTTCTTGAAAAGTATAATACCCAAATAGAAATGTATCATTAACAAATAGATTATGAGTAACAGAGATATCTGAATTAAGAATTGAAACCCCTTACCAGAAACCCAATTCCCTTTGCTTTAAAATTAACTTACTGAAAGCTTCTGCCATGATAATAAATGAGAAGGGAGATAAAGGGTCTCCTTGACTTACACCTTGAGAAGAGGAAAAGAAACCAGAAGGGGCCTCATTAATTATAACAAAAAAAGAAGTTGAAGAGATACAATTCTTAATCCATTTGCACTAGGAAATAGAAAAGCCAAATTTTTGTAGGACTTTAAATAAAAAAATCCCAACAAACTTTATCATAAGCCTTCATCATGTCAAGCTTAATGACAAAAGATGGAATAAATTGGATGAATTAATGGAATGTAAAGTCTTGTGAGAAACAATTGTACCCTCATGGGTTTCTCTACCCGGGACAAAAACCCCTTGTTGGGGAGAAATAATACGAGGGAGAAGTAGCTTCAACCTTAAATAAATAGCCTTAGTGAAGATTTTATAAATAGAATTGCACAAGGAAATGGGTAGACTAAAATCAAAAAAGGTCTGAGGGTTCTAAGACTTTGAAATCAGAGCAATATAGGTGACATTAAATTTTTTAAGAACATAGCCACCCCTTCTAGATTATTCCAAAGCCATTAATAAATCAAATCCAATGAAATCCCAATACTTTTGAAAAAAGAGAATGGTAAACCATATTTTTATTATTTAATTAACTCATCTTTGATCCTATATAATTAAATAATTTATTATTTATTTTACTCACTAGACTGTTGTAATTGTGTTGGTAAAAAAAATTAGTCTTTCCAAACTAATATATTACATCTCAATCAATAAAAATTCAAACATAATATCATCGCCTTCACTCAAAGAATTGAAAGTCTTTCAAAGATTATTAGAAATTGTGAGGTAAATGAATAAAAGCTATATTGTTCAACAATCTCAATCTTTTAATGTATTCCACTACTATTATTATCTTCCCACTAGCATCAAACCCCCTTATCCGCTCTCCATTATTTTTCTATAAGGCCATCGCTTCCCTACTCATTTAATGTCTTTTTTTAAAATTTCACTAACTGTTACACATTAATCTTTTAAAATTGTGTAAAAATGTATTAGACATAGCTAATGTGGGATGAGATAAGTTGCTTTAAGTTATAATATTTACTTGTATAAGGTTATGTAGCCAAATAAGGAAAAATATAAAGAACTAAACCCATTCAATTGGCAACAATTGGGGTATTGAGGAATGCCCATTTAAATAAAAAAATGAACACTTTAGGTTTAAGTCATTTTTTTAGGGTGATTTCAAAGGCTACTTGGCCTATTTTGGTCACAAGATAGAAGTAACACAGATCAAACATTCTTGGAAACTAGCTTCACTTTTCTACCCTAGATGCATGTTTTTCTTTCATAGAAAATCAAAGGTCATGTTGTCTTAGAACAAAAAAAAATTAGGTTGGTCTCATAAAGAGATCTAACATAATCACGATAGAATGAATTTATGTTGCCTCAATTTGAGAAAGTGAAATTAAAAGTTTTGATCTTATCAGTTCTACAGTTTTAAGGTTCCACATTCTTCAAGTGTTCATGGGGTTTGAATTGATATATGTGAAGGTTTGAATCCCTTTCCGTTTGAGATTTCTAATAGTTAAATTGATATTTAAATCATTTGAAATATTTAAATAATGATATATGTAATTTAGTACATATGGAAATATCGTGAGCTCCATATATTTTATTTGGCCCTTGATGAATGAAGGTAAGATTGAAAAACATTAAATCATTTTTAAAAATGGATGATTTGAATACATTGATGTTAATTAAAGAATTGAAATTTTAGTGTAATCATTACTGTGAGACACATTATCTAAAAACATGGCAAGCTTTTTGTTTGGGATTTTATCATGGAGTGCCCAACATACAATGACATTCGTTCCAACTAAGTGGATATTTTAGAATTGGGAAATTTATGTACCTTATTTGAAGAAGCCCAACTAATCAAAACAACAAACCTTGTGATCAAAATACATTGTTGAAGAAGAGATCTAAAGAAGAGGTTACAAAGTGATTAAGACCTTGGTGCCTTATTCTAAGGGTGTGTGTTGTTAAGGGGGTCCCATAGGATGCTTTGGCCTTGTCGACATTATTAAAATCATTCACTCACTCATTATTCAATATATGAAGCCTTTATCTACTTCACTAATGGTAAAAGTTTCATGAATGGAAAAAGAGGTTGCGATATCAACATTTGTGAAACATAGAAACAACCTCCAAGCATGCGACTTGAAATGTGAGGTTGAGTCTCCAAAGAAGGCCAAATTCCTTACAATCAAGGAATATTTTTTAGGGAAAAGGGAGAAGGATATGCATACAAGGAAAAGGGGTGATACACTAAGGTTGAATATTTAATCTCTTTCTACTTATGATTTCCCTTAAACCTTAAAGAAACTACCAAAACCACACCACTTATTGAATTTGATCAAATCCTAGAACATTATGAAAGTTAGGACTCAAAAAGACTTTGCAAGGAACCTAAAGATCCACAAGCCTAATGAATCAAGAAAATTAACACAATCATATAACATAGAAGATGATGAAATGCATCCAAATAAGAAGGAAAATATTACACAAGATACTTGGACTTGAAATATGTAAACAATAACAATTTACTAAAGCAAGAAAAGGCTAGTTACAATTACAGAAGATAATTGTACAAAAGAAACAAGAGGTTGCAGATCTCTAATTTTTTCAAAGTAACTTTGATGAACTACAACTGATTGAATATCTGAATGACTTGAAGATCAGTGATTAGAGATCACTAAGTTACTGAATTGATATGTAAGATGATTAAATCAGTAATATGTTGTCATTGATGTCAGCTAGTTTGACAGTACTTATCATGTAAGTTACAAACATCTAAACATTTGTAGAAGGGAGAAAGAGATGAAGAACTAAAATATCTACATGAGGAAGATGGATATGACAGATGAGGATAAGGAATACTTTGGGTAAATTATTGATGAGTCTATGACCTTATGTTATTGACTTGATTATGTTGCATTTATCTATGAAGAAGAATAAAGAAAAATTGTACAAAGTAGTGTGGTCGGTAAATGAAGCACTTCGGTATACATTGAGCTAGTGTAGTGTATACCGAGTGACAATATCAACCGAGCTTGTTTTCACCAATGCATTTCTATGTTAACCAAGTATGGATGAAAGAATTAAATGCTTAGTTTAGCTGACAAAAATTGATGAGCTAGAATGTGTATGATTTTGAGGTTGAAGATAAAGTTTGTTATGAGATCCATGGCTAATAAAATTCAAACAAGATCTAAAGGATGGAATTGAAACATGTTATTGACACATCTTGCGAGGAAGGTTTAAGCAGAAAAATCAACAAAGGAGTGTAAGAAGAAAAATATGATGGATGAAAAGAAAATAGTTTACTTGTCTATATAACAGATATTGGTTTCATTGTTGAAACTATTCTGGAAGAAAGAAGACTGCAGAGATTTCACATGAACATAGCTTCATGCATGCCTGATCAGACTGGTTGAAGGAGAACCAAACTACAGAGTTGGCCTAGCATCAGAGAGCTATTACCGAGTGATAGTAAGTTATTGAATATTGAAGAAATGAATTGAAATATTGATCAGAGGAATTGTATAGGCTTAGAGTAGATCTGAACAACTACAAAATCAAGTTGTATTGTAATCAGATCAACTACTGTTTCAGTTTAACCATTGTTATAGATAAAATCTCTTAACCAAGTGGACTTAATCATCTTATGTTATGCCCTATGTCATTCATTGAATGTACATTATTATCCTATCAACCCCATAGTGAATGTTGGTTGGATGATAAATGTTAGTCTTAAATCCTCTAACAAGGTCACACCTTATAGTGTGTTTTGTAACCTTTAACAGGGTTGGCTCTTCACCGAGCTCACTGATGAGTCCAATTATTACCTCAATTTTGTTATGATCTTTATGTTTTGTTGATACTCTGACAAACATTTCCAAGACATTTATGACTTATACTTATGTGAACTTATGCTAAGTACAACTAAAGCCACAAAATCTATGGGTAGCTTGAGTGATATGTTTTGCTGACTATTATAAATATAATGTAGTACTTCATATAGTTATTTCAAGCTATGTTCTAACATTTAAGTAGGAGTTGAAATGTTGACTTGCATATGTGTACCAAATGTTACTAACCTTTCAGGTAAACACAGAGTAGTGTGAAGAGTGGCGCATCTGCATTAAAGAAGGAGCATTAGAAGACCAACCATGGTGGGAGAATCCAGCACAATTTCGATGTATATGTCACACTTTGAAGGAGCTGTTGTTCCAGAGAATATAGGGAATTAGTCCTACTATATTTCCTCAGAACTGTTATTCTGTTGTCAGCAATAATTGTGTTATGTTGTGGTTGTTTTATCTCCTCCATATTTGGCGAGGTTTAATGAGACTTTTTTGTTATGTTTTCGATAAGCGTCAATCCTTGATACAAAGGGATTTTGACTGATTTAGTAGGTAATGAGAAAAGATAGAATTATGTATTCAGTATAGTGGAAGTTGCTTTGTGTTGTTCTTCATGAGTTGTTCAACTATTATGTAACCAGTTAAGAAGAATTTAATGGAATAGTGATTTCGGATTATCTCGTGTTGAGTAGTTAGCATAAGCCAACCAAGGGGGCCCACTTGGGAGGTGGATTAGATTAAGTTAGAATAGATTTTCTTCCTATTCTTTTCTTGTTTTCAAATAGAGTTACCATTTTACTCTTGCAACATTACCACTGTGGTTGTTCCTGCAGCATTTGCAGAGATGGGTATATTGAATGTTTTGAGTTGATAGATAGGCTTAGATTCATTTCATAAGTTTTCTACACTAATTCCATTCAATATTCAAGTGTGTTTACTTTCTTGCAACAATAGCATAGATTCCTTTTTATGCATTTTATCTTCCTGTAGCATAGGTGTTATGACTCTTAGAGGAACTTAGTGCACAAAATGTGTTGTCCCATTTCAAGTCTATGTCCCTGGGTTGACAATCTAAATGCATTTCATGGTGGGGAAAGTAATCTTTAGTATGAATATATCAATCCTAAGAGAGACAATTGCATGATTATTATTACCTATTGTGAGATTGTTCATTTTTGGCACCATTGCCAGGGATGGTGTCGAACTAGGAACCTTAATGAGTAATTTATTTTTTAGATTAGCTTCCTATTTTTAGTCAATACCAAGAAGTTGTGAGCTTTCTTCACAAGTCATCAACTTACTTGAATGCATCAAAGAAAGCGAGATGTTCATGGTAGATTTCTTCCAAAAGAACCTGTTAAACTGAAAGAAGAGTTTGAAGAACTTGAGTTACCATTTCTTGATGCCAGTCCCAAGTTTGTTGCATCATCTTCAATAGAAGAAGAAGAAACCCAAGAAACATTTGACCTCTGTCCTTATGCAGAAATATTAGCTAGTTTCCATAACAATCCCAATCTAGGACCACCTGTTGCTCAAAGCCTTCCAGTCAATAATAATTTCCAGCCACAGTTTCAGTATCCAACACCTCCATTAATGGCAGCTCCTACATTTCCATTTCCAATTCCAAGTCTTATTAACAATCCTAACCTCAAGAACATACCTGCTTCAGCACTTCCAAAGTTCTATGGCCTTGTTATGGAGGATCCTAACACCTTTTTGTTCAAGTTTGACATACCGTGTTAAAGTTTTGACTATAATATTAAGAGTCATAAGCTTAAGCTATTCCCAACAACACTGAAGGAGTTAGCTCTCAGATGGTTCATGGGATTAGGAGTGAATGCAGTAGCTAATTGGGATGGAATGATAGATTTGTTTCTAAGAAAGTATAAGGAATACTGCAAGGGAAGTGATTCAAAAGGAGATGACATCTTTCGTATGTCACAAAGGGAAGATGAGACATTAGAGGACTACATATCATGCTTCTTATTTAGCTTACAAAAGAACCCTCAACATGCATTGTAGGAGGATTCATAGAAGATGATTTTTCTAAGAGGAGTGAATGAAAACTATCTTGAAGCTTTTGACCTCATGGCTAGAGGTGATATATCTCAGTCCTCCTATGATGACCTTCAGAAGATTTGTCTGAACTATTCTAGAGCAGCGGTCAAGAAAGGAAGGGGATTTCACTCAACGCTGACCAAAGGAAGTAGCTTTGGTATTTTAAAGATAGAGATTTCAAACATGTTGTCAGACTTCAAGAAAGACATCATCAATGGTGTTGCTACACACCTGGACATGATGACCACTAAGAAGAAACATGCAGACGTAGAGGCACAGCTGGCTGAATACTACCCTCATTACCACAAACAAAAGAAGGATTGTCAGTGCAAATTAGTCCCAAACCTAGAGAACCAACATCTTCCAATTGAATACTTGAAGATAGAAGGAGAGGATGAGCAAGTATTCTTTATTGCTCAACATCGGCCATGGGCCACAAGACAAGGTATGCCTCAAGACCCATTACAAATTTCAAGTCCATATAATGGTTAGTGGAAAAACCGGAATGTCCAAAGTCCTCCATAGTATAATAAATCCACTTGGAATAATGCTTGGCTAAATAATCAACAGAACCAATGGTATCCTCCACAACAACCCCAATGGCCATAATTTCCAAACCAATGGCAACAACCACAAGGGAATTGGCAGCCCACTAACCAGTGGAGAGGACCTCATCAATGGCCTAACCCAAATCCTAGATATCCACTTCTACCACCTCCAACAAATATACCTGCAATAATGCCACCACCTACAAATACCAATCCTCAAAAGTAGACGTAATTACCTACTCAACCTCAACCGAATCCCAATAGTCAATAGCTACAACAAAAAATGTATGCTACTAATGCTTAGTAGTACCCTACCTATGCGCTTGATATAGCTGATATATACCTAATATCGGGTACTACCTTGCCAGCACCTGAACCATCCCTTATCACTAAAGTGTCAGACCTTCCTACAACATCAGTACCGATTCCAAAGAATGATTTGCCAAATACTATTGCATCAGAAAATGTTTCCAACTCAGCTAATGTTCCTGCATCAATTAAACCACCTTTTCCCCAAAGGCTCAGCATGGAGAAGCCTGTACCAAAAGAAGAAGATCAACCATTTGATATCCTTGACCAATTAAACAACATGCATGTCTAGATTCCCCTATTTCAAGAAATAAAAGATGTTCCAGTTTATGGAAAAGCAATTAAAGAAGCTTGTCTTAAAAATCCTGGGAGGAAGAAAAAGGATCCTACAAAAGTTCATGTTATAGGACAATTGGCTGATATCATCCTAGGAAAACTGGTAATTCCAAAATATTCAGACCCATGGAGTCTAGTTGTGAATATCATCATTAATGGCCAATCTATTAAAAATGCATTAATAGACTTAGGTATTGCCATTAATGTAATGACTAAGGATACTATGAATAAACTGAGCATTGGAGGATTAAGAGCTACTCCCACAATATTGCAATTAGAAAATAGCTCTATTGTTACCTCTGATGGAATGATATAAGACATAATAGTTGCCTTAAATTCTTGGGAGTACCCTACTGATTTCATGATCCTTTCACCAAAGGTCAACCTTGTTGGTTACCCTATTATTCTAGGATGACCTTGGTTAGCAACAACTGATGCAAACATAAGTTGTAGATTAGGGAACATGACAATTTTAGATGGGCAAGCCACTAAGAAACTAGCATTGTATCCTCCATCTCAACCGCAACCAGATTTGAGTACACCTATATGGCCAGATTTAGGAGATGGGGAAGAAGAAGAACTAAATTCTGTGGTCCGACTCATGATTTTACATAGGCAATCTTTCCTAAAACTCCAAGAGGAAGATGAAGTCATTTGGAGCATTCTTAATAATGATTGTATTGTAGCCAAAGATATATCTGAGAGTTCTGTGTTAGAGTTAAGTACATATGAAGATAATTTTGAGAACTGTGTATTACCTTCAAAACCCAACATTATCCATCAATTGCTACCTAGTGAAGTAAACACAAGTCCAATCCTTGAAGTGTCCATGCTTGACCTTACAACTACTGTGGAAATGTCTAAAGGTCATAATCTCCATGTGAATAATAAGTTGCCTCCACAACAAATGGAGAAACTAACTAAACTACTATAGACACATGAGAAAGCCTTTGCATGGGACTATGGGGATATGAAGGGATTAAGCCCTACACTATGTACTCACATGATATATATCAATGAAGGAAGCCTACCCCTTCGTCAACCTCAAAGAAGGATTAACCCAACATTAAGGGAGATAGTCAAAACTGAATTGCAAAAGCTATTAGATGCTGGCTTTATATATCCTATATCTGACAGTAAGTGGGTATCACCTCTGGTCATAGTACCCAAAAAGGGAGGTAAATGGAGAATCTATGTGGATTACAGGGAGTTAAACAAAGCTACCAAGAAAGATCACTTCCCATTACCATTTATAGACCAAGTACTAGATACTTTGATCGGTAAGAAGTATTTTTCCTTTCTTGATGGATATAGTGGATACAATCAGATAACTATTGCTCCAGAGGACCAGGAGAAAACTACATTCACATGTCCATGGGGGACATATGCATATTTAGTTCTACCTTTTGGGTTTTGTAATGCTCCAACAATGTTTCAAAGAGCTGTGATTAGTATTTTTGCTGACATTTCACATGATTGTATGGAGATATATATGGATGACTTTACAACATTTGGAGTGACATTTGAAGAGGCTTTGAAGAATCTTGAAAAGGTGCTAATCCGGTGTAAAGAGCATAATCTATCCCTTAATAGTGAGAAATGCTTTATGATGATGTAGGAAGGAGTGGTACTTGGGCATTTCATTTCAGCAGCAGGAATTCAAGTGGACCCAACTAAAGTTGAGGTAATACTTACACTACCTACTCCTACTAAACAAAAAGATGTAAGATCTTTTCCAGGACATGTTGGATACTATAGACATTTTATTCAAAATTTTAATCAAATTGCTAGTCCTCTGTACACATTGCTTACAAAAGAAGCTAAATTTATCTAGACACAAGCATGTGATGAGTCCTTCCTACAGCTAAAGAAACTCCTAACAAGTGCACCAGTCCTAAAAGCACTAGATTGGTCTATTCCATTCCACATCCATATAGATGCATCAAATTATGCCATAGGTGTTGTGCTAGGATAGAAGCCTACTAACCTTGAGAATGCAATTTACTATATCAATAAAAGCCTCCATGGCCTTGAACTAAACTACACAGTTACTGAAAAGGAACTCCTAGTTGTAGTTTATGCATTGAACAAATTTTGACACTATGTAACAAGCTATCTCATTTTTGTTCACACTGATCACTCAGCCATAAAATACCCGATGAACAAACCTTCTATAATAGGAAAACTGGCAAGATGGCTTTTACTCTTGCAAGAATTTGACATAACAATTGTTGATAAGGCAGGCAAGGCAAATGTAGTTGCTGACTACTTGTCTAGACTTCAAATTGTCGATGAAGACACTACTCAAGTTGAAGATACATTTCTAGATGAACACTTGTTCCATATAGTAGTCAAAAACCCATGGTATGTAGACATAGCCAATTATCTTGCAGCAAATAGGATGCCCCCACATTTTTCTCAGAAAGACAAGAAAAAGCTAGTAGAGAAAAACTTTCAGTTTTCATGGATAGATAACAATCTATTTTACACTGGTCCAAATCATATTATGAGAAGGTGTGTGAGAGAAGATGAAGTATATGATATACTCCATGCTTGTCACGATGAGCCTTGTGGAGGTCACTTTGCAGCCAAGCGAACAATGCTGAAAATCTTAACAACATGGTATTATTGGCCTACATTACACAAAGATGCAGGCAGTTATACAAAAAAAAGTGATAAATATCAAAGGATGGGTCACCCAACGAAATTAGATGAGATGTCACTTAATCCAAAAGTAGTAATGACACCCTTTGATAAGTGGGGTATGGACTTCATCGGCCCAATTGATCCTCCATCAAATGGAAAATCCTACATCTTGGTTTGTATGGACTATCTAACAAAATGGGTGGAAGTGGAAGCAATGCAGAATGCTAGAGATCATAAAGTAGCAAAATTCTTGTATGAGGAAATTTTTACTATGTATGGAGTCACCAGAGAGCTTGTAACGGATCAAGGAGCACATTTCACATCAAATTTGATCAGCGAGCTAATGAAGGAGTACAATATAAGGTAGCAAAAGTCTAGTCCTTATCATTTGTAAGAAAATGGATAGGCATAGGTGACAAAAAGAGAAATAGAGGCCCTATTAACAAAGACAGTATAGTTGCATCACAAAGATTGGAGTAGTCGATTAACAAAAGTATTCTGGGCTTACTGCACCACATGGAAGACAAAAATAGGGTTCACATCATTTGAATTGGTGTATGGAAAAGCAACAATGTTGCCCATAGTATTTGAACACAAAATATTGCGCACAGCTCTAGAGTTGAACATCAATCTTCCTGCATCACAAATAGAATGCCTCCTCCATCTCAACTCATTGGATGAAATGAAAAAGTCAGCATTAGAGAGAATATATCTAATCTAGAACCAAAGGAAGAGATGGCATGATTCACATACCAAGAACAAGCAATTTCAAGCAGGAGATTGGGCTCTATTATATGATTCTAGATTCAAGGAGATCCCAGGAAAGCTACAAACTAGATGGCTAAGACCCTATTAAATTCAATATGTCTTTGATAATGGAGCAGTTCAGCTAACCACACTTGATCCAGTACAATTTAAGCTACTTGTCAATGGACACCGCTTGAGCCTATATCACAAGCCTCAAACCAAAGAAGAATTATTTCAACAATTCAACATGCATAGTTTAATAGCCCCTCAGAAAATAGTTCCTGCAATAGAAGGTGAAAGCCTTCCTCCTGCAGCATCACCATGACATACTTTAGCCAACATTCATAATAAAACTTCATTTAATGAGGTATATTTCTTCATTCATTTTTCCCTTTTCTTCTCATCAACTCATCTCATTCCTATTTCTACCACCCACTCAAACACCATGTCACCCAAAATTTCTATTTTCAAATGCATTCAATAAAATACCCCATTAGCAATCTTATGCGGCCACTGAAATTGGCACTCTCATCAGCTCACATTTGTGTATGGTAACTAAGCGCTAGGTACAACTTTCTAACTCCTTACTTACTTTTAGCGCACAGGTTTAATTAATTATATCTAGTACTGCATTAAATGTATAATATATGCATTAAGCCAGTTTCCCAACCTCGTGCTAAATTTAACAAGTGAGGAAACTTGTTCAAATTTCTTAGGGGACAGGGGAAGTGTACTAACTTCCAAGTGTCATTTCTAAACTACCCTAGTCACATCCCTATCACATTAGTGTTGTACTTAGGTTGTGTTCCATTAATTCTTTTAATCCTACACACATTTGTCATACTTTCAAATTCTGATTTTTTGAATTTGACATGACTTCAAAAGGATCATAATTAAATTGCGAGGTAACTCACACTTAAGGTATTGATGTCCTCTAAAATCAATGCCATTATTATAGTTCATGTCAAGCAAAACAAAGGTAATGCAAGCGAAAATATCAGTATTTTCAAGAATCACAATTGCATTTCAAAAAGAAGGAATTTGCAGAGAAATCAAAAGCTTAGCAGTGGGTTGGAGAGCTGAAAAAATTGAGATTGGGCATTATTAAGATGGGGAATAATTATAGATACATGAACCAATCGTCCATGGTATTTTGCTAATGGATGTTGAAGCAGTCTGCAGGTTCAATGCATACAGCTGGCTTGGCTATTTTCTTCAGCTGATAGAGTTTAATGAGGAGGTTGCTGCAGAATTCATGGGCACTTTTGAAGAAGGGCAAGCAACTGTGTGGGGTTTGACAGTTGTTGCTACTGAAGAGATAATTGGGGAAGTTACAAGGTTACCAATTATGGGAGAACATTATCCAAACGAGCATGATGTCAGATCATCTCGAGCTCAATTCTCTAGGCCGGGTGATCCTTTGCTTAAAATTACTAAGCATGGATGCAACAGATTGTCTCTTCTACAGTCATTTCCAAAACTGGCTACACACATTATAAGGTATTTAACTTGTGAAGGAAGATTTTCAAACCTAGATGCCCATCATTTAAATTGCTTAGCTGTATCAGGCATAATCTTCAGGTCAATATTCCCAATTTTCTTTATAATATGTTAAGTATCAGTGCTGAGGAAATACAAAAGGGTAATGCAAATTCTATTAGTCACCATGCCTTAATCAAGCTTTTGGTTGAAAAATCTCTTAGGGATATTTCCCCCATGTCATGGGCATAATTTATCCAATTTAAAACTTTGCAACCCCAAGTAAATCATGTGGCCCAACCTCTAGAAGATGCAGTAGAATCTTCTGGCCCTACTAAAGAAGCAGTCGTGAAAGAAAAAGAACCAGAATTACCCCAAAAAACCAACCTCTTGAACATCCTCTAGAGAGTAATATACCCACTTCTTCCTCAAGAAAAGGAAAGCAAAAAGTTAGAAAAGAAATCCCTAACTTAGAAGGAGAAATTTCAAACCTTGCAATTCAAATAAATAAAAGAAAATGGTTGAATCTTGTAGTAACTACTCCTGTAGCATCTACTCCTATGGCACATAAACCAAAGAGGTCTCACCAACCTAAAACTATAGTGATTGAAGAGGCAATCATGTGTAGAAGCCCTTGCATGAGAGGACAAGTGTCTCCACCTTCTCCTCAAAACCCAAATGTTCCAACACCAAAACCTACTACCAAACCCTCTGTTGAATATATCCCCGATGACTCTCCTATGCAAGTAGAACCCCAACATATGGAGGAATCTCCTAATGAGCAAGAACCTAGCAGTGGCATGCCACTTAATGATCATGGAATGCCTGAGCCGAACCTTGAAGTAATGCAAGAGATCATTCCTATGAATGTTCAATCTACTCCTCCTTAGCATCCTATATATTCCAATGTATCCATTATACCCTACCGATTAACGTGGTTCACTAATTACTTTTAGTAGTCTGCTAAAGAGAAGAAAAAGAAAGCTCAGATGCAAGAGTTCCCTTCATCAACAATTTAGTTTGTCCTCTTTCATCTATACAACCATTTTATCTTTCAGAAAACATGGTGGAAGCAGGAAAGAAATCAAATGCAAAGGGAGATGTTTGATAAGGATGAGGAAATTGAATCTCTCAAGGAGCAGTTAAAGAAACAAAAAGAGCAAATGGACAAGGCCTTAAAACTAGCTGACCAGGTGATAGCTTGTAGACCACCACCTAGGGTATATGCTATTTTCTTAAAGGAGCAATTTCATTGGTTCCAACTTATGATGACAATGAAGGACATTGATTGTGAACTCAAGTCGGCCCAAGAATTCTATGGTTTGTATCAGACTCTACCATCATGGCAACAAAATCTGTTATGTGAGCTTTATTTGCACAATTTTATTATCCCACATGAAACAGAGTGGAATCCTCTGCTCTATATAGGGGACATTCACTTAAGGGCCTTGATGTCATGGATGCATAATGAGACAAATTATGATAGACAGCTGAACACCTACAGGGATCTGGAGAAATCAGAACATTTTCCATTAAGGGCTGAGTCACATAAACCTGATGTTCTTTTGAGGGATTGGTTCAATTTTACTTATGGGAGACCAAAGCCTAAAATCAAGGAGAAAGTATTTGCATTAAGGGATAAAGTTTATAGAGACTATCAAACATTGCCCAATTTTACAGCCCAATGAGCTTTTTAGGGGTTAGAAGCAGGTGGAACAGATTTCCAGAAGCTTTTAGCAAAGCAGAGCCACATAGCCCAATTAACTATGAAGCAACTGTCCACAAAGTGACTAAATACATGTAGTTGGGATGACAGCCTAGAAGGGAATTATGGATGCCCTTAACCTTCCAGCCACCTACACTCTTTTGGCCCCTATACGACATCAATACTACTAGATTGGATTAGTTGGTTGAGGAGCATCAAGGAAATCACTTGGAGTGCACAAGGGGGTTTTACTACACTTTTAGAAGTGGAAAGAAGGGGAAGATGACCGTCAGTGATTTCAGGACAATAGCAAGGAAATACAATGCTTGAGGACAAGCATTCTGTTAGTAGGGGGTAGATGATGAGTCCAATCATTGCCTCAATTTTGTTATGATCTTTATGTTTTGTTGATACTCTGACAAACATTTCCAAGACATTTATGACTTATACTTATGTGAACTTATGCTAAGTGCAACTAAAGCCACAAAATCTATGGGTAGCTTGAGTGATATGTTTTGCTGACTATTATAAATATAATGCAGTACTTCATATAGTTATTTCAAGCTGTGTTCTAACATTTAAGTAAGAGTTGAAATGTTGACTTGCATATGTGTACCGAATGTTACTAACCTTTTAGGTAAACACAGAGTAGTGTGAAGAGTGGCGCATCTGCATTAAAGAAGGAGCGTTAGAAGACCAACCATGGTGGGAGAATCCAAAATGATTCTGATGGATATGTCACACTTTGAAGGAGCTGTTGTTCCAGAGAATATAGGGAATTAGTCCTGCTATATTTCCTCAAAACTGTTATTTTATTGTCAGTAGTAATTGTATTATGTTGTGGTTGTTTTATCTCCTCCATATTTGGTGAGGTTTAATGAGACTTTTTTGTTATGTTTTCAATAAGCGTCAATCCTTGATATAAAGGGATTTTAACTGATTTAGTAGGTAATGAGAAAAGATAGAATTATGTATTCAGTATAGTGGAAGTTGCTCTGTGTTGTTCTTCATGAGTTGTTCAACTATTATGTAACTAGTTAAGAAGAATTTAATGGAAGAGTGATTTTGGATTATCTCTTGTGTTGAGTAGTTAGTAGAAGCCAACCAAGGGGGCCCACTTGGAGGTGGATTAGATTAAGTTAGAATAGATTTTCTTCTTGTACTTTTCCTATTTTCAAATAGAGTTATTGTTTTACTCCTGCAACATTACCACTGTGGTTGTTCCTACAACATTTGCAGAGACAGGTATAGTGAATGTTTTAAGTTGATAGAAGGGCTTAGATTCATTTCATAAGTTTTCTATAGTAATTCCATTCAATAGTCAAGTGTGTTTACTTTCCTACAGTAATAGCATAGATTCTTTTTTATGCATTTTATCTTCCTGTAGCATAGGTGTTATGACTCTTAGAGGAACTTAGTGTACAAACGGTGTTGTCCCATTTCAAGTCTACGTCCCTGGGTTGACAATCTAAATGCATTTGATGGTGGGGAAAGTAATCTTTAGTATGAGTATATCAATCCTAAGAGAGACAATAGCATGATTATTATTACCTATTATGAGACTGTTCACTCACTTCAGAAGAGTGAAAATTATTTTGGGTTACCGGTCCCAGGTGGTTTTTCCCTTAATAGGGTTTCCATCTTAAATCATTGTGTTATGTGTTTCTATGATGAATTTCTTGTTATCATACTTTACATATTGCATATTTGGTTTGGTCGATAATCACAGTAAGTTATTTGACTGGTAATCAGTAAAGACACAGACAGTATCGTATTTTATGTTATTGAGCTGCAAAATTATTTGGAATTATTTTAAGAGTTGCATAATTGTGATTAGGATTGTAGGATAACTGATCTAACTGATTCACCCCCCCTCTTAGTTATTCTAACAGACTCCATGTCCAATGGATTTCTAGACTACTAATATTATATACTTAGTAGGAAAGTACTATGAAGAAATTGCCAAAAATATTGACTTTATGTCACCATCAACCCCCTAGGTTAAATTTTCATCACAAGCTTCAATATGTACATAGTGTTAGGGATTAAAATAAAGGAAAAAAGGCTTAGAAACCCTTAAAAAATCTCCTAAGTCCTAAAATCCTAATAAAACCCAAATTTCCTTGTAGGCATTAACTTTTCCTATGTTCTGCAATTGACTTCCTATACCAGGTCACAAATCACTTAAGTGACCTATTAATGTCACCTTTATCGTCAAAATAATTGACCCATTATCTTTTCCTAGCTTCTTAACTATCTTCAAAGATTCAAAAGGAGTCTTTTTTCATTAGAATCAAACAACCACGAAATGGTGAAGGCAATCAAGTGGTGGGTCCATAGCTCTTCAAAGACATAGTTCTCTTCGTTGTTTTGCAGAATGCCATTTCGGTCGAATTCCATTGACTGCAAAATAACGATAGAAGTTTTAAGTGAAACAACTAGAGGAAGGTGGGCCCAATGGCCACGTGTTTTAATTTTATTGAATCAGGCAAGGTGGTGGTTAAGAGAAGGAATGATTTGTCGTCATTTTGCAAGGGTGCATTTCAGTCAACTTTTTTGACCTAGAAAATGGTGAAAGTTATTTAAATGTTTAAATGTTAAATATCAGTGATGGTGTGATGGTGGTCTGGGTCAATTGTTTAATAAATTAGTACTAAAAAATCAGAATTAGGCACTATATGCTGCCTTTGGTAGTGTGAATAGATTACATATAATTCTAAAAAATGGTGCTAAATTAGGTACACTTATCCTATTTTAGCATCCTAAACAAATTATATTCATGGGTCAAATTCAATGCTAAATTCAGCATTAACCAATGCAACATTAAACACAAAAAATCACTATGACATTAAACACAAAGACATTGAACATTTCCAATTTTTCAAATGCCATATAAATGAATTAGATTTGTGGGACAACATTCACTATAGCACTAACTAATGAATTGAAAAGAGAAAATTAAAAATTCTCATCTACGTTAAAATTACTGCCACAGGTCGCTCTTATTTTATATTTCAATTATTTTTTATTTGTTAGTTTTTCCTTTCTAATCTTTTAGTTTTCATTTTGGTCATCCCCTTTTATTTTATTGCTAGATACAAAGCATATGATATACAGGGTTTATAGTGTTTAGTCAGCCGACTTAAATTTTTGCAAGATAGAGAGTAAATAATAGATAGATATAAATTAAACCCTTGATTTCTCATTAAATGTGAAAACCAAGTAAGTTTTTCCTTTTGGTTCAATTTGAATCCATTTAAAGATATTTAGATAGAATTTTTATTAATAATTTTTTATAAAAGGGATGACACCTAGATGATAATGGTCGGGCTTCCATTGATTTGGTTAATTTGGTGGTCTTATTTTTCAATTATTCATTCCATCATAGGGTTTGAACTCCCATGAGATATCTCATAGGGAATTAAATCTAGAAAGAGAGTCAATCAAGGTAAAGTTTGCTCATTAATCACCCATTTTTATTAATTTTGTTGATTGGTGAATTTTTTTCATACCTCAAATAAAACTCTCATGCCTGGCAATGTTTACTTCATTTACCTCCATAGATTGATGAAAATAATTTCCCCTAGCTCGCTTCAAAATACATATACATATACATATACATATACATATAAAGGGACATGAGACTGACAATGAAAAAGAGGTGTTAGCTTCCATATTAGGGGAAGAGGTAGTGAACAAATTGGATTGTATGGACTTGACAGTGCTTTCTAGATACATGGAAAAATGATCTAGTAAAGACCTTGAAACAATGTAACCAAATCAACCATCTCAAAGGGAATCAATTGATTGCCCAACCACTCTTGGATCAAATATAAGATCTAAGAATAATTCAATAATAGTAAACTCTAAGAATGTGGAACAGGGAACAAATTATTCCAATATCTTAGCCACTCTTGGGACACAAACTTCTTCTACCACACCATGCATTTCATCTTGCATTGGTAGCTACAATACCAAGACAATTATCAGATTTAATGTAGATGGGGCTTTTATTTCATCACTTGAACAAGTAATCCCATTTTCTTTAATAAACACTAAGAACAAATAAATTATATATCTCCTTATCAAAATCATGGAGGAGTGTTATGCAGACACTTTTAATTGCATCCTCCACATTTTTGTAAGGAACATGAAGATATGGAAACAAATAAATTAAACAAAAAAGAAAAGAACATAAAGGAACAATAGCTTTGATTAATTTGATTTTAAATTTAAAAAACCCTCTAGGTTTCTCAACAGTCCACTGCCCAATCTCATGCTACTGAGTGAAAGTAAAGCCATTAAAAAGATTCTATGAATAGATGAAACTTAACTAGTGGGTTTTGAATATATTAATGCTTAACATTAACAAGCCCACTCATGTTATTATAAAGTTCTACTTCAAAAATCCATTTTATACACTAAGTTACATCATTATTATCTATACAAAGAAATTCAACTCTCTCCAATATGTATCACTATGATTCAAGATAATAAAAGTGGTAGCCCCAGGGATTGGAATAATTTTAAAACTATAAAAAAATTCTATAAGTACATTGAAGCATTCTAGTATCCCTGTAGGAACCAAAAACCCTTTTGATATCCCTATAGGTACAATGTTAGCATCATACTGCTCCATTTTTTGATCTTTGCATGCTTCCTATAACTGAATTTTGTTAAATCATTCCATCCTATACTAGAAAAAACTTATATTATCTAAGAACTTCATCCTCAACCTTCTTAATTAAAGGAAAACCAACCTATTGCAAATATTAGAACTAAGAAGTGCCATTTATAGTCTTACCACTTTAGAAATATAGTTCACATTCTTCAAAATATTGAATAGAAACAACCTTTTAATGAACTTGTAGAATTTTCCTCATATACTTGTGTCAACAAGATAGTCTACATAAAATAGATTAGGAAACATCTCTCTTTTGATGCCAAGTACTTAATTAAGAAACATTGAGATCTCCATCATTGGTTTTCTTCTTGGTTACAACAAATCCACTAGGATACTCAAAAAAATTTGATGGCAAAACAAATGATTTTTGGTCACATTGATTACTTAAGCTCTACAATATCAGGTAGGTGTCACAGTAACCATCTAATCATTACCTTCCCTCTTTCTTCATCACATGACATATATTTTTCCAATGCCCTGTGTAGACAAAACACTAGCTATGGTGCAACCAGAATGCACCACGGTATAGTAAAAATAAAATAGACTTAAAAAATAACACTATATGTGGGTGCATTCTAGTTGCTTTGTAACTAGGGGTGTGTAGACACATGCTTCTGTATAGGTCAGGGGAGTCTGTTCTCACATGTCATAGATATGTCATTATGCATACATGTATCCTATGCCAAGATGCCAAAGTTTTAAAATATGGAATCCCTCTTTAATGCCTTCCTTATTGTTTAAGTTGTTGTCATAAATATCACTGAAAGGGGGGTAAATAGAAGGTTATACAACATTAGTTTTATGACTACGAGAAGGGTATACAACATTGAGAGAGGAATTATGCAAGTTTTTAGCTAAATAATTGTAGAGCAAAGGTGTTTCAAAAGGTGTGAATAGAAAAATGTGACATCCACTGATGAGAAGTGAACCAATAGTTCATCAAGTAATCCTGCAAGACACAGTTTGTGAGCCAGATTTCATGCAAAATTTGGGAATTGTGGTTGGTTAGACTACTTTTTGAATTTTAACAGGTTTAGTTATGAATTTTCTATGGAATTTTGTCAGACATTTAACAATGGTGAGGTAATGTAAAGGGTTTGAAATTTATTACCACAAAGGAGAGGATTTTTGAAGTTTTAGGGTTACCTATTTTAGAAGAACCCTACCTTGAAAGTAAAGTGTAATGGCATAAATTTTACACCCCCATGTAGGATGTCATTTTTAAATTTTTTCTTCTTTAGCCTAAGCCACAAAATACCATCACCCACTTTATCCTTGTCATCAGCCAACTCGTCATCTTGCTTGAAATCCCCACAATGAAGCCCTTAACAGTTTTGGGCACATGTGCATAGTAGAGACGTATGTACGAAATACTCTCATTTGCAAATTTGTAGACATGCATGTAGTCATTGGAGCATTATGAATTTTCAACCTTGAATTGTAACACTTTGAAATGATGGCTCATCTATGTGAAATATATTTGGTTCCACCAAATACCCTTTTGCAACTCTCATTTGGTCTTCTTGCATGCTTATCCATAATGCTTCTTGGACTAATTATTCACTCACTTGGTTGCTCATATCCTCCATTATCCACCATTTTTGGCCCTACACGCCACATATTTGTAGGTCTTTTTGCATTATCAAGAAAGTCCAAACTTCATACTTGGTCTTGCATCACAAATTTGAGCTCTCTGCCTTCACGTGGGGGAGTTTTCTCTCGTATCCTCTTCATTCCATGACCATATTTATCTTTCTTATTTCATTTCTAGCTTATATTATCTTCATTTATTTATTTTCTACTTAGTTTTCTATCACCGAAATTATCATGTCTAACGACTTTCCATGGAGATGAAAACACCAAAGTGGGGGGTTTGACTAGGATGAGCCTCTTTATGGCCATAAATAATTTCCTTCTTCACTTGTGTGTAGGTTTCTATAGACATTTGATGGGTTTGAAAGCTACGATTAGAACACGTTATCAACCATCGAATCAGGTTCTATCATCTCGACTCTTCTCCTAATTTCATTTGCTCATAAAATATTCATAAATAGTTGAATCGTCCACACTACTAAGTTGATTTTGTCATAGAATCATAATTTTTTATTTCTATTATCATTTCCTCTTATTTTGTATACTTTACTTCATCTATGTTTGTTCTATTAATTTACCTTATTTGCATTTTCGTATAATAGCTCTATCTTTTATGTCCTTATATTTCATTCTTGCTAAGTTTGTACTTTTCCATATGAGATGTTAGCGCAACATGATGGTATCCATCAGTTATGTTGTTGTCCTTGGGTTGCGTGGTTGTTAGAGGTAGTGAGCTTACAAAGCTCAATGTTTAATTCTTTTAGTTATCTCTTTCACTTTCTGTAATTGAAACACTTTAATCAATTCATCTATCTAAGTTATTTGCATCTGATTAGTTTAGTTGCATTTGGACACTTACACATAAATGTTTAATTAACTTTTCATCAATCTAATTCACCTCCAAGCATCTAGACAGTCATATTTTATCAAAATAAAATCACATCAAGGTAACCAAGCAACTTCCTTCATCTTGTATCTGATCTCCCTATCACTCCTATCTAGCAACATGAGGTGGCATAAGAAAGTTGTGCATCCCTTGAATTTTTAACCAGCCTCTCGGGATGTGCATTAATTTATTCACCACATAAAGACACTAGAATAGTTAGAGAAGAGTTTACTAGACCTTGGGATTCTCCACTTGAAGTCAATAAACATGAAACAATGAGGCTTCTTTACCAGGAATATAGAAAAATGTTGTTGTTTATATCATCATATACATTTCTTATGACGTTCGATAATCATGTCTACATTCTATAGACTTCAAGCTTCTAAGCTACATGCAACATGGAAGGAGAATGAATGTCCCCAATGTGCTATATAATTTGTTGGAAATCATGGCTATTGAGACAAAGAAAGGAAGGGAAAATTTTGTTTCCCATTACTGTTTAATTAAGGTCTTTGTACAAGATGTGTCTTGGATTTCATGGGATGAGTTTTGGAAAATTAAAAAGTTAAGAGAAGTGAATGTGGGTCTCAGAGGTCAACCCTTGATCTGTAGGGTAGTGGGGAGGCAACAGCTACAAAATGCACCCCCGGGGATTCAAATTATAGGTTGGTTTCTAGCACAAGTCCTCCTGCATCAAAAAATAGTTTATCTAAATCTTTTCATAGAAATGTAAGTAGTTCATCTTCAGACTCTAGTGAGGATTTTTCCCCTAAATCAACAGTTTGTAATAGGACAACAATAGAAATGCAAAAAGGAAAAAGACTAAGGATGAAAAGGGAATGGCTAAAATGCAAAAAAATCAAAAGGAAAGCCCTAGATGTAGAAAATGGAAAACTAGGGATGAAGAACCTCCTACAACCAGTGAGAATAAAGAAAATCCTACTAAAAATTCTAAGACAAAAAAATTATGGACAAAACACCCTAGAGAAAGAGTCGTAGGCTCAGGGGTAAACCTAGTAAAGAGACAAAATTTACTGCACCTATAGTGAATATTCAAATTGAATCCTTAGACTTTGTTCATACCACTCCTTTTGAAGAATAAAGGATAATCCATAACATGCCTCCTAGGGGAAGCCCCAAATTTTCCTTGTCATCTAAGAAACAGGATATGGCAATGATGCCTACACAAGAATCTAAGGAGGGGGTTGAACAAGTATCTCAAGAAAGGGAACTTCCCTAGGAATAATTGGGGTTTTTGATGGAAGGAAACTCGAAAAAAGATAATTTAGGATTAGCAAGGCTTACTATTGCAATTGAGCAAGTGGCAGGTGAAGAAGTATAATACAGGCGATTCCTAGTAGGTATTCACCAACCTACTACTTTCTTAAGGGAATCAATAGCCATAGATTTATGCAAAGATATGAACAATAAGGAAGAAGAATGGAATAAAGAGAAGAACAACCTATAGAAATTTATTACAAAGAAATATAGGGAGATTGAGGGGAAGAATGCATAAATTGTTGCATTAATAGATTAGGTAAATAATGTGATGACCTTAGTGCCATAAAGTTTAGAGTGTAGAAATCCCTCAAGGATATATGCACTACATTTCAAGGAGCTTAGTATTTCATATCAATTGTCAAGAGTAGTCTCTAAACCCTTCTATAGAGACTCCACAAGACTTCTTACAAGATTACCATTCTTCCCCAATAGAAACTAAAAACTTACTTTGTGAATTATACTTGCACAACTATGTTGTTCTTAATGATCATGAGTGGAATCCATTATTACATATCAAATATATACATTTAATGACACTAATTTCTTGGATCCAAAATGAAAATAGTTGGGAGTAATAAATCATAGCACATAGAGATAGGGAGATCCATACCCCTTTGTCTTTAAGTGAAGAATCATGTGAACTTGCATATATTTTCTATACTTGGCATAGAGTTATCTACAAACCTGAATACAAATATTAGATCCTAGCTACAAGAGAATATACCTTTCATAAGTTATACTTGCACTTTCTATAGGACCTACAATCCATTAGGTTGGAGGGAGTGATAAGCCCAAATAATGGCTTATTTTTCATAAGATTTCTTACATATCTATTGCCATTATTATGAGGTTCAACACCTAGTTGAGGATACTTTTCATAATTCTTTCTTAAAATTATTTAGGTACGTGCATGAACCTATCTATGTATATCTTTGTTTTGATATCAATCTTCTATGTGATCTATCTATATTACTCTTGGATGTGATGAAATGAATATTATTCTAAATTTGTTATGGATATACTATTATCTTGTGCACACTAAAGTTATTATATTACTATCATGTTGTAACAACATTTTGATGAATATAATGATACTTTAGTTGTCTATATTTTAGTTAAGATTTTGGAAGACTTGTCCAAGGGGGCCCACTTGGTGAGAATTTTTTTCATTTGGTTAAGTATTTTATTTTCTATTCAGTAATTAGTTTTAGTAGATAACTATTGTTGCAACCATTGGAACTATATTCTATGACTATTCCCACAACAATTGGAGCTTTATTTTGTGACTATTCCTATGACCATTGGAACTCTTTCCTCTAATTGTTATTGCAGCCATTGGAACTCTTTTTTGTAAATATTTCTACAACTATTGAAATTATTGGAGATTTATCTTGTAGGACAACAAAACACCAACTCGACAAGGCTTGAACAAACTTCACTTCAATCATGAGGGTATTCCTATGAAAAAAGTCTACATATTGAATAAACCTTCAATACATAACATTATGTAGAAACACAAAGTAGATACTTCTCAAACTTAAGGTAATGGAGACCATTATGGTAACAAAGTAATAGAACAAGGAAAAACAAAGTAACTTCCTATTTGTTTTCTAAGAACTACATTTATGTAATTTCTTTTAGTCCAGTTTAGTTGTTGATTCGTGTAATATGATTATGATTTCATTTCATATGTTGTAATATTAGATATATAATAGAAAAATATTTTATTGAATAAATAAATAATAACTTTTCATTAAAACATTTTTTGTAGAACTGGACTCTTCTAGAGGATGAAGATGATCCTCATGATACAGATCCAAAATGTGTTGGTTATTCTCCAGATCACATGGTAGAGGATGATGATGATGTAGATATAGAAGACATCGATGTTGATGAACATGATGATGACGAAGACGATGATCATGCTGATAATGACTATGTTGATGGTGATGATGACGAGGCACTTGCTTGTAGTAGTAAATAGTGGCATTCATGATCATATAGACTGCATCATGGATAAATACTAATATATTGTTATGACGCCTCTTTCCATGGTTATTGTATCTTTTCATGATATGTAGTACCACATTATTGAGTTGATACATTTTGACATGTATCATTTTCACTTATATCATTTAGACATGTATTATCTTCACTTGTATCACTTTCAATTACATAATTTATCATTTTTTCTTATATCATTTGCACATGTATCATTTTGAATTATGTCGACTAATTGACATGTATCATTTTGACATATTTTTTTATCAATTGGAATATTGGACTTTCACTTGTTTTAGTTATATATGATGATGATCTTATCGGTATTGACTTGTCAATTTATATATATTGAAAGTGGTTAATGGTTTTTGGATGGATATTTATTATGAATGATGATTTTAATTTACTTCTTTGGATGGGTGTTGTCAAATTAAAATAAATTATAGATATTTGACTCGCTTATTTTAATTATAGATGATGATCATGTTATAATAATTATCTTGTTAATTCATTTTCTTTCTTAGGAAAAATTTATTTAATTTTTCTAATTTTAAAATATCTCACATATATAGGGAGAAAAATGCAATGACAGATTCTCTCTCCAAGTTGGTGAATGAAATGACTCCTCAAATCAGATGATGTGGTGAAAGTTGAGTGATGTGGAGGTTGGTGACTGAAATAATGGAGGCAATTGGTGGTCAATGATATCAGAGCTATTAAAGGCAATTGGCTATGAACCCTTAAAATTATTTAGTAAATTTGAATAGAAACTCACTATCCTTATTTTTTAATTTCTGTTTGATCATCTATAATGCCACCATTTCCATCATTGATCTTATGAGTTCTATTAACAATTCTCCTTTGTTTTGTACTGTTGTGGAAAATTTTTGCCTCCAAAAGATTTCTTCTTTAGCCAAAATGTCCTCATATTCCTTTAATAACTCATTTTCCCAATAGAATATTTCCTTTTCCATTCCTTGAAGAGTGACTTGTTCATTCAGTTCCTTCATGCTTTGTTCAATTGATCTCTTTATTTCAAAACCATTTTTAAAGTGGTTCTTGTTCCTCTCTTGCAATTTTCTATTGATTTCTTTGGTTTGGATATAAAGAAATATAATTTGGATCCTTCAAACTAAGATTATTTCCACCATTCATCTATCAACCCTAAGAATTTTTCATATTTCATACACATGTTTTCAAATTTGAAGGGATAGAACATTGGTTTATCTTCTCTTAATATGCCCAACTATTTGGGAAAATGGTCTGATTCTGATATGGGAGTAATGGATGCCTTCAAATAAAAAAGGAAAGAAGTTAAGTCACCTTTGTACAAGAATCTATCTAATTTTTAGCTATATGACTAAAGCCAAGTCTTCCTTTGTTCCATGTGAACATTACATTCTCCATGTTAACCTTCCTTTGTCACCTAGTTTTTGAAGTCAATCTGTGCCTGAAATTATTTTTGTATACCTTTTTTTTTATGATAGATGGAGGATGGCATTGAAGTCTCCACCAATGATGAAATTATTTTCTGTTCAGGATCTAAAAATACTACTTATCTCTACCCATACTTCCACTTTATTCTTTGTCATTATCAGACCATAAACATTAATTAAAGAGAACTTTAGATTTCTATACATGTTGTGCACTAATCCTCCTAGCCAATTGAATCTACCATCCAAATTTTGAAACTGAACTGTGCTTGGGTTCCATAGGATTTCCAATCGCCCTGAGGCACTTGTGGCTTTTATTGATTATAATTCCCACTTGTCCATTGATCTTTTGAATTTTTCTATTTGGTCTGCATTTGACTTTGTCTCTTGAGGCATGATTACACTTTCTTTGAATGAAAAATGATAACATTTGATTAAATGCTACTTTTTAGGAGCATCCATGCCCCTAACACTCAATAAAATAATTTTCTTTTCTCCTTGGGAAGGAACTTCCCCTTCCCTACATGAAAATAAGTTGTGATTTTCTTTTTGTATGACTCCTCCCCTTCTTCACTTCTCAATTAAGAAAGGGATTTTCTCCCCTTTCCTTTCTTCTTTTTCTTCCAACAATCTAGAGTTGATTTGGCTAGAAACTTTCTTTGTATTCCTAGTTTTTGGATTCTTACTTCTGTCATTCCCGATGGCTTTGAAGATTCCTCCACTTCTTGTATTTGAATTTCACAATTGTCTTTGTCATCAAATTGGGCTAAATCGAAGGAATCTACCTCTATCTCTTCATGTTATGTAATCTCTATCTCAAAAATATCTTTCCCCTCATAGAATAAAGCCCTTTCATCTAGAAAATCCAAATCCAACATCCTACCAACAACTTCATATTTTCTTCTTTCTATACTCTCATCTCTAGAATCCACTGGACCTTTCTCATCTATTCCAAAGAGTTCATATACTGCTTGGAGTCTTCATGATATATTTTAATTTTGATTAATTTACCCTAAGTTGGATAATCCTTTATACTCTTTTCCTTCCAAATCATTGCCTTATTTTTTTTAAGGTTTGTAAGTGGTATTACACCACCTTTGATTTATAATTTGTTTATCTTCCCAAGAGCCGAGCATCCTTCATTCATCTCTACAATCTGAGATGTAATTTTATTCAATGTAGTAATCTTATCCTTATTCCAGCTTATGTTCCTATTCTCTCATAGAGGATTCTCATCTAATGCCAAATCTATAACTCTTTCTTTCTTCAAGGAGCTATCTGCATCTACAAACCTCTTATCCTTATCTAATGCCAAACCATTAAAATTGATCCTCCTAGAATAAAAATCTCTATCTTCCAATCTTCTATCCTTATTCTTTTTGTTCAATGGAACCAATTTTGACCTTGATATATTATCCTTTCCCATCAATATCAAAGATTTTTTGTTTCCTATTTTTAAGATTCCTGGTTCTAATGAGTTAATATTTGATTCCCACATCCTACTTACTTCCTACTTGTTGGATTTCCCTATGGTCTAGTTTGGTTGAGGAGTTAGAATTTCACTCAAAACCTGATTATCTCAAAATAAGGTTTTGAAATTCCGGTTTTGTGTATTCGAAAGATAGTTTGGACTGTTTGGTTGACTCAGAAGATGACTAAGACAATCTATCTTCTATGTTTGGTTGCAATTTTCAAAATTAGAATTAGACCTTTGAAATTCCTATTTCTATGTTTGGTTCTACAATTTCAAATTGGAATTGGAATTACATTAACCATTTCTATGTTTGGTTCTACATTTTGAATTAGAATTGGAATTTGACAAGAAAAAATAAAAGTTTTTTTAATTATTATATAATGTTTAATTTATTTTGTCCATTTTTTATTTATATTTTATTTTATTAATTTATGTTTTTATATAGTAAATCATAAACAAGATTATTTTTTTGAAATTTAATATTTTTTTCACTTATATTTTGAATAGTAAACTTAACTTTTTAAATAATTTTATAGATTATCATAAACAATATTATAACAAGAAAATAATCATTGCATTGCTCGATATCACATCAAAATATAAATAAGTCTTATAGTCCACATATATAACTATTTCTACATAATGACCCAACAAAGTAGTGTGATTGTTGCACAAAGAAAATATCATAGAAACATGATATCGACTTTATAGGTAGCCTCCACTTTTGCCATTGACACACTCTGGGTGGCAATAGCTGTCTTGAGTGTCATGAAATACTTATACTAATCATCCACAATAGGTATATGTGTTAATGGTGTAGGTGATGTAGACAGAGATGGGGTGTCATTGGCCCATTGAAAGTAGTCACATCCACCGCCATCCTACAATATAAATCCAAGTTATTATTGCTATAATGACTAATTTTTTATTCTTTGTAAACATTTAAATATAGTGCAATTAATAAACTGTTTCTTATTCATGCAAGTCCAAAATTTATGCTCTGGATTAGTGTCTATGTGTGACGTCCTCAACACGCAACACACTCCATCACCACAGTCACACATAGGGACATTTATCATATCCATCACCACTGTATCAAACAAATTTTTGTTCATTCATACTATTGAAGCAACCAAACTTAGTATTGGAGATAGATAACAACATTCATACAATAACATGACTATTTTCTATCAGTACAAAATGAAAAAGTTTCATTTATGTTGATATTATGAATTTATACAAAAAATACAATGAAACATATATAGCATCAGATAGAAGATGGGGAAGAACAATATCCATGAACTGAATGGTGGTGTGAAAGTACACCATTAAATAAGAAAACGTAGGGAAATCCATGCTCTACGCTCTTATGCCCCACATTCAGTGAGAAACTATCTCATATCGCGCTCATTCTTCCTATTACTGTCCCTATTGTTAGATGTTCAATCCTGCATATACAAACTAAACATGATAGAAAAACTAAAACTTGTTTATTTTTAAATGGAATACACCAAGGAGTACCATCAAAAATATTGTCCGTTTACAAACATGAATAGTAAACAATCATCAGATAGCTCATTTTTTTATCAACATATGTGGAGTCTCGCACATTTGGGTACATTAGATTTTTTATCAGATAGTTCATTGCATTCGATTGCGTACATATTTTTTGCATCAAAGTTTTGGATCACTATGTGATCCATCATCAGGATGAAAGAGAGCAAAATGATTGAGATAGAGAAAAATGATGGACTTTTATTTCAATCATTTTTCTCTCTTTCATCATGATGAAGGATCACAAAGTGTGATTAGAAACATTGATGCCAAACATGTCTACACAATCGAATCTATAAGCTATTTCAAATATTTTTAATATCAACATATGTATAGTCTCAAAATATCATCATATGTGTAGTCTCAGAACTATCCTTTTCTGTTTCTTTACCTATCACGTGGTTTTGAAAAATGAATGTTGTAGTACAAATAAATAAAGTAATATTGTATTACTTCTAGTTATGTCTTGTTGGGAGGGTAGTTAGGAGCAAGGAGGTACATCCGTTGGTTTTCCCAACCAACGTCTGACTATCTTATAATCCCTTTGGTCTTTGATGTAAAACTGTTGGTGTTTGGTATCAATAAAGAATATAGCATTTCCTCGTCATTCTGGTTGTAGAATAGTTATACAGACAGAGAATACAAGGCATAACTTATTATCAATGATACCAACAATAAATTAAACATCAATGCTAATGAAACATAATACCATTCCATGAAATTAAGATACCAAAATACCAGTGCAATACAAATAAATAAAGTAATATTGTATTACTTCTAGTTATGTCTTGTTGGGAGGGTAGTTAGGAGTGAGGAGGTGCATCCGTTGGTTTTCCCAACCAACTGACTATCTTATAAGAACTTTGGTCTTTGATGTAAAACTGTTGGTTTTTGGTATCAATAAAGAATATAGCATTTCCTCACCATTCTGGTACTCTAGTATCTTAATTTTATGGTATAGTATTATGTTGCATTAGCATTGATGTTTAATATACTGTTGGTATCATTGATAATAAGTTATGCCTTGTATTCTCTATCTGTATAACTATTCTACATTTTGGCGTCATTGCCTAAGTTCAAACTTGGAGGTCCCAGCTTGGGCATGATGGAGTAATGGGAAGGCCCTTCCTACCACATGTACTGATAATGAATAGTAACGGAGAAGAGGAGGAAATAACAAGGGAAGATCAAGTGACACAAGATCTAGTGTTGGCTTGGGAAGTCTCTATTGACTAGTACGTGAAAGGGAAGCCCAAGACAAAGCGGTTCTAGAGAGCACAGTACGGGATGAGCTTTCAGTACCACCAGCAGTGTATGATCTACTTGGACAAATCCCTCGACAATTGACAAGAAATCTGGTACACATGGAGGAAGAAAGAGAGGAGACTGGAAGGGAGAGGAGGAGACAACAAGTACTCCACCAGTCGAACAAAAGAAGTACATGAGAAGTAGGGGAGTGTGACAAACCAAGGAAGACAATGAGGGACTAAAATAATTCATGCTCTTGCTTCCAAATAAATACCCCAAATGACAACTAAAAGAAGAAACTGAAGGAGAAGCTACTAGGTGGATCCTAGGGTTACGCCAAGAGGAAGAGAGGCGTCGCTATCTAAGAGTCTTGGTGGATCAATCTCAAAGTACAAGCCAAACTGAGGAAAAGCTTATTGAACACACAATAGAAGGTCTAGCCAAATTAGCCATTTCAGAAACCTCGGGAAGGAAGGAAGGGTGGAAGAATCTTAAAACTCTGACATGCTGGGAAAAACCATGAAGTGGGAAAGAAGAATCATAAGGGGAAATAGAGGATACTAGTGTAGGAGGAGGGAGTGTCCCGACAGGAGGGAGCATCCCAACAGGAGGGATTGTCCCAGAAGGAAGGATCATTCTGGTAGGAGGGAGCATCCCGGTAGGAGGGAGTGTCCCGGCAGGAGGGAGCATTCCGATAGGAGGTAGCATTCCAGTGGGAGGAAGCATCCCAGCAGGAGGAAGCATCCCGGTAGGAGGGAGCATCCCAGCAAGAGGGAAGAGAATGGCAAGAGTTAAGCAAAAACTCCCTAGATTCACTAGAGATGGGTCAGAGGACCCTGCACAACACTATAAAATGTGCATCACCATATGGCAGGCCAATGGAGAAAATGATGCAAATCAATGGTTACAAGCCTTCCCAGCCACCCTAAGAGGGATCGCTATTGATTGGTATACAGACTTGGAGGCCGGTCAGAGAGCCACCTAGAAGGACCTCTGTACTACATTCAAGGAGGAATTTAGACTCTTATAGGATGATGATGAGATAGTCACAAAAATATAACACTAGACAAGGGAAAAATGAGTCAGTTAGAAATTATTCAAGGAAACTGAGAGAATTGATAGGGAAGTTGGACAACAAACCTACCGATGGATTAAAAAAAAGATGGTTCATTGAAGGATTAGCCCCATCCCTAAAATGGAAAATGAAGATAGTGCCACCAACATCTTTTAAAGAAGCATGCACCTGAGCTATGGACATATAAAGTGAGAATAAAACTTCCAAGGCTAAGCAATAGGGAAGTGGAAGTGAAAGTTTAGAAGAAAGTGGGGATGAATCTACGACCATCCAAGCCTCGAGGAAAGACATGATGCAGCTAATGAGGGAAGTTGCAAGAAGAAAGGAGGAAAAGAAAGAGGGTGGGGAACTCTGGTGCACAGATTGTGAGGAGGGACATACAAAAGGGACTTGTCCACGAAAAGCCTTCTGTGACATTTGTCAGGTGTTAGGACACACAATCAAAGACCGCCCTTACAACTTGAAGGCACAAAATGCTCAAGTATTGTTCACACAAGGAGAAAAATCCACACCACCCATCATGCCTCCACGTAACACTAATACAGAAGCATCACCAGGAGGGTACCAGAATAATAGATGGGGAAGCAATAACAACAGTAATAACAACACACCTCAGAGAGCAATCCAGTACGACTCTAAAGGAAGACACATGATCCAATGTAGGCGATGTAACCAATGGGGACACTTCACACAAGATTGCTAGAATGGGGGAGGGAATGAAGGAATATTGTGTAAATGGTGTGGGTCGGGCAATCATGAGGATGCCAATTTCCCTAAACAAAAGGGGGTAAACAGGCTAGACATCGCAGACTCTGAGAGGGAAGTATTGGTCATCACAAGAATGCAGGCAAGGAAACTTGAATACCCTGACATGGCTATAGAAAGAGAAAGATTTCAAGAAGCCACAAAAGACATTAGGCATAATACAGAGGAAAGGAGAGAAAGTATGGCTAAAACCCCAAACAAGGGGCCAATACCGAACATCATGAAACAAGTGCTGGAAACTACCATCCCCATAAAAATTATGGATATGTTGGAGATGATACCGCAGCTTTAGGTAGAAATATCACAAGGAATAAGGAATCAAGAGGAAAATCTCAGGAGGGAAGAGAAAAAAGAGAAACCAGAAGAGGAAACAGTGGAGAAAAGGGATACCCTATTCACTATTGGGACAGGCAGGACACCTGCAGTAGTGGAAATGGAGATAATAGGATGTAAACTATCTAACACTATTGTGGATGGAGGGTTTGGTGCAAACATCTTACTAGAGGAGACTTGGAAGGTGCTAGGGAAACCTACACTATGGCCACCCACATTCTAGTTAGTCGGATCAGACCAACATGGAATCAAGCCGATAGGAACCTTGGTGGGACAAAAGGTAATAATTAGTACATAAGAGTTCTTCCTCGAATTTGTGGTGATTACCTTGGAAAAGAAGGGGTATGATGCATTTCTTAGGAGGGGTTGGCTGATTGCAGCAAAGGCCACCCACAATTGGAAAAGAAACACCCTATCCATAGAGATAGATGGGAGAAAATATATAATAGATTTGAAAAATCAGTGTGTGAGTTAGGATCTGGAAGCTGACTCAGAGGAAGAGGACCAAGAAGGAGCAGAACGAGATGATGAAGGAGTACTCTAGTTGGGAGAATTTTTGAAGATGAAACTAGCTCCTTCAACGGGCTATTTCATTGTCAGATGAGAGACTATGAGGTATTCCAACCCGAGTGCAATATGTTGCAAGTTCAAGAAGCAGAAGAAAGTTACCCGGAGGGGTACAAGGAATACAAGGAGGGTGTGGCAACCATCAATGATAAACCTTCACACATATTCAAAGAAAAGGTGGAGTACAAGGAAGCCAAATTGCAAACTATTAACCTGGGTGGAAAGGGCGAATGCAAGGAAATCATAATAGGAGACGATTGGGACCGAGTGTTGAAGACAACAGCCTTCAAAATTTTTTTGGAGTACAAGGATGTATTCACTTGGACATATAAGGACTTAAAGGGAGTACCACCAAAATTATGTGTCCATCAAATACCATTGATACCAGGTGCAAAATCGATGTGTAGGAGACCATATCGGATGAACAAGAACTATGCTGCCAAGGTACATGAGGAAATAAAAAAGATGCTTGTAGCAGGGATCATATTGAAGGTACAAACTAGTGATTAGGTTTCCCCCATAGTCATATCCTTGAAGAAGGATGGTGTGTAAATTCGGATATGTGTGGACTTTAGGTGCTTGAATGCGGTAACTATAAAAGACCCCTTTCCAATTCCTTTTACTGATAGTATCCTTGAAGAGGTAGTAGGCCATAAAATATATTTCTTTATGGACGGGTTTTTAGGCTATAACTAAATCAGCATTGCTGAGGAGGATAAGTTGAAAACCACATTTGTGCTGGAAGATGGGGTGTATGCTTATAATAGAATGCCATTTGGGTTGTGCAATGCACCAACCACATTCCAAAGAATCATATTACATATCTTTCAGGGTATGTCTATGGGCAATTTTAGAGCTTTCCTTGATGATTGGTCAGTTTATAGTGGAAAGGAGCATCACCTTAAGATCATGGGTCAATGCATGGATCGATGCAAAAGAGACAGACTAGCCCTGAATCCAAAAAAATGCAGATTCATGGTACCTCAAGGCAGAATCCTGGGCCACATAGTATGCAAGGAAGGCCTGAAAATAGACCCTGATAAGATCAGGATAATACTAGAAATGGAAGCTTCATCGGATGTGATGGGGTTGAAGTCCTTCCTTGGATATGTGGGGTACTATAGAAGGTTCATAAAAGGATTTGCCGGTGTATCTTTTCCCTTAGAAAATCTCACCAAAAAAGGGGAAAAGTTTTGCTGGGAGAAGGAACAAGAGGAGGCATTCCAAGAACTAAAGGAGAGACTAGTAAACACTCCAATACTCATATACCCAGATTGGGATAAAGAATTCCATGTCCATGTGGATGCTTCCAACTATGCAATAGGAGCCAACCTGACACAAAAGGGGAAGGAAGGATTGGACCATCTAGTGTACTTTGCCAGTCGGCTACTCTCCAAAGTAGAGCAGAATTACAGTACCACCAAGTGGGAGGCACTAGGTATGGTTTATGCAGTGTAGAAATTTAGAGATTACTTACTAGCCACTCCCTTTAAATTTTTTGTGGATCAAGCACTCATGTATCTTGTGAATAAACATGTAATCCAAGGGAGAGTAAGCAGATGGCTAATCCTTCTACATGAATTTACTTTTAAAATCATAGTCCAGCTAGGGAAAAATCATGTAAGTACAGACCAATTATCCAGGATCAAGTCCAGAGAAGCTCCAGGAAGTGGAATAAATGAGGATTTTCCAGATGCCCATTTATTTCAAATTGTCATATTATCCAAATGGTACGAAGGGGTAGGTCAGTACCTATCAACGACTACCTTTCTCAAGGAAATGAGCATACAAGAAAGAAGAAAAATTGCACTCAAAAGCAGGACATTCCAATTGATTGAGGGATTGCTATACAAAAAGGGGCCAGATGGGATTTTAAGGTGTGTCATGGAGGAGGAGATCTCAGGAGTCCTAAGGGAATCTCATGAAGGACTAGCATTGGGCCATATGGGGCCTGATGCAACAACACAAAAGGTATTATTGGCAGGTCTATGGTGGCCTATGTTGTACGCGGATGCTAGAGAATGGGTCATCAGTTGTGATACATGTCAAAGGGTAGGGAAACCCTTGAAAAGATACTTTATGTCGTTGTTTCCATCGCAACTGTAGGAATTGTTTGAGTGATGGGGTTTAGATTTTGTGGGGCCCCTTCCTGTGAGCAATAACCACAGATGTCGGTACATAGTAGTGGTGACAGAGTATCTCACAAAATGGGTAGAGGCAAGAGCGCTCCTAGACAACATAGCCCAGAGTACTACCAAATTCCTCTATGAGCATATAGTAACAAGGTTTGGGATGCTGCTGCAACTCACAAGTGACAAGGGGTGCACTTTGTGAATGAGACTATCAGGACAATGACAAGTGAGTATAATTTTTTTCACTCATTCTCCAGTCCATAGTACCCAAGACAAAACGGTCAAGCATAGTCCACAAATAAAATATTAGTAACAATCTTATACAAGACTTGTGGAGTAGAAAAGGGAGATTGGGAAGAAAGACTACCGATAGTTCTCTGGGCCTACATGATGACTTAATACAAGGCCACCACAGGGAAAACACCCTTTCACTTAATGTATGGGCAGGAAGCAGTGATGCCTATGGAATTTGGAGTACCGAGCCTAAGAATAGCAGTGGAACATAGACTGGGAGAGACCGAAAGCTTAAAGGAAAGGCTTAATAATTTGATAAAGCTTGATAAAAGAGGACACTGGCCCAATGGGCCACCTAGGTCGCACAGGAGCGATGACAATTCTGGCATGATAAACACTTGAAAAAGATGAATTTTAAACTAAGACAATTGGTTCTGAGGTATAACGGAAAAAATGAAATAAAGCCTGGAAAGTTCAAGGTACGCTGGCTAGGACCTTATAGAGTCATGGAGGTAAAGGATAATGGGACCATAAAATTATCCACCCTAGATAATAATCGTTTAAAAAACCTAGTCAATGGATCTAAGTTAAGGCTGTATAATAAAAAAACAAGATATATCCCGTATGTCACTTGGAAATAATAAACGAAGTAAAGGAAAAAGTAAAAAATGAGGAGGAAATAATAAAGCAAAACCTTAACACCTAGGAGTGTTATAAAAAACCAAGGCGTGCACTCATAAATTAGACAACATTCCAAGAGGAGGATAGCATATGTACAAGCACAGTGGCAGCAATCAGGAAGTGGTCATACAAAAGGCCGTACGAGGGGGAGTGGCACAAGTTGCAGGGTCATACAGATGGAAGGAGGCAGAAGGAGGTCATACAAGGGTTCTTGACACAAGTTGAAGGGCCATACAGATGAAAGGAGGTACAAGTAGGGCCGTATGAGCAAGGTCGTACGAGTAGAAGAAAACCAGACTATACGGTGCGAAGAGGAAGGCTGTACAGAATTAGCAATGACTTGCAGCCATACGAGCAGAGGCCGTATGAACAAAGGAGTGGCAGCCATACAGACATAAGCCATATGTGGGAAGATCATGTCATGGGTCATACGGCTAGTAATTCATACAAAAGCAAGCATCAAGTGTGGAACAAGAAGTAGGTGGACTGTACGGTCATCTATACAAACAGTTCAGGCAGGAAGTACACTTGAAAAAGATGAATTTTAAACCAAGACAATTGGTTATGAGGTATAATGGAAAAAATGAAATAAAGCCTGGCAAGTTCAAGGTATGTTGGCTAGGACCTTACAGATTCATGGAGGTAAAGGATAATTGGGCCATAAAATTATCCATCTTGGATAATAATCCTTTAAAAAACCCAGTCAATGGATCTAAGTTAAGGCTGTATAATAAAAAAAACAAGATATTGTTAGCTTGTGGTGACTAATCAGGAAAGTACTATCCAGGAAAGTACTGTACACTTTTCCTCTCGACCTTGCCGGGGTTCGGGGTTGGGCCGGGCCCCGAGCGGGGGTTTGGGGGCGGCAGCCCCCAAGAGCAGGGGTTCGGGGGCGCAGCCCCTGAGGAAATTTTTTTTGAGGCCGACTACTTATAACTCATTCTAACCCTAAAGCGGAAAAATATTGTATAATATGGCTTAGGGTTAGGGATTTTCATTATGTATGATTTTAGTACTTGCGGTAGAATTGGGCTGTAAGGGATTACGGATTGTAATCAGGTTGTAATCACTGGATAATAATAATATTGGACTCACTGTTGGTGGACGTAGCCCAGTGATTAGGTGAACCACGTTAAATCTGTGTGTCTTGTGTTCTATTTTGTGTGGTTTATTATTTTTTGATATTAGTTATATTTGCACATAATTGTTATTTCTGCCTTGTTAATCCTAACAGATATATCCCATATGTCACTTGGACATAATAAACGAAGTAAAGGAAAAAGTAAAAAATGAGGGGGAGGAAATAACAAAGAAAAACCCTAACACCCAGGAGTGTTATAAAAAACCAAGGCATGCACTCATAAATCAGACAACATTCTAGGAGGAGGATAACATCTGTACAAGCATAGCGGTAGTAGTCGGGAAGTGGTCGTACAAAAGGTCGTACGAGGGGGAGTGGCACAAGTTGCAAGGGCATACAGACGAAAGGAGGTACGAGCAGGGCCAGATGAGCAGGATCGTACGAGAAGAACACCAAACCATATGGTACGAAGAGGAAGGACGTACAGAATTAGCAATGACCTGCAACAATACGAGCAGAGGTCGTACGAACAAAGGAGTGGTAGCCGTATGGACATAAGTTGTACGTGGGAAGATCAGGTCATGGTTCATACGGCTAGTGATCAGTATGGAAGCAAGCATCAGGCATGGAACAAGAAGGAGGTGGATTGTAAGGTCATCCATATGAATAGTTCAGGCAAGAAGTAAATCAGTATGAAAAGAATAGGTGTCAGCTATTCGAGAAAGGAAGAAAACAATTGGAGTACAAAACCATTGGGGCACACAAAAAAAACACAGGTGGAAGACCATTAACAAGACCCCACAAAATAGTGAAAATTAGCGTGGGGAACCCAAGCAAAGGACAGATCATTGACTCCAGACATAAAAATTAGGTCTTGTAGGTGAGGAAGGGGAAGAAGATGACAAGTTAGAAGAGCAAAGGGAATGTTCTTGAGAATACTACGACAGCCAATATCAGCTTTGAAAGCATAGTAGGAAGTGAATGTCGTGCTTGGTGGGAGAATGCAGAAGAGAAGCACACCCTCAAAGAAGCATTATGCAAGGCAGAGGTAGACAAAATCATTTTCATGCCCTTTTTTTATCTAAAAGAATTTGAATCTATATTGTAGTCTATGGTGGTTGGCTATGATAGACAGGCTCAGAAATCTGTTATTGAGTACTCCCATCAAGCTGTAACTATTTCCTATTCTACCAAGGAAATAAACAAGGTATTTGGAATATTGGACTGGGGACAAGAAATCATGAAAACTCTAAAAACCCCAATGGCCATGGAGGAGAACAAGAAGTGGGTGGAGTTAGTATGTAAAAAGAATCTCACCAATCAGGTATGGAATGACATTCTCAGCAAAAGGAATAGTAGAGGCCTAAATAAGATTTTCATAGCTAGCACAAAATGGAGATGCATTGTGGACCTAGTAAAAAGAAAACTTACTATCAGAAGTCGCACATCAGACATAGCCATTTGGATGTTTCCAGTAGTTGATGGGTTAAACAGAGGAGAGATATACAACTGGGCACAATTTCTTTCAGACAGGTTATGTGAATTCATGGAATTGAAGCATAAAGCATTTTATATGCCCCATCACGCCATAGCATTATTTCTAGAAGCAGTTCACATTTAGGTGGCCACAACACACAAAGGACCTCTCATTCCAACCAACAGAGTGGAACCCTACAAGCCAGCCATGACATACTGGATTCACTTGGACACCATGGGAACATGATCAGGTGGGGGTGAACCACGGAAAAAGTGACTAAGGCAGGAAGTAGATAAAAATCTCTTTGTTGAAGATTCTTCCAGCCAGGAGGAGGTAGGAGAAGACAATGGGGAAGAGGATGGGATGAGTGACACCTTGGAAGACTCTCAAGAGGAGGAGATCCACCTTGGCCACCTGAAGGGAACACCATGAGACATTACTTTTTTACCACCAACAGAAGGGCCATTGCCAGGAGGGGTACCTAAGTACGCACAGATTCACAAGACCATCAACACGACAGAGGGAGAGAGTACCAGGCTTAGTACAGAGGTCATCTGTACCCCTCCTAGTGTGGAAGACATCCATACAGGTGAAAGTGGAAATGTATGCAAGGAGGTGGACAACATATCAGATAAAGAGAAACTAGGCACGGAAGAAGAAGGGAGTAGATAGGAGAAGATTCTGAGATGGGGAGCCACAAGACTTTCCTTACCTAGCATGGCCAATCTAGTTCCTGTAGATCAATAGACTCACACCAAGGTCATATAACTTAGAGGAGGACAAGCATGTGGACACAAGATAAGACTCCACACCCCAAAAGGTATTGAAGTAACCCAATCGGTTGCTTTGGTGGTACAAGTTGAAGGAAAAATGGGCCAAGAGGGTATGGAGGGAAAGAAAGATACACAAGTGGAGGATACAGGAGAAGACAAAGTTCTGGTAGAAGCAGATAGAATGCTGGAGGAAGGTGGAATGGTACTACATCCTTCACCACCACCCAGCAAACCAGGAGAGGAGGACACAACAAGAACCCAAAATCAAACCGAGTGTGGTGCCGAGATGATCACATTAGAAGATAGGGAAGCATGGTTCCTCAAGGAGTTCATAGCTATGGAGCATGCCACGAGGGAAATCATAGAATAGGCCAAGAGCTAAAACGTGGAATCCATAGTTAGAGCAGCAGAGTCCTTGGTAGCATTCATGAAAGGAGCTTGCCAAATAGATTGGAGCCTACTTCAGTAGGGGGGATACAAAGGAAGAGAACTTGTTGAAATGTGGGCAGCCCTAGGCATTATACCGCGGGTACAAGAACAACCATCACTTATGCACACTCTGGCAGAAATAGAGGGGGATTTTAGAAAGTCCTACTTGGAACTTCAACTGGAAAGGGATCTAACTAGTGGCATGAAGAAGGAGTGGGCAGAAGAAAAGGCTGCATGGCAGAAGGAAGGAGTTGACCTAGAAGAGAAAGTATCACAAGCGAAAGAAAAGAAGATGGATGCCTTGTGGGTTCTCCAAGGAGTTCGGGCCAAATAGAAGATGGCGGAATGAGATCTTTCACGCATTCGGGAACAAGCTTCAAGTCTAGGGATGTCTTCACAACGCAACTCTATAGACTAATTTTTTTATTTTATTTTTTTTAGCACTGTTTTCATCTAGAAGACGACTATTTTTTTTGGGGGGGGATAAATGTAGTACAAATAAATAAAGTAATATTGTATTACTTCTAGTTATGTCTTGTCGGGAGGGTAGTTAGGAGCGAGGAGGTGCGTCCATTGGTTTTCCCAACCAATCGACTATCTTATAAGCACTTTGGTCTTTGATGTAAAACTATTGGTTTTGGTATCAATAAAGAATATAGCATTTCCTCGCCATTCTGGTATTCTGGTATCTTAATTTCATGGTATGGTATTATGTTGCATTAGCATTGATTTTTAATGTGCTGTTGGTATCATTGATAATAAGTTTTGCCTTCTATTCTCTATCTACATAACTATTTCATCTTGACTTTCTTTTGGTTTTTGATATCAAAAGAAAGTCAAGATGAAATAGAGCATTAAACAAAGTAGAATTATTCCACTTAATATCCTAATGCAAAAGTAATAACAAATTCAACGGGTATATACATATAACATGGGACAAAATCACTAACAATACAATCATCTACCAAAACACATTTATATCACCATATGTTTTGGAGAACTAGAAATGGACAGTTGTGAGGGTACACCTTGACAATGCATTAAATTAAGCATTCATCATGTGGTACTCCTTGGTGTATTCTACTTAAATATGTTAAAAGCGACAAGACTAACAAATGCAAGAAGAACAATAATCTCTCTTAAAAGCAACAAGACTAACACAAATATATCTTTGATGTATAATAGTACAATTTTAAATGCATAGGCAATGGTATACACATCAAGGCCTCCATGTTAAAACATGATAAATTCATCTAAGAACAACTTAGTGAGCCAATGACCACATCACGTACCAAATAGAAAGTACCCACTATACAGTCTGGTTGTTAATTACTTCTCACTTGTGGTGGAATCAAACTCTACATAACTTTTTTATCAAGTAATGCACAAGGAAAACAATCCCAGCAAAAACATGTCCTGAAACTTAATTTGTAATTCCATGCCAATGGAGTAAATGACATTCTGAAATTCTAAACAATAATTTATTACTAGCACTGAGAATTTGCAATCAAATCGTATCTTTTGAAAAGTTGAAGCATTTATCTAAAAGGGTTGTGTCCTATTCACTTTTATTTACCAGATTGTTGATAGAACATTTATTGTTTCCACATAAATGCTTAAAAAAAGTGAACTCTTTTATATAATTTGAAGAATCTAACTCGATCTTTAGCTAAAGACCATATTCTTCTAGTTGTCTAAATAGTATCTCTATTTCACAATATGAAATATATGAGGCATGAAATGACTCAATGATTGTGAATTTCAGAAAAATGGGAGTTACATGGAGCTTATTTTCTTCCATGCATCAATTAGAGTACCAACCACAATTAAAAGTGAAAATTAAAGCAGCTGTAAAGAACCATGTGTAAATTATTCAGTCTAAAGAACGAAACTATCCAAGGTGTAAAAATGACAATTAAATTATATCAAACTGAAGTATCTTCAGTAATCTCAAACATGACAATGTTAATCATCTTCAAAGTAGAAATAAATTAACTAAGGTATTATTGCGATTGATTTTCAAAAGTAGAAACCATATTGCATACCATAAATTAAGAAGAATCTGAGATTGACTTAGAAACTCAATAACTAACCAGGTTGAAGTCTATATTACAACTCAGGTAGATTATGGATATCATAATGACTGGCTAATAAAAAGAAATAGATTATTGAAGAAAAATCTTAACTGCACTATCCTATGAGGGTTGCAATATGACTTGACTTTGTATGAATGCCATTGGGATTCCAGAAAATAGGTTGTTGTGATTATCACTGTCCTTTGTTCAACTTCGAGCTATGTAGAAGAAAGCAATTGTTAACATGAGTTTATAAGTGGATATCTTAACTGTGGTTTGTAACAATCCAGCTTAGCCCTCCCATAATCACATATAATATGTACCTATCCCTACAAAACATAGTGAGAATAATCAATCATATTTTGGGTCTTATTTAAGTAGCTAATAAGAATTTACAGATGCACATTAAAGTACTTGACACCTAAAAGATTTCCAGAATTGACAGAAACAATAAAACACTGACACCTAAAATGGAACTAAAATAATCCCAGAGCTTGTCAACCACCAATTTCTTTCATGATTTTCTCCACCTCACTTTCATCAATCTAGAATGCTTTGGACATAATTACATCTGGAATGGGTGGAGTGGAAGGAAGAAGGCTCAAAGAGAGAAGTGAAGTACAAGGGCTCTAATTGTTGAAGAAAACAATCAGAACAACGGTTGTCTTCCCATTGTTTTGCAGGTAATGAATGGTGGCCATGGTAATGTAAGGAATGAAGAAAAACATTAGGGGGGATGTGGACCAATTTAGGAGAAGCACAAATAAAGAAAGAATCATTTAATTTATGAGACATTAGCAGCCGAGTCTATTACAAATTAAATATTCAATTTTTCTTATTGGCACACATCATTGACCCATATTATCCTTCAATGGTGTTTGAAGAGCATCAATAATTTCCTTATTTTCACTATCATCAAGATCGTATCAAAAAGATCTAGAAATTGGTAACTAATAGTTAAAAGGATAGAACTATTGATGCAATTGATAATTGAATGGACGCATAAATATACATCTTGAAGGAGGAGTCTCCACTATTTATTATCTATCAATAAAGATATCAACGTAGTTGGGTATCAGAGAGTTTATCAAGTCTTTTCAAAATTAGAATCCTCAGTTGGACAAGCACAAAGAAAAGTGACATTCCAATGATATCTATCATCCTAACATGAAATCGATTGCCTATATATATATAGCACCAAGGAGCTACTCTCATTTCAACTAGGAGTCATCATCTACTAATCATTGTTGAATGATGTTTAGCAAACAAAATAGATGTTCATTGTAATAAGTCCCTATCTAGTCTTAATCTACAGCCAAAGATATGAATTTTCATTTAATTCCAAAGTCCACATCAAAAAATTAACTGCCCACTAAAAGACAATGATAATAAGTTGCATTTCTACAATCAGAAATCCAAATCTACAACCAAAGCACTTTAATTTGGATACATAATTATATAAAAAAGAAACCCCTTAAAATTAATAATCTCCAACCTTTACTACCATAGATCCAAATTTGCAACTAAATGTATTTTGATTAGTATTCAATAATTTAGATAGACATAATAGAAACAAAAACTAGCAAGGTGTTGAGGAAAGTGCAATAACAAAAAACAAGTATCAGCATAAAAATCATCAACCAAAACATAGTTGTATCAGCATATGTGTACAAACTATGATCAAATTTGAAGTCTTCAAAGTGATAGAAAATAACTACAATCCACCAAATGTTATTGCAATCCACTCCACTCTCTCCTCCCTATTCATCAGCAAGAACCCTTTGGCTCTTTCACGTTGAACCACGAAGGTGTCGTATACCCTCAAGAAAAAACCTTGACTCAATTCTAGGATGGATTTGAGAGCGGTATATGTGGTAATCAAAACATTATCGTCATTAGATTTATCTATTTTGTGGAGGTGAACATTGTTGAGGCCATCTTTTATTTTTTTAATTGTTTCATAGATGACATCCAAGGAAGTGGTCATACTTGCCTTCCTCCTCTTTTCCATCCTTGATGATGATGATGTAGGAGTTCCTCTACTGCTTGCAGTTGCAATGGATTGATTGGAATGATTAAGGTCTTGGACCAAATCAGCAACACTGTCAAGATGTATACTGAAACCAATATCCTATTCATCATGCACATCAAATACCTCTTCCATAGGGTTCCCTTCTTCAATATCATGGGCCGTCGTAGTTGCATTACCTTCAACAATGTCATTACCCACAATTACAACCAATTCATTGAAGTATTGGAAGGGTTGCCTCTTATACACTTTGGCATTTTTTATTTCTCTTCTCTACATATTGGCATAAATAAATGGATTAGGTTCTTTGTCTTTCATTATTAACTTTATAAGAAGACAATATTATTTCAATCAAAATAGTAGAAAGACCACCCTACCTTGAGAAGCTCATCCCACACACTATCCTCAGCATCCATGCATTGAGTTGCCTCATTCCAAGAAAAACCACTTGTATTTCTCAACTCTTTCATCTCTCTATATGCAAGCTTCCATGTTTTCAACTTGTTTTTGAAATTGTCCTTTGTTAGATTGAGGTGCATATCCACGTTGAACCTCCTCTCAATGGCGATCCACACTTCTTTTTTGAATCCCCCGTCACCTTTTCTTCCAAGCTGTACTTGCTCAAGGAGAAAGTCTAGAAACTTGCATTCCATCTCTTTTATCCATATTACCTTCTTTGAGGAAGAAGATATCTGGCTCATGTTACCAATTTCTTCCAGGCTCATCATTAGTTCTGTGTATGCCATGGTCTAGATCAGTTGTTCACAATGTACATATTTTTGTTAATGGTATAAACATATTGTTGTTAATGGTATAAACATATTATTATTAATGATATAAACATATCACATGGAACATATTTATGGACATATCATTGTATCATTGTATTGCATACATTGGTATAATATAGAAAATAAAAAACCAACATGCCCAGTAATTCCAGATACAAACACAAGAAAAAGGAAACCATCATGTCTATCAAAGTATCTTCATACATCAGTTTACTCAAATAAAACACATTGACCCATAAAAGTTCAATACTTCCAAATACAAAAAAAAAGAAAAAGGGAACCATAATGTATATCAAAGTATCTTCATACATTAGTTTACTCAAATAAAACACATTGACCCATAAACACAACTATTCTTGGGATCTGTAGTCTTCGCATATTCTACTTGCCATATCATCTCAAAACTGTGCCCACTGGTCTCTATCATGGTGAGACAACCCATATGTTCCAATCATTGGTACATCTATCCCATCACTATATCATCTTCCTCTTCGGTACCAATTTCTGATGGAATGTCATCCTTTATCGTAATGAAGTTGTGTAGTATGCAACATGCTAATACAATATGGGCTTGTGTCATAATAGAATAAGATGTGGCATGTCTCAAGATTGGAAAATGCTACTTGAGAATACCAAATGTATGCTCTATTGCATTTCTAAGAGAAGTGTCGGTGGTTGAACAACTCTTGTGATTTTATTGGATTTTCTCTTGAAAACTCCTTGAGGTGGTAGCATGTACATCGATAAGGAGTGAGAAATCCAGGTGCATTGGGATATCCATCATCCATAAGAAAATATTTTCCTACATAAATAAAGTAGATTGTTAAAACTTGAAACATTGATTGTACCCTTGAGTATATTAAACTATGATTTGGCTTACCGAGGGGAACAACAAGTGGATCTTCTCTTGATAGAGTTGAAGCTAGAACATGACTATTTGTAGTAGACCCTTCCCAACCAGCAAGGCAGTACTGAAACTTATAATCGAAGGAACATGCACCCATAACATTTTGTGATAAGTTGCCTTTTTTATCACAATATTTATCCTACATGTCGACATTGACAGTGACTGGTATATGGGTTCCATCGATAGCTCCAACACAATCCTATACGATATGATACAATCATCAATAGTATGGTAAACCAATAATTTGATAAGGATAAAAATCCATACAAGAAATTTGTAACAACACAAGAATTACCTTGAAGAATGGATCAAAAAGGTCCTTCCCACTAATTTTAGGAGTGTTTGGACCAGGTGGTATAAAGTAATCCTCATGGAGTTCTAAGATAGCCCTCAACACCTTGTGGAAGTAGCGGCTGACTATCTCTCTTGAGTGCCCAAAGTTATGGGCAATCTTGCGGTTCCTCAAATTGTGGCCAAGCGTGTAGAGGAACATCACAAGTTGTTCTTCTATCTTCAAGTGTATTGTATCTGTCAAGCTTCCTTTCATCCTTAGGATACTAGCTAGATGAAAGAAGGCTCCCCTACTCATGCGAATCTGATCATGGCAATCTACATCATTGGAATAAATAACCATTCTATAAAAAGAATTTCCTTTTCTTATTTGTTTACCCATTTATGCACTGCCTTCTCGGTTGAACACTACTTTGGCTATGACAAGAAAAGAAAGAAGAGTTGTGAGAAGATGAGTGTATGCGGTCTCCATAGCTACGTGTCATAGAATGTCAATATTCTCAATAGGATCCATCAATGGCCTGAAGTGTGGACAAGCACAATGATTTCAATGAGGATAATATTGTTCACGATTGTACTATTCATGATTGTACTGTTCATAATTGTACTAGCAAGAAAAACATTGACTGGACTACAGCTTGAGCTAGGTTGAAACATTTTAGAAATATTGCTTCTTGATTGTTTGGGAGAAATATCAAGTTCAAAAAACCTCCTCTCTAAATCAAATTTGATTGGGGTAAAGCTTGAATCAAGTTGGGTGGCCTACTACCATTATTCGTGATTGCATAAATATGATCTTGGCTTCATTTATGATTGTGAGGTTAATGGATTAAATTCATTAAGTTGAACTTAACCAAATCTAGAGAGAATCAAGAACATTTCTAAGCATCCTTCCTGCTTGTTTACTATAAAAGATGATGATAAGGTTTCCTTTCATCAAGGTGCATAGAAATGAGTCATCCACTGGATATGAACAACCATTATTTCCATACCAAGTCAAAGCATGAGATAGGTGATATCATTCATTATAACTATGGTTTGAATAATATCTTGTGTCAAACATGGTCTATGATAGTGAATTTTAAAATAATATGATTTTAAAGAGGACACCATATTCAAAAGGAGAGATCAGATCATGGCATGCTACCAAGTACCATGACAAAGTGGGATTGGTAAAAGATAAAGGACAATGCCATGGATCACAGGAATATTGATATGGAAATGAAAAATACAATGCTATCATAGAAATTGTGAGAGTGTGCAGAGATCATCATAGTAGCTCAACAAACGAAGGATCACAAATTAATGACATGACTGGCATACACACCAAATGCGAACAGTTGGAGGAACACCTCCCATAAGTGAATAAATACAAGAAAATGAACTATGTCTCACCCTACCAAGAATAGTTATAAGGGAAAAGTAGAATTAATGGCTAGTAGCTACATCTGAATATCTTCAACAGACAAATCCCTTCCCCAAAGAAATAGAACTTCATTTTTGGGTTTATTGAAAGAGCATCTTAATGTCCAGACTCTAAACACAAGTCTAGATGTCAAAGAGTATTGGAGTTGAGGCTAGGCATATTGAAAAAGAAGAATTAATATTGCCACCATTAGAAATGCTATGTGTGGACAAATTAAACAAGATATGGAACGATGTTAATAACAAAATTGAAGGCAGGTTCAAGACAAGTAGAAGAAAAATACATGTGTTATACATAAGGGATGCCAGAGATTGGATGCATTACATTATCATGATCTAGTCGACTCATATCTATCACCTTGCTGGCTGACTAATAAAGGATATTAACCTTGCATCAAAGAACAAAAAATTGTCTTATTTATATGACATCACAATTTTCAAATATTTAACAAGTAGCGATTAATGTATCAGACTAAAAAATCAATGATAATAAGCAAATGGTTGAAGATATTAATTATTTTGATTGATGTGGCTTCTTTAATTACATCAATAATCAATCATGTTGAGTTAAGGAAGGAAGTGTAAGAAGAGAGAATGCCGAAAGATTCCCCACTAGATATATCACCTCATAAAATGGTTAAGGACCATTAGGCTAAGGAGGATAAGGTACAGCTCTTGGGCCTAGGGTTGAGAGTCATTTTAAGGCAACCTTACTGCAGCCTCCCCTACCAAACCCACATTGATCAATTATTGAAGTGAACCAAAAGGCATCCTCAATCTTAAGAGGTAAGAGGTTGACATGATGGATGAGAACAATGTAAAGACCTCACTAGGTACATCACCTCATAAAAATGGTTAAGGACCACAAGGCCAAAAAAAGAGAATATATAGCATGTCAATTTCTATAGTCTAATTTATTTTTAAAGTTGTCATTTAGGGTCCAAAAGTGAAAAAATGGTCATATATACCATCAAATTTGAGACTCAAACATTCTTTTGGAGGAGGATCATTGAAGTTGATCCCAAGCATGCAAAAACACACTATGTGATCCAAATTTCGAACCATCAATCAAAAAAACTTAATTTGAAGCCTCTATCAGAACGTCAATTAGAGAAACATAATTTTTTCTAACATGTCAATCAAAAAACATCTACAACAAACTAAAAAAAAACATTGTTAAAAAAACACAATGTAATATGAAGCCTAGATAAAAAAAACATACACACTAGACTCTTAAAAATGCAATATAATTTGAAGTGTTGATAAAAAAAGTATGTGATATGAAGTGTCTATTAAAAAAAATAATGTGATCTGAAGCATCGATTTTCAAAAAGAGGATCATTGAGGTTGATTTGAAGCATGATAAAAACAAACATAATATGATTTGAATGAAGTCTTGTTAGCTTTTTCAATTTGACTATGTTAACACTTTTTACCCTCAACATTTTCAATCATGCTCCACGATCTATTATAGAAAGATCATGAAACATGGAGCATGATCCTTTAAGAATTATTTAGAACATCAAAGAGGGGGGTGAATCAGTTGTTCTCAAGTCGAGATGTACCAATTGAACTTTCTAGCACTTCAACAATCTCAGATCTAATCACCAACACAACTTAGTCTCTGAAGTATATATGAGAAACATTTAACATGCAGTCCACTATCCAAAAGTAATTAACTTGCAAAATATAACAACATTCACACAAGTATAGCACCAGGATTTATAGTGGAAACCCAACTTGGGAAAAACCACTTTGTAACATGCTACTGATATTTCACTCTTCTAAAGTGAGCTCCATGAAAAGCCAACCCTATTAAAGGTTTACAAACACACTACTAGGTGTAACCCTATTAAAGGATTTAAACACTCTGTCAAAAGTGAACTGGTTAAAGGATTTAAGTATATTCCATTAGAATGCCACCTTTATTAAAGGATTTATACAATGACTGTTAGGTCAACCTCGATTAAAGGATTTAGACTGATACAATGGTTAAAAAGTAACAGTAGTTTCTGATCTGAAAAATATACAACTCACTTTGTAAATATAGATCGACTTCACATATATATGCTGATTTACTAACTGAGCTTCATTTCCATCTCCATCACTGATATGCTCACAATTCACTTCAAGCAATCACAACTCTGTTCAACTTCTTCACAATTTAACCTTCAACCTTCTGCTTAGACTTATCAGTCAATAACATCAACAACTTCAGCCCATGTTGTAACCTCACACTTAGGTTTTCTTTTATACCTCTTAAATTAGGTAGATCCATCTTTTGCCAGTTAAATTAGGTAGATCCACTTCACACATATATGATGATTTACTAACTGAGCTCCATTTCCATCTCCATCACTGATATGCTCATAATTCACTTCAAGCAATCACAACTCTATTCAACTTCTTCACAATTTAACCTTCAACCTTCTGCTTAGACTTATCAGTCAATAACATCAACAACTTCAGCCCATGTTGTAACCTCACACTTAGGTTTTCTTTTATACCTCTTAAATTAGGTAGATCCATCTTTTGCTAGTTAATTCCCTCTGTATATCTTAGGTTTAGGTCAGATTCATCGAATCCTTCCATCATTTATATTCTTCATCCTTCCTTCTAGACACATCTTCAAACTTCTCTTTGAATCCATAATAAAATGATTTACCGTGCATTAAATCCTCCATACAATAAATTAATAAAGTCAACACGATTTACATATCCCAAGAATTCAACCATGTTGGCTGTGAATCTCAATTATTTATCCAAATGTAAATTACTGACACTCGGTCAATATTGTGTTCTTCTTCTCGGTCATCACTGCATATCTCGGTCATCTCTACAAACTGTCTTCCTCGGAAAATACTGTCACTCAACAATTTCTTGTCACTTGGCATAAACGATGTTCGATCAACACTAAATTTACTCAGCATATACTGGTGCTCAGTCAAAACTAACATCACTCGGCTTAAACTAGATTTCTTCACTTTTGCTCGGTTGAGCCTACTTCTTCAGTCTTTCTACTTGCTTAGATAAATAATACATTATCTTATCAATATGCCAACTAATCAAGTACCCATTGAAGTATCAAATAACTCAACCTTTCCTTAGGATGTCTTGTTATCAACTTTACCCAATCCTCTTCATCAATCAATAGATATGGTACTATTCTAGATAGCAACTATCTTACTAGTTAAGGTTTGACATCAATGACAATACAACAATTGTTTCAATTACAATTTCCAACAGATCCAAAATATTGATGGTAAAAAGTGTTAGCACAATCAAATCGAGGAGCTACGTCTGTAAAAATTACATACATCTAAATAATTTGAACATAAAAATATAATGTAGCTTGAAACATTCATCAGAAAAGGATCTAAAACGTTAATCAAAAGAAGCATAGAAGCAAAGTCAAAAACAACTTCAATAAAGCTAATCCTAGTCAAATTACTCACAAACACATAATACCATCTAATGCATATAATCCTATTGTCATTATGCTAACAAGCAGTTGGTTATAACAAAGAACAATTACTGAAGCAATTTATGTTAACAACAATTCACATAATAAAACAATAATTATTAAAATAATTGAAGGGGTGCAATCCCTTATTCCATGAGTGCAACTTCATGAAAGAACACTTCTCATTCCAAAGGTTCACAACCTTCCAGCCCAATGAAAGAGTATAAAAGGAAATAACAACAAGGTGATCTGTTATAATCTCTTAGATTATTGTAGTATGAAGAAATAGCTATGCATATATATATTAATGTAGATTATACATAAAAGTGAACACACACACATACATTTATCAGATTTTATGTAGTAAATGAATGCTTGAATCTTATAACTATGCATTTTCCAAATTTAAATTTATGAATACAATAATCAATCATGTTGAGTTAAGGATAGAAGTGCAAGGAGAGAGAATGCTAGAAGATTCCCCACTAGATATACCACCTCATTAAGATGCTTAAGGACCATGAGGCTAAGGAGGATAAGGTCCAACTCTTGGGCATAGGGTTGAGAGTAATTTTAAGGGAACCCTATTGCAGCCTCCCCTACCAAACCCACATTGATCAATTGTTGAAGTGAACCAAAAGGCATCCTCAATCTTAAGAGGTAAGAGTTTTACATGATGGATGAGAACAACGTAAAGACCTCACTAGGTACATCACCTCATAAAAATGGTTAAGGACCACAAGGCCAAAAAAGAGAAGGTTATGTTGTTGGGCCTAGGGTAGAGAATATTTAGGGGCACCTCATCATGTCTTCCATCACAACCCTCGTTATGGTTGAGCTCCCACATAATCATTTAGATTTGATATGTGAATTTATATATTTTCTAACCAATTCTAAGAAAGAATATTGGCAAAGTGAGGGAATCTTGACTAAATTTAACAACAAAAGTTCCACCCTACCAAAAGAAACTATAAAGCTTCAAATTTAGCCATGCTCCCCTTCCACAATTCTTGATATATTTTCTAGCTCTTGGAAAGATCCATCGAAATTCCCTGAAACATGCATAAAATTATGTTGATGCTTTGAAATCGGATTGACTATTTTTTTATTTTGCAGATGAAAATGAAATTTTCATCTTCATTTAAGTATCAATAAAATATATGAATGGGTGTGGTAAAATGGTGATTGGGGGTGTTAAAATGATACCAACTCATGTTTCACTCCGCAACAAAGTAGTTCATAACCAATTACTCATTTTTGAACAAAGCATGAAAGAATTTTTAAAAGCCCGTGCAAAGAGAATCAGAATCGCTGCAAGTATTATTTTAGATAAGTCAATGAGGCATAAATGCAGTAAGAGAAGGGTTTCTTACTTATTTGAGCAAACGTCGTGGTGAAGGCCATTGAAAATAAGTCGAAGGTGCTCAAGGATATCAAAAGAGCTTCAAGGGTGCTCAATAGTTTTTTATTTTTAGTACAAAACATGAATAAACATAAACAAAATTATCATTTTATATTACATGAAACAAATAAATTATTTAATGAAAGAAATTACATGAATCTTTCTATTTTATGAATGCAAAAGAGATAAATATACCCTTTTATAGAAATTAGTATGTAAGAAAAAAAAAAAAGGTGGAAGGCTTTTAGTTTTGGAAGTTTAGAGAATAAAACAAGAAAAAGTATTTTATTTGCCACGTAAGGGGAAAACTCCATAAAACAAAGATAAAAGGGAAAGAAAAAAAATCCTAAACAAAGGGAGGAAGCTTTAAATCTTTTTTAAAAATCTTAGGAGGAATGAATGAATGAAGAATTTTAACGACGTCCACGAGACCATCAGTCTAAGGGATCACAAGAGCACAACCCTAAACTAACTCCATAGTTTTCTCCATAGTCGCTTTCCTGCTGTGAAACTCGACGATCAAACTAGCTATCTGCTTGATCTTATCCTCCTCAAATAAGCTACACATGCTGCCATCTTTCAGGATGTCCTTGTCATCATAAGCCGTGCATTCGAAGAGAAAGTGCTATTCAGTTTCAATCACACCCTTTTCGCAGAACCTACAAATCCTCTCTTCCCACTCCTCTTTGGGCCTTTTCCATCTACTAGTCTCGCATCTCAGATGGTGGGACCCCGTCCTCAACTGAGCAAACAACACTCTAGGTTTACCTCTAGGATGAACAAAGGGTTTGGCACGGAAAGGGGGATATCGAATGGAGAGTGGACCAAGCTTCCAAGCATGTCGTCAACATCCTCTTCTACATGTGAATGGTATAGCAGAACGATTATGCCTTGAAAACAAAAGGGGAGTCCTTTATTTCTTTTTATGGTTTCCTTAAATCCAAGAATGCGTTCTTCCTTGTAGGCAAAACCTTCTCTTTCTCAATTTGCATGCCGATTTTAGAGACGTTCTCTCTCTTTATGGTAGATTTTATAGAATGTGGGAATAGAAGGCTAGTGATGAACCGGAACCGGATTCTTTCTACTTTTCCATTAAGATGGGGAGAATTCATTGCGAGATAGGGAATTAGTTTGAGAAGGTTCGAATCAAGGTACACTTTAAGAACGTTCACAGGTATGTGGATTTACAATGAATCTTTGTATGTTCATATTTTGACTGATAAATTTCACTCTATTTTCCTCCTTTATGATCGATTGATTTGCCTCCCCTTCCCTGTAATTTATTTTGCCATAGCCTTTTTACAAATCTGCTTACTATGCAATGCACAATAGGGATTTACATTTCTAAATATGAAATTTGAAATCACACAGATGATGCTGACGTTAATTTAGAATTTAACTATTTATTTGATCTTATTTGAATCGTTATATTATTAGTTTGTTTAAGGTCCTCACTCCTCATACAAAGAATAATTAATACATAGAAGACTAGTAATTTCTCTGTATCCTTTTAGAAGTTATTGATGATTACAAGTTATGACGAATCTAGACTTAGAGCTTATATTGTGCATGCCAATCAATTTTCTTTTGGACAAATACTTCCTTCAAGATTAAATTCTCAAAAATTAAAGAATTAAACTCTCTGTAATTATTGTTGACTTAGGGTAAACATGATTTAAGTTTTTGGATGCGATTATTAAGTTCTAGGGTAGCGTGGCTAAAAATGTCCTTGTTGCCAAAGCTACTCCAACAAAATACACAGATTATTCTAAACCTTCTGATGCTAGAGCTGCTGTTGTTTTCTTCCATCTCCCTCACACCAAAATCCTTCTCATGACAAGTTAAGGTTTTTCTATCATTTATCCAATTACCTACAGAAATGATCCAAATTAGATACCAATTATATTCCTTCCTCAACCTTTAAGATATCAGAAGTTGAGAAGTTGAGAAATTGATAACTTGGGCTGAATTTATGATGCGACTCTGCTCAAGAATGACCTATCAACTTAATTTGCATTAAGGTATGTCATGGATACAAAATGTGGAAGCATAGACAAGGTATGTGAACTGTTTGAAGGAATGTCTCAAAGAGATGAGATGTGTTCTAGTCTGTCAATGCACTGCCTGGGGAATAATGAGATGAATTTGCAGGCAATGGCAGTAATGAAGCATGTGGTGAATGAGGAGGCTGTTTCTACTGCTGTTGCATGGCAGCTGTTTCTGCTACCTGTTCTGATCTGTATCTATATCTCATAACCTCTGCTCTCACTGCATTCAGCTCTGCCTGGAGGCTCTGTGCTTGCTGTTGCAATTGGGAAATAGCTCCCATGCATGTATACACTAGATCTCTTAGCCTCACATTGGCTTCATAAACAAGGCTGTTGGCTGCATCTGCTCTTTGGCTTTCGGGAACTTCCTACTTAAGCCAAAAAAAGATATGTTATAGATCCTTATTAATACCCACAACCAATAAAAACCCCAAGTTTTGATTCTTATTAATACCCACTACAAGATAAACCCTATATTTTGGTCCCTATTAATATCCGCAAAAAGAAAAAACTCAAATTTTGATCCTTACTAATACCCACAAAAAGAAAAACCCTAAATCTTGATCCTTATTAATGCCCACCAAAAAAACTCTATATTTTCATCCTTAATAATACTCACGAAGAAAAAACCCAAGATTTTGATGTAGCACTGAATTACAATGATAAGATAAGATAAAATAGCAATCACATTAATGAGAAGCTAAGGTAAATACACAGACCCAGTCTGAACCTAATCTTAAACAACAATCATTTCTTAAGTTGATGAAAACTATTTCTACCTACGCCCTTCCTATGAAAATGGGTGTCAGGAAACAATATCAATTCTACCCACAACTTACTATAATGATTGGACCATCCCGAATAATATAGGATTAAAATGTCAGTAGCTGCTGGCATTGTCTCCACTTACAACCCTACATACTATTGACAATCTGCCTGTATACCCATTTTTAATACACAGTACAATAAAAAAGTGGTACCTAATACAATATATAGTCTGACAACTTCTGTATTGCAATGTAATTCAAGTCTACTCTTTAGGCAATAAAAGGGAAAAAGGCTGCTGGAAATCTTGACTTACAACCTTACCATCACTATACAATAAATGAAGTAGCAGATGACAGTCTAATAGTTAAAAGATTCAACATATAACTATTGGAATAAAATAACATAATAGAAAGACTTTCTTTACTTAGAATCTTCCCAATACAATGTCTGCACTTCAAAATATTGTTGCTTAACAATACATAATATTTACATTTAAATGCAAGTGGCGATATCTTTTTTACGCTCTTGCCATCTCAATCATGATTATATGCTATATTATAAAATGCTCATAGTAATGTGTATTTTGGCATACAAGCATTGAAATATAAAATCTAGAAAATCTCTGTATGAAAACTTTCCTCGGACAATTGCACAGATTTTTTTTTCTTCTTTTGGGTTTATATGTAAGCTTAACATCTAACTTCAACAGCTAAAACTAAATGATAGTAAAAATATCTGTGCATAAAACCTTATCCTATAGCAATACATGGAAAATAATATATTTGTATACCTCGTAAAATGTGCTTCAAGGAAACATATTAATAGATAAAATTGCTATATCTGATGTAAGCTTACCATCCATCTGCATAAAAATGATACATACAAAACTATGCTTATAACTAATCTCCCTCCTAACAACTGTGTCAATAGAGTACAGTAAAATGAAATGTAGATAACATGCATAAGTATGATTAGCTGGAAAATCTAGTCTTTTGTTTTAAAGAAAAATATATCTAATAAGAATGACAGTGGAGAAATCCCAGTATAAGTGAGTTATATAGAGTGCATACCCATCATTCATAGATGGAAGGTGTGTATTTATTATATAGGAGAAGTTGTAAATTTGGTAGAAGTTGTAAAATTGATATAATAGATATTTCTCATCATTGACCCACCTTTCAGTCATGAATGAGAGATATCAATTTTATAAAATTCATCTGCAGTGAGATGAATGGAAAGAAGGTGTGTGTTTATATATAAGAGAAGATCAAACGTAGGTGAATTTTATACTGATATCCTCATTCACGAACATACCTGCTAATCATAAATGAGATAAATCTGTTCCATAAAACTCGTCTGCACTTGGTTTTTTTCTTATATAAATGTATAACTTGATGATAATATATAAGAACTTGCCCAAGTATTAGTCAGTTGTGAGATTTCTACTGTCAGCTTAGTATTATTAAGATTTCTACTGTCACCAATCATCAAATCTCATTTCAAAACCTCCAGAATAAGGTAGAGGACACTCAGACCTTCCAATTCTCCCATTTTGGCAATTTTCCAATGGTGAATTTAGGAAATATGAAGCATTTTCTGTCAGAAACCTTGTTTTTTTTTTGGTAAAAGGACGAAGCCAATAATTTTATTTAGCTCTTCAACAGATATACAGAAACCCCGCTCAGTGCAGGCGCTGGTAGGGAAGAGTGGGGTAGAGAAACCCTCCAGCCTAGCCTGGGACCATGGTCCGGAAATTAATATAAAATTACTTTAGAGGGCATTCCCTTCAATATCAGAATTACAAGAGTTTATAAATTTCTTGAGCAAACTGTTTAATATTTGGGCTGCCAAATAATCTTTTAATTGTAGGTTACTTTATCAACTCAGCTTGGTTGGAGAAACTTCCTTCTAGGTTTTGCCTTTCATGCCTGACTTAAAAGTAGTCAGGTGGCTACCAACGTGGTAGAGATGTCCTCAGACTACATTCCGTTTTACCTCCTAAGCGTTAAAACTTTCCGGATGTTTCTTGATTCTGAAGTTCTTGAAAAGGAAAAAACTGCACTAATTTGACTAAGATCATTGTCAGTATATTATGACTATCACATTTTTCGTAAGCTATTGTAAAGAAGTCATAAGGAGCTTTTAATTCGAAGCTTAAGTGAAAATCCCTGTGCCTGCATCATTTGGTCATAAACCAATTTTGAGCCTTTTTGGACAAAATCCTGTTCTAATCTAATATGGGCTAGTGATATACTTAGAGGTAAAGTTGATCATAATGATTTTTTATAAAATACTTCAAAACCTATGTAAACCATGCATGTAAAAAGGAAAAAGCCACTTTAGCTTAGCAAACTATGTCTGTTCAGTTGACTTCATAATTAGCCTACAGCTAATAGAAAGGTCCGTATAAATACACAGTCTTATCCTTATCCATGCTATCTTGGCCTAAATTTAGTGTTTATTAATGAAATAGAAAACCACCAAAAGCCTTGCTAATATCCTTTAATATGTCTTCAGGATAGTTATGACTAAACTTTATAAACAGTAATGGCAGGAGTATATAAAAAATTGACATTGTGTTAACAAAGATACAAATGAAAGAATGAATGTTACTCTATAAATCTCGCATAAATAAGCTTAACTCAATGAATAATAAGCATCATTTAAGAGAAAGGAGGGCACAAGATACTTGATAGCCAGACCCAGAGCGGAACCATCTTGCTCTCTCCAGACATCAGAGCACCCAGATAAACCCTAATCTGAAGTCAGTATATAACTCCTATATACTGACTTCAAAATTAACAATTATCCTGGTAAACATATCTATATCTACCCTATCTCAAACTTCTAGAGCGTATAGCAAAGAGGAGTATTATGCATTTATAATAAACTACCTGTTCCTTACTTTGGTTTTAATGGGCCGATATTAAGCCCTTTGTCAAGTGGTCTCTGTTAGTTTTTATTCTTAACAGGGAATAACTCTGCGCAATCTCCTAGTGTCAAATATTTCAATCTGCAATGTTCTTTAAATAACCATCTTAGCTGCCCAAAATATTAGATAAAGGATATATCCTGGACCTTGCTTCCACATAATCTTCGAGTAAAATAAGTATTCGAACTGGGGTTAATTAATGTTTCATAATAATCATATAAAACTGAAACTAATGTAATGCATTCATGACATGAGGTCCTTTGAATGAAAGAATGTAGTACTGAAAAGATACTCATTAGTATGGAAGCCCAATCACTTTTGATATTATTAGTTAGATATGTGAAAAATCGTCTTTCCTTCCTCATGCCATTTATTGCCATTTTTTCCCTTCATCTGCTTCTTGATTTGCCTATCCATAGTCTTAACCAGGGATCCTATATTTTCCTCCTATGTAACCATTTCATCCTTATACCTTTACTTTCAAGACCTCTTTAAGTGTTGCCAACTTAAAGTGGCTTATCCTGCTATTAATCAAAAATTGCTATGACTATATAATGAAACAGCCTCACTATTCATCTAAGAAATTTGGCTTCTCATAAGATTAAAAGTTTCTAAAGTACATGTAAGAAGAATTAATATAAGAGAGGAGTTTCTAAATCATTTATCCTTGCTGAAGAATTGAAACATACAAATACATAAAAGAGGTCTACTCAGGACTGCAAGGAGAATATATATATATATGTATATGAGAAAATATATTTGTATTTGGAACTATCCTTAACCAACAAATATATGCAGAAATTAATATTTAATGTTTAAATAAAAGCATATGAATAACAAAACACCAGAACCATAGTAAGATGCTTCTAAAAGCAAAGCAACGAAGTACAGAAGAAGGGTATTCAGCATATGCCCTGTGTATAAAACTATTCATTATAAGCCCCATTATCCAGCCTTAAATAAGATTCATACATCACTACATCCTTCCCATTCCAAAACTGGGTTCTGACATCTTACAGACCTATCTCGAGAGCCAATACAAGGTCAAAAATGACATGTTATTTTGAATTAACCAAAATATGTTGAGCCTACAAAAACAATACTAAATAGGGGTTACCATTAAGTTAATATAAGTAAGAAACTCATATGAATAAATGTTAAGCTAAAGAAATTCCTTTATAATCTTACACATACTGATAGATCAAATGCTCCACTGAGTACAGCTTATCCAGAACAAGGAAACTAATCTTAGAGTTCTTCCTTTACCATAATACTCTTCTACCTATCTTGATTTTTAATTTCCACCATAATCCTTCCATCCATAGATTGGCACCAGCAAACTTTCATAAACTTACTCAGAATTCATATTCATTTGTTTAAGAGAAAAGGATGATTCATACATTAGTGCCCACATTCGAAGATGAAAGTTTATAAATCCTTTCTAACAATATTCATCAAGGTTAAATCCTTCATCAGTTCTTACCTAGCTGGCCCGTAGAGCGCCATTCCTACTAGACTTGAGACAAAAAATTCTTATACTATATGCCTTTATAGGATTTAAGTATTTTACTTAAGAAGGATCTGAGAGCTCTGTTCTAGCTGGAAGTATAATTATTTTACAAAACATAGAAGTGCTACTAATAGGGTTCATAGAGAATTGTCTATGCTGGCTTCTAGATTACTCTATCCTAAAATAAACATAGTACTTCTTACTTCATCCTTTTGAAAATAATTAAAGCTTCGTCCTCCTCCTTGCGAGATTTCCGGCTTCGAGAATTCTTTTTAACAGTGGGAGCAATGAAGCAGATCTCACAAGCATTGTCTTCTTTATATTCTTCAGGAATGCTGTAACCTTCCTCCATCTAGTATTCTCTCACCCAATTGGTAGGCATAGGGACCTGTAGAATGGATTTCATCAAGAAATCCAAGTTTCTTTTCATTGTAGGCCAGAAGGTTTCAAAAATTGCCGGCTCCCTAAGAACTAAAATTGGGCGTTTTAGTGAGGAAGGGATGGTGGGAATTTGGTTCAAGTTTGCTCTCATGTAAACTTCTGGGAAAGGGATGTGATTATCCGAGCCTATGCATTCCACAACAACTTCTAATGCTTCCAATATGTCCTCATTGAAGATCAATTTAGTGGAGGCTATGATGTCTTCTTTCGAGTATCCTGCCTCTAAAGCCAATGAAATAAACAAGCCTACAACATGTCCATTTACTCTTACTATGAATTCATAGTCAAAGTAGACTTCACCTAGGCTTTTTTCCAACACCCTTCGGCATTCATTGGGAATCTCCTTAAGGATCGTATTCCACCGTTCTGGTAGAATAGGTCCCAGAAAAGCCATTTGCCTCTTCCCGTAAGCAAAAGTAATGACATTTGTCTCCATGTTAATTGAAAGGGATTTTTACAGAGAGAAGAAGCTAGAGATGTATTTAAAGATTTTATTAAATGAAGAGTCTGGGAAAATACATGTGAAAGGAGTGAAATAATAAAAACTCCAGCCAATTGTGTGATGCTTCTTAATGATTGCACGAAATTATCAAATGGTTATGAGGCTATGTGTCTCCTTTGCTCATAATGATGATAGTTCGGACATCTAGGCTAGTGTAATAAATCTCGAATTTTGGTTACTCACAGATTTGAGTACGTTGGAATCATAAAACTTTGATGTGGTATAAATTTGATAGTGAAGGTTGCGTGTTTAAAATCACTAATCCTATCCATCTTCACCCAAAATTATTACTAGGAATGTAACATTAAATTATTAGATTCGAAATATTACTAGGATTGTAACATTAAATTTTTGAATTTCAAAAGACAACGAAACATATAATAAACTTAATTTTGAGAAAAGAATTATATCTTGAAGAAGCGTGATATGGTCTTTGAGGATATAGGATAAAAACTAGTCTATATATATTTATAGTCCGCTATGAATATTAGTTTCTCTACCAAATTTTGATACATTTGAATCTGGTTAACTAGAACCAGTAATTTTGCCTTTACAGGTATAAATATGAATGAATCATATGTGATATCCTTTCTATCGAATTGTTGGATTGATGGTTCTTGATATTAAATTATGTCGAGAGACTTATAAATTTTAAACATAATTTGATTAAAGGTAAAGTGTTAATTGCTTATTATGACATTAAACCAAGGGTTAAGTTCTCATAGAATGATTTAATAGAAGAAGACACTTGTTAAAATAAATTTAGTTCTAGAATTAGCTATAACCATCTCAAATTTTGATGTAAACTAAGCAAGGTCAAAAAAAAAAAAATTCCTGTTAAGCACATTTGAACATAGCCATGTGTGATATATTACTTAAGCATGAAAGTCTACAATTAGACAAAGCTTGGAATATTCCTCATCTTAGAAGCTTTCTTTATTTGGAGGAAAAATTACAAAGTTTCCTTGTGACTTAACTACTCTCGGCTTTCCAGAAGAGCATGATGACGTTGATGAGTATTTATCTTCTCTTACCAATTTAAGCCATTTTCCATCTTCCACAATGAAACCGTTCATCCAGTTTTCCTTAGGTGGGGGGCGAAGGTGAGTGAAGAAAAATAAAAAATCTAGATTCTTTCTTATGGAGGGAGTTTTCTCAATGTATCTATCCCAATCTTCCAACTCGAGAATAGGAAAGGTAGACACCACTCCTTTCATACTTGTTAGGTTTCAGAATAGTTAAATCTATTCGAATGCTCTTTAAAACTTTATCCAAATCTCTTAGATATCTTCTTTTGAAGATTCTTCTACAAAGATTCCCAATAGTCTCAATATCAGGATCTACTTGGAGGGCCGAGGCTAGGAACATTGCTGGGATATCTGAATTGACTCGATACTTATTTGAATTTTCCTTGAATTCACTTCCCAAAATCACTAAAACTTCTCTAACCACAATACTGAATTTGATCATTAAGATCTTTCTGATCCTGCTAGAAAAAATAACCTCATCGAAGGCTATTTGCTTATGAAAGCTTTCAATTTAATTGGGGTAGACATTTCTACGGAGCCTAAGAGAAACTGTAGGATAATATCTATGTTATCCTCACTTTCCTTTTAAAGGCCTCACAAGGGAGTTAAAGGGGTGAGAATCCCAAGCGATAGCTATTCTAATGGGAGCCGAAAAGTCTCCTTTTTTCGGGTTCCACCTAAATGACAAAATTGGCTCAACCAAAATATAATAGATTGAGGGGAAGGTAGGATGTATCTTATGTAACGTCTACTAGGATATGTGGCTAAGACCATATGTATGAGGAAATTTAAATTTAATGAAAAGTGTCAACCGACTACACAATTTTGAGAAAATTAAAAAACTTACAAAGTGCAATTGATGATGTGATTGATTGAAGAAAATTAATAAAAGAAACATGGAAGATTCAAGGGGCCTATGAGTCCATCTAAAACAAAATCATCTAAAGGATACAGTCAAGAGGACCAAGCTGAAAGATTAGGGGATGGCTATAAACTGAGAAAGAAAGATTAACCTAGAAACATACAAGACCATTGTTGCTAATATTAAAATCTAAAGAAATGTATACCCTAAATAATGAACCTTTAAAAGGCTTTTATAAAAGATTAAACTATGTTAAAGAGAATATGCTAACTATCCTTGGCTTACCCCTACTAAAACTAATAATGACTCAGCTAACATATCAAACTACCTAATCCTGAAGATCCTAAAGTAAACCCAAGCCAAGGCTGCCTAAAAACCGAACTAGAACAAGTGAAGCAAATCTGAGGAAAGACTTGCTCACACAAATTGCCTCTAAATACTGCAGCATAAAGTGAGTATAAAAGGTTTCTCCCTATAAGGAATTTAAGTTAGTGAGGATGGAGATGTTTTTTTTTTTTTTTTAAAGGAGATTTATCTAATATAATTAGAGATCTGCACATAAGGGACCCTTATTACATGATAGATTCAAATTTATATTATGCTAATTGTCTAACATTGTTAGTTGGTGGGGAGCAAGGTTCCTGAATCTTTAGAGGGGATTATTTATCCCAAATTTACTTCTTAACCAGCATTGTCTTCTTATATCAAAGTTATCCCATCTGCCCCTAGGTTAGCTAGTTCATCTGCTCTCTTGTTACCTTCTCTGTAAATGTGATTAATTGATACTTCTTGAAAGGACTCGCATAGGGTCAATGCTTGGGAGAGGAGGGAGTTTAACCTCCAATTTGGAGTTGCTTTTTTCCTTAGCACATTAATAATTATTGCTGAATCGCCTTCAATTTCTAAGTGTTGTAATCCTAAGGAAATGCATTTTTGAAGACCCTTTATTAAAGAAAAAAGTTCTGCCCAATTATTTGTTTCCTCCCCAATAGGAGCTGCTAGTGTTGCAATTTCCTTACCATCATGATTGTGAATGCTGCAACCGATGCCTGCAGTTCCAGGGTTACCTCTGGAAACACCATCAAAGTTAAGCTTGTGCCATTCATTTTTCGGAGGTCTCCATATGCATTCATTTCTTTTTGACGATTTATTTTGAGGATTTGAGCCTATAAAAGGTGGTAAGACTAAACCCTCCCATTTACCACGTATTCTTCCATCCCACTGACTCATTCTCAGGTCTGTTTTCAGGATTTTGACTGTGTTACTATTCATTTTTTCTATGATTGCCGCTTCAATTTTATTGCATAGTTGTTCCCACTCCAGCTTTTCTTCTCTGAAAATTCTTCTATTACGTTCCTTCCAAACTTCCCATATTAATATAGATGGGGAAATAGCCCATAAGTTTGCAAAAATGCTCTTTTTTTTAATGATTGGCCATGCTTGTAGCATATCCTTAAGGGATTGGGGAAGGGCAGAGGACCACCCTAAGTTCCCTTGTAGTCATTTCCAACATTGATTTGTAAAAGGGCAATTCAGGAATAAGTGGTCCCCATCTTCTTCATCATTTTCACATAGTGGGCATTTGCTTGGACCGGAGAAACGTAATTTCTTAAAACGGTTGGCAGTTAACAGTCTATAGTTCAAAGCTAGCCATGTGCAAAAGCCTGCTTTTGGTGAGCACTCCTTGCCCCAACATAGGTGGATTGGTAAAGAGGTTTTAGGTCTGTTGTAACTTTGGGAGATGAGCCTGTACCCATCCTTTGTGTTGTATTCACCTGTCTTTGATCCATCCCAAACTAATTTGTCTCTTGAGTTGTCTAATGAAATTTTTCTGTTTTTAAGAATATCTCTGATTGTTGATTCTTCAGAAGACGATATCCCATATTCTTTCAAGGATTTCCAAACCCAATTCCCTTCTTTGAAAGTAATGTAGTCTTTGAGAAAGAGACCGTTCTTTTCCTTTAATGAATTAACGAGGGAAGGGTTGTTTAATTTCCTAGATATTACCTCATAACCTCCCCATGAGTCATCCTAGAACAGAACCTTCTCCCCCAACCTTGGGTACCATGTTAATTTTTCCAAAATAATAAATCTGCATTCCATCATAAAATCCCAAATCCTTGATCCTTTTGGGGGATGTGATTTGGCTCCTAGGGCTTTCCCTTGATCCCCTAAGTTTTTGAGGCCCACTCCTTCCTCTTTAGGTTTACAGATGTTTTCCCATGATATTAGCAGAATTTTCTTGTTTTCATTGCTTCCTTGCAAAAAAAATGTCCTTAAATGCTTTGTGATTTCTGATCTTTTATTTGAAGGCAAGTGCATACATGATAAATGATATATTGGCATGGCAGCCAAAACTGACCTAACCATGGTAGTTCTGCCAGCAGAGGATTACCATCTTCCTTTCCACGAGCTCATTTTGTTTTCTATCTTGTTTATAATGGGATCCCATATTTGTTGCTTTGTTGTCCTTGACTAAGGGAAGACCTAGGTATTTACATGGAAGCTTACCTTCCTTAAAGTTGAGGATTCTACAGATATCTTTTTTAGTTCTTGTATCAGTATGAAAAAAGAATATATCTGATTTATCCGGATTGATTTCTTGTCCGGAAGCTTTTGAGTATGTCTCCAAAATCCTCCTAAAGGTTCTTGCCTCGCTTCTTTTACTAGCTCCGTATAAAAGAGTATCATCAACAAAATGCTAATGAGTAGTAGGCTCCAAGTCACTGGTAATGGAGATTCCCTCAATGGCTTCATTATTCCTTTCCTTAGATATGGCCCTGCCTAATGCTTCGGCCATGATTATAAATAGGAATGGGGAGATTGGATCTCCTTGTCTAAGTCCTCTAGATATGCCAAAAAAGCCTTCTGGGGTTCCATTTACTAACACCAAAATCAAAGGAGTAGATATGCATTCAAAAATTAAATTAATCCAACTTTTAGCAAAGCCAAAGGCTTCCATGCTCTTGCAAAGAAACCTCCAGTCCACTTTGTCATATGCTTTTATAATGTCCAGTTTGATAAGCACACTTGGGTTTTAATTTTTAAGGATAGAGTGAATAGCTTCTTGAGCTATGATTACCCTATCAAAGATGGATCTTTCTGGAACAAACCCAGTCTGTTCTTCGCTAATTATCATGGGGAGAAGTTTTTGGAGTCTAAGGGCCATTGTTTTAGTAAGCAGTTTATATAAAGTGTTGCATAAAGCTATTGGTCTAAAATCATTAAGGCTAGTGGGTTTCTTTTTTTTGGGTATAAAAGCAATAAAAGTATTGTTAACTTCTTTAAGAATTTTACTTGAATTTCTAACCCCCTCTAATGCTGCTGTGACTTCCTCACCAATAAAGTGCCAACACTTTTGAAAGAAAATGGCTGAGAAGCCATCAGGTCATAGATATTTGTCTGGATTCATTTGCATTAAAACAAAATGTATTTCATTCATTGTAAATTTACCGGTTAGCATTTGGTTATGTTGTTTGGTTATGACTTTAGGGATATTTCAGAGTAGTTCTATTTGACATCCTAGATTCGATGTATTCCTATTATTTAAAATGTTATCAAAGTAGTTCACTGATTCATTAGCAATGCCTTTGGGATCTTCTATAGTTTCACCCTCCTCATTAATGATACAAGAAATCCTATTAGCAATTCTTCTCTGTTTGGTGCTATTGTGAAAAAAATTTGTATTTCTATCCCTTGCTTCCAACCAAGTTTCTCTTGATTTTTGTTTCCAGAAAATTTCTTCTCTGGCTAGCATTTTCTTATAATCATTTAGTAAACCCTTCTCCCACTGGTATAGGTCATCATTCATCCCTTCCTTGATAACCTGAGATTTAACTTTTCCTAATTCATTCTCAAGTTCTAATTTATTTTCAAAAATGTTGCCAAACTTAGATGAATTCCATTCCAATAGTTTTCTTTTAATCCATTTGAGTTTGTTTACTAATCTATACATCTTAGAACCCTCAATCTGAGGTTCTGACCACCAGGTCTCAATGAGTTTCAGGAGTTCCGGGTCCCTTAACTATACTAGTTCAAATTTAAAGGCACTTTTTTTTGGCCTAGTTTGTGTTAAGATGTTGAGGATAATTGTATAATGGTCTGATCCAGATAATGGGATGATGTTTGCCATAAGTGAAACATCATAGTTGGATAAGCTTCCTTTAAGGAAGAATCTATCTAATTTCTCTGCTATGTTGCAGAAGCCTAGTCTTCTATTATTCCATGTGAAGGAATTATCTTCTATTGGAATTTCGAGGAGGGAGTTACTATCCCTCCATTGTGTGAAGTCCCTAGCTGCTGATGGAAGGGAATTCGCTCCTCCCCTTTTCTCAGAAATCTTAGTAATTACATTAAAGTCACCTCCTAGAAAACACAGTGTATCCCTTGTTTGATCCAGATAGGATCCTATCTCATTCCAAACTATAAGTTTATCTTTATTCTGAATAGGTCCATAAACATTAATTAGATTAAAAGTTAGATTAAGTCTAAAGTTTTTGACCTTTCCACTCATCCAGTATTGTCTTCTTTCTAAAATGTTTATTGAAATGTATCGGGGGTCCCAAATAATCACCAAGCCCTCTGATGCACCTTTAGCCGGTGAGGCTTCAATTACCCTTATCCCTAATTTCTTTTTGAAATTCTCTATTTCTAAATAATCTAGCTTAGTTTCTTGAATTAACATAATCTTTGGATTGTGAATTTTGATGCAACGTTTAATTAAACGTTGCTTGTTAGGGGCGTTCATGCCCCTAACATTCCATGATAGGACATTCATGGTGTTGTGGGAAGGCTCTTCCCCTTCCTAGCATTCAGAATAGAAGCTATTTTAATCTGTCCTACAGCTTCCCCATCTAAGCTCCTCAGTTCTGCATTAGGCCTTCTTCCTCTTTTCCTAGGTTTCTTAGCACAATCTGGGGAAATCTTACTCTTTATAGGTTGAGCTATGCCTAGAGAAACCTGATCCTTCATCTCATTTTCTTTCAAATTTAATAACAACTCTTCTATAGAAACTTCTAAGTTGTTATTGTTCAGATAGATATCCTTAGCAAGGAGTTTTCTTTGATTCTCAAATCCTTCTGGGTCCCAAATCTCATCCATCAATTCTCCCATCAGTTCATCTGGTAATGTTTCTCCTATATAATTCGCTATTATATTTACTTCTTCAATTTTCTCTTTTTTAGATTTTGAGTTTTCTAAATTTTCTAACTAATCTTCTATGCATAGGCTCCTATTATTTGGAGACAAACTATCATTAACCCCTATCCTGCTCATTGAGGGGCTTATTGTGGGGTCTTCATCCGATACCTTATCTTTTGTGCCAGAATTTTCAACGATCTCTTTCTCCACGCTCTTAGAGTTTGTCTGTGATTACCATCTAACTTTCTGAAAAACCTAAGTTAAAACCCAAAAAATCTTTGATTAATGCATTCTTTGCATTGATTCATAAACGACTCTGAATTTGGTTTTATAAAATTTAGGGGTATTGGATTGTATATTATGTCTCGATGTTCGTTGGGCCATACCTTATCTGTTACATAATATTTTGGATAGTGGATATTCTTCCTATTGTTCCTTTCAGTTAACCCAGTCTCATCATCACTTTTCTTTTTTGGAGATATTGCTGCTTTTTTTAAGATATCAGAAAAAGATAAGGTCGAGTCTACTTTCATTATTTCTTTAATTAGTATACTCTTCCTTCTATTGGTTTCTTTATAATCGTTGGTTTCGTCATCGGATGAGAGTGAGAAATCAATATTTCCTTGGGCCTTATTCGAGCTTGATTCCCCTTTTTTTTGGTGATTTGAATGACTCACATTTCTAACTAAGGATCTATTATTTTCTGAGAGACACCCTAAATATCCTGTTTGTGAGCCTTTATTGTTTTTGGATCCCCCTCCTATGACTTGTTCTGTTTCAAAGGAGACACTTCCTCCTAATATCAGCTCATTATTATCAGCATTATTTTGGCTGAATATTTCATCTTTGTGCCCTTGAGTTAATACCTCATTAATTTATGTCTGTGCTTCCCCTAGATCTCCCTTATTATCATTAGCCAATTTCACTTTGTTTTTAATGACTTGTTCTCTAACTTCTAGAGGTATGGGATCAGAGGATTTACTGGGACTGTGTTCTTCACACTAGCTCTTATTCTGAACACCCTCAAAGAATTCCAAAGATTGAGTGGTTAGATAGGGTAAGGAGTAAATAATATTCCCAGAGCTGGGAGCTGAAGTTTCTATAGTGTTTGTGGGGATCTTAGGAATGGGAACTTGAGGTGTAATATCGACCAACATTTCATGATTTTGTTCAATTACAAAACCTCCCTTGTTATCAAGGAAAGTAACCTTAATATCTTGATTACCCTGATTAAGGGTTGGGGGAGACAGGTTTACTAAATGACTGGTAGTTTCAGCAGGGATATTCTTTATAACTTTTTCGATTTCAAAGGAATTTTCAACTATAGTGGGCTTAATGACCACTAAACTTGATTTACAACAAATTCTGATAGGCGGGATTATCTTTTTGTGTAGATTCATTCTGACTATAATAATCTTTTCCAGCATAGTTTTGCTCTGTTTCAACCAAACCTATATATTTTCCTATACAGTTTCCTATTTTTCTAAGAGTTTCCTGCCAGGTACATTCTAGAGGAAGGTTTTTAAGAATAACAGCTTTGTTCACCATAAAATCCTTAAGCTTTTCAGGGTTAAAAAAGGGAGTCCAGTCCCAAACTGTAAATTCTATATTTCTATATTTAGGGCAACCTTCTGATAATACCTATTTTTTAAGTGCTTTGTTACTAAAATCTAGATAGATGAAGTTTTCAGTGAGAATTGACACTGCTACCTTTTGTTGCCGTCTTGATTTCAACCATACCGCTATGTCGCTTATAGATGCTCCGATGCCGTTCCACCTGCATATAATTCCAAAGCTTGCACACACACCCTGGATTCTTTCTATACATCCATCTTTTAATTCTAAATCAAGGGTTTCCTTGTTAGGGCTAATATGGTTAGGGCATAAAGAGAAATTATTACACAGGTTGTTATCTCCATATTTCTGATTAAAGATCCCTACTGGATCAAATCTCCTATGAGGAGGGGAATAAACAGACCTACTCTTAATTGATGTATTTCCTTTGCCTTTGGTTTCCATATAGCTATGATTTTTGTCTTTAGCAATGCTTTTATCTAAATCAGAAGGGTTAACTGTATACGTACCTTTGTTATGGCAGTGTGGGGGCATATAAACATTCGTATCTGTTTGAAACTGCTTCTCGGCCGGGGGTAACCTGCTGTTTTTAGGGTTATTGCCTCCATTCATCCTTTCCATGTTTGGCCGAAGAGAATTAGGAATTAGAAATGTGCCCTTTTTTTCTAGACCAGAGCTCCGTTTAATCTTATGTGGCGGAGAGTAGTAATAATTTTGCAGGGATCCGAGATGTTCGTAACTGTTATTGAGAGGGATTTTAAAAAGCGCCTTATGAGAAGAACTCTGATGTGATCTTAGATTCTTCTCATGCTGCTTAGCTCTCCTTGAGTTTTGTTTATGCGTTGGTATCCATGGATTATCCTGGGTGTGGGCTAGCTTCTCCCGTGGTTGAGCCCTAGAAAAAATTCTAGGGGACGAAAGCTTATTCACCCGCGGATTTTTATCTTGAACAAAGAGTGGCCATATTCCCTTTGAAGCAGCACACTTGGTGCTAGCGAAAAAACGCAGCTGAGAGTCCAGAGAGACCGTTGAAAAAATGCGGGAGTTCACATAAAAAAGCAGAGCCATTCCTCGAGTCAATTTTTTCACACCATTTTTGTCGGAAACCTTGTTGAAGAGGGTTTTCAGACTGTTTTCACTAAAATTATTCTAAATTTCTACTCCCTTCACCAATTCGCCTCAAACCATGTAATGACCCTCACTAGTAGGATCACTAAAACATCCCAAATCTGAACTGTGGCAATTCGTCAAACAGTTGGCATGCACTGAAATGTTTTGCTTGTAATGATGTGTTTCAATGAATTTATTGTTTGGGCACCAAATGCAATTGAGATAACAATACCAATATAAAATGAAATGACAATGCAAAGCCAATATATCACGGACTTCTCAAATCTGATTGTAGATTAGGTCTGATTCAAACTATTACAATGAGCATTGATTCATGACAACAAAATGAAATGCAACTATCAATGTCTGATTATCTATTGACTGCTTTTTCTGAGAATGAGTGACTGATTCCAACACTAGACGATACTACAAATATCAATGCCAAATCTGATCTCTGTTATGATCACTACAAACTTTTTGTATTATAGCAAAGTCTGAATACTATGGACTGCATACATGACTGATACAATGAACATACAAGGCATTCATTTACTCCATTCAAAGTACCATCAAAAACATGCTACTATAATGACAATTGACAATATAAATGACTGATTGAATATGCTATAACAGTGACTAAGTATGACTGCTGTAGCAGTGACTGAGACATGCAATTTTTACAATTTCCTTGTCATCAAATGCAACCAAAAACCATTAATGGAACCTGTTAATCGCTTCCCAATGTCTGATGAAGACCGCTGATGCAATACAGACTGGAACAGTCCCAAACTCCACCTCCCAACTCTGCCATACTGCCTGCAAGTACAGGGCCGTACCTGGTCGTACTGTACGGCTTCTCTAGGAAATTCAGTGAGGTTTTTTAACACCCCAAATTGCTATGAAATGGACCGCCAGGGATGTACTAAGATCCTCCCAAAAGCATAAAAATATTCTCCAAGGGAATTAGGAGATATGAACAAAACTTTGATTCCAGGCCCTGATATGAAATGTCTGAGAATGTGCAATATTGTCTTCAATCTTTCACCAAGATGATTCACCAATGCAATAAGTGAACTCAAACCCTTATTCCAACCACAAACAAATCCTTACAACGAATTCTCAATGAAGTACCAATGAGATGGCTGAGTACCAACTCCAAACTTGCAACCCTTCAGTAGATATTTCACTACCTCAGTTATGCCAATCTAGGGGAGTGATTCATTCCCAAAGATCGAATAGTATTTGCAGACCACAAGGCTACAAATTGCTTCACAATGAAGAAGTAGAAGAAATCCAAAATCCAAGCATGTAGAAATGATAGCTCAAGCCCTCTATTTATTCTTTTTCTTGAGAAGTTACTAGAACAACTAGAAACATCTAATTATAATGTACTTTATAATAAAATAACATTATAATAATAAAGTACATTTCTCAACTCAAAAATATAACAATGTAGGCCAAGATGTCTCATAACCGAATGTAGGCCCAACTAGACTGAATGTAGGTTCGAACTGGATGTAGGCTCACTTCTGGACGTAGGCTCCACTACAACTGCATGTAGGCCCAAACTGGATGTAGGCTCTGTTAGCAATATGCAATCAAATGATCAACATAATGACCCTCTCTCCAAACCATTTGCCTACGAGAGTCGATGATAGGCAAATCCGTCATGCCAAACGATGTCAGCCAAAATGGGGACATGACAAACCACCTGCAAATGAAAGTTAACTCATCCCTATTTCAATATGTGTAGGGCTTGAGGCGAGATAATGTATGGCCAATGAACAGAAATTGAATGAACAATGAGTTTTTAGTTTGAAAATCAGAAAATCAGCATTTTTTATATATTGAAAATCAGCATAATTCCCTATTAACATTTGATTGACATTCTTATTCTATAACTGGCTCCTTGATAAATCTCTAGCTCCTTTGATAAGTTTTATTTTTTTGTATTATTTTCTTTCACATTATTTTTTACAATGCAAAGTAAGAGAAACCCAAATTATTGGATGCTTAGTTTCTGAATTCTAGTATCCTTGAAAACAAAATGAAGCTTAGATCATCAGAATCAGATGCCTAATTACTAATTAGCAAAGTAGTACATGATTCAGCAACAAAACCTACCATATACAGCTCAATGAAGCAAAACAAGTCTCAGAGGAAATCCCTGATATCAGAGTAGTGACTGGGTAACATTTTCAATGGAATCAAAGAAAGAGTTTTTTGTACATTGACTATTGATGAGAAATTTTTCATTCTTGGCTTGAGTATTATTATGAAATTGGACTAAATCAACATGTGTAAAGTTATTATAGAATTAAATGCTCCATCCCCATGGTGAAGTTATTGTAGAATTAAATGGTTTGCAATGTTCAAGCATTTCATCTAATTCCTCTACATAAATTCTCTTATATGATCATGTGATTAGTTGATCACCTTAGAGGTTATAAAACCATTGTTAAACTAACTGGAGAAAGAACTGAAGATGAACTGGACCTTGGAACTAAAAGAACTCCCTTGAATTGTTACATCAACTATGTTTCTCCTTAAAAGCTGCTCCTATTCTGAAATATATCTCTTTGGGTCGGATAAAGAAGAAATTTCTATGAAAAAGGGGTTGAAACTGCAAGAAACATGAAGTTGGTGGCCAAAAAATCCTCCTTGATGGATGGATGATTCATATGAGATATCAAATTGAAGCCAAACTGTTGTTTACAACTCCAAACTCCACTTTTTAGACTGCAACTTTTATTGCTTTTGAAAATTATCTCAATAATGATAGCGACCTGAATCTCCACATATCAATCTACTTGAAAACTTTGACTGTTCTTTATACTTTATACACTTTGAAAGAGTTTGAGTGCTTTATTTTTTGCAAACTTTCTATCCATCTATTTGTTAAGGGTAGTTGAGAACACCGTCGAGCCCAAACTAGTTTTTGTAGAAACAAGCCCCAACATTGGATGTGTTATTTCCAGAGCAGCATGTTCTCAAAGTTATGGGCCACTTTATGGTAGTGTGATGATTTGAACTTAGGTTATTGTTATTACAAATGCACTCTTTTATCGTTGCACCTCAATTATTTGGACCATCGAAGTGTTAAATGAGAATAAAATATGATTAGCTACATTTATTCGATGCCTGATACCTGGGCAATGCTAAGTTAAACTGGATTTTTTAGAAAAAATGTGGGTTAACCAAGCTTTTTCTTGATTTTGTAATGTTTTTAAAAAAAAACTGCATATTTAGAGGGTTTACGGTTCAATTTGGCATTTTTTCTCATTTCAAACCTTTGTAATTGAATTTCATTTACACTTTCAGTTGCCTTGTGAGGAATGCTACTATGAGTTGGACACAAACTTCAATCTTGTTTCTATGGATTTTCATATTTAGTTGAGTCCAGACCAGCTATCTCCTATCACCTTTATATTTATATTAAATCAAAAGCAGCTGAAATGTTGACAGAGTTCATCACACTGCTACAAGCAATGAAAATTACATTGTAACCAACCAAGACTATGTATGTTCTAGATACACTATCAAGACTAGAAGAGATTCTCTTATGGCAGGGATGTACACTGGTCTGATTTTATATTATAGCAAGCTACCCATATACCTTGGAGCTCAGTCCTGGCAGTGATGTCCAATCATCTTATTGAACACTATACCAAACTACACATACCTTTAGAAAAATGATAAAGTGTCAGTGTAAACACTGACACAATAACAAACTTCTCATAGACCTTTAGACAGATGAATTATACTAAAATTTGAATTTTTCCAGCATTCTTAACACCAGTGATGGCACAGATTTTCAATGCTGCTACCTAGTTTGTACAATGTCAATAAGGTCAGTTAGTAAACCAGTTTATATAAGTGTTTTAAACTACCAGTACCATTGCAGATTTTATGGGCTAAAGTTGCAGTAACTCTGCTCTGATGATGGTGAGTAGTCTTAGGGAGATGTCATTGCTGATGAGGATCAAGAGCAAGAGGGTGATGTATGAGAACAAGCACCATCCAATACACAATCTAAAATGTACCGCATTTTAAATTTCTATAGATGTATAAATGGTTGATTTCTTTGCCTTAATTAAAAGAAATCCAAGGCCAAAGTTTATAAAATAAGAGAATATCTGCATTTGACTATAATTAACATGTTTCCTTTTTGTTATCATAATAATATGATTAACTTTTCAGATTAGCATCTGGCTCTTAGACTTGAGAAGGATGGAACTACTATTGAAAGAAAAGGATAATGAGCAATAGTGTAAAACAAGTAAGATTGAGCATGAATATTGTTTATATGAAAGTATTATTGTACATCTCAGGCTGACCTTCACCTTTCTCGTAATCAACAACCAAGGAGAGAACTAAGTTAACTTTTTATGGATTCCTAGAACTTTTTATTGTTCTTGTTTTTTGCCTCCTTTTTCCACCAAAGAATTTCACTGCTGACAAAATTATTTTGACTAGTGTTACTGGTAGCAAGGAAATGTGTTACTGGCACTCATTTGGTACAGTCTGGAAGGATTTTGGCAAATTTTGTGAAGTTTGGCTTTACACTTTCCAATTGTTTTTTCTTTAATGTTTCCAAGGTTTTTTTAGATAAATCTATTTTGTGCATATCTTGAAACCATTGCATTCCATGAGATGATATTTTCTTTACATTTCTTCAAAAATCCTTAAAGCTTCATGGAGAACATCGTTATGTGCATATCCTATAATCATTCAGTCTGTGAAACTATATTTTTGCAAAGTATTTTTATCAAACAATTTGTGACCTTGTGTATGCTTCCACATTTTTTATAAATAATTAGTTGGGCATTTGTAACAACAGCATCTGAAAAGGACCTTTTTGAATTACAATTTCACAGATGTTCATGTTCTGCTCTAAAGATCCCATTTTGGCACAGGCTAAGAGAATGTTGAGAAAAGATTGCGTGGACTAGCTTTACACTTCCCAATTTCATTTGCTTTGACATTTCCAAATCCTTACCAGTAAAACAATTCATGGATATCCTGAAATCATAGCGTTCAATGAGATCACATTTCATTGACAAACTCCACTAGAACAAACCTCCAACTTGAAATCATGGCATTCAAATAGCTTTCCATTCATTAATTATCATTTTCTCTAAAAAAATCTCAATCTTGTCACTTAGCAACGAAACTATATGAGATGTTGCTCGAGTTGTTATCCCTTCATTGTCCATCAGTAGTTGAAAATATTGCACTCATTTCTTTGGGAAATTTCCCAATTAATGAATAAAAAGAATGATTTAAAATCCATGGGAACACTAAAGCTTCTAAATTTCAATGTAATCTCCTCTATTGCACAATTTTCTAATGCAGTTTTTGATACAAAAAAACAATCTTCAAGAAAATAATCCAAAGTAGAAATAATTAAAGTTGACTTTATACTTAACAAGTACAGTTTGAAGTGGGGCTTTAAAATTCGATTCTCCTTACCCCAGGAAAGATCATTTGCTATGCCTTATTTTAGGCTAAATTTTTATCTTTTATATAAATAACAAAGTAGATCGTTTACATTATAGAAAGTTCAGCTAGCCAGAAAATGTCAAATCTAACAAAGGAATCAAGTTTCACGCTAAAGGCTATGTTCTTTAAATATTAAGGTACAAGTTCATTTGGTTAACAACCTCATGTGAAAATGGAAGATGCATTTTATTTGAAAATCCTTCTTATAAGTTGAAGTATCACATATGTAAAATATCTTACAGTTCTGGATCAGTTTTCAACATGATGAAAATAAAAATCCTTTGAAGTCTAGATCACAAAAGTTGAAGGGATTAAACTGTTTGGTAGTTCATGTAAGGTTTTTTCCTATAGTAAAGAACAATTATAAACTCTATATTGAGAGCACTGATGTTTTCTTTGTTTTCATTTCAGGAAATTGCAGAGGAAGGCAAAGTAAGATACAATGACAAAGTGGTTTTCGAGGCGGTTAATCCGGTAAGCATGTTGCTTTCCAAAACTTGTTTATGAAACATTTTTCCCTTGATGTAGTAAACCAATATTGGCATACTGGATGTACTAGTGACTAATCATAGAACTTTTCTACTACTTTTTATGCATGTTACTGTGAGATTTTATCTGACTCACATTCTTATATGCTGCAAGAAAATTATGGAAAGTATGAAGAAAAATTAAGAAAAGAAAAAACAACCATTTTTACTCTTGAAATGTAAGAATTAAGGGCACGATCATGTTTCATTTGATTATTTAGCTGCCAATCATTAAAATATAATGGATTCACTCCAATTCAAGTGTCAACAAAAAGAGTTCACCCTTGTCATATGATTTCTTTTTTTAAATAAGCACTTGAAATAAAATATATTTCTTGAAGCCTCTCCTTTCTTAAGAGAAAATAAGTTGGCCTCTTTGACTTCATAGGATGGGGAGGGAAGGCCTTTGGAGTCATTTTCCACACTTTGAAGATTAGCGACATTTGGAGTCAAGAAAAATTCTTCAATTTCACTAAGTCTGTCAATCTTAGCACATGCATAGATAAGGTCACTGTCAAATTTTAGTTCTTTAATTTTTGCCTTACCATTAGCAAATACTTAAATAGGTCATTATACACACTAGATAGCTCTGCTGCCCTTATCACATCAAGAAACTCTGTAGCATCATCAACATGAATAAATGATTCAATAGCATCACTAACCATTCCCTCCCTTATTTGTGCCTTTTCCACTTGACTCCAAATTGCATCCTCCTCAACACGTGACACAAACTCCACATCTTGCTCAATGCTTTGAATGTTGTCTAAGAGAAAATTGACAACTTGTACATTTAGATTAAACTCCTTAAAGATAGCAAAGGCCTCCTCATACAACTCTGCTCCAACAACAATTTTACCCAGCTGCAAGACCGTCAAAGTTGTCCAACCTATTAATGTAATCCATTACACGAGACTTATCAGCCTTAATGGAAACCTTCCACAACTGTAACACTTGGACTTTTAAGGGCATGATGGCTTAAATGCCTTGCTTAGTACCATTGGCAACCTGTAACAGCTACACCACTTGGACTTGGAAGAGCATGATGGCTTAAATACCCTGCGTGGTACCATTGGCAACCTGTCACAACTGTAGGCACTTGGAACTAGAATGGTGTGACAACTTAAAATAACTTGGTTGGTACCACTGGAAATTTGTCACAGCTACAACACTTAACTTTAGATGGTTTAGAACTTAGATAACCATCCTGAAAAAATTGGCAATTGTCACAGGGGAAACATATGAAGTTATAAAATAGGCTTACTGTAGGGCATATTGTTTTAAAATCTAGTTACTACGGATTTTATGACATTTCTAGATTTCCTAAGAAGAAGTGTAATGGAAAAAAGCAAAGCAAAAACATTGGGCTCTTTCTTTTGCATGTATAGTAGCTCCAAAATGTTACCAAGTTACAGAATAGGGTTACTGTAGGACATATTGTTTTAAATCTAGTGACTCTTTATATTAATTTATTTTGTATAGTTGTAATTATTGAATTGTGTAGGGATATTGGAGAGAAACCCAAAAAAGAGAGAATAGAATGTCAATGTATGCCATTTTTTAAAACAAAACTAACATAGTTTAAATGCAATGATTAATGTAAAACAATTATGAAGTCCTAGTAAAAGCCTGGTATGCATCGCACACTATCAATTTTCAGCAAGTTTTTGTTAGTAATTATGTGTCAGCAAACATATATGTAGAGTAGAACCTTCATTGCACACGTTCGAAAGGAAAACATTAAATATGGTTCTTATCATTTACAGGCAGGGATTTAGTGCAATGGATTGTTGTAATAACACACACTACTTTAACATATCTTGAGAGCTCAAAGAGCTTCCCTAGTACAAGAAAATCTAACAGATTGAAGCCTCTTATGATCATGCCCACAGTTCAACAGATTACTCTGGCCACTGAAGTGAACTAGCAGGGATCAAATTTAGTATTAGGCACTTCACTTGAAAAGAGATAGTTTCTTAACCCTCACAAAAATTTCAATATTTTCTTATTGTCTGTAAAGTAAGAAAAGGTATTGATAAAATCAACTGTAACAAAATTTGTAATATCAAGTTAGGCATTCATTCCACTATTAAGGATATATATGAGAACATTACCAGCTATATAACAATAATTCCTTGAGGGTTGTGGTGTACAAATAGAGCACTGAAAGTTGTGGTGTAATGTTTAAAGAATTCAGAGTCCCTGAAATGCAGAAACCTCCCATAACCTGGTACATCCAGCCTTGTGGATGCATCTAACTGAGTTTCGTGCTTCCATTAATGAATAAAATATAGATAGATCTAAATGGACAAGATGGGTTCCAGCCTTGTGGATGCATCTAACAGTGGCATAAATTATCCTATAATTGTAAAGCCTTCACATTGACCATCATGAGAAACTTGAGAGTTCCAAGGACAAAGAGCCTTAATTATCATTGATACCTTAAGTAAATTTTTTTTTTAAATAAGATCATAAAATTTGTACCCAAATATCCCCTTTTCATGCAGGTCTTTATTGTTGAGTATGTATACATTTTCCAACAAAATATAAGAGAATGAAATTGTATGCATTTGGTCTTTGTTTATCCTTTTTGTGGGTTAAACGATTTGTATATTAGCGGTGCCTAGAATCTACAAGGAGCTCTCACTATCAAGAAGTGGAGACAATCACCTTAAGTTCCTTAAACATGCACACTTGAGGATTTGTCCATTTTGGTTCTTTCCATATGACAGTGTTTGTCTGTCATATTTTCCTGAGTTTCTTCTCTTTTGTGTTAAAAATATTTTAATGTATCTTCCTTTAATAGTCATGCTATGTACTAGTCATGAGTTAAGAAATCATGATTTCTAATTGTATGAAATATAATCCAAGACTTAGTAATAGTTTAAAGTATCACTAGTCATCCTCCCCTTAGGCTTTTCTACCCTTGAACTATAGATGGAAAAACTTGAAATTGTGTTTAATGGAAAGTACTAGTATACATGGTATGATTATTCTTTAAAGGGTACTAGCTCAATGGAAGAGCACCTACTTTACAAGTAGGAGGATGGTGGTTCAATTCCATCGCATCCTAATATGATTAAATATATGACTAAATTAAGGACTAAATATATGACTAAATCAATGACTAAATAAACGACTAAATAAATGACTAAATAAACGATTAAATCAATGACCAAATCAATGATCAAATAAATGACTAAATAAACGACTAAATCAATAACCAAATAAATGACCAAATAAACAACTAAATAAACGACCAAACCAATGACTAAAATAGTTTAGTCATAAATTTGGTCGCGAGATAAATGACCGACAATAAACTACTAATAGTCACGTGATCAAAATTAGTCATTTATCTACAATTTTTAGTAGTTTATTTAGTCATATATTGTTGTTTTTGTACTAGTGAAGTGCCCAACCTCGCAAAGCTCCCAAAGGATAAGGAAGGAAATTGTATTGTGCGAACACGACCAGACTCCTCAATATATAATTTCCATCAAAAGATAAACCCGACTCTACGAACCTTCGGACGACGGTAGTGTGGACAATGTATTGTGTGCACACTGTATTGTGTGAACCTTAAACCACAAAATACCACTTTTGATCGGCTCAATCCACAGAAATGCTTGCGTGAAACCCAAAACCCAATGCAAGAAGATGCACAGATCTGACAGGGCAATTAAATCGGGTTCACAAAACCCCAAAACCAGAATATCATTTCAAATTCCACCTATTGGGTGGGAAGATAATGCTGCCCATTTTGGTTCCTAAACTGGATTTTGATCTCCAAAACCTGGATTGCGGTTTAGCGTACCAAATGGTAGATTTGGCAAAAAAGGAGAAGTTGTGCACCCAATTCTGCCCCAATTCCACTAACCAAATGGACCCTATGGGTCTACCTCTCCTTGGGTTTCTAAGAATGTTATCAGTTTTTCCCTTTGGCATAAAATTTCCTTTTGAGGAAAGTCTGTCTTTGTTGATTAGATCTACCAATCTCACTTGAAGAATTTTCTTTGCATCCTCTATAGTTTTATTATTATTAGAGGATGAGTTGATAATGTCTACAAGTTTTTCTTCTAATATATTATCATACTCCTTCATATTTGCATTGTCAACATCTTTTTGTTTCTCCTTTTCTCTGATATTCTTCATTGTACCTATCATTCCCTCCTCCAAAACTTGATTTTCTATTTCCACTATAATTTTGGTATGGATATCTTCCAATCATTATAATATGAATCTTGTCATTTCTTAATTACTTATGTTTGATATTTCATTCTACATCCGATATCTATCCATTTTCTCTATTGGGAACCATCCTTCTCCCCTTGAAACATCTAAGTTCATGCCAACATCCTTTCTTCCTATATTCTTTAAGTATCTACAGTCTTGGGATTCCATTCTTTAAAAATTGTGTTTCTTTTTAATCATGGTGATTTGATCCAATCTCAAGCTCTCAGATATGCCCACATACCTAAGCCCCTCAATGTATTTCTTATTCTTAATCCAACGTTCCTTAGAAATTTGATATTTATTTTCTTCATACCCTTGATGTCTAGTAGCATGAAGAGTTTTCTTACCTGTAACCTAGTGCAATAGTGAGTCTATCTCTAAAATAGGGCCCAGAGAAACAACATGATTTTATCATATAAGTATTTGTCTTCCCCTTCAGGTTTACTTTAATGATATTCTGAGAATAAAGTGGCGGGGTTTCCTTTAAATCATCTCTAGTATTCCTCAAACTTAGAGTTCTTAATTATTTTATGAGTCTCTATACTGCACGGGTCTTCTTCCCTTTAGGTTTCTCCAAAGAATTCCATTATTGAGATTGCAGGACCCTCAACCCTATCAATTTAATCATAAGCGATCCTATAAATTCAGATACCATATTTTGAGGGTTCTGGGGAATTCTTTCGCAGTGCCCATTATAACACGGATCCCAGGGCTTCAAGTGTCCGCGCATAGGGCTGATTTAAGAAATATTCCTAATTTGTTTCCAAAGACCTCCTAGATATATGTGTATTTGTATCCTAATGAGAGATAGTCTAATTGGATCGAGACAAGAATGAATTTATTGCAATGATGTTTTCTATTGAAGTTTAGGATCTAGCTTTGTATATCTAACCCAAATGTTTTGGAATCCAAACATTTAAAAAAAAAATCTTGTCTCTACTATCTTTAGATTTGAATATCGCTATGAAAAACCCACTTTCAAAATCTAGAATATCAACTTCTTCTAAATGATTCCAATTTTCATTCATCCATTTTTCTAAATCTTTTAATGAAATGGAGATATTTTAAAACTTACCAATTATGTCTTTTTGTTGAAGCTTCCTTGTCCGAACTTCTAGAAACTCCTGGACGCAAATTTGATGGATACTTTTCCAACTGCGTGGTTTGTTGGCATTGCTTCCTTCTTCTTACTTTCTTCTCCCTTCTCTTTTGTGCCATCCCTAACCTTGCTAACCTCTCCCTCTTTTATCCCCTTATGTTTCCATATTTGTCTTGTTTTGACTTTTAGGGTTTTCAAACCTAATCTCTCATTTGCTCCAACTTGTTTAGTCCTCTAAAAAACTCTCATTTTTAGATAGTTTTATCTTGCATTGGCTTCCAAATATGCAAATTCTTGTCTTACCTTACTTCTTTCATTATTCCTTAGAGAAATCCATCTCTTTCTCTTTGACGCCATATCATTTTGCCTCCTCTTAGTTTTGAATAACATCCCTCTTTTCCTAAAGATGTCCCAATGGTGATTCAACCAAGCTTTCTTTGGGAGAGGATTGAAGGGCCTACTATTAATGAATGTTGGAAATATTGGAATGATGTTTGGGTTTATTTCAGATCTCCTTTCAAACCTATTCTCCCCTCAATTTTTGTTTCTATGCTGATCTTTCACTAGGGTTAGAGTTCTGAGATTTCTCCTAGTATTTCTATAGCTAATCCCCTATTTTTTGTCGAATACATCTCCAACTCTCTTATGATCCCCTCCCATAGATCCTCTTGGCAAATATAAAACTCCTAAGGCCTAAATTTCCTATGATTGTCTTCTGTAATGCTCCATGATCATTTCCTACCTCTCAAATGTTCCATTTACTTAGAAACCCACAAGATGAAACTTCTTATTTTTCAAGAATTGGTATTTTGAAGATTATGACATTAGGATAATTTATTTCTCACCAAGGTAGCTAGTAATTACATCTATAAGCCTTGATCTCTTTTGTTCAACTCTTAGTATTTCCTCATTAGATCTTAATCAATGAAATTAGGAGTCACAGTCTCCTTCTAATCAATAGACACCTCTTTCTCACTTGATTGATTTAATTCTTATCATAATTACAAGTTAATTTGCAATCTCTTGTATATTTATCAATTTGATTCACTCATCTAAGAGGCTTATACATGTATTATATTATTTGATTTCAATATTCAATCATCCAATTCATGAATATAAATAACATTATTATGTATTTCTAATTTTGTAACCACTTCATAGGAATTAGGTCCATAGTTTATTTTGTTTATCACATAATCTAAATTTAAATGAATGTTGAAATTAGAGTAATTTTTTATGAACATGGTCATAATATAGGATATGTTTTTATAGCTTAGACTAACATTACATCACCCTAGACAACATATTTCCACCAAATATCAAAATCTTCTTAGTAATTTTATCTATATTCCAATGTTTGAAGGTTAAATAAAGATTAAGGCCCTAAAATATGGGTGAGTGGTCATGTTTTTCCTTTTCTTAAATAAGGATCATCTCTATTGTGATGACCATCTATAACATATAACACCATTAGATACTAAAATATTTTAAAAGAATAAAACTTACTATAATATTGACATGCACACTCATTCATAATTCTTAGAAGAATATTAAAATAAGAGAATAAACAATGTATAAAGAATTTCCCTGTCATCAACTTGATTAAGAACTTCCAAATGATAAATTAAACTTTGACAATTCGAAATTATACCTACAAAGGAACGAATGGAGGGCAACACAAAAAAATGTAAATATCTGTGCATATTTATAATTGAGAGGTGGGTAATATTGTTGTTTCTTTTTCTTCAATTAAATTCAATTTTTTGCAAGAAAAAATAGCAAAGTAAGGCCATGCCATCAAAATATCGTTGATGTCATTTCATCCACTATATTCAAAATTATTCAATTATATGAACAACAACAATAAAGATAATTTTAAAAAATAAAATAGAAAAAAATATAGAATTATAAAAAACAAAGTAGAAAAAAATAGAAAATTAAAAAAAAACAAAGTAAAAAAAAATACAAAATTTAAATTAAACAAAGTAGAAAAAACAAAAAAAAATTAAAAAACAAGTAGAAAAAACATAGAACTTCAAAAAAAGACAAAGTAAAAAAACAAGAATTAAACAAAAAGCAAAGTTGAATAAAGCATAGCCCTTACCCCGCATTCAAATTAAGACTTTAAATTTGATTCTTAGTGGGCAAAACTTTATATTATACTTTGTCCTGAGCTGAAATGTATACTTGATTAGAGATTGTCTCGAGCTGGATCGCCTGGAAGTGAAATCTCGAAATCTCTACCAAAAGCAATTAGGCAACTAAGTAATCTTCAGTGGCTGAGGGTATCCTTATCATTGAAAGATTTCTTGCTCACACACCCATTCAATTTCTTACTACTAGTTTGTCATGGATTCAATCAATTTCGTTCCATCAATTTATTCTGTAGCTGCAGGAATTCTACTGCTGGTACTTATCAGTTTCTTGAAGAAGAAGAAGAGTAAGGGGAATTTGTCATTAGCATTACCACCAGGTCCTCCTGGATGGCCCATTATTGGAAACCTACTTCAGCTCGGGGACAAACCCCACCAATCTCTTTCCCTGCTTGCAAACAAATATGGGCCTCTGATGACTGTCAAATTGGGCAGACAGACAACTCTGGTTGTGTCATCTTCATCCATGGCAAGAGAAGTACTAAAGAACAATGACCAGAGCTTCTCAAGCAGGACAATCAATACAGCTGTAAGGGCGTTTGCTTAGAAAGATCTACACCACAGAGATTTTTAGCCCCCAAAGGCTGGATGCTCTGCTGCATTTGAGAAGAGAGGAGGTATTTACAGCTATTGATTACATATTGAAGGATTCTAAACAGGGGAATGTTGCAAATATTAGTGAGAGGGCTTTTATGATTTCTTTAGGCCTTGTAGGTACGATGGTTTACATCAAAAAAGTGTTTGAAACAGGCTCTGCCAATCAGCAGCTCATCATTATCTTACCTTGGAGAGACTTGATGTCCTGAGCTGAAATGTCTACCTGATTAGAGAAGATTGAAGCACTGCCAAGAACAGAATTGAGAAAATCGAAGGTATAGAAAATTGCACGGGAGGGAGCTGAAACTCAGTGCAAACTCAGAGGATGCAGGTAATAATGATGTTTGTAGGAGTAAAAATTTATAGTTATTTTCATGCATTTACAGAATGTTGAGAATTCACAGGAATGGCCATCTGAAAGAACAATAATATGTGCAGCTTACAATAACTTCAAGCAGCTTATTCCCACACACATTGGCTTATAACTGTCTTACAATAACTGTCTTATACAATAATTATTTTGTGGCATTTTTCTACAATTCATTTCTTCTATTACTGGTGACTTTAGATAGTACCATTTTGGTCTCCTGCACCTCATATCATTTTTCATATGTATTTTATGTACACATGTCATAGCGGTCTGTGGAGTTGCTGAGGTTAGGTCTGTGGTCTAATTGCAAACTTTTATCTAATTGCAAAGCCATAGATATGTAGTTTTTCAAAATGGGGATGAAAGAAGATATGTCTGCAGATACGATATTTGGTTGCAAGTACTTTTAGAAGCTCAACATTTGCAAATACATTTGGTTCTACTAACTTTCCAAGGTTCAGCCTCCAAGGATTATTTATTGGTTGGTCTCACTAACTATTGATAAACGATATTTATATTAATTATTATTTATTGGTTGGTCTCAGTAACTAACGTCAAATCCTATGTTGCCATAGTGTCACCATAAATGCCTTCAAATGAATGATCAACTAACAAATTGTCTTCTTTGTGTTAATTCTCCAAAATGCATCGATGAGACACAAGAATAGTCTTATCGATCTTCTCAATAAGATTTAATCTAGGTACCATATTGGTATGCTGCACGTCAGATCAATTTTAAAGGGTTTTTTATGTACACAAACGCATACCATCTATAGTTTACGATTAAGCATTTTGATCTGCTCCATATTAGGTGCTTTGGGATTAAGCAAATTGAAGTGTTTATCCATGATAGCGTAAATAAACACTGCAAAAACATCTATAGTTTAGGATTAAGCATTTTGATCTGCTCCATATTAGGTGCTTTAGGATTAAGCAAATTGAAGTGTTTATTCATCATAGCGTAAATAAACATTGCAAAAACCTTTTTCTATTCAAGTAATGGTTTTACAAAAATATTTGAGGCAGTGTTCAAGAATGTGGCTGCTTATGTTAATTCTGTATTAGAGACGGAAATGCATAACTTCAATTTGTTTCTAATGTCAACCCTTTTGTGGATGTTTCAGGGACTCTGGCTCGGAATATCTAGTGATTATATGCACACACTAGAAATAACAAGTAAGTAATTCTAATAAGCCTATCAATTGCAGCAATTATTGATTTACAATAGAATAAAAGGTATGAGTTACATTCATTATTTTTTTCATCAATTTGGTACATAAGATTGAGATGTTACTATTTGAATGTAAATTATATAGCCATTGAATAGCAATGCCACATAGCAGCCTGTAATAAATCAAATTTATATAAAATCAATTTCACTTTTCTTCAAGGTTCAAGTTTATCAACATGATTTAAACCTGTTGCAAAGTAGCTGCATTAATAGATATTTTATGTCTACATAAAAATAGGCATATACCAGCAAATTGGTTTGCACTTCTGAAACTAAATCTAACATCTTCCTCTTTACAGTGTATTAATTTGCCCATGAAAATGAATACCTGTTTGTGTTGAGAAATAATGTTTACTCTCACTTCTATGCATTTTCACTTCTGATTCTGCTGTGTTTAATTTCTATTTGGTATTTCTCATTTGCAAGATTTCTGTCTTTAGCTTCAGTACAAACTTATCCATAAACTACCAATTCTAGAACTATTTGTTCAGAAAATCCATTCCAAAACTTCAAGTAACTTACAAACTTACAAACTTATCCATAAAAAATCAATTCTAGAACCAGTAGATTCTTCAAGTAAGATTGGTAGATTCTAAACTTTGTAAGTTATAAAAGACTTTTCCAGAAACATCCATTTTGGGACTAATTGTTTAGATTTCCCATTCCAAAACCACCCATTCTATAACTATTTGTTCATAACTATCCACTTAGTGAAGGGAAAATGGTTTTCAATTAGTGGTGAAGGGAAAATGGTCATATTGCTCAGTAGAAAATCGAATCACAATGTAATAATGAAAATTAGCATTTCTAGCTTGTCAATTTTACAACTCGCTTAGCTTGTTAATTAATTGTTAATTAATAATTAATTGTGGACAATATCACAGCCACCAGAAATTTTAACGGGGACAGTATGGCCTTCATCATTGTGCCAGAAAATTAAAAAAACTTTTTGGCCTTAATTTGTAGAAATGAATCAGGGGAAACTAACGTCTTTCTGGGAATTCTTTTATTTGGAAACTTCAGGCCAAGGAAACTTCATTGATATGATAATCCAAACACAAACAACGCATGAGGGATATGCATAAAAGCGAAACATAAAAATTTAGAATAAAATAAGAGACTCTCCCCAACTTAGGAACTAAAATTGCAGACAATCAAAATTCTATTTTGTAATTCAAAGTTTACATAGCATATTCATTTTGCAACTGGTAAGAGAAGTTTAAAGAGAAACTACAATAATCTACTTGTCAGTCGGTGGAGAACCTTTCATGAGATATGGTCATCAAGAGGAGACAATTCTTTAATCTGGATAAAAGAATCACAATATTCACTACATATAATTTAAATTCTAATATGAATAATAATATATAATATTGGGAAATTTTTTTCTTTTCTTCCTTTAGCTCAAAATTTCTCTCTGGAGCGGATAGGCTTGGCAATGAGTGGACAGGCTTTCTGAACGGCCGGCAAGTCTGTGTGGACGACAATCGTAGTCGTGCCTCTGTGGGGGCCCTGCGACAGTGGGAGGCATGCGTGGTGTGGGGACCTGCAGTGTGTGGGAGTTATAAGGGGGAGCAGGAGGGCTTTGCCCTTTCGGTTGAGAGGGAGTATTTCATGGGGATTAGATGGCCATGAATGGGGCTCCCAAGAGCCTTTCTTTGGCTGGAGCCTCGGTTAGTGGAGGAACTTCTCTCAGCGGGAATTCTCAGGCAAAGGAGACCTTTTATGTTGATGAGGGATCGAACTTGAATAAGGTTAATGGCTACCTTCCACGTAGCCAGGATCAGCCTATGCTGGTTATTTCTCCAAAGGCAGTAATGGATGATGTCGAGTATTTGGCCAAACATGCATTGATATGCAAGTTTCTGGGTATCCAAATCTCCCTGTCGGCTCTAAAAGCCTGGATTCGCCGTTCATGGCAGGTGGAAGGGGATATGGATATTATGTTGGCTGGTAACAACTATTTTTTGGTGACCTTCTCTTGCATGTCAGATCAGGACCGGGTCTTTGAGGGAGGCCCATATTTCTATGATCGTGTGGGACTTTTTGGCAAACCATGGCATATGGGGTTCAATTCTGCTGAGGATCTCCCTTCGAGGGTTCCTATTTGGGTCCGCCTGTCGCGGCTTCCTCTGGAGTTTTGGCGTGAGGATATCCTTCAGCAAATCGCTTCTTTGCTTGGGAAGCCGGCTGCTATAGCGCACCAATCTTTGGATAAAAAGGTTATTTCTTATGCCCGTATTTGTGTTGAAATTGATTTAAATAATCCTTTGCCAGATTCTATGGAAATTTGCCTTGGTTCTTCTTCTTGGATTCAACAACTTGACTATGAATCTATTCCCTTCTGATGCCGCATCTGTCATGAGTATGGTCATCTTCAGCGCCAATGCCCTCAAGCCTCTAAAGGCAATGGTACTCCTAGCGGGTCCTTAGGCCAAAGGATGGCTAATGATGGTAAGGGGAATGGTCAAAATATTGGTATGGGAAAAGGGAAAGGTCAGACTGATAGTTCTGGTAAAGGGAAAGCTCAGAGGAATACTTCAAGTTAGGGGCAAGGGCAATCATACACTATCGGTCCTGATAAGGATGGTTTTATCCCTACTTGTAACCGCTCTAAGGGAAGGGGCCAGAAGTGACCTCATCTAGATCGACAAGTTGACTCAGGGTTTAATCAATTTGAGGTGTTGGACAACATGCTCATAGAAGAGGGCATTCCTGTTGATGCTCAAGGTGGGATTACTGGCCCAGGTGGGAGTTCTACTCTTAGTGGCTTCCAGGAAGTTGTAGGTCAGCAGCAGCTGGAAATTCCTATTGGCCCTGAGTCTGGTGCCCTTGTGATTTCTACTGCTCCACAGGAACAGGATATTCTTCTGGTAGATCTGGCTAAAGATGTGTTTGCCTCTGGTAAAGGAAAGGGTTCTTCTCTTGCCTTGGGCCTGATGCAAAGACTGTTTAAGAAAGTCTCTTTTGCTACTCCCTCAAGAGCTGGGCGGAAGCAGGACCAGGAAAAAATTAAACTTACAGGAGATTTACTAGTAGAATCTGGCGCGGTAAAGACTTTAGGTGAACACTTCCCCCACTCAACTCAATGATTATTCTTTCATGGAATGTGAGGGGGTTGAATAGCATCCCTAGACAAAGAGCTATTCATGAGTTGGTGACTGTTCATTCTCCAGCTATCCGTTGTATACAGGAGACCAAGCTTTCAGTGGACTCCATGTTTAGATGTGCTCCTAATATTTGGTTTTTGGGGCAATGTCAGTGTATTGGTGCGTTGGGGAGTTCTGGTGGTCTTGCTATTTGTTGGGATCCGAGGAAAGTTACACCTTTCTACTGGATCTCTTGTAACTTGGTTCTCTCAATGGTGGCCTCCTCTTTGGAAACTGGAGAGATAATTCTTGTTACTAATGTGTATGCCCCTATTGATCTCCCTGTCAAGATTAAGCTCTCAGCACATATTAGGTATGTCAGAAGTTGTCTTCCATTCTTGCCTTGGATTGTTGTTGGGGATTTCAACTCTGTTATTAGTCTGGAGGAGAAGCGGGCTGGGTTGGCCCATTTGGGTCCTTCTTCTAAGTTTCTCCGGGATAATATGGATTTTTTACACCTCTCTGATGTTAGACCTCTTAATGGGCTCTTTACATGGAATAATAGAAGAGTTGGAGATGATGCTATCTCAGAACTCTTGGACAGATCCTAGTTTCCTACTTTTGGAATTGTGGCTCTCTTTCTCTCTCTTGAAATTCTTGATTGGAGAGGATCTGATCATTGGCCTATTAAGCTCACGGCTAGTTATGTTGCTGCCCCCAAGAAGCCTCCCTTTAAGTTTCAGCTGATGTGGCTTCGTGACTCTTCTCTCCATGACTTAATGCTTCATTGGTGGAGACAGGGTAGCCCTGCTTATGGCACTGTTATGTTCTCCTTCTCTAAAAAATTGCAATATGTCAAAAGGAAGTTAAAGAACTGGAATAGGACTTGTTTTGGTAACCTCCACATCATGAAGAAGAGGGCTCAGGATCGTTTGGATGTTATTACTAGGCAGATTCAGGATTTGGGCTTTTCTGACGCCCTTGGTATAGCGGAATCCCAAGCTTCTAGTGAATTAGCTAAGTGGGATCTCAGAGAAGAAATTTATTGGAAACAGAAGGCCTGCATTGAATGGCTTCAGGAAGGGGACAAGAATACTGCTTTTTTCCATAAATTTGTGCAGGCTCAACGTAACAGGAGTTACATCTCTTCTCTTGTCACTTCTGATGGGACGCATCTGACCTCCTCTCATTTTGTGTCTAGGGAAGCTATTCAGTTTTACTTTGCTCTTTTCTCTGATGATTTGCCTCTAGCTGAGATGGAGGAGAATATGATCTTGTCCTGTATTCCCTCTGTTGTGACCGGAGTGATGAATGACTCTCTTATGCGGCCAATTTGTATGTCTGAATTAGAGGAGGAGGTCTTCAGCATGCGTAAGGGCAAAGCTCCAGGACCTAATGGTTTCCCTATTGAATTCTTCCAAGAATTTTGGGATATTATCAATCAAGACCTTTTGGATGTGGTTCAGGAATCTTACTCCAACAAAGCTATGCTCCGGGCTTTGAATGCTACTTTTCTTGTCCTTATTCCGAAGAAGGAAGAGGCTAATCAGATGGACTCCTTTTGACCTATTGCTCTTTGTAATGTGGTCTATAAAATCATTACTAAGCTCATTGCGGAGAGGCTTAAAGTTTGGCTTCCCATGGTTATCTCGGAGGAACAAGGGGGTTTTGTGGCTGGAAAACAAATTCTAGATGGGGTGGTTATTGCTTCTGAAGCCATTCACTCTATGTGCACTTCAAGAGAGCGCGCCATGTTCATTAAGCTTGATATGGCTAAGGCTTATGACAGAGTCAACTGGGGTTTCTTGTAGAATGTTCTTCTGGCTTTTGGCTTTTGGCTTTTTTCTAGATTGGGTTAGCTGGGTTTGGAGCTATGTTACTACTCCCTCCTTCTCGGTCCTTCTTAACGGTGAACCATCTGAGCTATTTGGAGCCTCTAGGGGTCTCCACAGGGAGATCCCCTTTCTCCTTATTTGTTTATCATTATGGCTGAGGGACTTGGTAGACTTCTCAAATCTCATGTATCCCAAAATCTAATTCAAGGTTGGCGATGGGGAAATGGGCTGCCCACTCTCTCCCACCTCCAGTTTGTGGATGATACAGCCCTTGCTGGGAGAGCTCAGACTCGGGAAGCTGAAGCCTTTAGGCGCACTTTGGATATTTATTTGGTTGCCTCTGGTCAAAAGATCAATGACCATAAGTCCTCTATCTTCTTCTTCAACACTCCTAAGCCTATTCAGCGGTAGATTGCTAATATCTTGAGATTTCAAATTGAGTCTCTTCCTCTGACTTACTTGGGTGTCCCTATTGTGGTGGGAAGACAACCCAGGCTTTTTTGGCAGAACCTACTCGACAAGCTTCGACAAAAAGTTAACCATTGGACTCATAGGTGGCTCTCTACTGCTGGCAGGGTGACTCTCTTGCACTCTTTGATCCAGGCCCTTCCCATATACAGAAGTATGGTTCAGGCTGCCCCGACGTATTTTCTTAAGGAATTTGATGCTCTTTCTTGCCAATTTCTTTGGAGTGGCAATTTGCAAAATTCAAATGGAGCCTCATCAATTGGGATACTGTATGTAGGCCTAAAAAGGAAGGTGGCCTTGGCCTTCATTCTGCTATCCTTAGTAGTCAAGCTCTTGCTGCCAAGCTCTATTGGCGTTGGTGTTCCAGTCAGTCTCAACTTTGGGGCTCGTATCCTGACACATAAGTATTTTCTTGGTGTTGAGCCTTCAGACGTCTCTAGATTTCCTCTTGAGGGAAGAGGCTCTATGGTGTGGAATACTCTCAAGATTGGGGCTCACCTGGTGAAGAGAAGTCTTTTCTAGATTTGCAACAAAGGCACTGAGGCTCTGTTTTGGAGCGATTCCTGGAATGGGTATCCTCCTCTCTTGTCTTCTCATCCACACTTACAGCCTCTCTGTGATCTTTTCCTTTTGGCAGGATGGAATAAGGTGGCTCATTATAAGGAGGCTTATAATTTGGGCCTTGCAGTTAGCTATAGATGGAAGAATTCTTCTGACTGGCCACCAGGTGGTTCTCTGGGGGATCGGTTGGAGCTTTCTCAGATCTTGGTCTCTAGGGAGTGCAGCTCTATGCAGGAACCTGATGTTTTGGCTTGGGGAGGTGCTTCTTCGGGCAAGTATTTTGTTTCTTCAGGATACCTGGCACTGACTAAGCAACTGTTTGATGAGGTTGAGGTTTCTTGGTGGAAGAAAGCTTGGAACAACTTTTCTTGGCCTAAGTGTAGCTTTTTCCTTTGGACTCTGGTACATAATCGATGTCTTACTTGGGAGAATCTTTGTAAGAGAGGCTTCCAGGGGCCCTCCATTTGTGTTTTATGCCGCAATAGTGAAGAGACTATTTCCCACCTTTTTTTCCAGTGCTCTTTTGTCAAGTAGCTTTGGCACTTCTGGTGGAGTGTGTGGGGTTGCTCTTGTTGGCATGTCTCTTCCTTGTTGGAGTTTTGGAACCATCTGGGTCATCCTCCTTCCACTACTTCTTTTCTTCAGGTTGCTTGGACTATTGGTCCCTCCTTTATATTATGGCATGTTTGGCTTGAGAGAAATAGGAGGATCTTTCATGGTGTGCAGATGGGGGTCAATCACCTATGGGGAAAAATTGTTCATTGTCTTCATGAAACGTTGTTGGCAAAATGTGACTTTGATGGAGGTGTGGACCCTAGTGATGCTGGTATTTACTCTCGCCTTTCCTTTCCTATTCAGGGTGGTATTTCCTCCTTGCCCCATTGCCGGGCTGGGAATAGAGCTAGGCAGCGCTCTCAGCGGGTTAATTGTGAGGGGCACTGGACTTCTCCCCAGCATGGAGTTCTTAAAATTAACACTGATGGTTCTTCTCGGGGAAATTCAGGACCGGCTGGTATTGGGGGAGTTGGACGTGATAGCTCTGGGGATGTTCAGTTTCTATTCTCTATCTACAAGGGTTACCA